>JAECWM010000291.1:0-669662 GCA_018150695.1 Drosophila oshimai | reverse complement strand
TGGTTGTAATTGCATAAAAACTTAACATTTATAAGGGATGAACGTGTGTTGTAGGAAATGTTAACTTTCATTTAAATAAGATCAATAAATGGAGGTTCAAACATTTGTACTTGTGTGTTGCATAAGCATTCCTATTTTCAGTAAATCGTCGTTTTAGCTTATTTGAAGGTTTCGGAGATAGGAATGTATATTAATATTAATAACATTTGTTTAACAAAATATTTGTTTTAAGGTCTTAACATTTTTGTGTATATTTCAAACTTTTTTATTTACAACCAATGTGAACCAACTTTTTTAAAACCTTTTCCAACCAAAGAGAGTCTAAATTTACATAGAAAATGGGTTGACACTTGGTTAAAATTTTGAACTTAATATATTACGTTCTTTGGTTGAAATTTTTTATACTATATAGTATTGTAATCATTTTTTTTTTCGTATTTGACGACATTCTTTAAATATACATCTGCTTTTGTTTATCAAAATTAACCCTGTTAATTATCTGTTTTTGATAACAACAATTATATCAAACGGTTTCCTGTCAAACACAACTCTTTCCTGCATTCAGTCCAGGATTAGGTACTGGACAGATCCACATGGGGTCCGGTAGTAAACCTTATTTACCGTGACCGCCCGCTGAGGGCAAAGAGTCAGCGGTTGCCACTGGACAACCCTTAACCCCTTAATAGGTCTTAGCACATGCTTCCCCCTTTTTGACCCCCTTTTCCGACCTGTTACAAACCGCAGAAACACAGAGAAAATAATAATTAAGTCACTTCTTCATTTAGAGCGTGCAATTAAGAAGTTTTTAATTAACTAAGTCTGGGTATGACTGAAATTGCTATAATACAAAAATTTAACTAAGTTATTGTCAACCTTAAAGGATAAGCTAACAAAAAAATAAACTAAGTTTTAACTTTAACTTAAGGACAAATATTTTTGTTTAAAGTTATAAATTTAAAAGATTAATAATAATGTGGACTAAATTATTTATAATTTGTTTAAATATCTCTACTTTTTCAGGCATATTAAAAATTATAAGTACGAAACTAATGAAAGAATATAAAGCAATAATTTCTTGTATTGTTATACTAAGTGTAATAAATTAAGAACAATTTCTTAAAATTTTCTCAGTGTGCTGGTGGACAACGGTAGAAAGAGATAGCTGGCGAAGGGTGAAAGAGATGGGGCTGATTTGCAGCTGCAGCTAATGAAACACATCTCTCCGCTGGGTGGACCGCAGCAAGACGTGTTTAAATTTAGTTTTCGTTAATTTTCGTTTGTTGTCTTTTGCCGTCCAGCGGTTGCCTTGCCCTTTTGTTCCACCCCCACCCCCTCTAAATCTCCCCCTCCTTTTTGTTGTTCTTGTCGTTGTTGTTGTTGTTGGTATCAGCAGCCGTTGCTGATAAGAGCGTTGCGGTCGTCAATTTGTAACGAAACATATGTTTGCCCCAAGTGACAGGCGCACTCACGCTGCGTTCTTGTCCGCTGATAAGGGAAAAACATGGAAGAGCCAACTGATGATGTGGGAGGGGAGGGTGATGGAGGTGGGAGGGTGAGGGGGAGGGATGAGCGGGTGAGCGGGAACGGCACTGGCTCAGGAAGCGGTCAACGTCCGTTGGGTGTCCCAAGTGCTGCATATTATTACGGGGATATTGCCCTTCAACAGAGAAACGTTGATTTTAATTTTATTTTTTAAATTATTTTATTTCAAATAAACAAATACATACCTAACATACCTTAAATGTAAAATATGTTGTACTTTACCCACTGGTAAAATTGGTTTGCTTGGAATTTAAAATTAACCTCTAACGAACAAAAAGTTGTTATTAAAAAATCAGGGTATTACCAACTTAACTTACTAGCGATGTTTAAATTGTTGTCGTATAAGAGGTTGATTTGATAAATCAATATATTTTAACTACACTTTAATCATTAAAAATCTCAACAAAAATGTGTTAAGTTAATACATTTCAACTACAGGTTGAACATTAAACATTTGTGAATTAAAGAGTACTACTCCTTGCTATTTATAACTTAAGTAAATAAAATTCAAGATCCCTAACAAATTTTAGAGGGTAATTTAAGCATCGAACCATTATTTTTCCTTACCATAATTCGTTCAATCCGATTCGAATCAGCCGAGAACTGTTGTATATTCTTTACTTCGCTTTAGTTGGGCAGGGTCACTTCTGCTAGTTGTCATACAGATAAATATGTTTATTTGCCCGGACTTACATTCCAGGGTGCTTGTGTATAAGTGAGTATCTGTGTGTGTTCGGAGCTGAACACATATTTACCTTATTACTCCGCTTAATGCCAATACACGCCGTCCTCATATCTATTTCGACATATATTTATCCTTCGCTCCTTCTTTTTCTTCATGTTTACGTTTTGCATTAACTCGCATATATCACATTTTATTTTTTTCAATTCTCGTTTTCTTTTCGAGCTTTCTGTAGGGTTTTAAATTTTTCCAGCCACTTTTGCGGTTAATTAAACCTTGCGGTCGCTTATTTTATGTAAATAAATGATAAAATACCAGCGCATGTGAATGTTTATATCCACATAAGTACTAAATGTGAACAAAAAATGCAGTTCGTGACCAGCTGCATCCGACTGAAATTTGTGTGTGGTTCGATTTGTTAGTTAATTTGTATTTACTTATTGATAACGGGCTAAGCAAACCCTAAAAATGATGGATGGTTTCGATTCACAAATATTTAAAGAGGCAAAAAATAATATTGGTTGATTTTTTAGGTCGTAAGCCAACAAGGAAAACTGAATTTCATTTGCCGAAACTTTAAATGCTACCACCACACTAAAAAGAGAGACATAGATGGCGGCAGGTAATTTAATATGATGGGTATTTGACATGCAGATGGCGCTACTTATTAACCAATGGACAACTAAAAAGTTTATGTTTATTTAGTCTTTAGGGGATTTTAAATTTAAATTTATTACTTAAAACAGATAATCTTAAAAGCACGTAAAATACATTTATTGTTTAACAATATTTTTTATTTTGTATGGTGCTTTTTTGACCTAATAAAATTATTAAATATTCATTTGCAATAATACCATTTTCGAAGTAAAGAAAGCGATTAAGAACCTTTAATATTCAACATAAGTAACATTAATAAACAATTAATGAATAAAAACAATAAAGCAGTAAATCATTTTATTTAAGATTTTACGTTTGTTACCAACATAAACTACAATGATTATCTCTGAGATAAGCTACGTCATCCAGGTGAGAAAAGTTCCGTGTATTTTATCACCCGGTAGACGGCTTTTAAATATGGACCAGAATAAGTTGGGTAGCGAAACGCCACGGACGCTTTATCTAATAGTGAGATCTGTCTGATTTCCAAATGGAAAGTTTTAGTTGTTAAATAAAGTGAAAATCTTTTTAAATAAGTGTATAAAGTGTTTTTATCAACAAATAAAATAAGAGCCAGTATGTGTTTGTTAAGAAAATAATACGTTCTTACAAAATCTGTTTAATTTTATAAATTTATAAATAAATCCCATAAATAATGCAAGCTGACAAACTCCCAAAAAATCCTCGCGAATCTGCGGGAATTATTTCCTCGCTGATGTTTTGGTATGTTTTATTTGAATATTTTATAAAGCAAACCCTTCAAAATGCAAAGTTTCATCATGTAAAGAAATGCTAAAAAGTCACGTTATCAGTAGATAACAGAAGCTAAAAGATCACGTCCATCGCTTCTGGTTATCATGTTTGTATAAACTTTAATTGCAGTGGGTTGAGAAAACTCAGAGCAATGCTAAAAATAATCATAATGTTTATAAATATTATTTTTACAGCTTCGCTTTGCCGATTCTCTTTAAGGGCAGAAAAAAGACCCTAGAACCCACGGATCTCTATAAGGCTTTAAGAGGACACAAAGCGGATAGTCTGGGCGATAAATTCTTTGCAACTTGGCAGGCAGAAGTAAATTCCTGTCGGGACATTCCAAAAAAAGAACCGAGCATTATAAGGGTCATATTAAAGGTGTTTGGATGGCAACTGCTCCTGTCAGGATTGCTTATTGCGGTACTGGAACTGGGAACAAGGTGAGTTGCTTTCTGTTTATTTGTAAATTATAAATTTATTATAATTATAACTTATTTGCAAATTATAAATATATATCTAGGACTTCCTTAATATATCTTATGCAAATAACACAATCATTCCATAAGTCCTTAAGAACACAACAAAGCTTAAAAATCAAATTTTCGTACCCTTTAATGAATAAAAAAAAATAGATTTTTAAATTTAAGCTTGGGACAATTCTTCTATGTGCACTGTCTTACTACACTCCGAACCATTTTGTGCTCTAATAAATAATAAAGAAGTTATAGAACATTTTGCTATGCCTTATACATATGTAGTTAATGTAGCCCCATAGGTGGCGACTCTATCGTTTTTTTTCGTTTTGTTTTTTAGCCCCATAGGTGGCGACTCTATCGTTTTTTTTTTCGTTTTGTTTTTTTAAAAAGGGAAAATGAGTATCGCAAATCTTACAGTCGGGAACCCCGACTATAGCGTTCTTTCTTGTTTTTTATTATAGTTAATGGTTACCTATATACGAATTTCTGTTTTCGGCTACTTGGTCATTTGTATTGATTATGTGGCTAAGGTATCTTTGGATAGCTACAAGTTTTTATAGATCAACCAATAGATTATGTTTTAGTCACGATGGTTGTAATTGCATAAAAACTTAACATTTATAAGGGATGAACGTGTGTTGTAGGAAATGTTAACTTTCATTTAAATAAGATCAATAAATGGAGGTTCAAACATTTGTACTTGTGTGTTGCATAAGCATTCCTATTTTCAGTAAATCGTCGTTTTAGCTTATTTGAAGGTTTCGGAGATAGGAATGTATATTAATATTAATAACATTTGTTTAACAAAATATTTGTTTTAAGGTCTTAACATTTTTGTGTATATTTTCAAACTTTTTATTTACAACCAATGTGAACCAACTTTTTTAAAACCTTTTCCAACCAAAGAGAGTCTAAATTTACATAGAAAATGGGTTGACACTTGGTTAAAATTTTGAACTTAATATATTACGTTCTTTGGTTGAAATTTTTTATACTATATAGTATTGTAATCATTTTTTTTTCGTATTTGACGACATTCTTTAAATATACATCTGCTTTTGTTTATCAAAATTAACCCTGTTAATTATCTGTTTTTGATAACAACAATTATATCAAACGGTTTCCTGTCAAACACAACTCTTTCCTGCATTCAGTCCAAGATTAGGTACTGGACAGATCCACATGGGGTCCGGTAGTAAACCTTATTTACCGTGACCGCCCGCTGATGGCAAAGAGTCAGCGGTTGCCACTGGACAACCCTTAACCCCTTAATAGGTCTTAGCACATGCTTCCCCCTTTTTGACCCCCTTTTCCGACCTGTTACAAACCGCAGAAACACAGAGAAAATAATAATTAAGTCACTTCTTCATTTAGAGCGTGCAATTAAGAAGTTTTTAATTAACTAAGTCTGGGTATGACTGAAATTGCTATAATACAAAATTTAACTAAGTTATTGTCAACCTTAAAGGATAAGCTAACAAAAAAATAAACTAAGTTTTAACTTTAACTTAAGGACAAATATTTTTGTTTAAAGTTATAAATTTAAAAGATTAATAATAATGTGGACTAAATTATTTATAATTTGTTTAAATATCTCTACTTTTTTCAGGCATATTAAAAATTATAAGTACGAAACTAATGAAAGAATATAAAGCAATAATTTCTTGTATTGTTATACTAAGTGTAATAAATTAAGAACAATTTCTTAAAATTTTCTCAGTGTGCTGGTGGACAACGGTAGAAAGAGATAGCTGGCGAAGGGTGAAAGAGATGGGGCTGATTTGCAGCTGCAGCTAATGAAACACATCTCTCCGCTGGGTGGACCGCAGCAAGACGTGTTTAAATTTAGTTTTCGTTAATTTTCGTTTGTTGTCTTTTGCCGTCCAGCGGTTGCCTTGCCCCTTTTGTTCCACCCCCCACCCCCTCTAAATCTCCCCCTCCTTTTTGTTGTTCTTGTCGTTGTTGTTGTTGTTGGTATCAGCAGCCGTTGCTGATAAGAGCGTTGCGGTCGTCAATTTGTAACGAAACATATGTTTGCCCCAAGTGACAGGCGCACTCACGCTGCGTTCTTGTCCGCTGATAAGGGAAAAACATGGAAGAGCCAACTGATGATGTGGGAGGGGAGGGTGATGGAGGTGGGAGGGTGAGGGGGAGGGATGAGCGGGTGAGCGGGAACGGCACTGGCTCAGGAAGCGGTCAACGTCCGTTGGGTGTCCCAAGTGCTGCATATTATTACGGGGATATTGCCCTTCAACAGAGAAACGTTGATTTTAATTTTATTTTTTTAAATTATTTTATTTCAAATAAACAAATACATACCTAACATACCTTAAATGTAAAATATGTTGTACTTTACCCACTGGTAAAATTGGTTTGCTTGGAATTTAAAATTAACCTCTAACGAACAAAAAGTTGTTATTAAAAAATCAGGGTATTACCAACTTAACTTACTAGCGATGTTTAAATTGTTGTCGTATAAGAGGTTGATTTGATAAATCAATATATTTTAACTACACTTTAATCATTAAAAATCTCAACAAAAATGTGTTAAGTTAATACATTTCAACTACAGGTTGAACATTAAACATTTGTGAATTAAAGAGTACTACTCCTTGCTATTTATAACTTAAGTAAATAAAATTCAAGATCCCTAACAAATTTTAGAGGGTAATTTAAGCATCGAACCATTATTTTTCCTTACCATAATTCGTTCAATCCGATTCGAATCAGCCGAGAACTGTTGTATATTCTTTACTTCGCTTTAGTTGGGCAGGGTCACTTCTGCTAGTTGTCATACAGATAAATATGTTTATTTGCCCGGACTTACATTCCAGGGTGCTTGTGTATAAGTGAGTATCTGTGTGTGTTCGGAGCTGAACACATATTTACCTTATTACTCCGCTTAATGCCAATACACGCCGTCCTCATATCTATTTCGACATATATTTATCCTTCGCTCCTTCTTTTTCTTCATGTTTACGTTTTGCATTAACTCGCATATATCACATTTTATTTTTTCAATTCTCGTTTTCTTTTCGAGCTTTCTGTAGGGTTTTAAATTTTTCCAGCCACTTTTGCGGTTAATTAAACCTTGCGGTCGCTTATTTTATGTAAATAAATGATAAAATACCAGCGCATGTGAATGTTTATATCCACATAAGTACTAAATGTGAACAAAAAAATGCAGTTCGTGACCAGCTGCATCCGACTGAAATTTGTGTGTGGTTCGATTTGTTAGTTAATTTGTATTTACTTATTGATAACGGGCTAAGCAAACCCTAAAAATGATGGATGGTTTCGATTCACAAATATTTAAAGAGGCAAAAAATAATATTGGTTGATTTTTTAGGTCGTAAGCCAACAAGGAAAACTGAATTTCATTTGCCGAAACTTTAAATGCTACCACCACACTAAAAAGAGAGACATAGATGGCGGCAGGTAATTTAATATGATGGGTATTTGACATGCAGATGGCGCTACTTATTAACCAATGGACAACTAAAAAAGTTTATGTTTATTTAGTCTTTAGGGGATTTTAAATTTAAATTTATTACTTAAAACAGATAATCTTAAAAGCACGTAAAATACATTTATTGTTTAACAATATTTTTTATTTTGTATGGTGCTTTTTTGACCTAATAAAATTATTAAATATTCATTTGCAATAATACCATTTTCGAAGTAAAGAAAGCGATTAAGAACCTTTAATATTCAACATAAGTAACATTAATAAACAATTAATGAATAAAAACAATAAAGCAGTAAATCATTTTATTTAAGATTTTACGTTTGTTACCAACATAAACTACAATGATTATCTCTGAGATAAGCTACGTCATCCAGGTGAGAAAAGTTCCGTGTATTTTATCACCCGGTAGACGGCTTTTAAATATGGACCAGAATAAGTTGGGTAGCGAAACGCCACGGACGCTTTATCTAATAGTGAGATCTGTCTGATTTCCAAATGGAAAGTTTTAGTTGTTAAATAAAGTGAAAATCTTTTTAAATAAGTGTATAAAGTGTTTTTATCAACAAATAAAATAAGAGCCAGTATGTGTTTGTTAAGAAAATAATACGTTCTTACAAAATCTGTTTAATTTTATAAATTTATAAATAAATCCCATAAATAATGCAAGCTGACAAACTCCCAAAAAATCCTCGCGAATCTGCGGGAATTATTTCCTCGCTGATGTTTTGGTATGTTTTATTTGAATATTTTATAAAGCAAACCCTTCAAAATGCAAAGTTTCATCATGTAAAGAAATGCTAAAAAAGTCACGTTATCAGTAGATAACAGAAGCTAAAAGATCACGTCCATCGCTTCTGGTTATCATGTTTGTATAAACTTTAATTGCAGTGGGTTGAGAAAACTCAGAGCAATGCTAAAAATAATCATAATGTTTATAAATATTATTTTTTACAGCTTCGCTTTGCCGATTCTCTTTAAGGGCAGAAAAAAGACCCTAGAACCCACGGATCTCTATAAGGCTTTAAGAGGACACAAAGCGGATAGTCTGGGCGATAAATTCTTTGCAACTTGGCAGGCAGAAGTAAATTCCTGTCGGGACATTCCAAAAAAAGAACCGAGCATTATAAGGGTCATATTAAAGGTGTTTGGATGGCAACTGCTCCTGTCAGGATTGCTTATTGCGGTACTGGAACTGGGAACAAGGTGAGTTGCTTTCTGTTTATTTGTAAATTATAAATTTATTATAATTATAACTTATTTGCAAATTATAAATATATATCTAGGACTTCCTTAATATATCTTATGCAAATAACACAATCATTCCATAAGTCCTTAAGAACACAACAAAGCTTAAAAATCAAATTTTCGTACCCTTTAATGAATAAAAAAAAATAGATTTTTAAATTTAAGCTTGGGACAATTCTTCTAGTTACCCACACTTTAACTCACCTAAATTATATATTTCAGAGCTACATTACCACTAATTCTGGGAGCTCTGATATCCGAATTTACAAGCAAGGGAAATGGAGATGGGCTGCAGGCACAGATTTATGGAGCAACCTTGATTGTAATCACATTGGTTGGGGTTCTTATGTTTCATCCCTTTATGATGGGTATGATGGTAAGACTTAAAAGTCAAAGTTAAATGTACAAATAAGTTAATGCATATTTCTCCACAGCATCTGGCCATGAAGATGAGGGTAGCAGTGAGTACAGCTATTTATCGAAAAGCCCTCCGGTTAAGTCGCACTGCTTTGGGGGACACAACCACTGGACAGGTGGTTAACCTTTTATCCAACGATCTAGGACGCTTTGATCGAGCTTTGATACACTTCCATTTTCTGTGGCTGGGACCTCTGGAGTTGCTCATTTCCTCTTATTTCCTATACCAACAAATAGGCATAGCCTCCCTTTACGGAATCGGGATATTACTTCTTTATCTTCCAGTACAAACCTACTTAAGCCGTCTCACTTCCAGGCTGCGACTCCAAACAGCTCTGAGAACAGATCAGAGAGTTAGGATGATGAACGAAATTATATCAGGTATACAGGTGATCAAAATGTACACCTGGGAGAAGCCCTTTGGAAGGCTAATCGAACAACTGCGACGCAGTGAAATGAGCTCCATTCGCAAGGTGAACTATATCAGAGGAACCCTTTTATCCTTTGAGATTTCTCTGGGTAGGATTGCCATATTCGTTAGCCTGCTGGGATTCGTCCTGATGGGTGGAGAATTGACTGCAGAAAGAGCTTTCTCCGTGACCGCGTTCTACAATATTCTGCGGCGCACTGTTACTAAGTTCTTCCCAAGTGGAATGTCACAATTTGCTGAGATGTTGGTTACCTTCAGGAGAATCAAAGCCTTTATGATGAGGAATGAAACGGAAGTCCTGAACTTTGAAAGTAAAGAAAAAAAGGACCTTTTGAAAGAGGAACCCCTAGTGGAATTGCAAGCATTCCAAGCTCGCTGGAATCAGGAGCACGTGGAACCCGTTTTGGATAATATAAGCATCAGTCTAAAGCCACCGCAACTAGTGGCTGTCATAGGACCCGTGGGCTCTGGTAAATCCAGCCTCATACAAGCAATATTAGGGGAACTTCCTGCTGAATCTGGAAAGCTTAAGCTCCAAGGAAACCTCTCATATGCCTCCCAAGAACCCTGGCTTTTCAACGCCTCCGTTAGGGATAATATCCTTTTTGGTTTACCCATGGACAAGCATCGCTATCGCAATGTCATAAGAAAATGTGCTTTGGAAAGGGATTTCGAGCTGCTCCAGGGGGATCGCACGTTTGTGGGTGAAAGAGGAGCCTCCCTATCTGGAGGTCAAAAAGCTAGGATCAGTCTAGCGAGAGCCGTATATCGTCAAGCGGATATTTATCTCCTCGATGATCCTTTGAGCGCAGTGGATACCCACGTAGGTCGCCATTTGTTTGAGGAATGTATGCGTGGCTTTCTTAGGGATAAACTAGTGATCCTGGTGACCCATCAACTGCAATTTCTCGAGCAAGCCGATCTCATAGTTATTATGGACAAGGGAAGGATTAAAGCTATTGGTACCTACGAGGAAATGCTGAAAAGTGGTCAGGATTTTGCTCAACTTTTGGCCAAGGAGACCCAGGAAGATCATGATCTGGGAAATGGAGCTGGTGATGCCAAGGTAAATAATTCGAGTTACTCTCGTCAAAGCAGCCGGCAGAGCAGAATCAGTGTCACCTCTGTGGATTCTGGCACGGATTCGGTAATGGAAGATGATAGACAACCCGTGCAGGAAACGCGTTCCAATGGAAAAATTGGTTTGAGCATGTATGGAAAATATTTTTCCGCCGGATCTGGATGGTTTCTGGTCGCCTTGGTTGCTTTATTCTGCCTGGGAACTCAAGTTTTGGCTTCTGGAGGGGATTATTTTCTATCATACTGGTAAGTAAGAGACTTTTTAATTAAAATTAAAAATAAATAAAATAAAATTATTTACAGGGTAAAAAGCAACGACTCCTCTTCATCGATGGACATCTATATCTTTAGTGCAATCAATATAGCCCTGGTGATCTTCGCCCTGTTTCGAACGCTCCTCTTTTTCAGCATGGCGATGCACTCCTCCACCCAGTTACATAATACCATGTTTCAAGGCGTTTCCCGCACTGCCCTGTACTTCTTCCACGCAAATCCCTCGGGGAGAATCCTCAATCGATTTGCCATGGATCTGGGTCAAGTGGATGAAATCCTTCCTGCTGTAATGCTGGATTGCATTCAGATCTTCTTGACAATAAGTGGAGTTATAGGAGTACTTTGCATCACCAATCCCTGGTATTGGGTTAACACCATGACCATGTTTGTGGCCTTTTATTATCTCCGGAAATTCTATCTGTGTACTTCGAGGGATGTAAAGAGATTGGAGGCCGTAGCCAGATCGCCGATGTATTCACATTTTAGTGCCACCTTAAATGGTCTTCCCACCATCAGAGCTCTGGGTGCTCAGGACTTATTAACTAAGGAGTATGATAACTACCAAGACCTCCACAGCTCTGGATATTACACGTTCCTCTCTACAAATCGCGCCTTTGGTTACTATCTGGATCTGTTTTGTGTGGCCTATGTAATATCGGTAACCCTAATGAGCTACTTTTATCCACCGCTCGATAATCCCGGACAGATTGGCTTAGCCATCACCCAGGCTATGTCCATGACTGGCTCGGTGCAATGGGGCATGCGGCAATCCGCTGAGTTGGAAAACTCCATGACTTCAGTGGAAAGAGTGCTGGAATACAAGAACCTGGAATCAGAAGGAGAATTTGAATCCCCAGCGGATAAGAAACCACCAAAAACGTGGCCACAGGATGGACAGATTAAGGCAGAAGATCTCAGCCTGAGATACAATCCCGATACCAAAACGGATAGCGTATTGAAGTCCCTGAACTTTGTTATCCAACCACGTGAGAAGATAGGCATTGTGGGGAGAACGGGAGCTGGAAAATCCTCCCTCATAAATGCCCTTTTTAGACTATCCTACAATGATGGTTCCATGGTGATAGATAACAGAGATATAGCAGGGATTGGCCTCCATGATCTGCGTAGCAAAATCTCCATAATACCCCAGGAGCCCGTGCTGTTTTCAGGTACCATGCGCTACAATCTAGATCCTTTTGAACAGTATCCTGATGATAAGTTATGGGAGGCCCTTGAGGAGGTAAGTTAACCAATATTAAGTATACCATTTACAATTATTCCCCTACTTAGGTCCATCTTAAAGAGGAGGTCTCCGAGCAGCCGTTGGGTCTTC
The DNA here is from genome assembly GCA_018150695.1 of Drosophila oshimai. Taxonomy (NCBI): domain Eukaryota; kingdom Metazoa; phylum Arthropoda; class Insecta; order Diptera; family Drosophilidae; genus Drosophila; species Drosophila oshimai. Next base: position 657,302 of record JAECWM010000291.1, on the reverse strand, counting down.
AAAGTTTGATAGCAGAAGGTGGGGCCAACTACAGTGTGGGTCAGAGGCAGTTGGTGTGTTTGGCCAGGGCAATTCTCCGCGAGAATCGCATCCTGGTGATGGATGAGGCCACTGCCAATGTAGATCCCCAAACGGACGCTCTTATACAGTCCACCATCCGCAAAAAGTTCAGGGATTGCACCGTGTTGACCATAGCCCATAGATTAAATACGATAATTGATTCGGATAAGGTCATGGTTTTGGATGCCGGCAATCTGGTGGAATTCGGTTCACCCTACGAACTTTTGACCCAATCATGGAGCAAGATCTTTTATGGAATGGTCTTGGAGACGGGTCTATCCAGTTTTGAGCACCTGTTAAAGATCGCTTATCAGGTGATTAAAAATTATTATCTATACAAATGAATAATTTTTTACCTTTGTTTTTACACAGGTTCACGAGAGAAAATTGCACAGGACACTGGAATAAATCATTCAATGTATTTTTTTGCTGGTTACAGTCAAAGCCAAGAACTAAAACTTTTAAAGTTTTAAAAAACTTTTTGCAAAAATGAAGAAATTATCCCTAAATACCCTTTTTTTTATTTATATGATGTTAGCACACAAGTACCTAAATATTAAATTCAAAATGGATTGGAACTCCTTTAAGAAAATCTTTTTCAAAGCTTTAATTTATTAAACTTATAATTATGGTATTTTATGAACTCTATGTTTTTCGATACTTTTCTTAGGTTGATGTGGGCTGAAATTAGCAAATATTTATAAAGAATGTACTTAAATTATACATTACTAGCGGACCCGGCGAACCTTGTCTCGCCCTAATTTGACGCCTTTTTATTGAGCTAAAGTAACTTTTGGAAGTGTCGCGGACGTTACGCCTGGAAGTGTCGCGGAAGACACTTTCAGAAGTGTCGCGAAAGTGTCGCGGAAAAAACTTCCGGAAGTGTCGCGTTAGTGTCGCGGAAGGCTATTCCAGAAGTGTCGCGGAAGTGTCGCGAAAGACTCTTCCAGAAGTGTCGCTGAAGACTCTTCCAGAAGTGTCGCGGAAGTCACTTCTGGAAGTGTCGCGGAAGTCACTTCTGGAAGTGTCGCGGAAGATTCTTCCAGAAGTGTCGCGGAAGACTCTTTCAGAAGACTCGCGGAAGACTCGCGGAAGAGTCGCGGAAGAGTCGCGAAAGAGTCGCGGAAGAGTCGCGGAAGACTCGTGGAAGACTCTTCCAGAAGTGTAGCGGAAGTGTCGCGGAAATCACTTAATTGAGTGTTGCGGGAGTCACTTTTGGAAGTGTCGCGGGAGTCACTTCTGGAAGTGTCGCGGGAGTCACTTCTGGAAGTGTCGCGGGAGTCACTTCTGGAAGTGTCGCGGAAGTCACTTCTGGAAGTGTCGCGGAAGAAGACACTTCTGGGAGTGTCGCAGAAGTCACTTTTGTGAGTGTCGCGGAAGTTACTTCTGGAAGTGTCGCGGAAGTCACTTCTGGAAGTGTCGCGGAAGTCACTTCTGGAAGTGTCGCGGAAGTCACTTCTGGATGTGTCTCGGAAGACTCTTCTAGAAGTGTCGCGGAAGACTCGCGAAAGAATCTTCCAGCAGTCGCGGAAGAATCTTCCAGCAGTCGCGGAAGACTCGCTGAAGAATCTTCCAACAGGCGCGGAAGACTCGCGGAAGAATCTTCCAGCAGTCGCGGAAGAATCTTCCAGCAGTCGCGGAAGAATCTTCCAGCAGTCGCGGAAGAATCTTCCAGCAGTCGCGGAAGAATCTTCCAGCATACGCGGAAGAATCTTCTAGCAGTCGCGGAAGAATCTTCCAGCAGTCGCGGAAGAATCTTCCAGCAGTCGCGGAAGAATCTTCCAGCAGTCGCGGAAGAATCTTCCAGCAGTCGCGGAAGAATCTTCTAGCAGTCGCGGAAGAATCTTCCAGCAGTCGCGGAAGACTCGCGGAAGAATCTTTCAGCAGTCGCGGAAGACTCGCTGAAGAATCTTCCAGCAGTCGCGGAAGAATCTTCCAGCAGTCGCAGAAGAATCTTCCAGCAGTCGCGGAAGAATCTTCCAGCAGTCGCGGAAGAATCTTCTAGCAGTCGCGGAAGAATCTTCCAGCAGTCGCGAGTCTTAAGCGACTGCTGGAAGATTCTTCCGCGAGTCTTCCGCGACTGCTGGAAAATTCTTCCGCGACTGCTGGAAGATTCTTCCGCGACTGCTGGAAGATTCTTCCGCGACTGCTAGAAGATTCTTCCGCGACTGCTGGAAGATTCTTCCGCGACTGCTGGAAGATTCTTCCGCGACTGCTGGAAGATTCTTCCGCGACTGCTGGAAGATTCTTCCGCGACTGCTGGAAGATTCTTCCGCGAGTCTTCCGCGCCTGTTGGAAGATTCTTCAGCGAGTCTTCCGCGACTGCTGGAAGATTCTTCCGCGACTGCTGGAAGATTCTTCCGCGAGTCTTCCGCGACAAGAAGAGTCTTCCGCGACACTTCTAGAAGAGTCTTCCGCGACACTTCTAGAAGTGTCACTTCTGGAAGTGTCGCGGGAGTCACTTCTGGAAGTGTCGCGCAAGTCACTTCTGGAAGTGTCGCGGGAGACACTTCTGGAAGTGTCGCGGAAGTCACTTCTGGAAGTGTCGCGGGAGACACTTCTGGAAGTGTCGCGGAAGTCACTTCTGGAAGTGTCGCGGAAGTCACTTTTGGAAGTGTCGCGGGAGTCACTTCTGGAAGTGTCGCGCAAGTCACTTCTGGAAGTGTCGCGGAAGTCACTACTGGAAGTGTCGCGGAAGTCAATTCTGGAAGTGTCGCGGGAGTCAATTCTGGAAGTGTCGCGGGAGTCACTTCTGGAAGTGTCGCGGAAGAAGACACTTCTGGGAGTGTCACGGAAGTCACTTCTGGAAGTGTCGCGGAAGATTCTTCCTAAGCTATCGCGGAAGATTCTTCCAGAAGTGTCGCGGAAGATTCGCGGAAGATTCTTCCAAAACTATCGCGGAAGATTCTTCCAGAACTATCGCGGAAGATTCGCGGAAGATTCTTCCAGAACTATCGCGGAAGATTCTTCCAGAAGTGTCGCGGAAATCACTCCTGGAAGTTTCTGCAGAAGTGTCGCGGAAGAAGACACTTCTGTGAGTGTCGCGCTAGTAAGTTCTGGAAGTGTCGCGGAAGAAGACACTTCTGGGAGTGTCGCGGAAGTCACTTCTGGAAGTGTCGCGAGAGTCACTTCTGGAAGTGTCGCGGAAGTCACTTCTGGAAGTGTCGCGGGAGTCACTTCTGGAAGTGTCGCGGAAGAAGACACTTCTGGGAGTGTCACGGATGAAGACACTTCTGGAAGTGTCGCGGAAGAAGAAACTTCTGGAAGTGTCGCGAAAGTCACTTCTGGAAGTGTCGCGGAAGTCACTTCTGGAAGTGTCGCGGAAGTCACTTCTGGAAGTGTCGCGGAAGAAGACACTTCTGGAGTGTCACGGATGAAGACACTTCTGGAAGTGTCGCGGAAGAAGACACTTCTGGAAGTGTCGAGGAAGAAGACACTTCTGGAAGTGTCGCGGAAGAAGACACTTCTGGAAGTGTCGAGGAAGAAGACACTTCTGGAAGTGTCGCGGAAGAAGACACTTCTGGAAGTGTCGCGGAAGAAGAAACTTCTGGAAGTGTCGCGAAAGTCACTTTTGGAAGTAACGCGGGAGTCACTTCTGGAAGTGTTGCGGGAGTCACTTCTGGAAGTGTCGCGGAAGAAGACACTTCTGGGAGTGTCACGGATGAAGACACTTCTGGAAGTGTCGCGGAAGAAGACACTTCTGGAAGTGTCGAGGAAGAAGACACTTCTGGAAGTGTCGCGGAAGAAGACACTTCTGGGAGTGTCACGGATGAAGACACTTCTGTGAGTGTCGCGCTAGTAACTTCTGGAAGTGTCGCGGAAGAAGACACTTCTGGGAGTGTCGCGGAAGTCACTTCTGGAAGTGTCGCGAGAGTCACTTCTGGAAGTGTCGCGCAAGTCACTTCTGGAAGTGTCGCAGGAGTCACTTCTGGAAGTGTCGCGGGAGTCACTTCTGGAAGTGTCGCGGAAGTCACTTCTGGAAGTGTCGCGGAAGTCACTTCTGGAAGTGTCGCGGAAGTCACTTCTGGAAGTGTCGCGGAAGTCACTTCTGGAAGTGTCGCGGAAGTCACTTCTGGAAGTGTCGCGGAAGTCACTTCTGGAAGTGTCGCGGGAGTCACTTCTGGAAGTGTCGCGGGAGTCACTTCTGGAAGTGTCGCGGAAGAAGACACTTCTGGGAGTGTCACGGATGAAGACACTTCTGGAAGTGTCGCGGAAGAAGACACTTCTGGAAGTGTCGAGGAAGAAGACACTTCTGGAAGTGTCGCGGAAGAAGACACTTCTGGAAGTGTCGAGGAAGAAGACACTTCTGGAAGTGTCGCGGCAGAAGACACTTCTGGAAGTGTCGCGGAAGAAGAAACTTCTGGAAGTGTCGCGAAAGTCACTTTTGGAAGTAACGCGGGAGTCACTTCTGGAAGTGTTGCGGGAGTCACTTCTGGAAGTGTCGCGGAAGAAGACACTTCTGGGAGTGTCACGGATGAAGACACTTCTGGAAGTGTCGCGGAAGAAGAAACTTCTGGAAGTGTCGCGAAAGTCACTTCTGGAAGTGTCGCGAAAGTCACTTCTGGAAGTGTCGCGGAAGTCACTTCTGGAAAACTCTTTTTAGTGACTTTTAGATCTTCTGGAAGACACTTCTGCAGAAGTGTCACGGAAGACACTTCAGGAAGTGTCACGGAAATCACTTCTGGAAGTGTCGCGGAAGTCACTTCTGTTTCGAGGGCGATGGGTAGTTTTCTTCCGACAGTAGTCTCTTGAGCGACTCGCAGGCGATATCGCGGAAGTCACTTTTGGAAGACTCTATTTAGTGACTTCTGGAAGACGTTTTGAAGTGATTTCTGGAAGATCTGCGAAAGTCACTTCTGGAAGACTCTTTTAAGTGACTTCTCCTGTAATATGAACCATTCTACTCTAGCTAAACCACGCACTTACTAAATGAGATTTTGTTGGCCATCCTGCCTCTGTGGCGTTTCATCGATCCTGGGTAACCACGGCAAGCTTGGGTGCTGATGGTGTAACTGGTAAGGTCTGATGGAAGTGGATTGGAACTGCTGTGAGTTCCTAGAGCTTCCAGCTCCACTTTCCAGTCCAACTTTATTTCGAGTTTCGGTTCCTGGCACGAACTTCCTGCTTCTTTTTGATCCTTTTGCTAAACGCGAGACTCGGAACAGCCTCCAGCTTCTGCTCGGAGACCTTCATGTTGTCTAGCACCTTGATCTTTGGCAAATGGCACAGAACGCATGCCCAAAAGGAGTTGCCAGCAGTAATAGAACATTGATTTTTCATCAGCTCATGAATCTAAGCGAGTGATACCCCGCCAGGTGGTCTATCCTTTTAAAGCTGAAGATATCGTTCTTCCGCAGACAGAACTCCTTCCGCTGGTGGCAGTTATATGCGGTTGTCGCAAAAAGCCAGCACCTCCAGGGGTTGTATTTCCATGCAGACGCTAATGTCCTCCAAGTCGCTGCCGAACACGTTCAGTCCGACCACGCATCGCTCTTTGGAAAATTGTTGTTGGCGCTGAATCGCGAGTAAGGGCAACCGCGAATTCGTCAGAAAAAGATGGCCCACATGGGCTCTTTTACTTCTTAACTCAATGATAACAAAGTAAAAATTGAAACCGCGAATTCTTCAGAAGAGGATGGCCCACAGACGGATGCATAATATTCAATATCGGGCTCATATACGTACTGGAATGCTAGACGCAGGAATATATCAGATATGAATGCTCGATTTTCCTGTTGTCGTTTTTGGTCATTTGTACTGCGTCTTTTGACTGTGAAACGGCGTGATTGTCGTTGCTGTAATTTTCTGCCTTCATTGCATTCAGCTCGTGTATCTTTTAGCTCTTCTTGACGCAATTGCGCCATTCCAACACGTGTCTTAGTATTTCGTTGCTGGATTTGTTCTTCGGTTCTTCTTCGCATGATTCGAGAATTACTTGCATTACAGAGCCAATTCCGTTGTTGGCATTGCTCACTTTTTGATAACATTATGCTCACTTTTTGATCACTTTACAAAACACACATAAATAGAATGAAAAAAAAAGTAATAACACAGGAAAATTGAAACGGCGAATTCTTCAAAAGAGGATGGCCCACATAGGGCTGAAAAGTAGATGTTGGCCGATTCTCAGACCTATTAAATACGCTCACAAAATTTCATGAGAATCGGTCAAACCGTTTCGGAGAAGTTTTTTGTCTAACACTGGACACGAGAATTTTATATATTAGAAGATTATTCGTGCCGGTTGTGTTGAAATCAATAAGGCTTAACTTCGAAAAAAGGCAAAAATGAAAACGAACTCAAAAAAGTTGAGTACATTAAAGCATTGCAAAAACTTTCCGCACAAATCTCTAGAATGCATTGGGATTTCTGCAAATGCAATTATCTTGAATTTGCTATAAAAAAAAATTGGGAAATACTTTTTTTTACTTATTGTTATTGATGCAGAAAGGATTAAACTTTTATTGTGTGCCATCGAGATCTCAACGTTTGTTAGTAATAACTCGGGTTGAAATCAATTATGAGAAAAAAACTCCTGAAAAATTCAGAATGCTTTGGGACTTTAACAAATGCAATTAGCTGACTGCAAGCATTGCACAGAATGTAAGCAAAACCTATTGAAAACGGTGAAAACAGGGTGTCAAAAAAAAAACTTTTAAACTCTCAAACGCAAATGCGAATCGCGCATGGAAATATTTAATTTTGCTTTCTTTTGTATAAATCTTTAAACAGGAAAATCAACGGACAAATGTACTAGAAAACATAAATTATTCTGTTAAAATAAGTTATTTTCATTTAATAAATTTAAATTCTTACTTATCAAAAATAACTTAAATAACAAGTTATTCAAAATGAATGGTAATTAAGTTGGCACCAAGACTTTTCCTGTTTATTGTTTTAGGTTCTATATTTCAGTATCGGTTAAAAATTACATAACTCATTTACAACCGCCAGTAAACTTACCCAAAAATTTTTGAGGACTCCGCAACGTATTTTTCAATAGGCGTTTATAATGCGTTAATTTGCATTTAAACATCAGTTTAAATTTTAAAGTTTTAATTACTTAGGAATTCTAGTTTCCAAGGTACATATGACCGTATGTACAACAATAAAAAGCAATGGCACGGAAATGAAAATTTTAATTTTAATATAATTACTCTCGTAAAAAATAAAAATTTATAAAAACCTTACATTCAAATTTAACCGCGCAATATATTAAAGTATGACCGTATGCCGAAAACACCTTGTTTTGTTATCGAAATCGATAGTTTCAAAATGTAAACAAAAATCAGAAGTTAAGAGAAGCGCACAAATAGTACAAACTATGGCTAAAAATGTGAAGAAATTAACGTTGGCCACAAAGTTGGCCAAGCGGGGTGATGTTGTCAAGCCAACAGAGATAATTAGCCGTCAAAATCGAGCGGATAATCTGCGGGTAAGCTGTAAAATAAGCCATGATTACAGCAAAAACCAATGCGCAGTTTAAAATCATTTCAGGATATTGAGGATCTAGTGGGTGTATCACCCGGAGGAGCAGGATCCAGTAACTCCATATACTTCTCCCCCATTCAAACCCGCAAACAGCGTAATTTAAATGGAGGAGTCCTTAAGAATAATATCATTAAAATGGAACCGTTAGTTCCAAGTCGAGTTCCACCAAAGAAAAATAAAAAGGAGGATCAGTTGGTAACCAAAACTCAAATGGGAACGGCTACGATAGTTAAATGTAAAGTGGTCGCGGAAGTCACTTCTAGAAGTGTCGCGGGAGACACTTCTGGAAGTGTCGCGGAAGTCACTTCTGGAAGTGTCGCGGAAGTCACTTTTGGAAGTGTCGCGGGAGTCACTTCTGGAAGTGTCGCGCAAGTCACTTCTGGAAGTGTCGCGGAAGTCACTACTGGAAGTGTCGCGGAAGTCAATTCTGGAAGTGTCGCGGGAGTCAATTCTGGAAGTGTCGCGGGAGTCACTTCTGGAAGTGTCGCGGAAGAAGACACTTCTGGGAGTGTCACGGAAGTCACTTCTGGAAGTGTCGCGGAAGATTCTTCCTAAGCTATCGCGGAAGATTCTTCCAGAAGTGTCGCGGAAGATTCGCGGAAGATTCTTCCAAAACTATCGCGGAAGATTCTTCCAGAACTATCGCGGAAGATTCGCGGAAGATTATTCCAGAACTATCGCGGAAGATTCGCGGAAGATTCTTCCAGAACTATCGCGGAAGATTCTTCCAGAAGTGTCGCGGAAGATTCGCGGAAGATTCTTCCAAAACTATCGCGGAAGATTCTTCCAGAACTATCGCGGAAGATTCTTCCAGAAGTGTCGGGGAAGATTCTTCCAGAACTATCGCGGAAGATTCGCGGAAGATTCTTCCAAAACTATCGCGGAAGATTCTTCCAGAACTATCGCGGAAGATTCGCGGAAGATTCTTCCAGAACTATTGCGGAAGATTCTTCCAGAAGTGTCGCGGAAGATTCGCGGAAGATTCTTCCAAAACTATCGCGGAAGATTCTTCCAGAACTATCGCGGAAGATTCTTCCAGAAGTGTCGCGGAAGATTCGCGGAAGATTCTTCCAAAACTATCGCGGAAGATTCTTCCAGAACTATCGCGGAAGATTCGCGGAAGATTCTTCCAGAACTATCGCGGAAGATTCTTCCAGAAGTGTCGCGGAAGATTCGCGGAAGATTCTTCCAAAACTATCGCGGAAGATTCTTCCAGAACTATCGCGGAAGATTCTTCCAGAAGTGTCGCGGAAATCACTCCTGGAAGTTTCTGCAGAAGTGTCGCGGAAGAAGACACTTCTGTGAGTGTCGCGCTAGTAACTTCTGGAAGTGTCGCGGAAGAAGACACTTCTGGGAGTGTCGCGGAAGTCACTTCTGGAAGTGTCGCGAGAGTCACTTCTGGAAGTGTCGCGGAAGTCACTTCTGGAAGTGTCGCGGGAGTCACTTCTGGAAGTGTCGCGGAAGTCACTTCTGGAAGTGTCGCGGAAGTCACTTCTGGAAGTGTCGCGGGAGTCACTTCTGGAAGTGTCGCGGAAGTCACTTTTGGAAGTAACGCGGGAGTCACTTCTGGAAGTGTCGCGGGAGTCACTTCTGGAAGTGTCGCGGAAGAAGACACTTCTGGGAGTGTCACGGATGAAGACACTTCTGGAAGTGTCGCGGAAGAAGAAACTTCTGGAAGTGTCGCGAAAGTCACTTCTGGAAGTGTCGCGGAAGTCACTTCTGGAAGTGTCGCGGAAGTCACTTCTGGAAGTGTCGCGGAAGTCACTTCTGGAAGTGTCGCGGAAGACACTTCTGGAGTGTCACGGATGAAGACACTTCTGGAAGTGTCGCGGAAGAAGACACTTCTGGAAGTGTCGAGGAAGAAGACACTTCTGGAAGTGTCGCGGAAGAAGACACTTCTGGAAGTGTCGAGGAAGAAGACACTTCTGGAAGTGTCGCGGAAGAAGAAACTTCTGGAAGTGTCGCGAAAGTCACTTCTGGAAGTGTCGCGGAAGTCACTTCTGGAAGTGTCGCGGAAGTCACTTCTGGAAGTGTCGCGGAAGTCACTTCTGGAAGTGTCGCGGAAGACACTTCTGGAGTGTCACGGATGAAGACACTTCTGGAAGTGTCGCGGAAGAAGACACTTCTGGAAGTGTCGAGGAAGAAGACACTTCTGGAAGTGTCGCGGAAGAAGACACTTCTGGAAGTGTCGAGGAAGAAGACACTTCTGGAAGTGTCGCGGCAGAAGACACTTCTGGAAGTGTCGCGGAAGAAGAAACTTCTGGAAGTGTCGCGAAAGTCACTTTTGGAAGTAACGCGGGAGTCACTTCTGGAAGTGTTGCGGGAGTCACTTCTGGAAGTGTCGCGGAAGAAGACACTTCTGGGAGTGTCACGGATGAAGACACTTCTGGAAGTGTCGCGGAAGAAGACACTTCTGGAAGTGTCGAGGAAGAAGACACTTCTGGAAGTGTCGCGGAAGAAGACACTTCTGGGAGTGTCACGGATGAAGACACTTCTGTGAGTGTCGCGCTAGTAACTTCTGGAAGTGTCGCGGAAGAAACCACTTCTGGGAGTGTCGCGGAAGTCACTTCTGGAAGTGTCGCGAGAGTCACTTCTGGAAGTGTCGCGCAAGTCACTTCTGGAAGTGTCGCAGGAGTCACTTCTGGAAGTGTCGCGGGAGTCACTTCTGGAAGTGTCGCGGAAGTCACTTCTGGAAGTGTCGCGGAAGTCACTTCTGGAAGTGTCGCGGAAGTCACTTCTGGAAGTGTCGCGGAAGTCACTTCTGGAAGTGTCGCGGGAGTCACTTCTGGAAGTGTCGCGGAAGAAGACACTTCTGGGAGTGTCACGGATGAAGACACTTCTGGAAGTGTCGCGGAAGAAGAAACTTCTGGAAGTGTCGCGAAAGTCTCTTCTGGAAGTGTCGCGAAAGTCACTTCTGGAAGTGTCGCGCAAGTCACTTCTGGAAGTGTCGCGGAAGTCACTACTGGAAGTGTCGCGGAAGTCAATTCTGGAAGTGTCGCGGGAGTCAATTCTGGAAGTGTCGCGGGAGTCACTTCTGGAAGTGTCGCGGAAGAAGACACTTCTGGGAGTGTCACGGAAGTCACTTCTGGAAGTGTCGCGGAAGATTCTTCCTAAGCTATCGCGGAAGATTCTTCCAGAAGTGTCGCGGAAGATTCGCGGAAGATTCTTCCAAAACTATCGCGGAAGATTCTTCCAGAACTATCGCGGAAGATTCGCGGAAGATTCTTCCAGAACTATCGCGGAAGATTCTTCCAGAAGTGTCGCGGAAGATTCGCGGAAGATTCTTCCAAAACTATCGCGGAAGATTCTTCCAGAACTATCGCGGAAGATTCTTCCAGAAGTGTCGGGGAAGATTCTTCCAGAACTATCGCGGAAGATTCGTGGAAGATTCTTCCAAAACTATCGCGGAAGATTCTTCCAGAACTATCGCGGAAGATTCGCGGAAGATTCTTCCAGAACTATTGCGGAAGATTCTTCCAGAAGTGTCGCGGAAGATTCGCGGAAGATTCTTCCAAAACTATCGCGGAAGATTCTTCCAGAACTATCGCGGAAGATTCTTCCAGAAGTGTCGCGGAAGATTCGCGAAAGATTCTTCCAAAACTATCGCGGAAGATTCTTCCAGAACTATCGCGGAAGATTCGCGGAAGATTCTTCCAGAACTATCGCGGAAGATTCTTCCAGAAGTGTCGCGGAAGATTCGCGGAAGATTCTTCCAAAACTATCGCGGAAGATTCTTCCAGAACTATCGCGGAAGATTCTTCCAGAAGTGTCGCGGAAATCACTCCTGGAAGTTTCTGCAGAAGTGTCGCGGAAGAAGACACTTCTGTGAGTGTCGCGCTAGTAACTTCTGGAAGTGTCGCGGAAGAAGACACTTCTGGGAGTGTCGCGGAAGTCACTTCTGGAAGTGTCGCGAGAGTCACTTCTGGAAGTGTCGCGGAAGTCACTTCTGGAAGTGTCGCGGGAGTCACTTCTGGAAGTGTCGCGGAAGTCACTTCTGGAAGTGTCGCGAAAGTCACTTCTGGAAGTGTCGCGGGAGTCACTTCTGGAAGTGTCGCGGAAGTCACTTTTGGAAGTAACGCGGGAGTCACTTCTGGAAGTGTCGCGGGAGTCACTTCTGGAAGTGTCGCGGAAGAAGACACTTCTGGGAGTGTCACGGATGAAGACACTTCTGGAAGTGTCGCGGAAGAAGAAACTTCTGGAAGTGTCGCGAAAGTCACTTCTGGAAGTGTCGCGGAAGTCACTTCTGGAAGTGTCGCGGAAGTCACTTCTGGAAGTGTCGCGGAAGTCACTTCTGGAAGTGTCGCGGAAGACACTTCTGGAGTGTCACGGATGAAGACACTTCTGGAAGTGTCGCGGAAGAAGACACTTCTGGAAGTGTCGAGGAAGAAGACACTTCTGGAAGTGTCGCGGAAGAAGACACTTCTGGAAGTGTCGAGGAAGAAGACACTTCTGGAAGTGTCGCGGAAGAAGAAACTTCTGGAAGTGTCGCGAAAGTCACTTCTGGAAGTGTCGCGGAAGTCACTTCTGGAAGTGTCGCGGAAGTCACTTCTGGAAGTGTCGCGGAAGTCACTTCTGGAAGTGTCGCGGAAGACACTTCTGGAGTGTCACGGATGAAGACACTTCTGGAAGTGTCGCGGAAGAAGACACTTCTGGAAGTGTCGAGGAAGAAGACACTTCTGGAAGTGTCGCGGAAGAAGACACTTCTGGAAGTGTCGAGGAAGAAGACACTTCTGGAAGTGTCGCGGCAGAAGACACTTCTGGAAGTGTCGCGGAAGAAGAAACTTCTGGAAGTGTCGCGAAAGTCACTTTTGGAAGTAACGCGGGAGTCACTTCTGGAAGTGTTGCGGGAGTCACTTCTGGAAGTGTCGCGGAAGAAGACACTTCTGGGAGTGTCACGGATGAAGACACTTCTGGAAGTGTCGCGGAAGAAGACACTTCTGGAAGTGTCGAGGAAGAAGACACTTCTGGAAGTGTCGCGGAAGAAGACACTTCTGGGAGTGTCACGGATGAAGACACTTCTGTGAGTGTCGCGCTAGTAACTTCTGGAAGTGTCGCGGAAGAAGACACTTCTGGGAGTGTCGCGGAAGTCACTTCTGGAAGTGTCGCGAGAGTCACTTCTGGAAGTGTCGCGCAAGTCACTTCTGGAAGTGTCGCAGGAGTCACTTCTGGAAGTGTCGCGGAGTCACTTCTGGAAGTGTCGCGGAAGTCACTTCTGGAAGTGTCGCGGAAGTCACTTCTGGAAGTGTCGCGGAAGTCACTTCTGGAAGTGTCGCGGAAGTCACTTCTGGAAGTGTCGCGGGAGTCACTTCTGGAAGTGTCGCGGAAGAAGACACTTCTGGGAGTGTCACGGATGAAGACACTTCTGGAAGTGTCGCGGAAGAAGAAACTTCTGGAAGTGTCGCGAAAGTCTCTTCTGGAAGTGTCGCGAAAGTCACTTCTGGAAGTGTCGCGGAAGTCACTTCTAGAAAACTCTTTTTAGTGACTTTTAGATCTTCTGGAAGACACTTCTGCAGAAGTGTCACGGAAGACACTTCAGGAAGTGTCACGGAAATCACTTCTGGAAGTGTCGCGGAAGTCACTTCTGTTTCGAGGGCGATGGGTAGTTTTCTTCCGACAGTAGTCTCTTGAGCGACTCGCAGGCGATATCGCGGAAGTCACTTTTGGAAGACTCTATTTAGTGACTTCTGGAAGACGTTTTGAAGTGATTTCTGGAAGATCTGCGAAAGTCACTTCTGGAAGACTCTTTTAAGTGACTTCTCCTGTAATATGAACCATTCTACTCTAGCTAAACCACGCACTTACTAAATGAGATTTTGTTGGCCATCCTGCCTCTGTGGCGTTTCATCGATCCTGGGTAACCACGGCAAGCTTGGGTGCTGATGGTGTAACTGGTAAGGTCTGATGGAAGTGGATTGGAACTGCTGTGAGTTCCTAGAGCTTCCAGCTCCACTTTCCAGTCCAACTTTATTTCGAGTTTCGGTTCCTGGCACGAACTTCCTGCTTCTTTTTGATCCTTTTGCTAAACGCGAGACTCGGAACAGCCTCCAGCTTCTGCTCGGAGACCTTCATGTTGTCTAGCACCTTGATCTTTGGCAAATGGCACAGAACGCATGCCCAAAAGGAGTTGCCAGCAGTAATAGAACATTGATTTTTCATCAGCTCATGAATCTAAGCGAGTGATACCCCGCCAGGTGGTCTATCCTTTTAAAGCTGAAGATATCGTTCTTCCGCAGACAGAACTCCTTCCGCTGGTGGCAGTTATATGCGGTTGTCGCAAAAGCCAGCACCTCCAGGGGTTGTATTTCCATGCAGACGCTAATGTCCTCCAAGTCGCTGCCGAACACGTTCAGTCCGACCACGCATCGCTCTTTGGAAAATTGTTGTTGGCGCTGAATCGCGAGTAAGGGCAACCGCGAATTCGTCAGAAAAAGATGGCCCACATGGGCTCTTTTACTTCTTAACTCAATGATAACAAAGTAAAAATTGAAACCGCGAATTCTTCAGAAGAGGATGGCCCACAGACGGATGCATAATATTCAATATCGGGCTCATATACGTACTGGAATGCTAGACGCAGGAATATATCAGATATGAATGCTCGATTTTCCTGTTGTCGTTTTTGGTCATTTGTACTGCGTCTTTTGACTGTGAAACGGCGTGATTGTCGTTGCTGTAATTTTCTGCCTTCATTGCATTCAGCTCGTGTATCTTTTAGCTCTTCTTGACGCAATTGCGCCATTCCAACACGTGTCTTAGTATTTCGTTGCTGGATTTGTTCTTCGGTTCTTCTTCGCATGATTCGAGAATTACTTGCATTACAGAGCCAATTCCGTTGTTGGCATTGCTCACTTTTTGATAACATTATGCTCACTTTTTGATCACTTTACAAAACACACATTAATAGAATTAAAAAAAAAATAATAACACAGGAAAATTGAAACGGCGAATTCTTCAAAAGAGGATGGCCCACATAGGGCTGAAAAGTAGATGTTGGCCGATTCTCAGACCTATTAAATACGCTCACAAAATTTCATGAGAATCGGTCAAACCGTTTCGGAGAAGTTTTTTGTCTAACACTGGACACGAGAATTTTATATATTAGAAGATTATTCGTGCCGGTTGTGTTGAAATCAATAAGGCTTAACTTCGAAAAAAGGCAAAAATGAAAACGAACTCAAAAAAGTTGAGTACATTAAAGCATTGCAAAAACTTTCCGCACAAATCTCTAGAATGCATTGGGATTTCTGCAAATGCAATTATCTTGAATTTGCTATAAAAAAAAATTGGGAAATACTTTTTTTTACTTATTGTTATTGATGCAGAAAGGATTAAACTTTTATTGTGTGCCATCGAGATCTCAACGTTTGTTAGTAATAACTCGGGTTGAAATCAATTATGAGAAAAAAACTCCTGAAAAATTCAGAATGCTTTGGGACTTTAACAAATGCAATTAGCTGACTGCAAGCATTGCACAGAATGTAAGCAAAACCTGTTGAAAACGGTGAAAACAGGGTGTCAAAAAAAAACGTTTAAACTCTCAAACGCAAATGCGAATCGCGCATGGAAATATTTAATTTTGCTTTGTTTTGTATAAATCTTTAAACAGGAAAATCAACGGACAAATGTACTAGAAAACATAAATTATTCTGTTAAAATAAGTTATTTTCATTTAATAAATTTAAATTATAAACTTGTAGGTTTTTATTTTTAAATCTTTTATTTTTTTGTCCCGTTTTCGATCTTCTCGATCGGCGTCCCTTGGATAGTGTGTCCGTCCAACATTATTTACAATTTCCTTAAAAACTAAATCGATTAATACTAGATTGCACTTAATATACTAAATAATAATATATACTGAAATTACACAGCTTACATTCGGCCAATCCTGACTCTAGATCGACCTCGATCTTCACATATTTACTAACTACATAATCAACTACACAGATTAACGATTTTTGTACACGATTGCACCCAAGGTTTAAGTCTGGCGGCTTCAAGAATGCCCTTGTAAGGAAGCTGGGTGAGCTGGCAATCCTCTATGTCGGTGACTTCGTATCTATCATTCGGGAACACACGGTTGATTTTATAAGGGCCACGGTATTTCGGTGAGAATTTCTTACAAGATCCTGGAGTAACGTCAACATTTCGGATAGCTACAAAATCATCAACCTTATAACGTAGGGGGTGCCTTATGTTTCAAAGCATATCGAAACTCATTTCGCTCTTGTGATAGTTTAATATTTTCGCTAGCTTTTATCCTTTCAGAGGTAATATCACACGGGTTAAAAAAGGCTAAACTTCTCCTCAATGTACTCGGATAATTCGTCTACAACGGGTCCTCGCTGGTTGCTACCAAAAAGCAAAATACTAGGAGTCTTTCCGGTACTCTTCTGAACGGAATTATTAATTGCAAATTCAACTCGGTTGACTAACTTGTACCAATCGGATTGGTTCAACGGCTCAGATAGTTTTCCTAACATCGGGGTTAACACTCGGTTTATGCGTTCTACCTGACCGTTTGCCTGAGGAGCAGCGGTAGCAACTTTAACGTGTTCTATATTACGATCACTTAGGAAACTAGAAAACTCAAATGATGTAAAACAGGTACCACGATCCGAAATAATTCGTCGCGGTCGGCTATAATACTCAAAGTATTTCGAAAGACTGCAATTAACTTCTTTGGTACTGGTAGAATTAACCGGGTACAATTTCACGAACTTGGTAAAAGCATCGATAGTGACCAACAGATGTTTTCTTTTGAATTGATGCAAGGCAACGGCCCCAAATGGTCGATGTGAAGGGTATCAAACGGAATTGGGGCTTTAGGAATACTATGAAGGGTACGGTCATGGATACTTTTAGGTACTGAATGAAGGATGCACGGCAAACAATTGCGGATAAAGGATTCAACCTTGGTCCTCAACAATGGAAACCAATACTTGTCTTTCAGGTCATTGACACACTTATCGACACCAAGATGACCCAACTTTTCATGGCTTAATCTGATCAACTGTTCTTCCATTTGAGTTGGGGCATACAAACATAATCTTCCGGCATTATTCTTTCTGTAAATTATTCCGTCAACAAGTTCAAAACAACTAACGGCTTCTCTTTCTAATTTATCACGGAGTTTGACAATTTCCGGATCCCTAATCTGCTCGGTTTGTAAAAGTAAATCTATATCCCCCGGAGTAGCCCCCACTACATTTACAACGGTATCGATATTTTCATCACACGGGGAAAACGGTTGATGTGATTCACAAGGATCTATGGAACTATCGGGGACAGCTAACACGGGACGACTAACGGGATCTAACTGGTTTAAGGAATCACACGGTGCTAACGGTTTATCATTATCGTACGGACTCAAGGATCTAACGGTCCTACGCGGGTCTACCGGGTTCATTTGGCTAACGGATTCACACGGATCTATCGGGCTCAAGGAATCATACGGCTGTATCGGTTCTTTAACAATATCATGAAAAGATTTCGGCTTAGTTGAAAGTACACACGGATCGCAAATTTCATCTACCACGGGATCTAACAATTCGGGTTGTCGACTCAAGGCATCAACGTGCGTCATACTAGAACCAGGTCTATGTACAATAGAGTAGTTATAGTTTTCCAATTCTAAAGACCATCGCGCAATACGAGGATTTATTGATTTCTTACTTAACGTCTGAACAAGGGAATTACAATCGGTAACTATACGGAACGGTTTGTGCTCTAAATACACACGGAAACGTCGGAGAGAATATATTATCGCAAGGGTCTCAAGCTCAAAGCTATGATAACGAGATTCAGCGGCTGTTGCTTTACGAGAATAGAAAAAGACTGGATGTAACTTGCCATCATCTTGGCGTTGCATCAACACGGCTCCAAACCCGTGAGAGCTCGCATCGGTATGAAGTTCGGTTTCACTATGAGGGTTGAACAAGGAAAGGACGGGCGGACTTGACAATGCTTTCTTTAAACTAGTAAAAGCTTCCTCTTCAAGTTTTCCCATCGGGAACGGACCTCCACTTTTAAGCAGATCGGACAGTGGCTTAGCAATACGTGAAAATGACGGAACAAACTTACGGAAGTATGAGAAAAGGCCTAGACAAGAATGTAGAGATTTACAATTCAGAGGTTCAGGGTATTCACGAATGGCCTTTAGGTGTGTCTCGTTCGGAAGAATACCATTCATACAGACGTTGTATCCTAAATAATCAATTCGCTTTTTTAGAAATACACTTTTCTTACAATTAATTTCAAGACGGTTCTCATTTAGACGGTCTAGTAATTTTGAAAGCAAAACAAGGTGTTCTTCTACTGTACAAGTCGCTAGGATGATATCATCCATATAGACATAAACCTGACGATTACGTATCATTTCATGAAGTACGTTGGAAATGAATCGCTGAAACACGGCAGGTCCATTTTTTAGGCCGAATGGCATACGCAAATACTCATAGTGCCCGTCGGGTGTTATGAATGCAGTGTATTTCACGGACTCGGGGTCCATACCGATTTGGTGGAATCCACTCTTTAAATCTACAACTGAAAAAACCTTTTTGCCTTCGAGATATTCTAAGCAATCTTCTATCAATGGGGACGGAAAGTTATCTCTAACTGTCAATTTATTTAACGCTCGGTAATCAATACACATGCGGATTTCTCCATTCTTTTTCTTGACAAGGACGATGGGAGATGCATAAGGGGATTGACTAGGTCTAATAATATTACTAGCTAGCAACTCGGCAACGGTTTTATAAACAACGTCTCTCTCTAAGTATGATAATCTTCTTGGTGCACTATGAAACGGTGTAGAATCTGTTAATCGTATGCTCATTAAACATTTAGGCGACCCGTACGTATTAGGTATATTATCCAAATAATGCTTGATGATACCACTACATTTCTCGGCCGAAGAAACACCAAAATCAAGGCCTATATTTACATTATCAAGGTCATTCGACATAGCTCCACAAATGCTTTTCATATCAAAAAGCCAATCAGCGAGGGAATTATCAGGAATCAAGGGAGCATTTGGATTTACAGAACCAGTACTTAATTTAAAAGGTTGTGTTTTATCTAAAATTAATCTATTATTTATATCGCCTAGCAAGGATGCACAGAATGATTCATTAACGAAAGCAATACGATTGTTTATTGAAATTAAATTTGATTCATTTCTTTCATGATTTCTTTTCACAACAAGTTTTATATTGAGTAACTTAAGGGCGTCTCTGCCAAGAAGGAGCGCTGTAGGTAGGATGAGATCGGGAATAACGTAGACTTCTAAATCATAATACTTTTTCTCGAACAAAATTGAACAAGGTACTTTTCCGTACGTGGGTATTGATGTGCCACCAATTCCGCGAAAGGGGCTTTTCTTTAGCTGATGATCTTCATTTAAATATGGGTAATATGACTTTCCCAAAAAGCTTATTGGGCTTCCGGTATCTAATAGAGCGAAAACATCTTTAATAACAGTGCATCCTGCTAAACTACTTAATCTTAAACTTACTAACTGAATAAACGGTTTGTCATCCATGGTTTCTTCAGCTTCCGGCAAGGTGAAGCCCACGGTGCGCTTGGGACACTGGCGGTGCGTATGGCCCACTTCAAAACAGATGAAGCATCCGTTGTCCGGTCTTTTCGGCTTCTTGCAGTCCTTGGCGGTATGCCCCATTTGTCGGCAGTTGTAACACCTAATATCCTTCGGAATTACGGCTCCTGGGCGAGGGATCATGGTGACGGGCTTACGATTGGGCTCCGGACGTACAGACTGGAATCGCATTAGCTTCTGGCGTAGTTCATCCAACGTGATACAGTAGTAGAGTGGAGCAGCGCGCCCACTGTGGTCCTCCAGTCCATCGACGATGTACTTTACGACGTCTACTTCATCAAAGTTCCCTTGCTGGGCAATATTGCGCATCGTGATAAAATACTGCATCAAGGTTTCGGACTTCCCAATTGTGCGCTTTTGCAGTTGTTTAGCAATTTCCTGGTTTGACATTCTGTTTCCAAAGACTTGAGTAAGCATGGCGCTCATTTCTGGCCAGGAAGACACCTTCTCGTACAGCATGTATTGCCTAGCTGATCCTCGGAGAAGACGGGTGCCAATAGATAGGCATTGTGTAACGCTTAGTTTATGGACCTCAGCAGCTTTTTCCAATTCACGGATCCAAACTTGGACTGACAAGTTGTCATCTCCAGAGAACTCCGGGATCATGGCCTCAACATCCCTTAGATCGACTTGATGTACGGAAGCATTCGGTGTAGTCCTGTCTTCCAATTCGGCGACTTTCAATTTCAGTTCGGCTAGTTTCTTTCTGGCGGTGTACAGTTGCATCATCTGATTGATTTCCAATGTTTCCTGAGCAATTGCGCGAATGTTCTGCTCGACTGGTTCCTGCCTCGACATGTTTATAACTGTTTGCTGCGAACTTCCAGAAGGTTCCGAGAACGGCGTCACAGCGTCGGCCATTTGCAATTCCTCACCCCCGATCAGCGTTAGCATGCGGTTTGCAAGCTTCGGTGTGTTCGGAGAATCCTGCTCCTCATCCTGACTCTCGATCTCTGCATTTTCGTTGTCCTCGATGATAGCCTCTAGATTCCATGCACGGTTCAACGCCGCGCGGAGTTGTTGAATTGTTGCATCGGCCCCGAAAGTTATGTTCTTCTCGGAAAGGAGTTCCAGAAGTTCGTCCTTGGACATCTTAATAACACCGCTGTATGGTAACATCGCGTAACACTTGGGCAAACCCCACACCTGATTTATAAACTTGTAGGTTTTTATTTTTAAATCTTTTATTTTTTGTCCCGTTTTCGATCTTCTCGATCGGCGTCCCTTGGATAGTGTGTCCGTCCAACATTATTTACAATTTCCTTAAAAACTAAATCGATTAATACTAGATTGCACTTAATATACTAAATAATAATATATACTGAAATTACACAGCTTACAAAATTCTTACTTATCAAAAATAACTTAAATAACAAGTTATTCAAAATGAATGGTAATTAAGTTGGCACCAAGACTTTTCCTGTTTATTGTTTTAGGTTCTATATTTCGAGTATCGGTTAAAAATTACATAACTCATTTACAACCGCCAGTAAACTTACCCAAAAAATTTTTGAGGACTCCGCAACGTATTTTTCAATAGGCGTTTATAATGCGTTAATTTGCATTTAAACATCAGTTTAAATTTTAAAGTTTTAATTACTTAGGAATTCTAGTTTCCAAGGTACATATGACCGTATGTAGAACAATAAAAAGCAATGGCACGGAAATGAAAATTTTAATTTTAATATAATTACTCTCGTAAAAAAATAAAAATTTATAAAAACCTTACATTCAAATTTAACCGCGCAATATATTAAAGTATGACCGTATGCCGAAAACACCTTGTTTTGTTATCGAAATCGATAGTTTCAAAATGTAAACAAAAATCAGAAGTTAAGAGAAGCG
This sequence comes from Drosophila oshimai, assembly GCA_018150695.1. Classification (NCBI taxonomy): domain Eukaryota; kingdom Metazoa; phylum Arthropoda; class Insecta; order Diptera; family Drosophilidae; genus Drosophila; species Drosophila oshimai. The sequence goes on along the minus strand of JAECWM010000291.1, from coordinate 636,292 downwards.
CACAAATAGTACAAACTATGGCTAAAAATGTGAAGAAATTAACGTTGGCCACAAAGTTGGCCAAGCGGGGTGATGTTGTCAAGCCAACAGAGATAATTAGCCGTCAAAATCGAGCGGATAATCTGCGGGTAAGCTGTAAAATAAGCCATGATTACAGCAAAAACCAATGCGCAGTTTAAAATCATTTCAGGATATTGAGGATCTAGTGGGTGTATCACCCGGAGGAGCAGGATCCAGTAACTCCATATACTTCTCCCCCATTCAAACCCGCAAACAGCGTAATTTAAATGGAGGAGTCCTTAAGAATAATATCATTAAAATGGAACCGTTAGTTCCAAGTCGAGTTCCACCAAAGAAAAATAAAAAGGAGGATCAGTTGGTAACCAAAACTCAAATGGGAACGGCTACGATAGTTAAATGTAAAGTGGTCCCAGATGCTGTGAATTCCCCCATGAGAATTGATAACATCAAAATGGAAATGAATGAAATAAAGCAGGAACTTGGTAGTCCGGAGAATAACGAAGTTTTTCAAGTCATAAAGAAAGAACTGGATCCCCTGGTGGAACTGCATTCAAGCCTGGAAGTGGAAGCACCTCATCCTCTGTGGTATAATCACCTGGAAAACATACGACTCATGAGAAACTCCAAGTCCGCTCCCGTGGACACTATGGGATGTCACCGCTGTGCGGATTCCAAAGCAGATGAAAAGGTTAACTTGATACTTAAAATTTAATAATTTATTTTATTACCTTTTATTATTACAGACCCAACGCTTCCAGAACTTGGTAGCCTTAATGCTGTCCAGTCAAACCAAGGATCAAACCACCTTTGAGGCCATGAATCGTCTTAGAGAACGCACTCTTACTCCACTCTGTTTGAAGGAGATGCCAGTGACAGAGCTGGAGAACTTACTGCATCCCGTATCATTCTACAAGGTTAGAACTCAAATAAAATTGGATTTAAATAAATACATCTTTTACCAACAAATTCCAGAACAAAGCCAAATACCTCAAGCAAACTGTGGAGATTCTCATGGAAAAGTACGACTCTGACATACCGGATAATCCCAAGGAGCTAATTGCTCTGCCAGGAGTTGGTCCCAAGATGGCTCACATCTGCATGGCAGTGGCTTGGAACAAGGTCACCGGAATCGGAGTGGATGTTCACGTGCATCGCCTTTCCAACCGTTTGCGTTGGGTACCGAAACCCACAAAGGAACCTGAGCAAACCCGAGTTGCCTTGGAGAAGTGGCTGCCACTTGGTCTCTGGTCGGAGGTTAACCATCTCTTTGTGGGATTCGGACAAACCATTTGCACCCCATTGAGACCAAAGTGCGGGGAATGCTTGAATAAAAATATTTGTCCATCAGCCAATGCAGAAATCAAACCCAAAAAAAAGAGCGATCAATAGAATGGAAAATGTTTCGCCATTTAAAATAGAGTATTATTTTTAGGTAAACTAAGAAAGAAAAGAGGCTCCAAGTCCAAGAGAAAGTGCTTCAGAAAACCTAAAGGAACATTTTTTTTAGTTTGTGCCATTTATAGCTATAAAAAGCCACAAAAATGTGTTAAAAAGTAAAACATTTTGAAGAAAAAAAACTGGAATCTCTGTTCGTTTAAGAACAATGTGGTTAAAAAATAAAAGCCAAAAAATTAGAAACTAAGTAAATCCAATAAGTTGAATTTTTTATCTTTTACAAAAATAATAGTAGTAGTTAGCAGTAATATCTATCTTCCAGTGTTTCAAGCACTTGTGCCATAAAACTGAGTTTTTAATTTTTAAACTTGAAATATTTAAAAATAAAATTTATCTATTCCTTATTAAGTATTTTCAAATATACCAAAAGTTTGGTATTTCTTCACTCTCCATATACGGTCATATCAGTTGCAAAAAAATTGGCGCGTTTTGTTGTTTACTTGCGGCATCTTGTGAAATATAATTAAAACACAAGTTTTTCAGCACTAAAAAACAGAAAAATGAATGATTCATGTAAGTAAATGTCCCTACATTCAATAAATCAAAGAATCAATGGCTAATTTTCGTTTTTAGTTGGAGATTTCAATGCCACACAAACGGCGCCCGCTGGAGCAGCCAGCAATCAAAAGGGAGAGGTGGGTCAAAAATATATTAAATGTGCCACAAATTGAACATGTTTTTGTGTATTTGCAAACAGGGCATAGTGCCGCTGGTCATAAAGCAGATTGTGGATGCTCCCGAGGGAAACATCGAGATGTTTGGCATGCAGTATGCCATGGCCTGTGTGGTGGCCATTGTGCGAAACATTGAGACTTCCTCGACGAAGATAACCTACACTCTGGAGGATCACAGTGGCAGAATCGATGCTCACTACTGGCTGGAGGAGGGCGACACCTTGAAGGCCCCCGAGGTCATGGTCAACAACTACGTGAAGGTCTATGGCACCACGCGGTCCCAGGCGGGTCAAAAGACCCTGATGGTGTTCAAACTGCTGCCCGTCTTGGATCCCAACGAGGTGTGCACCCATCTCTTGGAAGCTCTTAATGCTCGCTACAAGGCGGAGGATTACCAGAACAAGGGCGGAGCTGCTGGAGTGGCTTCTTCGGGCTCGGGCTCCATGTCCGACTTCACCGCCTCGCAGAGCACAGCCATCGTTAGTGGGCTGGATCCCAAGCAACAGGCCGTCTTCCAGGCGATCAAGAGCAACGTCTCCGAGGAGGGAATCAGCCGCAAGGAGCTCAAGGCCAAGTTCTCGCACATCAGCGACTCAGAGTTGACGTAAGTATTGTATTGGGAATTTATGAACGTTTGATTGCCAAAGAACTGGGTTAAAGTCGATTTTAAGACACATTTATATGATAATGAAATTACTTGAATACCAAAGATTACATTTTGAGACTCACCTTGATAAAAAGCAATAAATTTTAAAGTAAAAATTTTAAAGATTAAAATTAAAGCTAAAAGACACAAAAGTTGTTGGCACAAACTTTGTAATTTACTTAATTAAATAACGTGCTAATAGAGTTTGTTAAATTCATACATTTATTGTGATATATTTATTTTTGAAAGGCTAATTCTTTTCAACCATTTTTTTTAAACTTACTAGTTTTATACCCTAAAAAAATATTATACCCTAAAAAATATTTAAGTGTAATTTGTAAATCGAATTCCAATTTATTTTCTTTTTTTCTAGCAACATTCTGGACTTTATGATTTCCGAGGGACATATTTACTCCAGCATTGATGCGGATCACTTTATTTGCACCATGTAAATCGAATCTGAATTCCAAAATATTGTATTGCGTATTAAATCTATTAAGTTTATAAAAAACAGAAAATAAAAGTGTGATCTTTATTTCAACACCAATCACAAATTCTAATTTAAAATGAATGTTTTTTTATTTCATACCGATTTATGGTAAATTTTAAGTAAAATTATGGAATAGGGTACAAGTTGCTTTTTAAAAAAAACCGTTAAAATAAATTTGACTGCCATATATTATTTTTTTTTTTTTTTGCTTTTTCTTCTGATATACACAAGAAAAAAGTTATTTTTTTTAAATAAAATTCTAGATTTTGGACAGTTATTTATATATTTTTTAATTATTACAAAAAATATATTTTTTTTAACCATTGATAAATTAAGTATTTTCTGGTATTTCGCCGAAACGCTTTAGCCACAAACCTCTCCTCTTTAGCTCTCTCCGTCTCTCTCTTCACCCACATTGCTCAGCTGTTTCACACTCCCTCTCAGTTCTCAAATTTTTCTCGCTGCGTTCGGCTTTATTTTTCGTTCCGTTTAAAAGTCCATCGCACGCCGGCTTAACAACAGCCTTATCAATGAAATAAATTAAGCACCTCAGCTAGCTTAAAATAAGTACAGATTCGAATAAAGGCGACGCCTAAAACATGGAGAACAAACATAAAAACTGTCTGCGATCTCTGCTTCTTCTCGGTCTCCTTTTTGGCTGTTTGGGTGAGTTATAATGCTAATATTTAATGTTTAATTGGGTAAATAAGTTTTAGCGGATGCAAAGCACGTAGAAAGTAGTTGGGTTGAATGAACTGTTTGTTGTTGCCTTTAACCAACACAATCGAATGATAAACAACAACATTGACATTGCCGCTCCCCCACTCACTCACACCAAGAAAAATCTGAAGAGAACTTTTATCTGACACACTTTCCAATTGGAGCAGCTGATTTTAGACAGTGGAACAAAAAGCTGTCAGAGATGTTAAAATTTTAAAGGTCAATAAAATAAGCAGATAAAAGTGAAAACATTATAAAGATAAAGATAAAGATAAAGATAAAAAAAAGATATAATTATGTACATTTTTAAAATCTGAAAAAATAGTTCTGAAATTTTTGGTAATATTTTTGACTAAAAAAGTTTTAAACTTAAAAATTAAAAATCATCGAAAACAAAAATTTAGCCTTCTGAAAGTGGTGAACATTTCTTATATTATGATAAGATTTTTATAATAATATGATCATGCTAAATTTTCTTATAATTTAAATATTTGTATTAATACCTTTTTTATAATCCCTAATCTATTTATTTTAAAGTTTCCAAAGACAACAGAGACAATTAGTATCTATCAGCTTATCGCTAATTCAGCTTATCTCATGTATACACATTTTTTTGGACAGCATGAGATGGTGCCACCCACTGTGCAGGGCCACTTGTTGATAACCTCGACCCTGTCTGTATAAATAAAAAAAAACAAAACAGCATGTGGCTCTGCTTCTGGGTGAAAGTTATAACAATTCGATTTACTAATGACGTGTTCCATGCATTCTTCTTCTCCCACATTTCTTTAGACGAGGGAAGAACGGCTTTAATTTCTCCCAACAGCCAGCAAATCTTCAAGCTGCAAAACCAAGTGATTCTGGAGGAGCTGGGAAAAGATTCTAGTGCCAAAGAGACGAGCTATAAATTTGAGACCAATCTGAAGATAAATTCGGTTTGGAGCCAGGATGAAGATCAGTTGTTAGAGGTTTTTATCAGCGAAAGTCGGGTCGCTGCATCTGGAAAAGATCGCTCAATTACCCAGATACCCGATAGACCTTTTTATATTAGTCTGGTGAAAGGACAGCCTCAAAACGTCATAGCCCACACTTCAAAAGATCAATCCCTGCTGAATTTGGAGCGTGGTATTGCTTCCTTGCTTCAGTTGAGATTGGATGGCTCCAAGGAGGAGGAACTGGATGTTTCCGGACAGTGTCGAGTGTCCTATAATGTCAAATCCTCAACGAAGGTGGAAAAGACTAAGAGAGACTGCGCTCTGTGGGATCTCAGGGTTAACTATCATCCAGAAGAAGCTCTGGGGGTTACTCAACATTCCCAGGAGCAGGTCTCCTATGAGCTCTCATCCGAGGGAGCGCTTCTCAAAGCAATATCTGTTGAGAAGCACCGATTGAACCTAGCAGCTAAACCGGATGTGGGAAGCTCTGTGAAGAGTACTCTCACACTTCAACACATTTCCCAAGGATCGGAGAACGTCAAGCAGCTAGAACTAGACACTTTGGAGGAGGCCATCAAGAGCCTACTAGAATGGTATCGCGTCTTTGAGCTGGAATCCGATGTGGATGGCATGATTAGCGAGATTAAAGAGCAAACTGTAAGTAAGTGATAAAGAGTTGATTTACTTTATAGCTAAAAATCTTTTATTTCAGCTGGAGGAGCAACTCAAAGCTTCTTTGGAGGAACTGGAATCCGAGAATGTAGGAAAATCCTCGCTGGGTCTGGCTTACGTCAAGCTTATACCCTTGGCTCGCATCGCCAGTCAAGAGCAATTTGAAGAGCTTCTCAAGCAGCATACGAAACTCTTGCCCCAGTTGGTGGATCTTTTGGGAGCTGTTCAAACTTTCGATGCCCACAATGCCACCTTTGGATTCCTTTACAAAGAGGCGGAGACCACAAACGAGCAATTGGAGCTGCTGGAGAAATATTTACAGTCTCTTGCGGTGGCCACGCATCCTGCGAGAAAAATAGTTGAACATTTGTATGGATTGCTTCAGTTGGAAGCAAACAAAAAGCAAGAAAAACTGAGGGAGAGCATCGTACAAACCCTGGCCACTCTGACCCGCCAAAGCAGATTTGGTGGTAATGATCTCTTGCTGCAGCAGGTGCGAGCTTTCCTTCTCCAGGGTCTCACCTCCAAGGAGCCTACTTTGTACATCAGGGCTCTGCAAAATCTCCAAGATCCCGCTACCATAGAATCCCTGCTGGAACAGGCTCATAGTCGCGAAGAGCCCAATTTATCGGTGACTGCCCTGCAGGCTCTTAAGGCGTTCCCTCAGGGAAGTTTTAACTCCTCGCATCGCCAGCAGTTCGAGAGTATCTTCTACCAGCGAAGGCGTCGCTTTGATAGCTCTGCTCGCACTCTGGCTCTCGATGTTATGCTGTCCCTCAGGCCCAGTCAGGAGCAATTGGGTTACCTTTTGGATTACCTGGCCTCCAATGATCGACAGTTTGAGATCAAAACCTATGTGCTGCAGAAGCTGAGGATGCTGGCCGAAAAGTGTCCACGATTTAAGGCTTTATTCGAAACGGAGCTGGTCAAAAGGAGGCAGGTTAATAACTACAATGTGCTGGGACAGAAGGGTGAGTGTAAACTATACCTATTTCTTTTACAACACATTTAACTAATTTTTTAAACTGATATCTTGCAGGTCTTACCACTGTCCTCACCCGTCAGCTTTCCCTGGCTCCTGCCTTCAACGAGTCCCTGCTAAGCACCCAGGAGGTCTACCAGGGAATCCTCAAGCGCGGATCCGTGGAATTTCTGCTCCACGCAGGACGCTCCCAAGCTAGCAGCTTTAAATTGGGCATCTACACGGCCGGATTGGGCTCGTTGGTGGGCGATGGTGACTCCAGCGATGGAAATGACAAGATCCCGGCTGACGATGAACTTGCTGGCGAGGAAACCGTCACCGCAGGCATGGAGATCAGTGTGCAGGGTGCCCAGCTGCGACCCCTGATCTTCTTCAGCGGCCAGGGAGAGCTCATGGGTCATGTGTGGGGAGGAAGTGCCTCAGATTCAACACCCGCCTACCAAGCGACCACTTTGGCCCAAGACAACGAGCACTACATAATCCTATCGTCAGGAGCCACTCTTCATTGGCGGGTGCTGGGAGCCAGGAGTGTGGATCTCAACGGCAAGGTGGGATTCAGCCTGTGGAACCGCAATGCTCAGACGGAGATACAGCAAAAGTGAGTTGAATACTAAACATGTAAAATTTTAATTATGGAATCTATTGAGACATTTTCTCTTTTTTTTTTTTTAGCACTGGAAGTGCTGTCTTGGGTCACGTGGCTGTTGGTTTCACCTACGCTAAATTAGTGCAGGATTTCAGCCTGACTCACGAACCAAAATTGAGTCTGAATGCGGATCTGGACTTTTACAGTGGCATTAAACTTTGCATGCAACTACAGCGACCTGAACAGCTGCTAAAGTGAGTTATTTAAACAAAAAAACCTAATCACCAATACTAATTACTATCTTTTCTCCAGACAAACCAGCGTTCGTTCAATTTTCCTGAAATCTGTGGATCGACCTTATGCCAAACATGTGCGCTCTACGCGCTCCCACAAAACTGCGGGCTGCACTTTTGCCCTCAATCAAAAGAACAACGAAATGTGCAACCTTATATTCAACGAACAATAGAGATTCCCCAGGAGATTCCGTGCACAAAATGAGATTTAGAGGAGCACGCTTCCAGAAACAAATACATACATATTTTAGTTCTATGTAAAAACTCAGAGATTAAGACTCGATATTGTTGTAAACTCAAACGAACAAAGACAATCTATTTTCAAAATGCAACAAGTCTTTTTATGCCTTTATGTGGTAAATCAAAATTTAGTTTAAAAAACGCGCCTTTAGTGTTGAAAAATCCCGGCTATCCTTTCTATCGATATATCGATAACAAGCATTGTCACATCTCTAAAATTCCAACAGCGTTTATCAACACGACGGCGTGCTTCTTCTTGAACCGCGGCAAAAAAAAAGTGCACATCCAAACGGAAAGTAAATAACAATATTGTGAAATCATCAATAAAAGCGTAAAGCAATGTGAGTGGACGCTGTAAGGAGTTATTCAATTCGGAAAACATTTTAGTTCGATATCGCAGGCTGTGCAAAAAAAATTAGGCCAGCAAACGTCGCTCTTCTTCTTTTCTTGGGAGCATTAGAAGAGGAGGCCCGTCCTATCACGCACGCACACCAACGCAAAATCTAAATCTTAACCCAATTGTCCAAAATAAAAACTCCTATTTACCAGATCTAAACGCGGAATTGACCAAACTGTTTACCAATAACAAATCGATATTTGTGTCGCCAATTTACGCGTTTACAAAAAGTGCTAAACGAAGTACTAAAAAATTAACAACAATTTTTTTCTTGACTTTTTAAAACGCACACAAGCACATTTGGAGTGAGAGAGTCAAAGAACGGGGAGAGAGACTAAAAGGGAGACTAGGAGAGAGAGAGAAAGAGAGAGTTGTTGTTGTTTTTGTTGTGCTATGCGACGTGTTCCGTTTATTTTATTTATATTTATGTGTGTGTGTGTGTGTGCGGGAATTTCTGTTGCGTGAAGTTGCAATAAAAAGAACCACGTGTGAAATGGACTTCAATTTATGCAATTTATTTAGCTAATATGTATTATAAAGGAGTTTTGAGAGCAGCTGTCAACGTGCGCTTTAATTTGTTTTCTGTTTTGCCACCAAATTTATAGTCATCACCAGGCGATTTTAACATAAATTAACCGGTGAAAATTAGCATTCGTATTTTTCATTATCGCACCCATACAAGGGCATTAAGGAAGAGTGTAAACAAAATAAAATAAAGAAGAGAGATATCTACTTCAAAAAAATCCATTCAGTCTCTTTGTTGCTAGTCAATTGTTGATTTATTTGACAATGTTCTAACTTTTATCATGTTAAATTATTTGTTAGTTCATAAAAATATATATGTATAGAATATAGAACTATAACTATACTATTGAACTGCACTGTAAGAGGGGCCTACTCTTTTCCCACACACACTTGCGCACTTGCAGCTCTCTCTCCAGACCCCCATTTCTCCTATTCTTCCACTTTTTATAACGGTATTAAGAGCTCTGTCGTCATTGCAAGCACTTTAGAAATTGTTTAAACCTTTTTATTAATTTTTATTCTTTCTGTAATTTCCATTTTTATTTTTGAAATATTTCGCAATGTAGGTTTAATATTTACATTATTTTGTATTTAAATAGCTTGATTTCCATTTTGCTCTCTCAAACTTCCTTACATCTCTCTCGCTCGACATCGAACCTAAGACGTCTAACAGTGGGCACAACAAATTATTTTAAGATTATCGGTTTGCCTTGTATTTGCATTTGTTTTATTATTATGTAAGTGTAAGAATAACTTACACAAAACTTAGAACAAATGATAGACTATAACATTTTTATAATTAAAAGATTTCTATGAGCTTAGAAATGTGTGCAAAGAAACGCAAATTGGCAAAACGAAAATTAATTGACTAAAGTTTTTAGTTTAGATAAGGGAACAGCTTTCTGCAGGCACAGTTAAAAATATTTCAAGCTTTTAAAAAGCTAATAGAAACAAAATAATTTAATAAACAAATTTTTTTATTTTTTTTTATGCGATTTGAGCGAACTCGAGGCCAAGACGTTTTAGCTTTAAAAAATATCGCTTTACCAATACCGTTCTTACCAAAAACGTAAGCAAAGGTGTAAAGGAGACAACGCTGTTTCGATGATACCGAGACATCTCGTCAGAGCTGTTTGTTGCTGGTCTATATCTTTGCTATACTATAACAAGTTAGAAATTAAAGAGTGTTATTTTCGTACTGTTTGTTGATATAAAAGACAAGTTGAACAAGTAATTTTTGGCCCACTGTGCGTCGAACCTGGGAGAGCGATAAATGAAGAGATAGGTTCGAAGACCAGCGAACGAAAATCTATTTAAGCGGGCTGCAACACTCGCTCTTCGTTAATAATTTTTCGACCGCGTTGCTTGTGTTTTCGGTTCCCTTTGAAACAGATAAAATAAGATAAATAAACAAAAAATATGGATATAGGCAGAAAGAAATTAAACCGAAATAAATATATAAAATAAATAATTTTCGGATAATTAAATGTATTTTTAACCATTTAATCGCATGGTATTTGCTCACTCTCTCTCTCTCTTGGTCTTCTCTCTATCTGTGTGTGCGTGTGTGTATAAAGGCCAAAGAGCGCTCCACCGCCTGCCCCTCGCCACGCCCCCTTGGGCAGCAGAATAAATTGGGTAAAAAAAAAATATCCTCTTTTAGAATTTACCTGTGAAAGTGAAAACGTGACAACACGATAAAACGAACGAGGCAAGCAAAACAAAAAACGAGTGCATAAAAAACAACAACGAAAGGAGGAAGAAGAACAAGTGCAGCGAATCAGAAAAAAAAGAACGGAACAAGAACACAGAAAAAAGTAAAAACAATCAACGAAGGGCAAGAATAACAAGAACAACAACAGCAGAAATTGACAGGTAAAAAAAACACTCAAACTATATGTGTTCTCTCTCTCTCTCTTTCTTTCGTATTGGCTTCCTTATCTCCCTCTCTCTGGCAGGATTTCGAATTTAGCTGCACTTTTTCATGTGTTCTATTTTTCTTTTTTTGATCTATGATTCACTTACCTAACTATTTTTTTTTGTTGATAACTTTTTGCAATTCATTGGGACTAAAGGTTCAATCGTATAATGAATGTTTTGCATGATTCATTGTGACCATAAATTTTATTTTAATTTTTCTTTTCCCAAAATCCCACTAAATTTTATAAGCCTTAAAATTCCACTTTTTTGTGGCTTTCATGTGCTCTTTTGTACGTAACTGATTAGATAGACCTTTTTTTTCGTTCTAACCTTGCACAATTTATGACGGCAGCAAACCATTTTTTTTAGGTTGATAGTGGTTTAAAAGAGTTTACAAAATTGTAAAACATATTTATTTTGGTCTTAAATTACTGCTGTAAGGGAAGACTTTTCCTTATTTATGATATTTACTGTAGGACGATTATATTTGTGTATTTATATTTATGACTTTAAAAGTTATTTTATATCATTTTAACCGTTACAAATTTTGTAGTTCACTTGGTTACTGTTTAAAAGATTTTGAACTAAAAGGGGACTTTCCTAACATTAGATTCGTCAGCAAATTGTAATTTTTTTCAAGACATTTTCCGTTTTTCCCCGATTCAAAATAAGATAAACATTTTATGTCGTTCTTATTACTTTCTATGACTCACCGATAGATAAACAGTTTATTTGGGTTTGACAAGACACAATTTTGAAAAAGTTGCCATTTGGATTTATTATTTATAACTTTGTTTGCACTACAAACATTTGTTTAAGCGATAAATATCTCGAATTAGGTCCCATAAATTACCTAATCTATAACTTTACAACCTTGCTTGCGAAAGTTCGACGAAAAAGCAATGCGAGCAGCAAACATTTGCCAAAAATTCAATTTTTGTGAGTTGTTATCTTATCTGTAGGGGAGATTGCCCCAGAAACGACCCAATTAAATCGGAAATATATAGAAACATTAGTTAGATACCATTCAAAAGTTGAGTATTTATCTAAATACATTTGACTGGCAATGGACAAATTGTATTTGGATACCCTGTCTGTCAGCTGGCCCCATCGAATCGTTCGCTCACGTGAGTTCGGCCGATACAAAACGACTTTTCAAATTTGCCTCACAAAATCATAAAAAAGCAGTCGTGCAATTTACAGATCCGGCAAGCGAGTGCGCCAGAAAAAAATAAAACCAAAGCCGACAGACTGGAATCAGAATCAATCGATTTCAATAATTCAACGTCGTTTTGCACGGAGTCTCACATCCATCTATCTATCCGTATATCCAATCCACACAGGAAAAAAATAAATTTATTTTAAAGAAACATTTTTGTTTAATAATAAAATGAACTTTATATTTATATCTGTATCATTCAAATAGTATTATTTTTTTGTCGATGTAATTTAGCTCATTTGACTGTTCAAAATAATATAGTTTAGATATTTTAAAATTGTATCTTGTATCTTGTTCGGTATGAACTTTATCTAGTCTTTTCAATCCAATAAACTATTAAAAAATGATTTTTTTTCTGTGCACCCATCCATATCGCATATTCAGCGATGTGTCTACGTGCCTGGGCGACGACAATGTGATTTATTCGGTGATTCACGTTGATTATTGTCCAAGTGTAACTCACAAGTTTCTGTCTATAAGTTCCACAATACTGTCAGTCATTTGGTTCATTGAACTCTGCCAAAGGGTCTGAACTTTATCGAGAGTAACCAACTAACCCAGTGCCTCTCCCTTGGCAACGCATTTTAGGTGGGCAGAAAATCAATATTTTTTCGGTCAACTCGCCCCTCTAAAATCGCTTGGCTCACCTCTGCTTTATATTTATTTCTGTGGCCACGAGAATGTTGCACAAACTGCCTGCTTGTTGGCCGTAAATCTGGCTGGGTTTGTCATGGGACCTGGTTTATGTTAAATTACCAGAAAATTAATTGTTTCTGCTTGCGTTTGAGTCCACAAAAAAATGTCGAAATTTGTCCCCTTTGGGGGCCAATTGAGTTACGCTAGGTTAGTGTTGTTGCTGAGTTCAAAACAAAAAGTAGGGCTAACAATAAAAAATCAAGAAACAATATAGTTTTCAGTTTTTTTTTTTTTTTTAATTTTTTTAATTCTAAAAAGCTCCGAAAAATAAAGCATTTTGTATTGCCATCTAAAAAATTATAATTACGGCTATGGTTAATATTTTATCTGAAAATATTTTTAAGAGGTTCTTAATAAATCATTTTTTAGTTATTTTCTTATCGATTTTGTACCTTTTTAGTTATGTATATCTATAATTGGCTTAACGAACCCAAACTCTGTACATCATTGTAATCAGATTTAAGAACCTTTCATAAATTAGAGCCTCAAAAAAAAATGAAAACCATGTCATTTGTCCTGCTCAAATTTCTTTTGTAGCTGAAAATTGCAGATTGAATTTATGGTTTTATCCGCTTTATCAGTTTGTTATACCTTTTTGGACATGATCACCTGATCTAGATACCAGGGAAACTTCACACGCTGGGCCGCTTCACTTTATGAGAGCCTCGCGAAATTGAAACCCACACGCTCATAAATCCTAATCAAATTTATTAAATCAAGTACTGGCCGCGATGTGTTAATGACAGAACAGGGGAGCGAAAGAAAAATACGCCCACCAGATGGATATCCTACACTCGAACATAAAAAAGCGCGACTAAAATAAAGTTAAATATAAAACGCAGCACATGAAAGGCAATTCCAGCGATATGAGCACACTGCTCCATATATAAATCCTATATAGAGAGCAGATACAAGGCGGGCATATGCCCGCGTTACCGAACAATCAATTTGTGCCCGACTTTGGATATGACTTTGTCGTCTGTTCGTTCGTTCGGTAATTGTGCGGCATTAATTTGTGCAAGTAATTTCATTGAGCCCGATCCCGTCTGTTTGTTGTCAACAACCAACTGCATGGGCGAAAATAAAATATTTAACAGATGTCCGTCGCATTCTGGCGATATCTGGCATGGTTATTGAATATAAGTTAATAACTGGCCGCAGGGTAAATATTTCTACATTTTCCCCATTGATTAAGTAACCTTGATTTTGCCTGACATCGTGTTGCCGTGTTGTAAACGTTATCCGTGTGCTGCCTGCGATATGTTAGCCGGATAAGCTGTAAATCAATAACCAGATCTGGTTATCAGTTGTTTTTGCCTGGTAGGAAGTGTTGTAAATGTAAGCTAATCAATTGGGTGGGATGTAATTCAATTATGCGTTTGACAAGGTAGAGAGAGAGAAATTCCAAATAACCTGAAAAGCGTTATCCCTGTCACTTTGAAAAGCATAAACAATGGAAACTTTAAAATGTTTATTTTCGTACGCTATCGGTTTTCATCCGCTTATTATAACTTTAAATTATTTTGAGGCTTCATTTTTTTTACTTACAAAATTAGATTTATCAAATTTATTTTAAGAAGTTTGTCTAAAAACAATATTTTTTTTTAGTTTTTCAGTCAAAAATTCTGTTTTTTTTTGTGTTACATTCTTATTTTCTGTTATCCGAAAACCAAAATAGGCAGAAAAAGAAGTTATCCATTGATTTCTTTTATGAGTTTGATTTTCGAAAAGTCCAGGTCTCCTTTGTAGATATAAAGACATAACCGTTCTTGTCACCTTAAATAATTTAGCTTATACAATTTGTATTTAATGGTTCATTGTATCCTTATCCGCTGCTAACAGCCATCTACAATTGAGTGGGATATATAAATGCAAGCAGTGTACAGAATTACACTTATCCGCTGACTTTTCCAGTGGGTGTCCATTTTAGCGGGCTGATAACAACCTTAGTTAGTGTCCAGAGTGCATTGTGGCAATTTATCCGCTGCGACAATTTCCATGCTTAAACACCAGTAATGCCCCCAGAGACGTTCTCATCGCTCTGTTCGTGTTGTCACTCTTCATTGAGATAAGTTCAATTCGCATAAAAGCCATAGTTGGTTGGGACTTACTCGAAAACATCCGGCCCCAGTCTTTTGTATCTGAATCTGCGACGAGGCTCGAGGCAAACCAGTAAAGGCACACCGAAAGAAAGTAACTGCATTCATAAGAAGTTATATAATATATTATAATAATAATACATTACAATATTAATATATTATAATAATTCCAAATGTTTGAAGGAGTTTAAAAAATTGTAACAAAAAATTTTGTAAGGATGTTTTAAGAATATTTACTCTGATCAAAAATAATAATGCTACCTACATTTTGACTTTATTGTTTGGATCTTAAACATCAGCTTTTATAAGTAACATCGAATCTTAAAAATTGTATTTTACAAAACAAAAAATCTGATAAAATGTTAAAATCATCTTTTGATTTTATAAAGGATCTGTATTTCTTGATCATATTTTTTCCTGTGCACCAGAACAACTCGCCTCGACAATGGGCCGCGATTTTTTCGCCCATTGTGCTTTGCATTCAGGCGTTTATTTTATTATACATATTTGAATAAAGTGAATTACGCGCCAGAGCGAACAAAAAAAGAACTGAAAAGGTCCCAGACGCCAGGTTCAGCAATGTGTGCTGAACTTCGCCCGCCGACGCTTAATTGAATTGAAAACTTAAAAATGAAAACAGAAAACTGAACGAAAACCGGACCGAACCGAACTGAATGAAAGCGAAACGATTCCCGCAGAAGCCATCAACGGAATTCAGGTTGTGCGATTTGCGAAAAAATTCTTGAGCTCCGCTTCGATGTCTCGGGGTTCCTTTTTGTTTTGCTTGCATATTTTATGTCTGTTGTTTATTTTCCCTGGCTAATTTGAAGCGCTTTCGATCGTTGAGTGATTCAATTATTTGGTTTTTTCCCCCAGTTGTGCATTTCGCCGCTGGGATAATTCAATTTATATCTGCGTGGGCCATAGTCTGTGCAGATTTGCTTTAATTAATAATTTGTATTTCGTCTGTTGATGCAAATTGTGATGCTTTCGGACGTGTCAGTCATGGTCACTAATTAAACAGCATCTGCTTTGCTTTCCTCTGCTAAATGAAAATAAATTCCCACAGCCGTTAGCTGCTTAATTTGTTGTGCTATTTGTGGTTTTGTTTAAATCTAGCTCGCGTTTAAATTATTCCTATAAGCTAACGTTTGTGTTGTTTTCAACGGTTCGCTTTTAATTTGTTTGGCAACTAAAAATAAATATTATTATTTTTGCAGTTACATTTTCTAAAAGGCAATTTAATTATTGCATTAACCTCATCGTACGTGGTTTTTCGGATACTCAAACCTCTTAGGACATTATTTTCTGTACCATTAAACCTTTATCCTCCCTTATCCATGGCTTTAGTATGATACAGTCTCTACGGATAAACTTTCATCCAAATCACTCTGGATACTTAATTCCGCAGAATAATAATGATCTTAGCATTTTAGTGAAAAAACTTTAAGTATTAAAAGCCTAAAATAACCTGGAACTCACATGCAAATGTTACCTGTGGCTGTCCGCTTGATTGGAGATCATCGGACAAGCATTATCCAAGTACATATAAGGAATTTCTTGGAAAATATTCCATTACAAAGATGCACTGGACGCAAAAGTCGTTCAGCGCAAGCTCGGCTTTGTTAATTCAGCGTGTCTGTGAAATTAGCGAGTCTTTGCCTGCCTACGCATCCATATTTTTAACTCCGGCCATTTGCCGAACGTGATCGCACAATAAGAAGGCGGTTTTAGGTGGCTAAGAAAGTTAGCGAATCATGAACACGCCCACCCAACCGAGCAGGCAAAATGAACCCTGCCGCTGCCAGACTTTGCCCAAATGTATAAAATGTTAACTCGTGCCTAACCTAAAATGGTATTGTATAATAAACGATACCGAATTACACAAAATACACAGGCCCACAGACACTGGCACGCAAATGAACACGCTATAAATATTTAGAAACAAGCCTCCCATTGTTTACAAAGGCAAAAAACTAAAAACCAAAAACAAAGCGAGCGCCAAAAAACGAGCAAAAAAGCGCCGATAAAGCGAATCGACTCGAAAAGCACGTGACGCTTTTGGCGGCTCACTTGGAATCGAAAAACAAACTCAAACTCGGCTCTCGAATATCATTGGAGTTCGCTGGAATGCCAAAGCAAGTGTGTGGACAATCGCACCGCGTTAAACGCGAGACTGACTCATAAAAAACGGTCTTACACATTTTGGCAGAAATTGGCGAAAATATGCCATGTTGCTTACTCCTATATATATATATAAATATATATGAGTAAAAAATATATTATGATGCCATGATGATGGCATCGAACCGGTTCCCCGCAGCCAGCCAGCGAAAAATTCAATATCGCCGAATGCACATCGATGATGAAGCTACAGTAGATAAAGCCTAAATGATTTGTGCCTACGAGAAGGGCCTTGATACTTGTTTTTAAAAACTTAAGAAATATTTACTATTTATTTTTAAACACATAAATTCATTTTACTAAACTAAAAATAAAGTAGATTTTTAGGCATATTGCATGGTCACATTGTACCACACAGTATAAAATAATGTGACCAACTAAGTAAATATTCAAAGTTAAGTACCTTTCAAAAATATTTAAATTTAGTTCATGCTTTAAAAGCCAAAATTCACTTTCTAACTTTATTTAAGCATACAGGTGATATTTACTGTATGTTGATGATGAAGTTTCTTTCCAACTGGCAACTGCCTGCCCAGTGGGAGGAGTACGATCTGGTCACACGCTCTGAGGTTGGCCATTGCCATTATTTACAATACAGCCAATGTCAGCGACTTAAAGCGCTGGCAACTATTTTTAGTCAGCCGACCAGGCCCGACTGATAGCTCGTGACACAGTCCCCTCAGTTTGAACGCTTATCAATGGCTGCCAAAATAAAAAGACTTCATTTCGACGCTCAGTTCTCGCAAAATCAAAATAAATTGGCCGTCGCTTATCAGCGCGCTTAATACAAGCCAGCGGTCTTTTAATGCTTCTCACATTGCGGCTATCTTATCGGCGAATATATAAATATTGTGTGTATTATGCATATTTTATGCCGTCAACGCGTGTTCTAAGTCACAATTTATGTCGCACGCCCGAACATTTGACATAATTGTTTTTTATTCGGATTTTCATGCTTTATTGATCAGATGTGTGATAAGTATTGAAGGTAAAAGGTTGGGTGAATATGGAATTAAAACAAGTATAATAAGAAAAAACTTTAAAATAACGTAAAATTGCTTTTATGTTCTCCTACCTAATGTTCTCTATTAAGAAATTAACAAATAAAATAGTAACGTAAAACTAGTAAAATCTAGAAATGTAAGTGTTATTCAAATCTAAAAATAAATATATTTCTATTTAATCCTAATCTGTGGGATTTTTATTTTTGGAAATTTTAATCGAATCAATAAATTGATATCATTAATATGTCAGCTTATCAAATCCACGATTTCAAGGATTATATTCTTTATAGATTGTTTAATCTAAACAAAACTCTTTCCGAGTAATCTTGTTCTCCTGTTAGGTAAATATCGATGATTTGTTGTGAAACCCAAGAAATTTCCAAAAGGAAAAAGAATACAGAATTTTCCGAAATATGCCTATTTACAATATTTAAATTATAGGCCGAGTAATTTATGGGCATATATATAAATGCTTGCCATATTTACACAAAACCGGCGTTAAAATGGTTTATTTATACAACTTGAAATTTCCTTTGTTTGTGTTACAATTTTGCAAGTGTAAACAAAAATGGTTTAGCAACCGCCACCCGCTGTTCCATGTTTTCCAACTCAAGGGATTTGTGGACAGGGCGTCAGAATTTACATTACATTGTTATACAACAGCGCGGTTCTTGGCCATGTTTTCCGTTTGAGTATTCCTCCAGCCATTAGCCGTCGTTTGAGGGACCATTAGTTGCTCCCGAGGCGACATATGGGAATGTCTATTAAATTGGCTATGTAATTAGAGTGCAGCTGCCACTGCTACTGATGTCTTCATAAAAATTTCATTGACTGGGCCCAAATGCGAACATTAGCTTGTGATGGCAGTCTAGAAAGCGTTTTACATACATATTAAGTGTCGAATAGTGGCAAATTAGCCACAAAATGACTGCGCTTGTGCTCTATAATTTGTTTTTAAATATTACCATATGGTGGGGATCGAATGTTCCGACGCGTTGTGTAATTATTTTTGGGTTTTTGGTTATTTGAGCGGCTTTAGAAATTTCCCTCAGCCAACGTGTCGTATGAGTAACATCATCGACTCCCTTTCATCCGCCGTGTTATCCAAACAGAAAAAAACCCACCGGCCAAATAACAACCTATGGCAATCATATGACAGCAGCGATAATGTAAACACTTGTAGTTCTCCGCACATCTCTGGGTGATTCATGTGGCTCCATTTCGCAACCACCAAAACATTCTCGACATACAAAAAAAAATTAATAAAAAAAACCTGCCATCGCTGCATTTTGCCTATATTTTCAATTTTTCCCATTTTTCTGCTGCTTGCCATTTTTCTGGGCTGCATTGCTACCTTTTTTTTTTCTTCTTTTTCTGCCAGCCAAGCAAAGAAAACTGGGCAAGCAAATATGTTGAAAATGCGCGCTTACATAACACATTCGCTGAAAGTTTTGTGGCCCCTTTGGGGAGTTGGGTTGTCGGTTACTTGGGTGTTGGATGGCCAAAAAAGCTGAACAAAAAACTGGGGAACAAGTGGCTCCCGGTTACGAGGCAGCCTTTGTTTGTCGGTTCCAGGGACATTACTCGTTATGTGCGAGGTTTGCTTTAGCTGTAGGGAAGAGCTCAGGTTAATAATATATTACAAGTTTTATAAATTGCGGTTTTTAGTAAGTAAAATTTAGTACTTACATTTTAAATAATAAATAGCAACGAACTTGCTAAAGGCTCTTGAGTTACAAGTTTCTTTGGTGAATGAATATGAAAGACAACGCCAGGAAAATGGCTCACCAATTTGGTATTTTATCAATTCAAAAGGCATTCTTATCTTTAACATGTCAACATGAATTTATTGCCAATCTTATGGGTTTAAAAATCAATAGTTAGGTGCATATTTTCTTACTTTTTAATATCATTTGTTTTGTGTGTTTTATTTATTACCATAAAATATATCAACAGAGCTCTTATCTTGCTTACATAAAAAGAAGAGACATAACAAAGTATTTAAATGTATTTAAATATTTTTAGGTACCAACACATAATCTAATTAAATCTATCCTTGAGTCTAATGATACTCCCAGTGATTTGTAAACCTTATTTCTTATTTGCTTTGTACTAAATGTTATCTATGACTGCTAAGTCATCTTAAGCCGCGTTAACTTTTGCTCACTAAGCTCTTTTTCCTAGCCCGTTATAAATACGTTTCTTAGCGGCTCTTTTCCTATCTTATCTCATCTCTTAGCCCATCTGTTACCCAATATTTAGACCCACATCCATTGTTTTACGAGTAACTCTCGCAGCCATGGTATTTTTATTTTTCTGCCATTTGTCGGCAGTGGCTTTTCCTTGTGTCTAGGCCAAGTCAAGTCGTTTTCGGATTCAGTTTCAGATACAGATACAGATTCAGATCCAGAGGCCTGGCCAAATGCCCATATATAAAATGGCAGAGCTCAGGGCCCGTTTCACGTGATTTTCTTGCCGTTGTGCTCATGTGCAATGATTATGAAATAAAATGCAGCCGCAGCAGCTACCGTTGCCGTTGCTGCAGTTGCAGTTTTTTTTTTCCTTCGGGTTCAGTGACCCGCTCGGTGAGCTCGATTGTTGTGCTGTTTGTGGCAAGTGCAGTGTACAGGTTTTCCTTTGTTGCCAAAAAAAAAACGAGAAAATACGGCAGAGACCCATAAAACCTTGCGTGTGTGGCATTTTCAGCCGTCACGAAGTCTGCCGCCAAAATGGAAAAAATAATATAAATATAAAAACATTGAGGTGGGGCCAAGAGGGGGGAATACTGAAATCAGGTCAACAGCTCGGGGCCCTGTTTTAATTGTTCGGGCTGTCTGACAAATTTCAGTTTCGGTTTCAGTGGCTGTCCTTGCGGCAAGTTGAAGTTGATTTCCTTGCCAATCCATCCGCACTTGGCCCGGCTCTCCGGCTCCGTCCTTTGTCCTTTGCTTGCCCTCTGCTCTCTAGCCTTCGCCCTTGCCTTCAAAAAGCTTAAATTGATTCAATTATTCGGTGGAAATAAATCGGTTACTATAACACAACAGCAAGTTGTTAGTAAATAGAACATTTCTTTTACTATTTTTATACCTTATGTTTACAAGTTTTGTTTAGTTTAAAAATACTTAAACTGCATTTCTTAAAGATAAACTTATAAATTATATAATTTGAGTTCAAGCTCTTGACTAAATCGTAGATTATTAAGTTTTTAAAATATATCTTCACACTATACATGGGCATTAACATTTATTTTTAGATATATGATGTGGAAAATTTAAATATAAATGAAGTTAAAGATATATTTCTTTTCAAAAGATGAATGTGACATGTTTTAATTATTTCTTTCTTCATGAATTTGCATTATTAGGTTTGTTCTCAGCTCCTGTCTTACAAGAATAGAAAATTTAAATATTTTGTCGGGATTAGATTACATGGTTTCACTAACCTAACCATATTAGAAAAGCTATTTGCAGGTCCTGGTTATTCCATTGTCCTAGTCATCTCTTTACCCCCTCGCTTGCTCATGCGTGCGATGGTACTTTCATTCATTGATTTCAGGACCCTCCCTCCACTCTCTCTCTCTCTCCTCCTTCTTCTCTCTTCTCTAATTCTACCCCTCGCTATAAGCTTAGTAACACACCCAGTTCAAGTTGCCACTACGCAATTCTATCTTTGTTGTTATTTTTCGGTCTGCTGCTGCTGCTGCTGCTGACGCAAAGTGTCCTGTCACACCCACACAAGAATAAATAAAATAAAATACCAGTACATATAGACAACAACCAGCGCACGCACACACCCACACAATGAGCTTTGCGTTGTCCCACATTTTCTGTACTTTAAGGACTTACTGAACCGAGCGATGGCATAATTTCACTTCCTCTTTCGACTCTTTGCCTCTCTTCTCTTGGCTGCTTTATTTTATTCTCTTTTGCCCCTCTTCCCTTTTCGTCTATTTGTTCCTGTTTCTTGTTTTCATACTCTTTCAGAGGGTACTATTCATAAGATATTTGTTACCCAGTCATTGTGGGTTTTTATAAAAAATTAACTGATTTAAACTATTGTAACTACAAGTCCTTGAATCCAGACTTATCACATATCATCACATAACTAACGATTTTAAGTTTATTTTAATTTTTAAAATTTAATGACAATAAACTAAATAAATTATAAGCTTAATATGGTCTTAGATGTATCTTTTGAGCTTTGTCAGTTTTCTATGGCTTACAGTTAACAGGTAACCCCAAAGAGAAATATTAAAAAACAATGTTTGATTATAATCGCAAGAGTATATAATTTTCGTATTATTTTTAGGTAGGATCTTTTCCCCGTTTTTCGCTGAAATTGACACAGTTTTCATTGGGAGGAAATGGGGTTGTCAAGGGCTTGCTGTTGGTATTAAAGGGTGGTCAGGGGTGTGCCAAAGGACTTGGCCAAAGTCATTGCACTCTCAAGGTATTTGAGGATTTTTCATGAGTAATACTGACAGCTGCTTGGCCTAGTTAGAAAACGTTTTAGTAATGCTTCGAAAGGTTCCTCAGGTGCGGCTTAAAAGTACGCCTACCAGCCAACACGCCCCCTCTCATATCGTATGCAAATTCCCCTCAAGTGGGTGTGGGAGGTTCTTACCTTTACTTGACTTACTTTGAGCCCCAACCAGGTGACCTAGTTATTTCGAAAATGTCATTTATTTGACTGGTGTAATTAAGTAGAGAAAAGATGGCTTCTTGACAACTTTTGATCTAGTTTAAAATAATCTACCTAAATATTAATTTTGAATTGCAAATTCTATGACATTTACATTGTAAACACTATAAAAACATTTTTATTTTATGGATTTCAAGAGTGAAAAAGGATTAAGTACCGTCTTAGTTTAATAACACCTAATTGCATTTGTTATCTCAAC
The DNA here is from genome assembly GCA_018150695.1 of Drosophila oshimai. Taxonomy (NCBI): domain Eukaryota; kingdom Metazoa; phylum Arthropoda; class Insecta; order Diptera; family Drosophilidae; genus Drosophila; species Drosophila oshimai. The sequence goes on along the minus strand of JAECWM010000291.1, from coordinate 613,634 downwards.
CGTGCTTTTAAGGAGTTTCTATTTTTAGGCACTTTGTTTCCCTGCTGTATAAAATGGCCCCCCACGCTTATCAGGCAGGGATTAACTTTTGTTTTCCCCTTTTATTACCACAAAACAAAATAAGAAACAATTTAGCTTTCGAAGCTTATAACTTCGGTGAACTTTGGCGTAATGGAAAATAACTTGGAAACCTCAAAAGTTTTCCCTCTTCGCTAACTGACGCAAATTGCACCGAGAATTACGTGTCTAGGGTCGGATCGAATCAAATTGAGTCCCGACTTTGCCCCACCGATTGTTGCACTTGCGTCACTATAACCACCCACAAGTCCGCACATTACTTGGGCCTCTGGGCTGCCAATCGACAACTAACCCATTGTGGCCAATGATTATCGCCGAAATTTTCTTACACCTGCTTAAGTACATGCTTAGCTGATTGCTAGTGAGTTTTGCAGCTATTTTTGGCCTCTAATTGACTTGTTTTTGGTTCAAACTAATAACCAATAATCGCTAGGGGCTACCGTCATGACCAATGAAAAGATTTATGGGTAAAGGAAAATAAAAAAGAGATATTAACATGCACACTGTACAGTGCGCTGGAATATCTTAATAAAATATTAAAGATAAATTATCCAATCAGGGTAATTCCAGTAAAATTTTTCAAAATAGTATTGGTATCAATTAAAATGAATCATGATGTAGAGTAAGAACTAAAAATCAATAGGAAAATGAATCATGAAGGGGATGACGCATAAACCAATCTTTTGGTAAAATGTAATGTAATGTTTATATTTGTACAGATTGCTTTTAAGATGTTTTTATTCAAATAATTTTTTATGTTTATTTAAATCGATTTTTTAATAGTCCAATTAAAACTAAAACTAAGAAAACTTTGGTTTGACAGCTACAAGTTAACATTAAAAGTTTAAAAGTATGGATTTAAGTTTAATTAACTCAATTTACATATTTTTTTTGGAAACATTTTAAATAAATTTTTATATTCAGGCTGCTTATTTGGACATTCTACAAACGTACAGATATATTTTCCTACTCTGTTACAACTTACAGTAGCAGTGAAAACGTTGTAATGTTTGGCTCATTTAACCTCCTGCCAGCCTGTCAGCATTTTTGTCCGATTTTCCCAGCTTCTTTTGGCTGACATCTCGCGACACCAACATGACGGCGTGTCGCCTCATTAGCATAAACGTTTTAATTAGCTGCTGGTCCCCGGGAGCCTTAATCGATTCGGTGCCGAAACATTTGTGTTTCTCGAGGCTTAGCCTGCGTTTAGCCAAGTTAGTCATTGTAAACTGTCCAATTGAATCCAATTGAGTGGCGCTCTGTTTGATTTCATTAGCGCAACTTGGGTGCATTATAACATTTAGATAACGTTCTCGAGTCCGGAGGCAGCAAACAACAAACAAACAAGCTGCTCAACTGCAATGTAAACGATTGTTAATAACTCTATATGCATGTCCATGCGATACCTGTTGCCTCTATTTGTGTAAAGCCGTGTAGCCGACGACGTAACCCGAGGCACCTTGAAAAAACTAGACGTAGCATAATATTGACATACATCGGAAAATTGCACATTACCAATCGAAACGTAGCAAATCGAGTCAAGTTGAGCCGACTTGAGTTCAGTGGAGTGTTATAAAATGGAACTGTTTGGTCAATTAACAAGGCTTAAGTGCCTCGATATTTGTTCTGGGGAAGGGCGGAGCTCTTACCTGGAAGCTTACAATGCGATTCGAATACAATTCAAAGTGGAAATTATTCAAGGAAAGGCTTTCCGGTGGTCTTGATTAGTAATATGGTAGTTTAAAAAAGTCTAAATAAGTATGTTACGGGAGGAACTTACTTATTGGATACCTTTATAAACTAAGCTTTTATCTGCCTTTTTTGTGTTTTGATAGAAGACACACCGTTCCTAGACTGATACTATATTTACGAAAAGTAAGTTCTGTACACATTTGATTGCTTTAATGTAAGGCTATCTCTTGCTCCGTTCCATATTAATTATAAGACACTTCAAACCAACTTTTTATCTACGTTCGCTTTGAAGCTGCCATAGATACAACTTGTCTGGGCCAGAAATCCGCTTGACGGCACCTGTCTCCTCGCTCCTGCCTGGCCAGGTAGGGGCAGAGAGTCCGACACCTTCTATCGGACAGCCAATCAAGCAAACGCAGCGATCTATCAGACCTGTCTGTCTCTCTATCCGATGTCTCGGACCCTCTTAGTCCCCCATAAAGCCCCCCCCTGAAATGCTGTTCTTGACAGGCGAAATCATTAAGAATGTCAAAGGAAAATGGAAAATGAAAACATAAGAAGTGTTTTGCCGTTGTTTGGCTTTTAATGCGTGCCCGGAATTTTGTTAAAAATTTTGCAATTCAATTTGAGTTTTTTAGTTCTCTTTGGAGCTCTTTTGGCATGCGAATCGGGAGGAGAACAGAACGAAATATGCGTGTAATTTTCGGGCGGAAAATGGTGGAGAGGAAAAAACACTTTAGATAAATAGCCGGTCTTAAGTCGCACGAACGTGACGAAGATTTGGGTGGAGAGTGGAAAATAAAGCAGTTGAATGTTGAGTATACGCAGCGTGTGCCACGGTTGATTAGGCTAAATGGGTTTGTTGGCTTAAAGTGATTAAGTGAAATATGGTAGGGATTGTACAAAAGACCTAATAGGGAATTGGATAAATAAATTAGTTATTCATTAATTATTTTAATTTCAAGTAATTAAGTAATGTTTTTAAATAGTTGCATCAAATGTTTCTTTCACATAATATTCACTAAATTCTTGGATTTTCTTTGATTTATTATGCTAAAAAAGCACATAAAACTTTTATGAAGTTTTAAATAAATTGCTCAGCAATTCTTTGTATAATATAAGTACATACGTTTGTTTACGGCCGAGTGAAATATTTGCGGTGGATTATATACACACATATATATTTTTTTCCGATTTCTGTTGGGTTTAATTAGACATCAAACCGGCTGCTGTTGGTAGAGTCACCCTCAGCTGAAAAAAAAGTCTTATACATATATGCGTGTGATTTTATATATATTATAAATCTGGCCAGTTGGCTTTTTATAGCCGGCTCGCAATTAATGAGCAGGCCAAGTATTTTATGGGCCAATGGCGCCTTTGGCATTATGTACTCAACAGTTCGGATAGTCATGTTATTGAACCGACTTCGATTTCGATTCGAAGGACTTGTTTCCATATGCTTTCGCTATCTTGTCGAATGATGTTGATTGACTCCGAGCTATTTGTTTGTGCAATTCGAAATCAATACAAAAAAATAATAAACAAACTTCCTCCCCACTTTTATCTCATTGCAGACCTGGAAGCGCCTAGAATTGCGATTGGATTATCAAAGACAGCTATGCTTTTGCAGTATTCGTGCTAAATCGTTTACTATAATGAATTCCGCGCGGCATCATCGTATTGGAGTATTTCTGTCTCCATAAGTTGGCCACTAATTAAATCAAATTCAATATAAATATAATAAATAACACCACAAATAAATCCAAACAAGGCTCGCAACTTGATTGCCACACAACGGAAAGCAAAGCACTGCAAAGTAGAAAGCCATCTAGTCAAACGGAAACAACGAAGGAAATTCGCCATCAACTGCCCGGAGTGAAGTGAGGTCTCGAGTGGAGGCAAACCCAAATCAAAACTTGACAGAGGACCCGGAGCGACCGCAAAGCTGGCTAAGAAGATGCCATACCATCGGGGCGGAGATGCCTCTTCCCAGGCCGACAAGTTGAGCGGCATCGTGGAGGAGAGCGACCTGTACGAGGGCTTCGCCCCGCATGTCGAGACGTCCGAAATCAAGACCCTCGACTTCTACAGTCTACCAAAGCCAACCGGTGAGTTATGGAGCTTTTTACAAATTTTTCTTTATATTTATGGAGGGGTTTTCGTAGGGGTTAACATATGGTATTTATCAGAAAAGAAATACGGTTGACAATATTGTATCGATTTAAAACTTAAAGGACTTGGAAAATCTGCTTCTTTTTTTCTTTTTAGAACATAAGTAGGGTAGTTTTGAAAGGGGTAACAATGTTTGTTGTTAATTATTTATTAAATTTTTAACAAATATCAAACTAAACAACCTTAAAATATTAACCAACTGTTAATAATTACCAGTTGCAACATAAAATACACAAAAATAATTACTTTCACTAAAAACAAATCAAAATACCATAAAAATTTCTCTTGTTGAAATTTTTTCTGTTTTTGTTTTATTTGTACCTATTCTGTGGAAAGTATAAATGGGATTTCCGTCAAATAAACAAGATCAATTCTTGCGAATAAAAACCCACTAATATATCGTTCAAAAGCAAATACCAAACCAGCGATTAAAAGTAATTTATCTTTGGGCCCGAGCATTGAAAAAGTCCTAACTTTTTATGAGTTTTCACGTGCCTCCCACACAAAAAATAAAATGATCTACGGACCATTCACAAGCACATGTTTTCATTTTCTTTGAGTGGGAAATTTTAATTTGTGCATTTGCGAAATAGTATTTGTTTGCTTTTTATTTCACTACGTACAAAATACATTAGTCAATAAACAGGCCTAAATGGTCGAGTGAGAACAGCAAGTAAACACTGAAATTAATTAATTATAGGTATTTGAAAATAATCAAAGCTAATATGTCCGAAATGACCAGTGCCAAAACCCGATTCAGTATATTTTCTCGGCACCCCAACTGGAAATTTTGCATATAAAGTAGATTTTGTGGGGTTATTACAGCACGCAACCGTGAAATGGAATTAAATAAAAGCATTTGTATTTATTTAAGAAAACCCCGACGGCAACTGCCTGTCAAATTAAGGCAGCAGCTATGTGTAAACATTGTTACAGCAGCAATACTCTGTTTAAATTCGATTTGTGCACTCAGAATGGAAAAGTAAAAAAAAGCAAATGCAAAAATTAAAAAAATATATTTTTTCTGTAGAAACCGTATTTCTTTTACTCAGTGTGCAGCTCTTCACATTTTGTTTTCAATTATTCAATCAGTTTTTTTTAAACACTTTATTTTTTTGTTCATGCGCGTTTAAATTGTAAATGGTAATTTACACAGGATTTATACAACGAATTTTTTCCTGGAAAGTAAATACAGTTTTTCATTTCACGGAAAATTATTCAACGTTAAAACCTTACGATAAACTTAATTCAGATTTTCGATGAAGGAGCTGTAAAGTTAAATGCGTCTTATGATTGAAATAAGTCGTTGAGCAAATGTCGATTTGGATTCATTTCAAAAGCCCATCAAAATCAATTTCATTTAGAGCTTGCAAAATAATTTGTTTACGCTTGCAATCGATTTTGGAAGAGGGGGGAGGTATGAATACTTTTATATATATGATTTATAAAGCAATCAATTTTGGTATGCAATTTCCTTTGATGTCAAACTTTTCTAACCACTCTCGTTGTCAAAACGCCAAAATGGCGAGCAAAACAAATTGCAATTTCGATTCCAAAGGAAATCGGGCGATAAAGTCCAATCGAACCATTAATGCATCACCCCTCATGGGTCGACATTGGCCTTGATTTTGGTTTTGCAATTTAAAATGAGTCTTTTGCACAGCGGCATACCCATTTATATGTAATAAAACCTCTACACTCTTAAAAATGTTAAAGCCGCGGCCTGTTCAAAATAATAATCGAAATATACAGTTTCAATACTATCCATATTTTATTTATAAGTACGTAGTATTCGCTTAACATAATGAACCTGAAGTATAACATTTTTCTGGCCTGCTCTGTGGAAAACGCAAACAAATAAAAACATTCACGTTTTTATGGCATTTGGCCAGCTGCCAATTAATATGTTTAAAAATAAATGCTATTTTTTCATCACTCTCGTGCTTGTTTGCTTTTTCTTCGGTTGCTTACTTTCGCGATGATTTTTTAATAAAAGTTTTTTTCTTTTGATTTGTATTAGCTGCTGATCATGTGATTAAAAATAAGATGTTATCCTGAAAAGATTAAACTTATGAACGTAATTAAAATTTTCGTGGCTTAGTTTTTAATGGTCAAATATGTTTTTATATCTTAAGAAGAACGAAAAATGTTCTTTGAATTAATTAAACAAATTTTTAACGGTCTCTAAAATTAAAAAAATTTAATAAATATCATCTAAACACATTTTTAAGATAAATTTTATAAATATTATTGGTATTTATTGATTTACACCTTTGAAAATGTAGCCAATATACATATTTTTGGGGAATTTTCTGTGTCATACTGGCCACGTGCCATCTTGTTCCCAAAAACAGATACTATACAACAAAAAAATATTAAAATAGACACAGAAAAATCGGATCTTTATGGCTTAAAATTTAAAATTTATTTGTTGTTGTTAGCAACAACAACCTTTTTGCTTACGCAAGCAAATGGAAACAGAATATTTTCTTAATTTTTTTTCGTGCCGTTGACGTTGAAAAAAGATTTTGTTTTGCCATTTAATGCCAAATTATGTATTGGCAAGGAGGGGAAATAAATTTTCATTCAAGAGGAATTCTTTATGATCCACTTGTACGATTGGAAAAATGTTTTTCCAACAACAGAAAAAAAGGCAAAGAATTTTATTTATTTCGGATAGAAAATTTTCCACTGATCAGACGATCTTCTGTATATATAGATATACTTTTTTTCGATACCCCCAATTGAGGCACACGCCCACCGATTCATGTGGCCTTATGTATATCACGTGCTTCTTGGGGAAATGTGCGAAAAGTGTGCCTCAAATGAATCTCTAAAATTCTGTAACTGACTAAAACTGGTTTTGCGAAAATGCTTAGTTTTGGTTTCTTTTTATTTTGGGTTTATTTATGTTTTGTTTAGTTTTGCCTTTTTGTTTTGGTTCTGCTTTTATTTTTAGTTAATTTCTGTTTAATTTGTTTTCAAGAGGATTCTTGGGTATATTTGATGGGGTTGCAATTTGCAAATCTCTTATATAAGTAACTCGTTCGCATATTTTATAGTCAGCAAGATTATTTATACCGAGTATACATTTTTGATATATAAGTCATTGGGATTTTTGTTTTTGAATTTTCCTTTATTTTTTTTTGACCGCTTTGACCGCTGCCACACAATAAAAGTAAAAATTAAAAGGGATTTTGAAAGACAACTCTCAATAATATTTTGGGAGTTGCTAATCACTCTAGACGGGTTTCTATTTAAAGTTGATTAGATTAACACAATTACAAATTATTGTTTTTAAAGCCGTTTGTGATGTCATGTTCTGTGTGATTTTTATCACATTTCTAGTTTTTTTTATGCTCTTGCTTGAGGGTGTGATAATTTAGGTCACACATATTTCAGACATTGAGAAGAATTTTTGAGACAATATTTATTTTGTTTTTATGGTTTTTTGTTTGTTGTTTGATCCCTTGCTAAATGTTGTTTCATTTTTAAGTCGAATGTCTTCTTTAGATCTTTTAATGTATTTAAAGAAAGAATAAAAAAAAAACGTTAGCAACAAAAGTTGTAACACCTCTTTTGTTAATAAAATGTTGTATTTATTATTATTTAAAGACTATGAGCTAACCTTTTGAATACTTCTTAAGTAATTAACTTTTGTATTTAAAACTCTTGGGACAACATTCATTCAATCCACAAAGGGTATTTAACGTTAAGTGATCGTTAACCAAAGCTGATCCTTTCTTTATTTATGCTATGTGAGTTCAGAGATCAAATCCGTAAAATTACCATCCCAAAAAAGCGCACCACTCACGCCCACTTGTCGTTTGTCTTTTGATCTCCGGTGGCATAAAACAATCAACACCTTTGGCCTGTTGGATATCTTGGGGATTAGGATGGCGGAGAAGCCAAGTGAAAGGGTGGCGGATTTATTTATTAATGGCGCTGTTGTTTGTTTGTCTGTACGTCTCTATCACGTTACTTTGCGTGTCGACTGATCGTGAATGCTTTTCAGTGGTGGTGGCCGCTGAGTTCTCGATTCTAATTAGGAGCGGAAGGTCTTTCATCGAACATGGAATACAATTATAAAAAATACCAAACCGTAAATCAAAGAAAATACGCAAACAAAATTTGATTAGTGAACTGATGAGTTCAGCTAAAATGAAAACAACATAGGATATCTCACTAAACTAATAAACAATGGCTCTGGAAATTTCCAATGGCTATGTAAAAGTTGTTTTGTTTATTTTATTTATGCTTTATTCAAAAAGTACGATGAGAAGTTTTTTGAAGCATACTTTTAAACAAACCTATATAATTTATCAAAAGTCACAAGATTGTATTTTACTAATTGGTTTATCATAGTTTTCTAAAAGAGGTTGTTCATGCTATAGTTGCATTCATATTAACAACAAATTTTTTGATTCACTTCAAACATCTGTTCAACTTTACTGTTGCCAAGATATAATGTTGATGATTGAAAACATTCCATTCCACTGATTGATTTCAGCCATTTAGCTTTTAGCGTAACCATTAATCGATAAAATCCGCTAATAGGAAATGTTTAACTTGATTTTATTTCCTTTCTAACCATTTCTCTTGTGTGTTGTGCTTTGTTTCTGCTCTTTTGGCCTCTCTGTCAACAGCGGCGCGTTTAATTAGATGAATGTACATATTGTACACAGATATAAACATATATCTTTTTCTAGGTGTTTGAGGAGTACTTGTGTTTTTGTTTCGACTTTGTTTACATGCTCTTTGATATTCCAATGTGTGAATATAAAGAAAAAAATTAATTAAAAAGGAACTAATTTCAGAGTTCGTAGGTTTGTTGACCATAAAGTTTATAAATATTTAATCATGAAAGTTTTGGACAATTTTGACATATTTAATGATAACAAATAGTTATTTGATATTGAGAATACCTAACAGAAAAAAGGTTTTATTTCTATGGATTTCACTAAACTCACAGAAATGTTCAATACCTTTTAAAAGTGTATAAAATGAAAAAAAAAAAAAAAGAACAGACCAAAATTCTTAAAATATAGTTACACAAAAGCTAAAGAGAGATATGCCGGCTCTCTTTTTTCTCGCTTTTTCCCTGCCTGCGATAACATTGTTTGTTTTTCTCACTGTTTAGATAACAGAGTGAATTGTTGGGGCAGCACCCGGCCATTATTTTCACTCTTCCCAGTGTTACACACTTTTGCTTTTGCCCCGTAAACTTTATTTTTATTTTTCCCGTTTTCTTTTTATTTGTTTTGCATTTTCTTTGAGTACTTAACCCATGTTCGTTCGTGGCGAGTGCGTGTGGGAGAATAATAATATTGAGTTGCCGGGCAGCCGGGAGCCGTATTTTAATGAGCTGCCTCAAAGTATGCTTTAAGTTTTCAACTTAATTGCCCATTACTGTTGCGCCTGTGGGTGTGTCGTTAGTTTGCGGACGCGACTGTGGCAGACAGTGGTGGTTCATGTATAACTATTTTAAAACCTTTTATATCAAATATTCCAATGCAAATAAAATGCTCCTTTGGAGGGAAAAAAAATAACAACAAATTTTAATAGACAAATTCTGCACGAATTAAAATTTACGCATATAATTGCTATGGAAAAAAAGAAGAAAACAATTAAAAATGCAATCCGATAAACCGTTCCACCCAAAGTAGGTTGGAATTTACATAGAAAAGGGGTTGGACATTCGGTTGGAATTTGGGCGGAACGTTTTCTGTGGCACCCCCGATTAGTTAGGTATTTCAAATTTAAATTATTTACAAGCCTTTTATTAAACATTTATTTTATTACTATTGTAAAAAGCAAAATTAAAAAAAAAAAAATTAGCTGCTTTAATTTTTTAAAACCCCGATTTACATTTACGATTTCCTCATGCACCTGTCTAATTCATTTATCCTTGCCAGCGCAGGTGTCATGGTCCATTGTCTTCGTTTCCATCTCACTTGTCTGCAAATGCGACACTTTTGATTCACACTTTGATCGGTTCACCGGATTGGCGATTCAATAACCACAGATCTGCGATCTGCGATCACATGATGACGACAATAAAATGACAACACTGTTGACTTACACCAAACACTTTTAAGTGCTCATTTCAATGGCAATTAAAAACGCGATCGATGATTTCACTACAAATCGTAAGGGGCCATAACACTTGATTTAAATATGCAGTTTATGGCTCATTGAATTGCTGATGTGGGTGTGTATGATGGATAATTTGTTGCAAACACGCTTCGCTGATGATTTTCCAGAATAATTCCAACAGTTCCGGCATATGTAATGCATTTTTCGAGACGCGCCCCCCTTTAAATATTTTTCTGAAGTTGAACGAACTTCTAAGAGCTAAAAAAACAACAAAAGAAAAAAACCTTTGTTTGATATTTTGTGGGGAGCTTTTGATTAGACAGCTTTTTGTTTTTAATTCGATGGGCCAAAAGCTTTGATAGAAAAATGTGTGTCCCCGATGCATCGTTCACCTGTCTTTCGAGATTTCTCACTCTCTCTCTCATTTTCTCTGGCGAAGTGAGAGTAAAATTCGACGGTCGCTGGCGACTTCTCAACTTTAATCTCAGTATAATTCCAACCCTCGGGCCCGGTGGTTGTCCGTCCCTGTTTCTCGCTCGATCGGTCGATCGATCGCACGTAGTTTTATATGCCCAAAAGTTGTCAACTGTCACATCACGAAAGAGAAGGAGAGGAGGCGAACCCACAAGCCAAAAACGAAAAGAAAATCGAGAAAACAAATTGGAATACTTTTCGAAACAAGTCGCGTGTCAACGTAATTACTTTATATGTTTGCAAAGTGCGTGTGTAAATATATATATGGGTAAATAGGTGCACAGAAAAAATTAAAGATCATTTTAGATGCTATCATGACAAATAACAATTTAATAAAATTTGATTATTTAACCTTTCAAGTAGATTGTCATTCCGACACTTTAATTTTGTAAAGAAAATACAATTTTACTTTTCAATAACTGAGCTTAAATTGTTTTAGATTTTATTTCATAAAAGCTTAATAATTTACAAATTTTAAATAATGATCAGTTATAAAGAAACAACGTTTTAAAAATATTCCTAATTTTTTAAAATGATTTTTTTTTCTGTGTGTCTGTGGCAGCCTCCAAAATTGCAATCGGAATGCACATTTAAAAGCAAAATCGACTTTTAAATCACGGCTCGTTAATTATCACGCCTAGCTGCCAAAATTCAAAAATAAACAACAAAAAAGTCGAGAAAATACAACAACGAACATTTTAAATATATAAACGTTGCTTTTATGTACACATAGTCTCGTGCGTTGTGTTCGGTTGTTCAATGGTCAGTCACTCGATCAGTCAGTCAATGCTATATGGTTAATGACAGTGCGTTACGCATACGTCATGTGTGCACTATAAATTAAGTGCACATAAAAAGCTTAACTGAAGATCTACTGAGTACTTTTTCAGTATTAAAATATATTCTGGATACAGATTATATATATTCTAGTCTTTATATAAAAAAATATATGAAATATATTAAGGGGACTGAAAAATAATTTTAATAAAAAATGTTATTTATTCAATCGAATTTTTAAAACAAAATTGTTTCAATTTAAACCGTGTGTACCCATTTTTAATGTTATTTTCTTTTGTGTATAGTAAGAAAAAAAAAGGCGGGTAAAGGAATAGTTAATATAAACAGCACAGTTTGTTTACACTGATTTTCTAGAGCACACAGTTGCCGCAACAATCAAAACTGAATGAATTGTAGAGGTTTTTTTATCCCGTCATTTTAATTGAATGCAAAATTATGCCCATAATAAAAGAAACGTGCTGTGTTTAATAAAAAACTCGGCACTCACAACACAAAAAAAAACCGAATATAAAAACCGACCCCACTCAATTGAATGTATAAATCCGAAATCGATTCAATAAAGTGCAATATGAGAGAACGAAAGCCTAAACCAGTTTCTGGCACGGCTAAAAAACACATCTCAGGGGAGAAAAAAAAAGAAAAGAAATAAACAACAAAATACGTTCTGTGCCAGGCTCAAAAAGGCGTCCATAGATGCAGTTAACACGGCAATAACTTAATTAATTTCCAATATGGCCCAGACACGGCCGAGACTCGTGGTTCGAAACGAATCGAATCACATCGGTTCGCACCCAGAGAACATCCCCCAGCCGCCCACTTAGGTCGGCATTATACGATCCCCGGCGAATGCCAATTTATACCCATTGGCGAATCCCTCCCCCAAAGGCGGAGATCGGGCCCAAAGGTCGCCCGTCATGTGCCTCGTCCCTCGAAATTCAGAAATATGACTGGTGCTAATTGACAAACAGCTAGCTCACGACCGATCGATCGGTCCAAGATATATTTATAGCGCGTGCTAAACAATCTGAACAATCTGGCAGAGCCAATGCAGGCTCGTTGACTTCGTTCTTCCGATCCCTTGACTTAATTGATATGAATAATTTGCTGGGAAAGGCATACAGTTTTGACAAATATTTAACGCACATACGGGTGTTTGTTTGTGGAAAAAATTGATCAATTAATTTGCACAAACCGCTAACGAACTTATTTGGGGTAAATCAAAATTTATACAAATTAATTCGGATATATAATCACATTTATTTTAAGTATTATGAATCGCTTCACCGCAATTTGCAAGTCTCCATATAATTTGCATTTTATTTTCCAAGAATAAATATATTTTGTTATCAGATATAATCATTATTGATTATTACTAATTTGTTTTATTGTTTATGAGTAAAGAGTATTTACAAATTTTTATTTTTGTAAAATTTGTAATGCAGTCTTAAATATTTAAATTCTTTTATTCACGTACCTGTTTTAATAAAAACCAAAACAACTTGCAAAAATATGTTTGTAGAGTTTGAAAAATTAATAATTTTTGAAATATAACTTTGTATGTAATAGTTCAATTTTAAAAATAAAATATTTATGGAGTGAAGATATATGAAGATATTTATAAGTGAAGATACTTCTTTAGATTTTCTCAAGAAACATTTTCAAACATATTTATTATTAACTTTTTAATTTTTCCCTTACAAGATATATATTTGTGGGTATTATTAACAGCTTCAACGGGTATGACTCATGTTTATTAAAAGTATAAAAGCTTACCTCTCTTAAAATTATTAAATTTAATTCAAATTTTCCTTTTGAATCCTTCACTGGTTCACCTCTTTTGCCATAGAGACACTTTTTCGCCAATTCCGAAGGCCTTTTCTCAGGTGGATTCCCATTCCCACTTGTCGTTTATGTTTTAGGCCCCCAATCGTGTTTTGCCCAATGACGCCTTTCTGTGCGATCCAATTAAGCCGAAAAACGCTGACAATTTGGAAGGGAAAAAACGACGCAGGAGGGCACTCAACAACAATAACAACATTAATCTGCAGTTTGCCAAAAAGGAAAAACGTTGTCAAATTAAATTTAGCTGCAGCCGGCAATTGTTTTTCCCATCGACCTCAGTTGGCAAGCGAAGTGGTGGCAATGTCGTCAGAGGGGGAAATGTAATAAATTGCACTTGCAATTTGCAGTTTGCATGCCCAGAATGTGTTTTTGTTGTCGCTAACCTTTCGCTGTGGCCCCTTCAACACAGATATTCCTTCTTGATTCTGCTTAGTTCTGTTGTTTCCTATTGCTAAAAATTGCACATTAGATCATGACACAATTATTTTAGACTGTTTGTTGATTTCTAGCAAAAGATATCGCATTAAATCAAAAGCTTTCTATTTGCTTCAAATCTCTAGAATTATTAATTCATATTTGGGAAAGTCGCGATCATCTTATAAGTGGAAACTCACGAAGTCAATTACTATTCAAATTAAACAAATAAGTAATTGACAAGTCCTGTGCCGCTGTATAATTATTTTTTAATGTTTTAATAGTTCTTTAATCGCAGCAGACGCACTGATCGTAAAGATATCGATGCAGACCGTATCTGTAAATTCTTTACGGCCACTTGAGTAATACCAACTAAGTGCTATTTAGGCTCAGATAGATTATTTTGGTAGACTGTTTATGGAACCCTTGATTTCAAGAGACTTTACCCTGTAAATTCGACAAGTAGAGATGAGAAAATTGCGCAAATTGTGCAGGTTATTCCACACTACGTATGTAGGTGTGGTAAATTTTGGGAAATCACATCGGATTGCTCATGCGACAGTGTCTATATCTTTATATCTGTTCTTTAAGGTGTTATGGGGCAACACTTAAGTGTCAGCTGAATTCTTGGCAATCTCCTGCTCATAAATATACCCACTACGAATTTTCGAATTAAATTCGATACAGCCAAGTCCAAGATAATTGCCATCAGGCTGTTTTCGTTTTTGTGTTCTCCTTTGATTTTTCTTAATTTTTTTTCTCTTAATTTTATTTATGATCATTTTGGTTAATTAATCATTTGCCGGTGGCATGTGTGAGTGTCATGAAAAGCGTTTTTCCCAATGGCCAATGGGCACGCTTTGTTTATTTTTCCCAATTTATTTATACATTTCTGGTATAAACAAATGGCTGACTCGACTTGATTTTATTTTATTTCGCCTGACGAAACATGTGAAAAATCAATTTGTGAATACGCTAAAATAAGATCAGCGGATGGGGTAGAAAAAAAACCCACGAAAAGTGTGTTGAAATGCGTTGGGGAAAGGAAGCATCACGTGAGGTGTTTGAAATGTTGAAAATTAAATTTTGTAGTTGGTCTTTTCTCGGTGTGCAGGAAATAAGGTCTGTGGGTCGTCGAATTTATGTAAATTATCGTAATTGAAAGTATGAACTTGAAAGAGGTACCAAAATTAACAACCTTTTGTAAGTTTTTTTTCTGAAAACATATTTGTATGTTTTTTTTGGTGTAGTGATTGGAGAGGGAAGAGATTTTTTTTAGAAGCCAACAAATATGGTTATTTTATGATTTGATATAACCATTATTAATATTTTTTAAATGCGTAAAAACTCCCAATAATAAATTTTAACTGCATAAATATATACCTAAAACAAGGCATTTTCCTTCTTTTTCTATTTGCTTTCACAACTTACGCACTCTGTATACCTGTTCAAAATATTTAAAAAATGTACACCTCATGAAATATCCCCACATATAGAACTCATTCTATAGACATTCGGCTCGAAATCCTCCTATAAACATTAAGACCAGCAGTTTATTTTATTTTTTCATTATTGCTTATTCTTTTCCCAGTTTGTTTTCACAATTTTCCGCTTTACCTGTTCAAAATAAAAGAGAATTCAACCCATTGAGGTTACCCCATAAATTTTATTTTGTGGTATACAAATTTTCGCAACGTAGCTGGATGGTCATAAATTAATGTTACGTATACGCAGGAATGCAAGATAATTCTTTTCTTGCCTGGGATTTTCCAAGCTCATTTTCGCAATTGCTTACGAAATTTCCCACAAAGGCTATTTATAAAGGTATTTACACTAGATTTGGATGTTTTCTTTACCCATTTTTTTTTGTTCGCTCAGAGAGCAGAGGGAGAACAACAGAAAACAGCTGTTTGTTCTATGGCGCCCGCCTGTAGAATGAACCAACAAACCAAAATAAAAGGAAAACAAAAATAAATCACAAAATAGAATAGAGAAGCGCAGAGGAGGAGACCCCGTGAAAAAGCTTTATGTGAAAGCTTGCACGCGCCAGGTTTTTCGATCGCTCTCGTTTTATACGTACATATGTACATATAGTATATTCAGGGAGCTTTCATTGAGAAGGCCCACGAAATGAAACCGGCCTGTCCGCCGGAAAATATCTGAGAACCCCGAACGCATCCGAACGCTCCGCACGTAGGCCGTACTCCGATTTTCAAAACGATCCGATCCCATATATCGCGCGAGATGCCTTCTGCCTAATGACTTCTTTCAACTCTCGTTAAAAAAAAAATATTGAAATTAATTTCGAAACACCCGCAGAGCCAACAAAAAATGTGAACTGAAAATTTAAATGTGCTGCAAATTAAATTCAAGTGCTGCCGGCGTCGCTGCTGCTCGGGCGACAGCAAATTGCAGATCGCAATAAATTAAAACAATAAAAGGCAGCAGTGAGCAGTGTATAATAAAAAATACAGAAATTAAGCAAGAATAAAGCAACACAACAGGGCAAAAAATAAGAAAGAAAGACTGAAATCTACATAAATGATGTCGTTTTCGGTGCCAAAAAAGCGAGTGAACAAACAAAAATTAAAATAAAGCAACAAAATAACAATAAAATTAAGGCGAAACCCCCTGTAAATCGAACAAACAGAAATTAAGAAAGGAGAGAGCCGAGAACATAGAGTGAAAAATGGTTGGCAAAGTCTTGGGCATCAAAGACTTGGAGCAGTTCAGCAGCCGGCGCAGCAGTGTCTACGTCGATCCCGAGTGCGACAAGTTCTTCGAGCTGCCGCTCTTCATTGCGGCCAGCTCGAACGACATCACCACCAAATGCCAGTGCTTCCAGTTCAGTCCAGGTAATTAAATCCACGACCACGACCACAGCCGCTGCCGCTGCCGCAGCCGCAGCCCATCAGCCGTCAAAGTCCACTTCGTACAAATCCCAAACACAAACCCAAAACCAGCCATTAAAACAAGAAAACAAAAAAAAAAAAACTAATGTTAATAGTTCAAACAGAACAACATTGTTTCGGAAGCATGGCTAAAGTGAGAGTGAATTAGGTAAATAAAAAGTTTAATAGAAAAGGTTAATAGAAAGGTGACAAGAAAAACAATTTTATAAATTGATCTAACCCTGTAAGCAACGATTTGAAGATAGGATTGGTTTTTATTCAAACATTTTTATAATGTGTTTTTTAGTATGAAAATTATATTCCTTAACAAAGTTTGTAATATTAAAAGCCCATAATTGTAACGTTGTTTTTTCTTTTATCATTCTAAAAAGAGTAAAATTACTGTGTGTTTTTCAACTTCGTTGTTAAGTGTAAAAAAAATCATAAAATTGTATAAGTTTGGGCTATGAATCAAAGAAAATTCTGCACACTATATTCTTGTTACACTTGACAATTAACCTTGATCTAATAGTTTGAAAATATGTACTTAAAAAAATCTCAATATTGACCTATTTTTTTTTTTGGTAAAAAAATTTTTGTTTGTTGAAATTGTTTTTCTGAAATTACAGCCTTGTATGAAATATGCTTTGAAGCTTTTAAAAATGGCCTTGAAGAGCAGGAACATACTTCCTTGTTTACAATATATTCACCACACCCCTCAACCCAAAATGTCTTAAAATGTTTAGCACTAATAACACTAAATTCAGCCATAAATGTTACGAAAAAACAACAAAAAAATTAAATCAATCAATCAGCTAAAGGAATAAAAAACATTATATTTTTGAAAATTCCCAGGTGATGTGAAGAACAATGAATGATATTTTCGTGTGCGTGTTCATTATCATATTTAAGGCGATAAATGTTTCGGCTTTAAAACAAAAGTTATCCGCCATGTGGTCTCTATACAACTGCTGACTTAATTGCATTAAGTTGTGGGCTCTTAATTAGATTGCACAACTACAGAAGCGCTTAAGCGTATTTAAAATATGTGAATAAATCACCAATTAAAACGAGTGCTTTGTCTTTGATAGTTATTTATTTATAGGTATGTAAGTAAACTGACATAATATCCAATTATGATGCATTTTTTGTTTTGTGTGCTTCGTTTTCGCTTTCGCAAACAAATTAAATTGATTGCGTTGATAGGAAAATTACTGCATCTGTTGAAAGTGGAATGTGCAGTATATATGGTGACGATATACATCGCAGTATTTCCATATTGGTCGTTCAAAAAATGCAAATGGATCCGAGGGATGCTGTAGATGGGGATTAATTACCCCCACAAGCTTCAGAGCGAATAAGCGAAGCTTCACTCAATTATACCAGTTTTTATTGTTATTGCATTTGCTGCAATGAATACACACCCCATATCTTATCGCTCTCGAGTAATTTGATAGCTCCCCCCGATCTTTTATTGGCCTAATGCAGAACGATTTTTATTTTTGCAACATTTTAAACACTTTTTAAATCGCTATAAAACGAGCGAGCGTAAAAATCAGTGGGTTTGCAACTGAGTATCTGATTTGTTGACTGATATTGATATGGGGCTGCCCGGCGCTATTTCGCTTAGGATTTCCACCTTATCAGTTATCGGCGATAAGGGGCATGCAAAAATCGATCAGCTGTCGCTGCCTGTAATGAGACATGTCCGCAGTGCAATCAATTACCCCCACACCGATAGCTAATCAATATGGCAGCCCCGATGAGGTTCAATGTGGCATTGAGGTGGGCAGATACGGATGTGGAGGGGTGGGTGTGGGGTGTGGGGTATTGGGATTGCTGGGTGTGGGGGTCTTGGGGTTGTCCTACATACGCAGTTGACCAGCTGACCGGGGTGATAGTCGATCTACGGCTGTCACATAATTGACACATCTGTTGGAAAAAGTGCTGGGGGTACTGGGTCCACTTAGTATACAGAAATTGCTGTTAGAGAGATATACTTGATAAAAGGAATTGCTAATTTAATTTATTTAGAGTTAAACAATTGAGTTTTTATTTAGTTTGTATTAACAGTTCTATTGATTATGAAAAGAGTTAGGTACTTATTTAGGTAAATAAAATTTAAGGCTTTGGGCAGTTGGTTTTGGATATAACTATAATGTATAATTTATTTTAGGCAATAAAACCCTAATTCTTTTTATTCATTAACTATATTATCACTAGTTTTGGAACATACATTCTGATCAAAAATTAGTGACCACTCTAATGCCAGTAATTACCTTAATGGGCAGCAAAGTCAAGTTATTAACTGAAAAGTTAATTAACTAATTAAACTTTCAATTGCTTTACATTATAGAATACAATACTTATTAATTGGAAAAAATGTAATATCAGCACTTAGTTGACAGACAGATAGTTCCACTTCTAATGCACTTGCTTACTGAATAAATAATTCTATAGACTTTTATTCCAAATCAGCGAAAATAATGATAGATAACATTAGTGGTATTAAAATGAAACAATTTTCCTGGGAATTTGCAAAGCTTATAATAGATAAAAGCACTTAACTCTTATGTGGTGTTTTGATATGGCTATTTCTTTCCTAGAATCAAAATTGCCAAAAACAAAAGTTGTGATCATTTCAACTGAATCCATAAAGTCCATCCACGTCAAAGGATTCATAAGTGGGAAAATTTGTTTTGAATTGCTTTCTGAAGAAACTAGCCAAACGCAGCAAAGAAAAACAATTTTATTACGGTGTGTTCATCATAAGTAAATATAATTGTTTATCAATGCTTCACTTATCAGATGCACTTTCTCAAGTATTTTATTTTGACCACTTGTGACATGAGTAATGGCGCTGCCTTATACACGAAATTTAACTACTTATCGGTGGTGCCATGAGGCTCACAAGTATTTTTATATCTTGGTCAAAAGCGCCTCGCGACTTTGATGATAGTGCAGAAGGTTCCTTTGCACTTCCATTTGACTGGCTCTCGAGAACCTTCATTATTAGCAGTAACAATAACAATCGTGTCATATGATTGCCAGCCTAAAGTGTCTGAAAAACCTAAAACGGCAGCCTCGGCCACTTAAACTTTGTGTTTGGGCATACAATCTATATGGCCTGAGAATCAGATTTAGTTAATGACCTAACCTAAGGGGGATTAGCTTGAAGTCTAATCGAATGCACTATATGTTTAGCCCTGCAATCAAGCTTTATCAACTGAAAGGTGCAACCTTTTGAGATTATTTAATTATAATGGTATTTATGCAACTGATTTGGAGTAGCTTTTAGTTTTGTTTCCGTTTTTATAGAAGCCTTTATATTTCCAATAATTTTGTTTTAGAACAAGGCAGCCAATTGCTGAACCGTGGGGTAAACAAATAATGAGACCCTGCCCTTAATAATAATAATTAGGTTTTATTTCCATATCCAATATAAAGCAACCAATACAGCCCCTCCCATGGATAACCTTTAATCTAACCCCATGGCTAATCGGTTCTCACTATCTTTGTTTACAGGCAAAGAGCCGGCACTGCGCTCCTACACCGAGATCCAACAGCTGCTGCAGCAGGGAAAGAAACGTGACGTGAAGAACATACTCAGGGAGAACTCGTGGCCCATAAACTCCCCGATCAGATCCCAGCTATGGCCGATGTTGTGTGGCCAGCACCAGACCAAGCAGCAGATGCTGGACGGCTTTTACTGGGAGATGGTCCACCAGGTGCGTTTACTATATTTTAACAATAACACTCAGTGTCTTATGTATTTTTCTGTTAAACTTCAGGTCTTTGGCACCACGGAGCTGTCGGAGAAGCCGATCATGCTGCCCGCCTTTGTGGACGCCACCCACTGTTTGCCGTATCACTTGACCAGCACGGGAAGGGCCGTGGCCGATCGCATTGTGAATGTCCTGGGCTACGACTGTCCCGATATTACCTACAGTCCAGTATTGTATCCAATTACATCGATACTTTTGCATTTCATGTCGGGTAAGTTATCGGAATGCCAACACTCCACTACACACTACACCATTCGACTCCATCGCGCATACGTGAATGTCAATATTTGATCGAGTCATTTTTATCGCCCCTGCAAAGCACACAAAAATAAGTGGCACAATTGTAAGGCTTCCTCTCCAGGCCGCTCGTTTAACTCCTATATCTCTCTATATACAAGTGCTATATGCGGAGATTCTCGGCGCGTATCGCAGTTGGTTGCAAATTGATGTGTCGTGATTTTCTGGCTAATTGATTTGGCCAACATGCAATGAGCCACCAAATAATTTCAAATGTAAATCTTGTTATTCTTTGTACTGTCGGTACAGTGACGATCAAGGTTTCAAGGCAGTTGAAACGTTTAGAAGGGAGTATGTAAATAATTTAAAGATACAATATTTTCTTCACAAAAGGCAGGCTTAAAATGTATCCTGAAAATATTTTGAATGTGCTAGGCAAGCAAATAATAATTTTAAAACTCTCCCTAACACTTTTTATTGCCATGGGCTCTAATGCACCGCACTGTACTTGACCATAGTCAAATGATCAACGTCTAACTGTCTGCTTTAGTTCCGCATTTGTTGTTATTTTCATATATATATTTTTGTTTCGTACTACTTTATTATCAGCTAATCATTATTTCTTTGTTGTTATTGGCGACACAATAACAAACTCAAATATTAAACTTACAGTATACATTGTTTACTCGGAATTTGGTTTCATCCAGTCAGGTGTAGACTCGGTGTGAGTAAAAATCCGCTAAATTCCGCTCCATCAATGAATGGGGAAAATTACTGAATACGAAATGAGCGAAATTTAAATAAAACGAGATGAAAATATTTTTATAACCTTCGGAGATCCATTTCGGAAGTTCATCATGGGAACCGCAAATCTCTGATTTGGAGGTCTAGCCTCAGATTAAGTTGACAGCTGGTCATGTGCCTGACCCACTGATAACCTCTCACTAACGACGATTGCAAGTTATCTTTTGCAATCTAATCAATTGCAGATGTAAGGCTAGAATTAGAATTCATTTATAGATATATCAAGATAATCAATCGATCTTTCGTTCTTATTGGGGTAAATCTATGATTCTCCTCACATATTTTCATCGTATGCTGATAACCAATTATCTCGATTTGTTTTGAAATTTAAATATGTACCTATTTGTAGGCGCTGATGCGCTTATTTGTGGGAGCTGCTGATAAGCCGATTTTTTGAGGAGGAGGTCAGACAGACTGTCAATTCGAAGGTTTGTTTACACTGTGCAAAATACTTTTGCCCTCCTTTGTGTATGTCTGGTAGATTGAAAAATACTCAATTCCGGTCTAGATCTCAAGGTAACTATTCTCCTTCTAAAGAAATTAGGCTTTGTCTACGATTTAAATATTCTAAGTATGCCTTGAGCAAATTTACTTGGTTTTACTATAAAAAAAAAATAAAAAAATGCATTTAAGAATTAGGTAGAAATGATATTAGCTGAGAATAGTATAATTATGTTGTTGTTATAAAATAATTTTATTAAAATAAATGTACATCTTCCATGTTTCCAAAAGAATCAAAAACTTGTTGCACCCATTCTTTGAACATGTGCAGTCAATATACAAAATTCTCAATTGTTCAAAGAAAACCGAAAACAAATGTATATGCATCTCTTTTTAAAGTCGTAAACCATATTTTTACATCGCCATAAACAGTGCAAGAAAAATACCATACAAGCTGCTAGAAAGAATCTTCAAAAAGTGTCAAAATGAACTCGAAATAAAATAAAAGAAAAAGTTGAACGGCGTTCAATCAACGCATTTCAATATCGAATATTTTTTCCTTCGTCGCTTTTTTCGTTTGTGCATTTTCAAGTTCAAGAGTCGCACATAAACAAATGTTTAAAGTGATATAGATAGCACATATGCATATGTCGGTCTGTTTGCATTTCGCAGTTGACGTCATTGCGATTCGATTTGGTTTGATTCGTCTTCTTTCTGCAATTTGCGAATTTCGCCTTTAGCCACTTAAAGTAAACAGAGCAAAAGACAGAGAAGAATACAAAAAAGGGGAGACTTTTCAAGGCTTAATTTCTTAGTTTACTGACACACTTTTGAGGTACCTTGGGTTCTTAATTTTTGTGTTTACATGTGTACTTACATATGTGGGAAAAATTATTGATAAAACCGATACAAATACTTATAAAAATTCTGTATTAGTAGGTACTTACCTACTTAAAAATTCTGCTTCTGAATTTCCTATGATTTCAACCTATATCTTTTTTATATTTATCTTTACATTTTATTCTAGAATTATCTATTTCAGTTTTGATTCCGCTTTATGTTAAGCTAATTATGCCAACACGTGAGCATAAAACGCAGACAGAAGACAAAGCGAATGCGTACATATTTGTACTCTTTCGTTTATGGTTCTGTTTGCCAATTCTATTCTACTCTGTTCTCTGTTCTCCATTCTTCATTCCCCATTCTTATTACCCATTGTTCTGCTTGTGTTTTGGTGCCCTGCCCAAACATTGTCGCCTCGTGCATATTTGTTTTGCCCGATTTTTATATGGAGTGCTCATCATCACATCAAATAGTTGGCAATGCCGGGCACGCACAACACAGATTAAAATATATGGAATATTCTCCAGTACTTGGCTTTAATGGCCCGGATTTCTGACGTCAGTCTTGAGTCAGGTAGAGAGTGAAAATCGGAATATAACCCCTGCGAAAATTTGCATTTCTCTGCCCTTTTTCATTCATATTCATGAGCTAAGTAAACAATCAAAGGGAGGAAGGTTTTCAAGGTTACTTTAGATGTAATGGGGGGCTTTGTCTTATATCTGTATTTTCTTTAACTGCACAGAGGGAAAAATTAGATAACGCGGTAGCGACTTAACAAACTAACGCTTTGTTGATTATTTGACTTGAGATATTTTTATCACAACACAAACATTACACTATAACATTGTTTTAATGCATAAATACATAGAAATCTTTACCAGAGCTTCCTAAAATAAGTTTGGAAAATATATTTTCTAAGTATATTTCCCATCTACTATTTTCTTTTGATATAAGGGGTATTTCCAGCTTCCTCATAGCTGCTGAATTTTAAGCCGACTGCTTCTTCTCAGCCAATTAGCAATTCAAAAATGTTATTTTCGCTTTTATTTAAATTTATTAAGTGTGCTGTGTGTGCCTTCTTTCCGCTTTTGTTTTTGTCTTGGTAATATTTGCATTGTTTATGTTTAAGTTTGTTGAGCTAATTAAAGCAGAGCAGCAGATGTATTCCTGTTTTCTGTGCTTCTATCTCGGTTGTGGGTGTTAAGGCTATCTTTTCGGCTATTTTTGGGTGGTTTATAACTCATAAATAACTCGGCACGTGCTCTCTAACGTCTACTGACATATTATTCTGTCTCGTTAGCAATGCGACCTTTGCCATTATTTAAAAATAGCCCAACCTCTTGGGGTTATGTTAGCGATATCTGGTTTCGATTCTACTGTGCTCTCTGCCTTTAGCTTTAATTGTGCTCATCATAAGTTCTTTGATTAATTTCAATTGGAAATTGTTTACTTTTGCTTTTGCTCTGGCTGATAATAATGATGAGGGGTCATTAAAATTTAAGCTGAATTGTGCCGAGCTGAATGCAAATGTTGGCAGATTATTGCAATTGCAGTGACTGACGTTCATGCTGTCTCTATAAATAGCCGGCGCGCTTAAATATTTATTAAACTTATCAAATGTTTGTCCACTTACTATCCGTCTTTCCGCAACAGATAAAGTTCAACCTAGTACTTTATGTACTCCAGTCTCTGCTCCAATCCGCTGGGAATTGGGAGCAATCTGGGTGGACTAAGTCAAACCGCCTGGGGCCAGTGTAATCCACTGATAAGCCGGCATAATCCGCTGATAAGGCCTTTGTTTACCCCGCGGCGTTTGAAACTAATTAAACTTTGTATTGCAGCAAATCAATCCTACGACCCCTTATCACAAAAGCAGAAGTTCAAGTCGGTTCAGTATCTAAATTGAATTTAAAGTCCGCATACTCCCTTAAATGAACTGATTGCTAATTGATCGATGTGTACACAATTACATTTTAAACGACTAGGTTGTATTTTGAGGTGCGATAATGACTCGCTCACGACTGCCTGAAAAATAACTCGAGCAAAACTCCGAGAGAGTATTTATAGACCCGCCACTTTGCTATTGCATAATTTGATCTAATTTAGAAATCAAATAATCAGAACGCACATGCACAAAGTCGTTGGAAAAAAATGTGCCAGCTAATTATGGAAAATTGAAGAGGGGGGTTTGGATGGAGGACGATGACGATGGTCAAAGTGCACTCCACTGACGGATGCTCAACGCATTCTCGATTCAATTTGCGCTGCGTCATTGCGGTAATTCAGTGCTCTCTACCATATACCATATATGTACATTCACGAAACCACCTCCTCCCGTTGCACCACCTTGGGATTTCGATTTCGACCACCACAAATGCCATAAGCCAAGCTGCTGCAGTTTCACAATTAAATTGGAAGCGGATCTGGAATATGGGAACGAAGGGGTGCGGGGGCGGTGGCTGCATAAATTGTGGCTAAGGTTAGGCCTGTTATTAAATAGATAATTGTTAGGAAAACTGCCATACGATCTCACTTACAAGTGGCAACGGGGCGTATTGAATATCGAATATTACGTATACGACGTGTTACCTGTTTGAAGTAAACTTATAAACCGTAAACAAAAGGGGCCGTCATTTAAAATTTTTAGTAACTGTATTATTAAAATGTGCTACATTTTGTAATATAATTTTTAAATACTTCTGAGTTTCTACGAAACACCGTATTAAAAAGGTAGTTTTTTTTTCTGATTTGTATTTTTTTTTCATTAAAACCATTTTTGTCACCCTATACAAAATGTCTTTATAACTAATTTTATCATTTTCTTGTTATTTTCTACAGAGGAGGAGGCGTACATGTGTTTGGCCGGTCTGGTCGGCAGCAAGGAGAAGGTATTCATCAATCAAACCAAACTACAGCACGAGGTCACCTGGAAGACGGTGATGCAGATAGCCAAAAAGCACACGGTATGTTGTAAAGCCCTCCACACAATCCATCAATCAAATGCTAACCGAAAGTTTGTCCCACAGAAAAGTGCAACTTCGTATTTCCAACGTATTTGCCCGGGCCTAAAGCTGGAGCGCATCTTCATGGACTGGTGCTGGTGGATTCTAGCGGGTCTACCCTTCCAGCATCTGGTGCGGATCATGGACTGCTACTTCCACGAGGGCATCAAGGTCCTGTACCGCGTGGCCCTCGTCATACTCAACCTGTTTCACAAGGAGTGCCAGTCGAACAACGAATGGAGTCCGGATAATATTAAAAACGACATTGGCAATGCGCTGATCAAGTTCTGCAAGAAGATACCAGTGTCGCCGGCGAAGCTGCTCCATGCCGCGTTTAGTATTAGGGGACTGAGGTACTAAAAACTTATTGTTAAAATGGTAGAAATATGATTTTAACACTTTTTTCTTTCTTTTGCAGTACCCAGTATATTTCTAGAATATTTATCAAGACTGAAATGCTACTAAAAGCCGTTCCGTGCTCACCAGCGGTTCGAAGCAATTAATTAAATCGCGTTCAAGTGATAATCTGCCCACTAGTCAGTCGCAGGTCAACATCCAAATGATGTCACACACCTTGACCATCCGAGAGGTATGTAAACGTAACCCCTTAATCCAATCGACACGGCCCCTAACCCACCATCACACAGTATACAGAATACAGAATACAGAAAACAGAAAACAAACAGAAACCGAGTTAGGCATTCCTTCAGTTAGTAATGACCCAAATAAAACTATTTACACAGCACAGCACTTCAAACAAACACCTTGTCTAATGGTAAACTCTGATTTATTTTTATTCGTTTTCTGTTTATGTTCTTCTCACAACTTCTTCAACTTTGAAACAACGCACCCAAAAAATAAACAAAACCAGAAGCTGCACTCCGAGAGCTGTCGCAATTTGGTATGAGGCTGGAAAAGGCTATACAAAATTATTATTAAAGACAATACTGATAATGCCGATGTTCGATTGATTCTGCTTGTTATGTTGGTTTTATTTCCACACTGTCTTTGAATGAGTTGAATCTACTTTCAATTTCAATTTAATGAGTTTCTCGAGTCGAGTGAGTCGAGTTTTGAAAGCATGAAATTAGGGAAATTAATATTTTTAATTTAAGGCAATCAATCATGTGTAAATACGAATCGTACATTTTCGGAACTTACCGGATTGAAATTCGATGGTTTAAATCCAGTAATTTCCCAACCGCTCTCCCCAGAACTGATTCGACTCGATTTTTGTGTTCGTTCTGCTTCCACTTGACTTTTGTGTTGTGTTTGATCTCTGTTATTTATTTGTTCGCCGAATGAACTAACTTCTTGCCACTTTTGTTCTGTTACTTTTCAATCAAAGCAAAAGCACAGCCTCAACAATAACCACATCTATAATAACCTACACAATACAGCTTTTTATTCGTTTTCGTTGCTTTTCGTTGTAATAAAAACATTATTGCAAAGCCACTACTCACATACAGAAATACATAAACAAAACAATATCCACAAGTGAAATTGCTCCTTATATTAAAATCTATATATATAAAACGTTATTTCTATTTTCTTGTACTTTTTTTGCTGCCTTGGCAACGAATGAATGAATATTAACGATACAACAAAAATAATAATTGCAAAAAAAAAAAAAAAACAATATAAATTTGCGTACGCTTGATCAATGTATACATATTTTCGATATTGATGAAATACATTTCCACGGGTTCATTTGCCGCATTTGGGTGCATACTGTTAAATATTCCATCCATCATGATAATGTATAAACCATAGGGCGAAAAGTCGCCCGGTCATAGAGCCATCGCCATGGGCGTTTATCCCATACACAATCTGAAAAGTCAAGCTTGTAAGAACGAAGATGTAAGTGAAAGTCAAAGTCCACTCCACTCCAATAAAAAGCCAATCAACAATCCCAACTGAGATACCCACACAACACACTTTTAATCGTACTATAAATATAAATATACCTCCTATATCTATTGAACCTTTTGGCTCACGTTTTAATTCCACATACCATTCAAGCCACAAAAATTGCATGAAGTGCCAGAAATTCGATTTAAATCTGATAGAAATTAGTTGAATGATTTCATTTTTGATTTTTTTGTTTCATTTAATATTTGTGTTGCCAGTTTTAATCCATCACATGGTAACTTCCAGTTAGTTTAAAAGTAGATTTGGCAATTCTTCGATAGGACATCGACTTAAGAACCAGTTTTGCAAAACTAATGAAAGTGGATGAACTAAAAAATTAAAAAAATCACTACAAATATATACCCTCGATGTTTTGCCAAATCTATAAGGGTGAAGATTCTAGGCGAGCTAGCTAGCAAAACTGTACTTACGAAACGGTGTACCCATAATTCGTTTTCATGTCTCCCCCAGACCTCATCCGCCATATTGCATATAATTTTTTGCTATATATCCATCTATATCTTTTCATAGCATTTTGGTTTGCCGGGCACAAAGAATTTCATAAAAACCTGGACGGATAGACAATTTGTAAGCATTGCATTGCATTTTGAACACCCTCCAACCTGTTTTCCTTCCCATCGCCAACACCATCCCCACTCCATATTTCCACAAAAAAAAAGAATGCAATTTCTCGAAACTCCCATCCAAAATTAAAAACAAACAAAGAAAAAATCAGTTTCCCATTCCGTGCCGTCCTAGAAAATATTTTGGTCGAGTCTTAGATCATGTAAAAGTGTCCTGCCGTCATTAAATGTTAGTAGTCTGCAGTTCATCTGTGAATTGGAAGAGTTGCAAAAATAAATTAAATCCATAAATCAGCTTACCGTTTGACAGCCGCCGAGCCACAGTTTGAGATGCGCTGCTGCCGCGCCGCTGCTGCTGCTTACAGTTTGACCTGAACTGCGCCGTAGTTTATTCTGTAGTTTTTTAGCCCTCATCGAGATTTTGTTGCCTCGTATATGTTACTTAACCCTGGCTTTTAGTTGTTATTCGTTGACTTTTGGCCTTTTAGTTCATGTTCTTTCACTCTACTTTACCCACGCCAACGTATTTTGTTCTGTCATTGGCTAATTGCTACCCCTTTCAATACGTTACTCGTAGTTGTAGCTGAGCTAAAGCCTCCAATCAGTAGAGATCCTATGCTAACAATAGTCTTATTCGTCTTTCAATAGCTGTTCACGCTGTGGTCCTGGCTTCCCGTGCGGATAACAATGTACCAACCGGTACTGCTCTACACCACCGAGGAGCACGGCTGCTCGTTGACCACGTTTTACGTCCGGGTGGAGCAGCACGAGCCCACGCTGCTCATGATCAAGACGTGCAATAATGAGGTGAGTTCTTGTGCTTACGTTAATTTTTATTCAAAGCTTCTTAAAAACTTATATTTAACATTTCATTAACTATCTATGATCTTTGTTTTTAGGTATTTGGTGCCTACTGTTCCTCCCGCTGGTTTGAAAGGAATGTTAAGGATGACAAGGGCCAGAGAAAGGCCTACTTTGGTACCGGCGAAACCTTCTTGTTCTCCCTGTATCCAGAGCGAGCCAAGTACCCCTGGGTGGGCATTGAGGGCGACAAGGATCTGGGACACAGTTCCGAGCTGTTTATGGCGGCCGACTCCAAGATGATCACCGTTGGTGGCGGGTAAGTTGTACCACTAGAAATATCACTCACTTTTTTACTAACTAAACATTCACTCTTTATTTTATTTCATTAGTGAGGGCCAGGCCATCTGGATGGACGAGAACATACGATTTGGCAAGACGGACGGCTGCAAGACCTTTAACAATCCGCCGCTGTGTCCATCGGGTGACTTCGAGATCCGGGTGCTAGAGGTCTACGGCTTTGTGGGCATCTAAGATAACTCTTCCTCAGTCTGACCGATATTGCCCGCCGATGATCAAGTGCTCAGCCAAACCTGCTCGACCTTCTCCCCCGCGTTTCCTACACCCACTCAAACACCTACAGATTGCTTTCGTTTCCGCCATTATTGGCGGACGCTGATGATACCAAGATGAGAAAATGTGTAAACATTTATAAAAACTTATTTATAAATATGTATCGAAAGTGGCCAAGCAGCAGCAAACGCCGCCGCCGTCGTCGTGTTAATGTTAAATGTTAATGAAAAAAAAAATGCAAAAACTAAAACAAATTATAAACTATATAATGGAAATACTCTGTGAGTTCATGTTTCAAAACGCAAAGCTTTGAAATTACAATACCCTAGTTGTTATAAACCCTTTACATGATATCTATACAAGCATATACATAATGAATTACTATAAAGTGTATATCTAAATGTAAATCGTATTTCTATAGCCATGTACCGCAGCAAAGAAAAAAATATTCCTTAAAAATCGAAAGCAGAAAACAACACCAGAAAACTTGTGCTGCAACTTCATTATTGTTTATTAGCGCTATAATTTCATTTAGTTTATAAATATTGTATTTTTTTCTTTCTGTAAACCAAAATTACTGACTTGACTGAATTCGTTATTAATGTTATTAATATTATTATTGCTACGTGTATAGAAAGTGGAACTTGTAAATTGCATTGAAAACAACTGAATGTTACTGAAAGTTGTCCCCCATTTGGTCGCAAAATATAAAGATAAAGCAAAACCAAACCTCTTTCGATTAGTGCTGCTGCTGCCGCCAATGATATGCTCAGATACTACAGATATGTACCATAGTTATGTAGCCCCAAATTGATATATACGTTTATAAAGCTAATGCCCTTAACCAGCGTAATTTGTAGTCCGTTCAAAGTGCAAAATGAGTATGAGGAAAGAGCAGGAAAAAGAGCTCTCACCCATGTGCAATTGATCTCAAAGCGAAAAACGAAAAAACAAAGAATGTATTACAAGTTGAAGGCTTCATAAATAGGCATAAACAAAAACGGAGAACAATCAATAATTATTTTAAGATTCCATTCCATTTTCAATACCAACAAATTCTTTGCTCACCTCCACCCAAAATCTGCACGTACACAAAATTTTTGCACACTTTTCTAGTCAATTTTTATGTTTAACAAAAATAACATGATGTGTTTTCTCCCATTCCACTTCACCTTTATACACATTTGCCTTTGATTGACTGCAGATTCCGCTGGTTTATCGCTCGTTGCACTACTCAAGCGAATTGTTACAATTTAATGGAAAAATTACAACGAAAATTGAGGAGTAGGAATAGTAGTGTCCACAGATTGTAGAAAAAGGCAGGCAATACTCCACAACCATTGCGGAGCTGGTACTCCACAAATCCCTATCACAAATCCCGCACCCAACAAAAAGATCAAGCCCCATCTTCCCCAGATCACCTGCAATCTGTGGACAAGAGAAGAGCAGCAGTGGAACAGCAAACTAAATATGAATAGTTTTTAGGTTTTAAACAAACTCTCTGTGTTGTTGTTACTATGATTCAATGTATATGTGTACGCAGCATTATATAACCGAACTCTACAATATATACCGCAACTACAAGTAGTTGAACAAGTTGATCCATACAAAGCTAAAAATATGAGAAAAGCAAATCTGTTTGTTACTTGTTTCTGAGTGTGAATCGTATTGAAACAATAGGTTTTACTTTATTTGGTTGACTAATTTTTACAAGCTGATTGATGATATGTTTTGTTGATAGAGCTTAAGTCGGGGAGTGCTTGGCGAGAATTGTTTCTGGCATTGACGCGGCAGTTGTCCCCCAAGGATTCTCGGAGATTCCTCGGGACACTGCCAATATGGACAGTATTCGGTAAAGCAAAAACAAACAAAGTCTTTTGTACATAAATTGTTTTCTATCTGAATTGTTCTCAATGTGTAGTTTATATACGATATCTTAAAAAATATCCATATATTAATATTTGAATGTTATTTATGTGAGGCCCAGAAAGTGACATGAATATAATCAGCAGCTAAACCCATAAAGATGATAAACCAACGTGTTATCTATATACCCCTATACAATAATTTATACAAGAAACGGGAAATATATATGTAAATCTAGATGTGTTTGACGATCAACAAAGTGTATTGATTATAATTGAAACAGCGATTGTGTGTGTCGATTTTGAGATGTTATTTTTATTTAATTTATGCATATTTTGTAATTTATAAATCCTAATTACAATACACACACATACACATACTTGCATACACACAAGCAGATAAAGTAGGAGACGAGTAAATTTTATTCAGTAAATTATATTAAATCAAACATGAATAATTATATTATATAAAGATATATGTATGTTAAATCATTTTAGTGGATGTATAAAAACAACGGAAACAAAATCAAATAAACCGAAAATTTAAACAAAAAAACAGCGTCTCTCTATGCTATTTTTTTGTGGGGTTTTGTGGTAAATGGGATGTGCAGTTGAACTTCTATAATTTAAACTACTATCTGTAAAGTAAAGGATAGTTTGAAGTTCTTCTGACACTGGAAACAAGTTAGATTTAAATAGATTACGAGCAAAGAAAGTTTGAGTTATAGAAGTTAAACTGTATTCGATAATTTGTTTTATTATTTTTATTTGGGTGGACCATGAGGACACAGAAAACTTGTATACAATACTTAAGTGTATGTTGGGTAAATAGGATACATTGAAAAGTAATCGCCCTTCTATGCGCTTCTCGTTTTTCTTAGTTCGTGAGTAGGAAAAGCAAGGCAAGTACAGAAAAACCACTGGATAATGATAGTGTTATCCTTCCTGGAGCTGCATTGCACAGATTTGTGTTGCAGAGTGTGCATCCTAGGAAATTCATGAAAGGCGCCACCGGATCCGGGCCATCATCGCAGTTAATGCCTATTGGCGAAGAGTCGCCAAAGTAGCAGGAGCGACGCACAAAACGCGTTTCTCCAGGCACTGCCAAGAAATCAGCGATTGGATGGGGTGTAATATCAACCTACGAACAACCCCCACCAGTTATACTTACTTCCCTCATGGTATTTCGTGAGGCAGGTGCCTGCCGCTCCTGGTGCTCGAATGTCCGCCACCACATCGCAATCCGTCGTGGATATGTCATCGTCCGCAAATCGCTCCCCACACCCTGGATTGTTGACGGAATCGCATTCGTAGCAGGTAATGGCCCAAGCTGATGACGACATGCGTAAATATGTGTGTCAGCGCGAGCACACAGAAAAAAAAACAATGGATCAGCAGTTATTTGTGAGGGCCAGCTCATTGACATTATCCATATATAAAAATGTAATAACAATACCTACGTTTTTCTAAATATTAAGAATTGGTTACCATTTAAAATCATTTTTTCTAAACTAAATTTAATTCTAAAATGTACTTGTAATAGTTTATTTTTTGTATAATTTGCACAATCCTATTTTTTTTATATGCCTATGTAAAATTAAAAATAATATATTATTAGGAACGAAATTACTGTTAGTTTTACTGTGTATTGAAACCGTTTTATATTAAAGCTTAATCCTTGTCCTTTATTAAGCCGTGTTTCAAGAGTGACAAGTTTAATTCTTCATTTTGAAAATTCTGAACATGCCAATGAACATGCTAATGTTTTTTTCAAAGTAAAAAAGTTTGTTTCCTCCAAGAAAATTTTTGTTTACACTAAATTAAACTGACTCAAAGGAAGAGTTTTAGAGGAATTGAAAAATGTGAAACTTCTGGTAATTAAATAAAATTTGGAAACGGTGAAACGGGCTGCTTAATAACCTCATTGACTTAAAAAATTATTTTCGGTGCTGGACTGGGATGAGTTGCGGGCGGAAAGCTCACCTGAGCTGGCCAGCGTGACGAGCAGAAAGAGCGAGGCAAGCGCCCGCAGTGCCATCATCGCCAACGTACTCGTACCGCCCCCGAAAACAGTTGATCCCACTGTCCGGCGGTCGCGGTGAGTCAATAGCTCTATAGCGATGAGATACGGGCGCGAATACAGATGTTGTCTTCTCAGCTGCCGGAGCGATCGCAATCACATGATAGACCCCGCTATATAGCCACGATCCGACCACCGACCACCGACTCGAAGCGTTGCACACACGCGACTGAACTGAACTAAACTGAACTGAATGAGCGAACAATCGCGTTCAGAATGTGAATTTGATTTTCATAACAGATTTTCACTTCTCCTTCGTTGGCGTTTTTCCTTACGAACGCGTGTTGACATTGCGGCTAACGAGGAGGTGGATTTCCAAAAAAAATACATATGTACATATACCCGTATAGGCGGCAGGTTGCCCTACCCCCTAGATCCATTTGTTTCTGGCAAAAGTTCATTAGTGGCATTTGAACAAATAAACAATTTGGCATTCTGTGTAAAATTAGTTTTTATTAGTTTGTATTTGGATCGCTTGAATTTTGTTTGCCAGCTTTTCGGCTCATGTCTGCTAATGTTGCTCTTACGCCCTGTTTGCCGCGGATTGACCACCATTAACACAATGGGGCACATTCACAGCTGGTTTGGCTAAGTTGTGGTCGCTAAGTGGGCTTTGGGTGAGTGAAGGTTCTGTGCCTTGGGAATACATCCTAATTGAAATTGGGTTTACTTAAGTTATTGTGCCTTTTATTGTGCATTTGGTGCGATGCGGCTTCCTGTCATTTCAGATTAGTTGAGGTGCCAAAAGAAACAAGACCAGACTGGCGAAGATTTTCCATTTGTCCACTGGATTTCCCGCTCCGTTGCAGTAGCTCTCGTTGTCGCACACATGACAACTGGCATTCTGCACCGCTGTCAGTGTGGGATCCATTTTGCACCACACATCGGTGGCATTTACATCGCCAAAATAGCAGCCTCTGACGATTTTACGCACGCCATTTTCTGAGGAAACAAAACATTTGGTTAGTCTACTTTCAGGCTGATTTCTCATAAATAAACATATTTTATATGTTCAAGTTTTAATGGTCCTATATGTACTATTGTCCAAGATATCAAAAGATTGCCGGAAAGTCTATGAAAATGTCTGAAACGAGGTCGCAGCTGTTTGTATATGCAGAAATATAATGTAAAATTTTGTTTCGGCTAACTATTAATTATATTATTATGATTTGCGTCACAAATCATTTGCGCAATTATTTTCTGGATGATGAATAAGATCCTAAGACTGCAGTCAAAATAATTCGATTTTATATTCTTGTTTACAGACAGACGTCACTCGAACAAGTCACATTTTTTGTTTGTTTCAGCTGGGTAATGAACCCGCATATAATTAAAAGTGCTTTAGAAATTGCAATACGTTTAATTATTGTTTATAGTATAGCTGCAATACTCATAAATTTAAGAAACATGTTTGATTCTTGCCTTAAATCACTCTAGAACTCATTTCTCTCGACGCATTCAAATAATTCGAGCAGATGCTTTTATTTTTTCTTTTTACATTTTCACTGTACTTGATTTGCAATGAAACGGTCATAAATCATTTCAAACTGCCACTAACCTCACACTTGCTTTTATATACAAACAACTAACGAAAATGATTTTTAAAATTTTATTTTTAAAAATTTTATTGTTTGCAAATGGCAGAAATACTTACGGACAAACTTTGGATATTCGATTTATTTATTTATATTTTCCTAGCACGACAAGTCAGTACTTATAATTTTAAAAATAAAAATAAACGTTAATTGATCATATTTTGTATTTATTTATGTTAGATAAAATGGTAAAATGTGTTGCTCGAAAGTGTGTTTAATTTATCACACTTCAAGGCAAAAATTTTTTAATTTTGATGAACTTTTAGCTTACAAAAATTTTAAAAAAATGTGTTCTGAGTATTTTTGGAATGTCAAGCCATTAAACTCACCCTTGAAGACCCGTTTCAAACAGGCCGTGGCATTCACGCTGCTCAGATCGTTCTCTAAAAATCGTGGTGGGGCAATAAAAGCGCAGTCGTATTTGAAATGGTTCTCGACTTCGAAGTCCTCGCCACAACTCGTCTCGTAGACGGATTCGCAGGCGAAACATTTGATGGCGTAAGCTAATGGCATTGGAGAGATGAAAAGACCAGAGATTCGTCTTATTTATGGCAGGAATGAGATCAGACAGGGGACAGCCGACAGCCGACGCGTCGGCAAACACAAAAATCAAAATACAAAGTACAAAACCGAAAAAAAAATCGAACTCAAATCCAAACAGAAAACAAAAAAACAAACCTGAGGCCAGCAGCGAGATGAGCGCGATAAACAAAAGTAAATAGTGCCGCATTGTTGATGGGAAGAAAATGGTTTTGCCACCTTTCTCCGATTGATTTTATTTAATTTAATTTTTTGGAAAATAACTCAAGTGGCAGGCTTATTTATAACTCTGCTCAATGCAATTGAAACGATCCGCACGAGATTTAAATATAAAACATGTACATACACTTGTGGATTATAATATATATCCGCAATATAAAGAAATGTGTACTTTATTTTTCTATAAATGACTTTTACATATTTTGTTTGGTTTTAGCACGTAAGGAAATAGATGTGTAAACACGCGTTGCCAATTTTCCCCCAAGTTCTCTTTGATTTTCCCGGTAAATTCTTGGAGCCGTCTGACATTCGACGTCCACGAACAAAATCAAACTAAAAGAATGCCAAAAGCATTTTCCAAATTCAACTCCTTGCCGTTTTTCTCTTTTTTGTTTTCCACGCTCTCTTTTTCTGTTTTTCTGTGAGGAAAACACTTTATGGCCATTTCGCCTGGCGTCATCGCTCGTCGTTTTAATTTGTCTAATTTTAATGAACATTTTGTGTTTTGCTCCTCACATATGAGTGGAGATTCTACGTTGATTTCGTAGCGGACATGTGGGAGGTGGCGGGGAAAAACTGGGAGTGTATGGCCAAGACCCGAGGAAAATCACAGAGAGAACTTTCTTCAGCTTTTCCGCCAGTTCTATTATCGTCAGCCAGAGAGTTTAAAAAGTTAAGCAAAACAGAGAGCAGCAGAAGAGAGAGATATTGTGGGTGAGGTGAAGCCTCAAAGTGTGGCCAGACACGCACCTGTTTTCCGCTTTCCCCACTCCCTGAATATCACAAACAAACTAGCAGTTAATTAAATTAATACCAATAAAATTCCTTTAAAGTGGACGATAAAAAAAGTCAATTTCAAATAAATAAAGTGATTTTTATTGTGGACACAAAGAGGCACAAAAGGTGTATAACAATTAATAGAGATTCAAAACAGTGACAGTTGACCGTCCTTTGACGGCTTTTATAAAAGCAGGCTTGATTTGGTTGGGAGAGCCCAGTGGTACTCCAGAAAATACTCAATTTTTAACCCAGCAGACGAGCCACACCGAAGAAAAGGAGGATGATTCCGGCGATGGGGGCCATGGAGGAGGATCCGTTGCACGCGTCCTTGGTGCACACTTCGCAGCTCAGCAGCTTCGAGAAGGGAAGGGTGGAATCGGTCTGGCAACCGGTCTGTTTGTTGCTAACGTCGCCAAAGTAGCAGGATCTTACGATCTGGGGATTATTGGGTACTGCAATGGAAGAAATTATTATATTACTGCAATATCATTAAAATTATGTATTATTAATTTTAAGATTGGGTAGCGAGTCTTAAAAATTACAATGGAAGTCCTTTGTTCTTAAGTGAATTTATTTTAAACATACAATTTTTACCCGTTTAAAACAAAGCTATCTACAAATCTATATTTGTATTAAGTTTTAAAAAGGAAATAAAATAATTTTCAAGGCCTTAATTTATTTTGGAAATTATAAATTCAAAAGCTTTTAAAAAATAAGGAAATTAAAATCAGAAACTACGAAATTAGATTGCGTTGTGCATACTGATGTGTACGGAAATAAATGTAGTGGTGACTATTCAAAAAAAAATTTGATTTCTGCTTCTCTTTTATTTAGCGTTGACTTTTGTACGTGCTTAGACTTTTGATTTTATTTGTACACAAATTTTCCATATATTATATTTATAATAGTGTGTTCGGAATTAGAACTTCTGATTGCATGTGTATTTCCCTTTTAAAGAATAGTATTGCTTTGATCTTTAGCATATTTATACATGGAGAATTAAAAACATGGACAACCAATTACTGTATTGGTTGTGCTATAAACGAGTAAAAAAAAACGAAACAAAAGTTTTGTTTAAATTTTAAGATATTTTGAAATCTTAAATGATATTTAAATATAAGGGACCTACATATATAGACGCTAGTTTCAGAAGAATAGTTGCTTTAATATTACATATATTTGTATTAAATGCTTTGAATTCTAAAATGAACAAAAACAATATGAATAATAATATGAATAATAATATATTATTATTTTTGTTTCTTAGCAAGAGAGGCACATTTGTAAAAGAAAAACGTACGAATAAGAAAAAACCCACTCCAGCTTTAGGTTATGCTACTTCATTCAATTATTGTCAATATAGACTCAATTAAATTTTACGATTTTAATTTAATCAACCCCCTACAATAATTAAGAATTACAATTTCGTTTTCCCCCTTAAATCGTTAAGATATAGACCACATTGCAAATACTGGTATAGCTGTGACTAATTTGTGGGCTGACTATAATGCCATTTGTCTGTCAGTTAATTACAGCTGCCACACCCTTCGCTTTTTGCAATAAGAATCGAGGCGAAGCTCCAATGTTAATGGAATTAACAAGCAATTGTCTGAGACGATGTAGCGGTCACCGAACATAAACACCTATTCGGTCCCCTGGAGA
Source organism: Drosophila oshimai (assembly GCA_018150695.1). Lineage (NCBI taxonomy): Eukaryota > Metazoa > Arthropoda > Insecta > Diptera > Drosophilidae > Drosophila > Drosophila oshimai. Next base: position 575,455 of record JAECWM010000291.1, on the reverse strand, counting down.
AATCTACGGAAAACTACTCAAAAAGAAACTAGAAGTAATTATTCGGAAAAAAATCTAGGCCCTAGTGCATTCAATGCATGACAGTCGCTGGGCAATCAATTAAATTGCCTGAAAACGTGAAACAAATAACTCAAATATGTAGGTACTATAGGTACTATATAAACATCTACGGTTTATGATGAATTAGTAATGAAGTGAACAGATTGCTGAGGGACAGGGCTCAATCTCCAGTGGGCTGGGTTGTCTCTGTCCATTTTTATATTATCATTAAAGTCTCATAAATATAAAAAGCTGGATCCACTCGGAAAACTGAGGGTACTGATATACGAAAAAAACGAAAATCTCACTGATAGTTCCGAAATGGTAAACAAACAGATTCTCCTTATCTGCAGCCTTTCACTACATAAACTTCCTCTGTTCATCATATGAGTTGTCGTTTTTATAATCTATACGAAACATATATCAAACTGGAAAGCATCCAATAAAGACTTGTGAACGACCTAGCATTTTTTGAGCATTTCTAAATATATTTCACTGCTTGGGCGTTTTGCTTTTATTTTACTTTTAAATTTAACTTTTTATAATAAAGTAACTAAAGTAACTAAATAGATTATTTGGTGTTGGCTCGTCTTAACTTGATTTTTGTTCATATAAAAAACCTTTTCGACTTCCCAGAATCTAAAAAGGCTTTTAAAATTTGTGTTATTAAAAAACCTTATTATTTAACTTTAAATATTGAGCTCAAGGAATTAAACAATGCTTTTCTTTTAAAGAAGAGGTTTAAACGTGAATTTTGTATAACTTTGAAAGTGAAAACCTCTCCTAAAAAAGAAAGTCGTTCCAGTTTACTATGTTATACCCTACCAAACCTCAAAAGCCGATTATAGTTCACAGCCCCAGTTAAATAATCAAGCTAATTGCCTAATTGAGGAGGACGGCACTGCGTGGGCAATCGATGCGATGAGATCACGATCTATATAGCGATATAGCGACTTACCCGTATCGATGGTCTGCTTCATGCAACCGGTGGCATTGCGGACCGGAAAGAAGTTTTGCAGGAATCGTGGTGGAGCAAGTGTGGCGCAATCCAAGAGTACATTATCACCCTCCTCGAAATTCTTTCCACACTTGGATCTAGTCAACGAATCGCACGTATAGCACTTGATAGCGTACCCTTTAAATTGAGAACCTGTAGATTATTTTGAAAGATGATTTCCGGGAGACTTCATACCCGTGCAGGCCAAAGTGGCCAAAATGGTGAGGGCCAAGATCAGTTTTGCACTCGAAACCATTTTCGCTTCTGGAAACTATTTTTTTGGATAAAATATTTAAAGCAGACCTTGACGACGCGACGGCTGGCAAGCGTTTGTGGCTACCACTCGGCGTCTCAAAGCGTTCAGTCCATTGTCCATCTTATCACTCAATATTCCTCTCACTCAAAATCAAGCTTCCACTCAGAGTGGCTGTGAGTGAGTTTTCTGTGTACATACGTTGCGTGTTTGAATTCTGTGTTTTTTTTTTTTCGAATTTGTATAGAAGCTGCTGCCGCAATGTTTTTTTCTCCCAACATTTGACACACAAACGATGCATATATATACATAAATATAAAGAATTTTTGCCGACTTGTTTGGGGTGATGTCAGCCGTTTTGGCTTGTTATTTATTTTCATTTTGCTTTGCTACTCTGTGGAAAACAATTCAGACGCTCCCAAAATTGCCAGAAAAAAAGCTTTATTTTATTTTGGAGTATTATGTAAGGTGAATCGGCTTTCTATGCTTCGTTATGCTAACACACTTGAGTGCCAAATCGGTCCCAAATCCCTGGACTCGTCATCGTCTTCAAACCAGTTGCCATTTGCCTTTTCGATTCTAATGCGCAGTTTGAAACATGTTCGAATATTTTCACTTATTCTCATTGTTGTGCAAATCTCAGCAATTAACAACGTTCTGAGCTGTCACCTAACGATGATCGCTGACTTATCGTGTAACTGACGCCCTTTGCTGTAGCTATATATGCATAAAAATGTATTGAATCACATATTCTCACAGATTCTCATAAAATTAACAATTTAAAATAAAAAAATTTAATATAAGCTGCCTAAAAGGCATTCTAAATTATTCTTGTTATATATTTTTAGTCAAAATAAGATCACATTTTTTAAATTGAAGCTAATTAACTTAACAGCCAATCGATCAGCAGTTGACAATCCAAAAAAAAATAAAAATACTATTCGAGTTTTTTAATTAAAATTAATTAACTTAACAGCTAATCGATCAGCATTTGATGTTCCTCGACAAACGTATAATATAATATTTAATTTTTAAGTACACTTTCTAGTCCATATAGCAACAAGGTTTTAAATTAAAACTATTTTACTTAACAGCCTATCAATTAGCAGTTTACAGTCTTTAACAATTTATATCTGTTAGTTTACTAATTTTTTTACTAATGCTAAGCACTATTTTTAAATTAAAATATAAAACAAAAGTTATTTTTACCAACTTAATAATGTATACATCAATTTGTGCACCTTCTTCTATTTCGATGTTTTTTTTTTAATTATTTCCAAGTGCATTATTAAGTTTAACGTACTTTTAATTATCTCCCAAAATGGTCAGCATGCATGCAACGGCCAATTAAAAATATTGTCGATTTAAATTGTTTTATTTATCGAAGCCAAAGTATTCTGTTTCCTAATCTTACCATAACCGGACAGACACTCAGTTAAGTGGCTTTCCCACAAATTTCTATTTTCTTCAATTAAGTAATTTCTGAAATTATGCTAAATGAGTTTGGGTTAATTGGGCAGCAGGCGGGGGTGGAGTCTCTGCAGATGTTTCAGCATCCAGAGCTCTCTGATCTGGGGAAGTACGCCCGGATCTCAGGGCCTGGAGTTTCTTGAACTTTGATGAACTGCATTTAACACTTTGTAAACTCGCATCCGAAGGGTAGAAGAATTACTGAAACTTGACTTGCAAATGAAATTGAACTCAATTATATGTGATTAAGCAGGCAGACGAACATAAATCCCACTTCCCGCATCAAAAAGGGGGAATCGTGCGACCTTTTTTTTGAACATACAAATTTTGGCTGCTCATGTGGGTGCACATACTAATTGGATCCCAGGTGTTTCATACTTCAACCCCAGAAAAAATAAAAAGTTAAGATTCAGTTTCTGTTTCACTTTGACTCGGAGTTCTGAGTCATTGAACTGCCGTTTCATTTTCATTATTATTTTATGACTTTACCTAATATGAATTCTCCGGTCAAATTGCGATTACGAGAGGTCTACTGATTTTTCTAAATTAAGTAGAATTATCAACAAGTTACTCATGGCGGCTTGTATGATGATTTACGTGGGCTTGGCCAAAGTTACAAACAAAGTAAACAACCAACAATGTACCTGCGTAATACCTTTTTCCATTAATTTTAGTGACAAACTGAACTTGTTTAGTTAAAAAGTGAAAAAAAAACCTTTGTGTTATTGCTTTTAAAAGTTGTAGGGTATTTTCTAAATATTTGAGATATCTTAATCATCCTTAAATCCAACTTTAGAATTAAGTCTGTTGGAATGCTTACCCACCTAACCTGATTAAAAAAGTCAGTTATGGATAGTGGTACACCTATAACCTTTTCCTTTAATACTAAAACATGATTTTTTAAACGATATCTCGAAGCTTCTGATCCTGTATACTTTGCTCCTTTTTTATAAAAATTATTTTTTTATTAGACCACTTTATTATCAGCTAAATTATAACATTTTAGATGACCCCGATTTTTTTACGGTCCTAAGCGGACAATAAATAAAAAAAATATTATTTGGCATATTGCTAGGACAACTCTCTGTCCATATTTTATTTTCAATTTAAATTTAGAAGAAATTTACACAAAATAAGATCCTTGATTACTACAAACAATTTGGGAATTGCGAGTTACGAGCTAGTTAAGATCTAGGCCAGCAGACGGGCCACGCCGAAGAAGAGGAGGATGGCTCCGGCGATGGGGGCCAGGGAGGAGGATCCGTTGCACTCGTCCTTGGTGCAGACGTCGCAGCCCAGCTGCTTGACGAAGGGCAGCGAGGGATCCGACTGGCAGCCACCCTGGACGTTGTTGATGTCACCGAAGTAGCAGCTCCTCACGATCTGCGGATGTCCGGCCACTGAAATGGGAGCGGAGTGTTTGGTTTGGGATGAGTAATTGAGCCAACAACTTTCTCCAGTACGGGTCACTCTAAATGAACCGATTGTTCACCCAACAACTGGGACTTGTTAAGTATTTGTTTGAGTTGTTTACGACTGGTACACTGTACTTTATTGTGGTGGAAGACAATGAACAACAAATCGCTTTACACAGCGTAAAAAAATACAGAAACCATAAGGCGGCAAATTAATTTCAGGGAGTTTCTGTGATCTCATCACGGCAATTTTCTCAACAAATTTTATAATTGATTCGCCTTTGGTAATTGATAGGGCTCAAAGCAGCTTTACCTCTAGGAATTCTGAAAAATATCATAATATTTATGACGGCACAATCTGTCAGCTCATCTGCCTTGCAAATAAATTCAAAAATGCAAAGTGTGTGAAAGCGAAAAGCTTGTGTCATTAAATCTCTATCTCGTCACTGCTATTATTATCTTTTAAACGGACCTGAATCAAGTTTGATATAATTACAAGAATAAAAGTCGCAAAGAAACGTGATGAGAAATCACGTCGGAAAGAAATAGAAACATCTGAAACGCAGTTTGTGAAATATTCACGCATGACATCAGAGACTGAATACATAAACCAATTTCATGTGATGATCTCAGGCGTTGGTTATAACCTTTTTTGAGGTTTGGGGTTGCGGCTTTTGCGTGTGTTTAGTTTAAGTTTTTCTTTTTTTTCTTGTCCACAAATATTAGATATAGACTATATTTGCATGAAAAAACACAGAATTCATGACTGCAGTTTCTTGCATTTATCAATGTTTTTAGGAGGAACTGAGGACTCACCGCTCTCGAGGGTCTTCTTCATGCATCCAGTGGCGTTGCGCAGTGGGAAGAAGTTCTGCAGATAACGGGGGGGTCCGATCCTGGCACAATCGATCAGCAGGTTATCATCCGCCTCAAACTTCAGACCGCACTTGGGCGATGTCAGGGATTCGCACTGGAAGCACTTGATGGCATAGGCTGTGAAGGATAATTAATTATAAGGTCGATATTTTAACACGACTTTTTTTGTGGAGTGGACAGGTTTTTTAAGAGATTAAGAAGAGTCTTTATTTACTTCAAAATTAATTGCATTTTTAAAAAATTCAATGTTACGGCTTTGCTAAAAATCTAACTGTATTTTTCACATTAAAGCTCTTTTACATTTTAACTTTTCGTAAAAGGAACTTGTAATAAAAAACAACTTGATATTATAAAGTGTTTAAAGTTTCAAAGAGAAAGGTCTTATATTGATTGTTTGTCTTTTCAAATGATTAATTGAAACAGGACACAGACAATATAGCTACGTTAATACTGTTTAAAAAAATAATCCAGATGGAAACTAAATTATTTTCCATTTAATTTTGAAGTGCAAAAAAAAATTCAGAACTTTTAGAGTCATAAAATCTCCTTAAGCGGCTCTCCTTGAACTCCTTGCAATAAACCGTTTCCACTGCCCACACTTTCAAACGCAACGCACCCGAACAGGCCAGACTGATCATAACGGCCACGGCCAAACTGCATTTCAAAGCGGACACCATTTTCACAACACTTTTTTTTGTGGGAGATTGGGTTTTCGGATAATAATTATTTGGAACTTAAGCACGAGTCTCAACCGCCGTCAACGATGTCTGCTGCACGTCTGAAACTGTAGAGCGCTGCGAGTTGTTACAACAGCAATATCGCTGCTCCAGCGACAACATCGCTGACTGAGCACCAATCGACCCTAAAAAAGTTGCTCAACTCAAAATGCGTTCTCTGTTTTTGTTTTGAGTGAAAATTTCGGTTCGATATGCAGGCTGGTTTTCTATTGTTTTTTTTAATATGATAAAACCGGTTCTAACAGTTGGTTTTTGAATTTGAAGTGTTGTTTGCTTCTGATCTAAGTGAATAATTTAATAGGGCTTTTGTATGCATGCAGTGTGTTTTTGTGAGATACACAAAATTAATTTTTGTTGTTCCTAACAATTTTTATATGGGCTTAAATAAATTCAAAGTTTTATTTTAACATCCAACCCTTTAATACGATTTAAATTCGTAACAGCATTAGATTTATTTTTGTAATATACAAACCGAATTTCTACAAGTTTTTAGTCACGAAAACTTTTACGAAAATATAAGAATAAATATTAAATCTTATTATATAAAATTTAAAATCATGTTACTTCTAAGTTATCTATTAGTGATTGAAATATGTCATTTAAGTATAGTAAATCTGTCAGAGTCAGGAACAGATTCATTAACATCCACACTCTAAAGTGTTGTTTACAAAAGCTAAAATTCTAAGTGACAGAATAAACTTGCTAATTCTCAGCTTAAATATATACATGGTGACACATGATTTTTCCTCCCAACAATTTGAGTTTTTTTTTTAAGATAACTCAAGTTATCTGATTGTTTTCAGCCACCCCCCAAAAGTATGTCACCAAATCTTAAACGATTTTTCACACACATGATAGAAATTCATTTGGCTCATCTCATTGAGCACGATCGAAACCTAATGAGGCAGAGATGAGGCGACACTAATCAACAAGGACGGCAAATAATTTGCATAAATTTAATTAGAAATGGCCAGCTGGGCCCCCGTCTGCTGTTCGATTCATGGATGGATGGACGGAAGGCTATGTTTGGGGCCAGCGGAACAAGGACAATGGCAGGATATCCGTGAGAGTTGCATTGTGTGGTATGTAGGTCGACTAATTGGATTCAACTTCTATGGCTATCCGAGTGACGGCCGGATTAGTGTGACAAGACGGAAAACAATATGTAGGGGGCTAGAAACTTTAAGAAATGTATTAGTTTCGATCTACCAGTTCTAGTGAATTATTGGATTTTAAAAATAATGATGGTCGTGATAATCGTTGTATGATTACCTACATAAGATTACATTACATAAGAAACCTTAAAAAAAATCGTATTAAAAAAATGCAATTTCTTCAGAATAAACAAAGAAATAAAATGCTGGTAAATGGCATATTAAATCATAAATTTTTAAAAAGAAAGAATGTAAAGTCCGTAATGAATGAATGAATGTAATAGGTCAAGTTATAAAATATTCTGAAACATGAAATTTTTTTTTTATTAAAAATTTATAAATTTGTTACTTTACTTAAATACCCTACGTAGGGGCCTAGGAAGTGAACCTACTGGAGATAAGCCTATTTTTCCATGAGAGCGCTTTGCGGTAGAGCCAAGCTGATAAGATCAAATTAAAATATAACCCGGCTGCACTTGATTCAGTTCCATTTCAAGTCGCGAGATGATGAGTAAATTGTTTTTTATACTCCCCCTGCTGTTTGTACCAGCTATTCTTGCGTTGGAAACGCAGGTTGCTGGCTATGACAACAAGCGGATGCTTCAGCTGATTGAGAATCTGAATGGAACCGCTGCCGAGCAGCTCTACCTGGTGGCGGCCACTTGGGGAAAGCTAAAGGCAGACTACCCCAAAGATGTGGCCAAAATCGAGGACTTGGATGAGACCTTGCAGCAAGTGGTGTGTCAGCCGGGGAAAAATGTCACACTTCGACTGCAACTCCAGGGATATCTTATTCGCGAGCAGATTCGCGAGCATCTGGAGGTTCTTAACAGCACCGATCTCTTCCGACAAGCTTTGGAGGCCGAGGATCACGAACTGGGAAAGTGGCAGTTGGCTGTAGGCAAACACTCTCTTAGACTCCATTGTCTCTATAAACCAGATCAACTGCATAAGATTCTGGGAAGAGTTATTCGCCAAGTTTTCACCTTGAGGAGTTCCAATAGGCTGGCCGCATTATTTTACCAGCTCTACAGTGATGGCAATAGGGAGTCCTACGTATCAATGGTCCAATCCGAACTAATGCTCTACGATCGCTACAAGCGGGGTGGCCAAAAGAGCCAGGAGTTCAGCAGTTACATGGCCAAACTCTGGCAGAGCCTCCAAATGGAACACTCAGGGAAAAAAAAGCTCTAAAACAGCTTTATACCCACTTGGTATCATTATAAGAACTTATGGTATTCATTTAAGTACGGATTTTTGATAATGTTGTTCTAGTTTTAGATAAAGAATCTGAGAGTAAGAGCAACCTTATTAAAAATCCGTACTTAAAGCGATCCAAATCATATTAAATCCTAAATCTTATCAAAAATCCGTTCTTAAAATGATACCATAAGTGATACCAAATGGTATAAAGCTGTTTTAGAGCTTTTTTTTCCCTGGGTGAAGACTTTTACTCGGACCTGGATCAAAACACCAAACAACGCCTGTTAGACGCCATCATTGATCTGCTGCAGTTCCTGTAAACCCAACCCACTTATCAAGACTTTAGTTGTGTGAACTTTATTCGGTGTGTGTTTTATATTCGAGTGCTTTAATACCTTGATTTGAATTGGGTTTCTTTTTGTGTGTCTAGCATCTGTGATAATTACATAGGTGAAGGCTTGTGTTCTTTACATTAAAGTATCATGTTGTACATAGACTATTAGTGAGTATTTAATGTGCTTGGGGGTTTAATCTCTACTGATTATTATTATTATTTCATCTATTTATAGTTTGGTTTTATTTGGTTTCGGAATTTTCGGGCTTTGAGCTTTGGAAATCGTTGGCACTCGGCCAGAGGCAAATCATAAACTAATGAACGAACCTTAAACTTCAATCGGAAAGTAAGCCTAATGAGTGGGGGAACTAGAGTCCCGAAAACTAAGTTTAACCGAGCTAAACGAAAACGTTATTCAGCAACAGCTCGGCCCGTGAGGCCAGGCAAAATATCACGTTCCAACTAAAATACAATATTGAGAGATTCCACTTAGATGGCCAACTGTTGGATTAGGGCCAGGATGGGCAAGAGGATCACGAACTCCACGAAGGATGCTCCTGGATAGGCTCCATTACAGCGATCGGTGAGACAGTCTTCGCAGAACAACCGTCGCACGTTCTTCTCCGGACTGGTGATGTTGCACAGCTCCACGGGATCCGACTTGTTGGTGTAGTAGCAGAACCGCTTGGTGATCGTCTTGCCATTGTCTGCGTAAATTATAAAATATTATATTAGTTTAATATTTTTTACAAGAGACTTTTAAAATCTTTAAAACTATATATACAGCTTATTATGATTTATTTTATTAGCAAGTTGTTTACATTTGTTTTTTTGTTACAACAGTTGTTGATTTTACTTTTAAAGTTTTTTAAATAAGTAATCTTTTTACTGTTCATGTATTATTTAAAATTATCACTTTTTATTGAATATTTTTGAGCCTTTTCAGTTTTTATTAACACGGATGTTTAAAATTTAAGTTATCGATCTAAGAGAGAGATTTAAAACTTTTAGAACCCCTAACGTTTTAGTTACATTTTTTTATTAGTCAGACAGAAATGTGTACTCAAAAAATAAGTATTCTGACAGATAAATAACTAACAGGCTAAACATTTTCATATTTTTTTAATATTCATAACTATTTAAATTGAGAAACATGTTTGAATTTATTTTTTTAATTTTTATAATTTACTCAATAATTAAATAATTAAAAATAAATTCATGGACTGAGTACTCACTCTCCTCCACAGTTTTGCGGCACACGGCTCTCTCGTGATCGGAATGAATAGTGCTGTTGCAGCTCCTCAGCAGATTGATGTTCTGCTCCTTGAGCAGATCAGTAGGTATGTTGTCCTCCTGGAAGGTCACATCGCAGAAGTCCTCCGACCCAACGGTGTCCGAACTGCAGTGCCAGCACTGCAAGTGATGCTGGTGCTGATGCTGCTCATTTACAGCTGCAAAAAAGAGAGGTAATTCCATCAGTAAGGCCAACTACAGTTGACCTTTCACGGGGTCACCGGATAAATATATATTTGGCAAGTAAACATGCCACCGAAAAAGCAACTTTGTTTGGCGGACTAAAAATAACAGAGGGTGACACAGTTTTGTGAGCTTCCCCCTTGAAGGATTTCAGGATGGCTGTAGGTTGACATCATCATCTTCATGTGCCACCCACTTTTTGCCGCCCCCTGCGAAATCGGAGAATGCGTGGCCAGTCGATGTGGCGCCTCAGTCGAATTTTATTACGTGTACGTAACCGAGTCCACGCTGTTCAAATGCTTGGAAACATTTTATTAAGAGGAGATTCTTTGCAAAACTGTTTGAGTATACATTAAAATCCCATCATCCGTAGTTAATGAGTTTTTAGGAAAAAGCCATTATTTTATACCACAAAAATATATCCACTTTGTTTTCAGCGGTTTGTCAATCTTCTGTACCTGTTTATTTAAAAACTAAATAAATAAATTTAAATATCTTGAATAAGTTTAAGATCTTTGAATGTACCTATAATTAAAATTTATATCTATTAAAGAAAAAGTAAGCCTGTTATTAGAACAAATTGCAATCATTTTATTTAATTGATTTAAATGTATTTTAAATTAAATTCATTCTACGAAAATGTTTTAATTTTTTTGGCAATGAATAAAATATTAATTTTTTGCAATTTTTTTTGCATGTGATTGAAACGTTGTAGTTTTAAGAATAGTAGAAATATAAATAAATCCACATAACTGAAATCTTTTTCTATATATTTTCCCAAATTGTTTGTATCTTAATAAATTATATAGCTTATGCAGCCAATAGGATTCGCTTTTAAATTGATTTACTGCCATCAATTTTCATTTCTCTAACACTTTATTTAAGGAAACGAGTGTTTGCTTTTCTTTTCTCAACCGCAATTGTTTATTTTGCTAATTTTTATTTCACTAAGATCATAACTATAAAATAATTGGTTTTGATTGTGAATCATCAATAATTGTTTTCCAAATAAATGTGAGACCTTAGATTTATATAATTTAACCATAAATTGATCAGTATTATTTTCATTTTGTGAACGTATTATTATTTCAGTTCTTTGTTTGTTTTCAATTTCATTATCTAATGTTTTCTTTTCGCTCACCACAGACGCTTCACACATTAATTTTAATTTTCACACCCAAAACATAAGAATTCGTATAACAAACTGTTCGAATGATTCTCCACTATTTATAGAATCATACAAATGATTTAATTAGTGCAAGAGCTTAGACGATTTGAGAAATGGGGATGGTAATGGGGGGGAAACTCCTCTAATTGTGTTGATAAGGTTGCGTGATTTGGCGTGACAGTAAATCAAGATCGCCGGTTGTGTCCTTGAAAGAGTTTTGCATGTCCTGGCAGGTGAAAGTGCCAGGACTCGCCTTGTTTACCGCAAGGAAAAGGCAAACATGCCACAAGTCCAGTGGAGCACCTTGAGGAGAAACCATCTTGGAAAGGGTTTCCAGTACCACCAAGGAGTGGTGGCTGTCAAACATTGACTGTAACACATTTATACTTGGCTTCTGCTTGCTTCCCTGCTAAATTACATTATTACACCAGAGCTGTCCGTATTACGTATACGCTCTGAAGCCTCCAACCGGCGTGTCCTTGGCACGTCAGTGGGTTGGAGTCTCCTCGGTAGTTGGGTCTGCCCCATATCGACTGGACATATGCAAAAATCAAGCCCAGGCCCAGACCGTTTGTTTTCATGTTCTAAGCTTTGTTGGCTCTTTTGTTCTGGTATTTCCAAAACAATTTCAGGTAATTGGCACAGTCCTAAATCTTATAGTGTGAGTAATTGATTGTTTTCCACCGGCCTCAAAAAGAAACAAGAAAGAACGCTATAGTCGGGTTTCCCGACTATATGATTTGCGATACTCATTGCCCTCTTTAAAAACAGCTAGCTAGCCTACTTTCGGGCGCAATCAATTTTTAGCGCCCTCTTCATAAATGTTTTGCCTACTTTCGGGCGCAATAAAAATTTTCAACGCAATTGTATACAAAATTTCTCAAAAATGGTCAGATTTTAACATTTTTTAGATATTTTCAATAGGAACAACATTTATAAGGGCCACTTTTCTCTAGCATTAAAAATGTGGACACCACAGAGTTTTTCCCGGTTTGTGGGCGTAAAAAGGGGCGTGGTCCGGTTTTGAAACAAACTTGATCTGCGCTTTGCTTATAGAAGTCTGTGTGCAAAATTTGGTGGTTCTAGCTCTTATAGTTCCCGAGATATCGATGTTTGTGCGGACAGACGGACAGACGGACAGACAGACATTTCAACGTTTACAGTATTTGCTTACTCTTCGAGTATCGCAAATAAAAAAATTACACTAGCTGTATGATTACTTCTTTTATTTAAATACCTATAATAGTTAATATTTGTCATTTTTTAGTTAAATTAAATGAGAAAAAGTGCAGTGAAGGTCATTAAAAAATAAACCCTACAACTTTAAAAAGGAATTTATTTTTAAGTGTAATATTTTAAGCCAAAAAGTGTTAAAAAAGAAGTCGTCAAACAAAGGTCAAAAAGGATTAAGATAAAATTAATTGGGTATAACCAGCTGATCAGGTATTGAAAAAACTGCAGTGACCTTAACAAACATGTTAAATTTGGTTTTTTTTTTTTATAAATTACTTAAAATTTTGGTTGGCCAACTGTCTTACAAGCGTGAACGATATAAAAGTAATTCCATATATAACTTTAGGCAGCATTAAAGGCAATCCCACATTTTTTAAAGTAAGTGAACGAACCCCTTTTCACCACTTTTAAGCAAAAAAAAAAAGGAGTAAAAGAAAAAAAAAATATGATACTCTACACAAATTTACTTAGAAAGCAAATGTCTAGTTTAAAGTTTTTTTTAGGTCGCACATAATAAAAGAAATAGGGGCTCTTTGTTTTTAAGTTAACCTATTTCTGCCTTATTTAATGACCTATTTAAGGCTTGGTAACTTTTTTCTAAGTGCATTTCATGAGCACACCAAGGTCGCCGCCCAAGGGTTTTATTTCGCCCCCGCTCAACATTCTGGAAGTATTCGCTGAGGTCACGCATATGGCCCGACTTGGTGTGGCTTCTTTTAAAGCGGTTGGCGGGTAATTGAAAGTTGAGACTTGTTTGCAGGAAGTTGCACTCCACACCCCTTTGAGCCTTTAATTTTTTTTTTGATACTTTCAACCCCGAAGCCCGAGAACTTGAATTGTTTGAAAAAAAAACAAAAAAAGTTTCACACCCCCATAAAAAATGTAGTGCAAGAATAACCAATATAATACGATATGGATCGGATGTGTGTCAAGACAATCTCCGCTTCCTGAATAAAGGTACCCCAACTCTCCTTCTCCACTCATTATCCGTTTGCGCAAATTACGCAATTCATGTCAGAAAGCGAAGAACTAACCCCCAAAGAAGAGCCTCTGACATAGTTTCCATGGGGGTTGGGAATTTTTCCGGGGAGAATGGGATGTCGGGATGTCAGATGCCGAAGACAGCGGGAAACTGGAGCAGACGACATCTTGGCGCCACTCTGACATGCGCAGTCTCCAAATTTCGTAAATCCAGATTGAAGCCAGGGCAAAAACAAAGCAATTAGATAATTGCAGGACACCGAGTGAGGCTAATTGAGAGCAACAGGGAGCAGGAGCTGCTGCTGCTGCTTCGATTCACCACCTAATGACCCAATCACAATACTCAATTACTCAAATCATCATCATCAGAAGCGATTCAAAAACATTCAGCGGGCCATGCAAATGTGGAAAATGCATTTGGCGTTTTACATTCTGTTTGGAAATAAATATGGTATTGTCTGGCAGTCGGACGAATATTTGTATTTATAAGGCGTGCAGGTTGCCAATCATTGAAAAGCGTGAAAATCACCGAGATGCTAAAATGCATGTGAATATATTTAGCGATGTTCATCAAGAAAGCAATGACCCACGAATTTATCGGTATGACGAGGAAATGGTCAGTACATTACGGAATTTAATATATATTTAACAAAGAATTATAAAAGCACCACGAAGAAATACCAATAAAAAATGTTCTTTAAATATTTTGCATTTACCAATTCCTTAGTAACATACAAAGTGGTTCCAATTGCACAAATTATTTAAATTGGTTAATAAAAGTATTCTGTTTAGATTAAACATAGAACTATAAACAAACTTTTGAACTTTCAATAGATCTTCTGCATATTGCCATTTTAAAATTGGGTCAACCTTTTGTTATAACTCACATTTCTTCATAATTTCCAAATGTCTTTCCTCTCTCTACACGTGTTTTCCATGTGAAGTACACAAAAAGCACTTTCTATATTTAAGCCCACACCATCTAGCCCGTCCATTAATATTTCATTTATCTCAGCCATCAGATATTAATTTGTTTATGACAGATAAAAACAGCAGAAAGCTCCATCATTTTGAGTGTCGTCCCATAAATCCTATTTCGAATCGCGAAGAACATAAAATGTGCTAAGTAATTTAATGGCTTCCACCTGAGACTTTTTTAGTTGTAAGCTAAAATTTGAAGAATTTTCATAAACACCGCAAGGGAAATTCGTTAAATCGCAAGCGGAAAAACTACATAAACAAAATGTGGGAGAAAATTAGAAACAAAATTCATTCATGAACCCCGAGTGTAGAAACCATCACACCTCAAATTTTATGTGGATCGACGGCCTTGAGGTGCAGATGGAATTACAGGTGCACTGGAGAAAATGCATGATTTTTTTACTCTTCAACTTTTGAAAGCTTAATATGTTAAGAAATTTTGAATACAACTTTAAAACTTCTCTGGGGAATTATAAATAATTGTATTGAAAGAACTAAACTATAACATATGTTGTTAGTTTTTATTTTATGTTTTACCATTACATCAAATTGGTTTCATTATTATATATTAACCGATTGGTTAATGATTAAATTACCTTTAAAGATTTCGATTCAAGAACATTAAAAAAAAAAATTATGAACAGACTTTTGAAGCTTTGATTGATGAACTATACAACTTAACTTTAAACAGAATTCATTTTAGGTAGGTACTTGAAAATCATGTGTTTAATGATTTGGTAGCATTTAAATTATTTTCGGTGCGTCAGTATTAAATATTAAAATAAATCATTTTTTTCCGTGCACACTTAAAATCGTATAAAAAATTTGCCCTGCTTGTGTGGCTTTTATGTTTACGAGGAAACTAAAGACCGCGTTCATCTAGTGATCGACACTTCACCTGTAAAATATGGCTCACCTGTGATGTGCCAGGCATTGGCCAGCAGAAATACACCGGCCAGAAGGGCTTTTAACGGCACCGCTGACATTGTCTCCTTGGAATGTTTATGCGAATCCTTGCGGGATGCGGAATGCGACTATGTGGCGCCTGTGGAAATTAGTATACTATATCCTTCAAAGGGGTTTGCGGGGTTTTATTATCGCTTTGGGAGCTGCGCGCGATGCAGACGGTTGCTCGGCCGAGGAACGACTGTGGATGGCTGCCGAGGCTTCTTCGCCAGAGTGCCAACGTTCTGGTACGGTACTGAAAATTCTGACTGCCACAGGCAGCGACGTCGCTTCGCTGCAGATGCTGCCGTCGCTGCTGGCCGAGCTGTTGTTGTTGTTGTTGCCCCGACTCCTGGGGAAACCCCTGCCTGCCTTCTTTTTTTTGTTTCCAGAAGAAACCCACCAGACACCCAGCCAGACACACGCATTCGATGGCTTTGTTTTCACTCAACGTTTGCCCTTTTTTCTAGTGTTTTGAGGGAGTAGCAAACAATGCAGTTTAATTGATGACGTTGCTTTTGGCAGGAAAGTGCTTTCATTACTACTTTGTAGAAGAAAAAACTATAAACTCTATATCTATCTATTTAAATGGTTTTGCTTTACAATAATATTTATTGTTAATAAAACTCCAAGGAAATCAAATTAATACAACAATAGATAAGCTTAGAATATTTATTTAAAGAAAATAAAACAAAATAATCACCAACAAAACTAAAGTTCAGACAAACCTTTTTTGTAATGAATATTTATTGTAAATTGTCTGCTGTATAAAATTGTCATTGGGTTCATATTATTGTATTTTATTAAGCTACTTATTTAACACCGACACTAATAACCTTAACAAACAAATAACCTTAACAAACAAATAAGAAAAATTGAAATTAATTAAACTAAAAAAATATTGAGAACAAAGAGCGTCTAGCAGTGTGTAATGAAAAAACTTCATTTACAAAATTCAACAAAAGCGTGTTTACAATATACACACCGGTATGTAGGTATCAAATTTCACATTTTTATTAATCAGCCAAAATTTGATGGAAATAACGGTTTCGAATGCAAAAAAAAAAAAATGAATGACAACCCTTAAAAAAAGTTAAAGCTATAAGCTGATAGAACCATAAACATTTAATTTTGACAATTACCACCTTAACATACACACATTTTATTTAGTGGATTTTGATTTAAAATAAAATTTATTTTTATTTTTAAAGAAAGATAAATACATAGAAAAATACTAACTTTTTATAAAATTAAGTATTGATTTAATAACATTTAAGTAACATTAAATAGTTTGCAAAAAGGGAGCATAAATTTGGGTTCTCAACGGAAAAGTCTAAGTCAACTGTGAACAACAAAATTATGGTCATCCCAAAAGCAGATGGTTTAAAACTTTGCTAAGCGTGGACTCTCGCCTCGTATATAAAAAGCTTTAAGTAAGATTTTTACTAACTCATCTTTTAAACTACTTATTTAGGGATTCACCAACAAAATCATTTCTAGTTAATCCATATTGGTACTTATCATTAATTCACTCATGGCTTTAATCAATCAACATTAATTATCAAGTGATGTAAATCAGCTTAGACCTTTAACCGCTTCCCCCTCATTAAACACTGGACATATTTAGATCTGAATGCAACGAGGCACTTCAAATGATTCACATCACCACCATTTGGTGTCTCAAAAATGATTCATGAGTGCAGGACGCAGTGCCGCAACATTTGGCAACCGTAAGTCGGCAGAATTAGCCAAATTTGGCAACACTCTTACCAAATTGGCGACACACGCACCTGGCAGATATACGATTTCGTATGCAAATCTTGACACTAATCCGCGGCATTAGTTGCTCCTCCCAGTAGTCCATAGCCATAAAGTTGACAAAGCGTGCAAAATGCGCACGCACCCGCCAATCGATTGGCCAAGAATGGCCGGGGGTTAAGGCCTGATCGGTGGAAAATCGCATTCGGATCGCTGAATCGCTGACTGCGCATGCGCAGCGACCAACAGCCAACAGCTGCCCTCCGGGGCGTATGCGTAACATTCGATTGTCGATTCTCAATATTTTTTCAAAGCGGCTGCCCCATGATAAATGGCCAGTTTTATTGGAAACTCTGTACGACATTTTCGCCAGCCAACAACATACGCAAAAAACAAAAAAAAAACACAAAAAAACTAAATCCCAAAACAAATAAAAGCCGTGCGACAAGTTTAAATGGCCAAAACGCTTTATTCGCGGCTTAGTTGCCACCCATTTTATATATATTTATTTTGCGCTATTTCACTCGATGTTGTAAGTGTTTTTCTTTTTTATGACAGACTTCGCTTTTCGTGCCATGTGACAAATTTTATTTATATACGGCGCTGGTTTTATGCGATTTTAATTAAAGCATAATGGAATTATCACGCTACTGGACAGCACCCGAAATTTAGTAACAATTTGTCATCGCATTCAATTTGTAAATTCAGCAAATCCTACGCTCAATTGGCAGGGGTCAAAAGTCATCGGGAGTTGGGAAAGACAAACTTTGCGGAGATTCAGAATTTGCGTGGTTGTCAATTAGCGAATTTCGCCAATTGAATGACAGACTGAACTCATTTCCGCTTTAAGTCTATATATGTGAATATATAAAATGTTAAACTGCAGGCAAGAAGGCAAACGTTCGTTCCTCAAATCAAATGCAATGTCAAGCGCAGTGATGTGAGACAATTACTGTTGATTTGCTTGGCGAAATGTGTTTTTAATGTGGGATACGAGAGATAAAGTCGGTGACTGTATGCACTGGGTACATACTATACATAACAGGGTGGGTATAGTAATATTTTTGTCTAGCTGATGTCATCATCATACTTAAAATATTAATTCACAGCACTAGAGACTTTAGAGCTTAGCAACAAAGTATTTATTAAAGAGCTATGTCCACAAGATCAGAGCTCTTCTAGATCATAATTTAGTCACTGAAAGCAGTTAAATTATTAAAGTAATATTAAACTTAATTAATATTTTAAGTTTTAAATCATTAAAAACAGATTGATAGAGAATTTAACCGTAGAATGTTTCTTTAAAATATCCTATGACATATTTAAACAAAACTTAAACTAACATTCACTACAGATTTGTACTAAGATTATTTCTTTTACTAATAAAAACTTTTATAAGTTGTGCTGTTATACATTTATTTAGGATAGGATAGGAAATGTATAGATTAAAGACAGCAGATAGTGAAGTGAATTTGGATTTGCCTCTTTGAGTTTGTAGCCTTTAAATAAAACCGATCAATTTGTTTTCCCCGGATCCTTCCAATCAGCACTGGGCACACAGGCCACCTTGTAGATCTTAAAGGGTACGTTGTGGCGATGCTCGTCCAAAGTGATGAGTATACAGTAGAGGAGCTGCTGCAGCTGTCGCATCCTGAGGACATAGGGTGCACTCTCGGTGTCCTTGAAGAGGGGTCTTCCCTTTGCCTGGCAGTGGAACAGGAAGAACGCTCCCCCGGAGGCGAACTCCGGAATAAACCCAAAGGCCAGAGCCTGATCCCTTAGCTGCAGGATCCCAGTTTGCAGGTGCTGAGCGAAAAACACACTCAGTGCAGATCCCAGGCTTTTGGTTTTGCTATACAGTTTGCCGGACGTGAATTTCTCGGTGTCCACCCAAAAGTGGCTGCCATCTAGGGAGCAGCAGGTGTTCAGAGTTTCCAGGCAAAGTTCTCCACTCAAATCCCTGCGCTGCCTAGCTGCAAAACTCTCGTCATAGTAGTCCCGCCCATTGAGCAGGATGGTGTCCAGGAGCCGCGAGTCCCAGGAGTCCAGCGAGTAGAAGCTCCCCGCACAGCAGGCTACAACACAACAGGCTAGAACTCTGCCAGGAGCTATGGTCTTTTCAGTTGCGGAACCCAACGAGGTGCTCTGCTCTCCGGGCTCCACCAGCTGTGTGGTTCCCCACAGCGACCACAATCGATTGGAGATCTCCACCTCGTAGTAGTTATTCTTTCTTTCGCTAGTCCTCCGCAGTCGTCCATCTGCGTTGTGATCAATCAGACGGCTCCACAAAGGCAGTGGGCTATGATGACAGAGGTCCTTGGAAATCTCATGGCTGCGAGCGGATTTTTTTCTGGGTGGAAGCCACATTTTGTGTGTTGGGATAGAATGGGATAGTGTCAAGAGTTTCAGAGGCAATGCGATTGTGATTTCAATAAGAACGGCTTAATAAAGTTAATAAATTTATCTGTCTTACCATTTAAGTTGTAAAAGTTATAACGTTGTTATTATAACACACAATTCTTCATAATTTTCAAAATAAATGCATTCAATTTTTTTAAACAAATTCATTGATTTCTATTAAACCATTTTGCTATTTTTAAAAGTCTTTTGCTTAAATCCTCTGCAACAAGTAAAATCCGTAATAAATCCACTTCTCTCATACCATCTAATTACGATTTATTTATTTACGTAGAGGCAGCACCCGAAGGCTCAGCCCTTTCAATTACAAATAGAATAATAAAGATATTACAAAGATGTACAAATTACAACAAAGTTAAGTGTGATCGAGTGTTGAATGATGGGTGGATGTGTAGAGTTGTGACTACGAGTAACTGATTGTTTTTTTTTTATTTAGGGTGAGGTGACCAAGTAACATTTACATGGGTGATGACGTGTAGGTGACCTGATGGCCAGGAAGGGGAGCTCCTCCAGCCGGCGGCATCCTGTTGTCATGTGATTTGTGCAGATTCGTGAGGGCAAAGTGACTAAAAACTCGTTGAAGAAATTCAGTTAAGTCCGGGCTAAGCACCGAAATTCCCGGCCAGCTTTAACTTCAGCTTGCAGTCCCGTAATTAAGTCCGGGCCGGATCCGTTGCTCATTTGCATATCGGCAAGTGCCTGAAGGCTGCCACCAGAAGAGGCAGTAACAAGAGCAGGACCAGCGGAGTGGACCCACTGCCTCCGTTGCAGCCGTCGGTGGTGCAGGTGCGGCAGTAGACGGTCTTAATGTAGGACGAGGTCTGGTCGTTGGCGCACTTGTCCGCCGGATCGTCCATGTCCTCGTAAAAACAGGAACGCGAAATCACCCGCTTGCCATAGACTGAAAAAATGAGAAAGGAGAGCAACGTTTAAATATTTTCATTAAACCATTTTAGTTAATGTCTGCTCAGTGTATGCGCATTTAATTTAATTTATGTGTACGTGCCGGCGTGGGCTGTTTCTTTGAGCCATGGAAAAATCTCAAAAATTACATTTAAAAGTGCCGCCAGACGAAAATAACTGAGATGTGGTCATGGTTTTGGCTGGATATGAGCCAGTGCCTAAGGTTTAGATCTGCGTTTTGGAATCATTATAACTTGATTTTAAAACGACAAAGATCATAACAAAATATATCGTTTTGAACATTTTATCTAATCAAAACATTATTTCTTTAAGTTAGAATGTTTAGAATACGTCTACCAAAGAAGGAAGAAACAAGGCTTTAAAATATTTGTATACAAAAAATAAAAGGAAGTTTGTTGTATCAAAATTTGTATAGTGCAGAAAATATGAATACTTGAAGTACAAATTACTACAGCCCCTTGATCTGCGTGTTTTTAATTTATTTAAAATATTATCTAACCAAAGAAAGTTATTTAAGGAGGTCTTTGCTGACCTCCTCGACCTGCAACGGGTTCAAGGCTGTCTATATGTATGGGTCCGGCAAAAAATCGCGGCAAAATGAGGCCTGCGAATTTCTGTAGAGGCTGTGCGGCCTGCGAAACGCACACGATTTGCCAAATCGAACCTGAAACTCGGCGAAACGAGAGACAATTTGCAATCAGACGGCAAATGAAAACCAGAAAGAGCAAATCGCACAAAAAAATGCACAACAAATTGCGTGTTGTGTGTGTGTGCAGCAAATAGAACAAAACGACAAACTACTAAAAACATTTCCAATGGAATACAGCAAAATCGAACTTTAAAAGCCGCTCGAAATGGTCAACGCTGGCCATTTTTGTGATTGGCTCAGACGGTGGACAGTGGGCCACAGTCGGGCTAATAAAATTGTTGACAATTGTCGCCTTATCACGGCCGCCGCATCAAACAAGGCTCAGAACCACCATCAGAATGCTGCGGTCGCCGTGTGTGCCACATTGCGCATACGCCGCGTGCTCCGCTCGCCAGAGCAGCGCTGCCAAAAATGCCGCTCGGACATTGTCTACCGCACACACAGCGTAATAAATTTAAATTTTAATTAATTTAATTATTTATGGCTATGTTATGTATGTTTAAACAAAAAAAAAATAGTAAAACAAACATGGAAAATTAAAGCGAATAAGAAAAGACAGCTATTGACGTACACCGATAGTATAATACCCTGAAAATCGTATTTTGGAAATAACGATTAAAGTATTTCTAAAATTCTACCTTTTTGACCATTTTGATGTGAATTATAATATTTTACAAAGACAAACAATGTCTTAAAAAAACATAATTATAAAATAACAAACTAACTCAATTGGTTTACCTTAGAGCAATAAAAGTTCCCTTATTTATGCAGCCAAATTTGACTTAAAAAAACTAATCATTTTCGTAGACAAAATAATTAATTATTATTTGAAAGCTGTTAAAACGTATCGCACCAAAATTTGTAAGCCCAAAGTAGTTAACTTGTTAAATAAAACATATATATCAAACTTTGACTTTATGTATCTCTCCCTTTTGGATCGTCGAATCCCCGGAGAAAAGAGGCTGAAATAAGCTGTTAGCGGCCACAAATGGTCCTATGACGACTTCCACTTTTTGGTAACAGGTTGCAAAACACTAACAGTCGCACACTAAAATCAACAACCTGCGGCTAATTGCTTGGCTTCATATTTTGGAATTATGGAATACATTTTTAAATTGACATTTGCCAAAAAGTTTGCCACTTGTCTAAGCTAAACTTTGTGGGCAATTAATTTAACGGCAAATAGAAGCTCAGATGGCAACAACTAGTTGCATCGCCTAGTTGCATTTTTCTCAGACACATTCTGCCGCCGTAGCCCCCGATTTCCCCCCCTTGATCTTGGACTAGTAATTGAGCGCTTCACGCTGTGCAACAACTTAATTAATTTATATGTATTTTGTGTATTTTTTCCTTAGCCCGCTCGGCCCGTATATTATGTATTTTGCGCATTACAAGCGCTGCTCATGTACCAAAACTCAGTCAGAGATATAGATATAGAGTCGGTTGAGAGTCTGCAATTGCAATTTTAATTGCCAACTGCCAAGCGCAAATCTTGCAAATATTCGCCGAGCCAATTTGTAGACGCTTGATTGCAAAAATTTAATGGTGTTCATTAATTGGCCATAAGAAATTGCTTTAATGCGTCTCAAGAAATCCCTGCCGCCGTTTATGTAGCACCTTATTATGGGGCTTGAATTGCAATGAATAAATTTAACGTTTACTGAAAACAATTATAATTTGATTAGGATTCTAATAGTTCAATAACTAAACTTTTTGGGTTTGTGTATGTCTTAAATTAAACTAGAATATAACTGAAAATGAACAATTACTTGTAGTAACTCAATATTTTATTGTTTATTGTTTTTTAAGCTGAGCATTTAAAACTTATTGCTTATTTCAAAAATGATTTATTTGAGTGGGTAAACCTCTAATAAATATTTCTTTAAACAAATGTAAATCTGGTTAGTTAATGATTTATTAAGCTAATTTGTGTTAACTAAATTTTTCACAACTTTAATAATAGCTATAAATTAAAGCTTTGCCACAATAATAATTTTAAATAATTGCTGTTATTTTTTTATTTTTTTATTTCTTTATAAAGTGAGCAATAAAGCTTTGCCAAATACAATTACATAATTAAGAGTCCATTGTCAATTTCATTGTTCGACTGAGTGACCCACATTAAAAATCAAAGCCCGGCTCGTCTGCCGGTTGATAAATTTATGCGCTGCCAAACAATGCAAAGTGAATTTAGATCAAAATGTAACGACTCGGATCGCTTGGCATGTCTAATTTTGCTTTGTTTTGGTCTGCTTTTCTTGTCATATGCAAATGGACAAATTGCTTTGGCCACAGACAACAATAAAACCAGCAATAAACCAGTAAAATCGGACTTAAGATCGCCGAAACCCACCACAAAATATCACTCATACGCCCCGTGCGCCTGCTCTTTCTCCCCATAAATTTGCCGTAAATTAGCGGCACATGCAACTGCGACTGCAGGCCAAAATGTCGCCACTTGTTGTTGTTGTTGTTGCACCGCCCCGCCCGCCACCTGCCACGCCCCCTCGAACGCCCATCGGCAGCGGCAGCTGCAGCTCTGAGCCATTCCATTGACAATTGTTGTTGTGTCGCCTGCTGCACTTGTTTGGACTTTGTCAGGGCAATAAATTTCAATCTTGTTTGACTCTCAGCCACAGCCGGGTGTGAGTTGCGTCGATCTGGCCGGCGATCCCTCCCCGCCCTCACTCCTCCGTTTCCCTAATAAAATCTACAGTCTTCGAAAATTTCAACTGACGTCTTAATATTTATTATTTAGTTTTGCGTAGCTATTTTCTTTTAGGAATTCTTTTCTTATAAAAATTGAAACTGACATCTTAATATTTATTATTTCTATTTATATATTTTTTAGGAATTCTTTAGCTTTAATATATGTATTTTAGTATGAATTCTAAATTCAGCTAAAGAACCTACATTTGTGGCAAGGCTAAAGGTTTTATTACGAAATTTTAAAAGGCCAAAATATAGAAAAACATTCACCTAAAATATGCAAATTAAACACGATTAATGTTTGGTATAAGTTTGATTAAATTATAACAGCCGTTGGCCTTTTATTTTATAACACTTAATTTAAAATTAAAAATTAATGGTTATAAAAACAGCAACCAAAATATCTTGATATTTCCCGCTGATTTTCTTAGAAGTCGGCTTTTTAAATTACTTTAGAAATATGAGCTGAGTCTGTTTGTATTTTCTATACCTAAATTGATTGTTTTTTTCTGAGTGTAGCCTGTCCAAAGACCGCACACGCGGTCACAACAATGCAAATGCAACGGGTGCACAATTATTCATGTGTGTTTTTCCTTTTTGAGGTGCACTGACACTGAGTGGTATGTTTGGTTATAAGCAGAAGGGGGTTTCGATCTCACCTTCCTGGACCAGTTTTTTGCAGACGGGCCGCGCATTCACCGACTTCACGCCCACCGAGTAGGTGCAGTTCACATAGCTCCAGTAGCGCTGCTGCTCCGAAATGGTGTCCGGCAGGAAGGGATCGTTGCAGAACTCGCCGTTCGAGACGTCCGTCGAGCAGCGCCAGCAGCGCAGCACCGCGGAGGCTGGAAGGAGGTAATTAAAATCAATTAATACATAAGCTCATAGTTTAAAAAATCGTCAGATAATGTAAGGCAATAAATAACAATTTTTCTATTGGTACTCATTTATAAATACGTGAAAAACATGCTTCTTACGTCAATCGGTTGCTTTTCTTCCATTGATAATCTAATCCAAAAGAAAATTCTTGTATGTCATAAAACATTGAATCTTTCGAATTTCCAAAATATATAAAGATTTCCCTCAGAATTTGTTTTGATTCAAAAACATGATGACAAGAGTTTTTATTAAAAAAAACAACCATTTTTTAAGAAGACCACAACCATTTAAACGAATTTATTTAGCACCAGCTATAGCCATTAAAAAAAATTATTTACTAAAATTTCAAGACCATTTTCCCCATTTAAACATTGATCTTAAATGACTTCCTGGTTTGCTAGGACCACCGGCAACCAAAATCATAATAAAGTAACCAACTAATTCTGGCTTTCTGAGTCCATAACCGTTCCACTAATGAATCGCAACCCATCAAATTCAAGTGGAATTGCCGCTAAGCCACAATTTCCTGCTGCGTGCCGTTGGCGGAGATCTTTGAAATACTGCCGAACCGCCACTAATTTGAGTCGGGAGCCTTTCTGCCGAGTTATTTATGCGACAGGCTATGGGGCAACTGCCTTATAAAAGTGTCAAAAAGTTCAGCTGCGGCTGGTTTATGCGTGCGATTAGCCAGTGCGACTAGTGTGTAAATAATTATTTTATTAAACTGAGCCACCGATTGTTGCACGGCGAAAAAATATGTACTTTGTTAAATAATAAATATAATAATATAATAAATATAAATATATAATAATATAATAAATATATAAATATATATAATGTATATATTTATAATAAATATACATTTTAAATAAGTTCTATTAAAATGTTATAAACATTGAAACAGAGATAGAAGTAGAGAGATAGAAAGAACTTAACAGATATTGGTCCATGTGCGTTAAATGATATTTAAGTCAATCTTTTAAAGTATTATTTATTCTGACTTTTTGGTGTGAAAGGTGTGAACATTTTTCTTAGCTTCCATTTCATGTCAAATTTTATACACTTTGTTAAAACATTATCAATTCTGAATCCGGATCACCTGATTTTTTAATACATCGAGCATTAGAATTTAATAATTTTTGGTGATATTCTTTTTGTGTGTGGCTCCGAGAATGGTTGAGTGATGATGATGACTGCGGCTTTGATGGCGGCCATAAAACTCGTTTCGCTGGCCAATTTAAACGTCAAACGTTAACGTTCGGGTTAAACGCACTTAGCCAACACTTTGAGGTGCGTTTAAGCGAAAGCCTAGATAAGTCGAAAGGCTGGAGAGGGGAAAGGGGAAAGGCCGGAGAAGTGTGCCAACGCATTGGCCAAAAACGTGTTTTCGGCCAGCGACCGCATTTGGCCATAAACAACCAGCATAAACATTGCAATTTGCGTTCGATTCGCATTCGCATTGGCAGTTGGCAATTCCAAGCAATTGAGAGCCGAAAAACTGCCGCGAAAACTGCGGCGTAACCGAGATGGAAATTATAATCATTTACAATATATTGAAATTAATTGACAGTTGAATTGTCAGATCGTTTGCAGAATTGTTTATTTGCGCGTCCGCTCGAAGTCGGTGGCAGTTTACTAATGGTAATGACTGTAATTCCATGGAAACTGAAAATTGATATTGTGGCTGTCAGTGGTTGCATTATGCCAAACGTTGTGGCAGCCGCAACTGCCCCCCAAACATGGTCAGAAACATACGAGTCCGATTCCGAATCCAACTCCGAGTCCCATTCCGACTCCGAATCGGATTTGGGCCCGAATGGTGGCCGCTAAGTGCGTAAGTATTTGTTGGACGAGATGTTTTCGCCAATAGTTTTGGCAATCGGAATTCGGCTTTAATCATCGCTGCAAAAGTGAGCGGGGGCCTGAAAGGAAGTCAGGCCCCAAACAGATCTTTAATTTTCAGTCACGCAAAATTTGTACCCACCAGCATTACTTATTCCAACTAAACCTGTATTATAATAAGCCACATCATTAAAATAAATAAATGCTTGCATGACTTAAGTTTTCTTTTTAGATGTATTTACGTTAGCTCTTTAATTTTATTCATTTGACATAAGGTTCATTTAAAGCTTTTATTTATTTAACTATTTTAATTAAATCCAGTTAATTATAGTTCTAAGTTTTTCAAAGATATTTTACTTAATGAAAAGACATAAGAATTATGAGAAATATTTATGAGACATGTTGTGCTTTGCTTTTTTTCATTAATTCTTATCTTGATTCTCAATTTAAAATTGTTTGAACAAGTATTAAATTCTTTAAAAAAAATGTTTTTTTAACTAAAAACTATGAAACATGTTTATGAATATGAATCCTATAATAAATTGTACATACAAAACTTACTTCTTAAATAAAGAACTTTTTCTTGTTCCTTCTATTCTTGTTTAACCTTTTTTTTAAAGTATTAAGTCCTAACCCTTTAGCAGCTAAACTAATTATATAGCAACACATGAACCATCCACATTTCACCCTTACTGCACCCCATTTTAACCCATTTGCAACTCTGTAAAGCCCATAAAATCGCTGGAGTTTATTGCCCTTTGAGGCCATATCGGCATATGGAATTACAGCATATACCCATTCGAAAGTACAAGTCGCCAACAATAGGAAAAATGTTTCCCACACAGACTTTGGGGTTCACATGCAATTTTTCCATTAAGAAGAAAAACTTGAGGCGAGTTGCAAGTTGGACTTGCAACATTTGGGATCTGCCCCCACATACATATGTAGGTCCACAAACCCTACGACTTTGCCCCTAAAGAAACGTGTTGATTATCAGTTTTCCCCCTAAAAACTCACACTAAGTGTCGCCCCATATCGCAACGCATTAAACTTGGCAACTTACGAGTGTGTGCAACTAATATTGGAGGGTGGGTGCAACTTTGTGACCCTAAAAAGTAATAGAGGTTCGTTGGGAGCTTCCATAGAAAGTTTCGTTTTGCCTGTGACTGACATGCAAGCTAAGTTCGTTCAACTGTGAAAAAGCCAAATGCAAATGCAACCCGTCGAACGTTTATCAAAATTGCAGCTCTTTTGGCCCGAATGCCTAAATAATTAGCAAGCTTGGTATCCAAACAATGTTGAGGGAAGGGCGATGGGAGTGTTAGGTACACAGTTCATAGAAATATTTCCTGGAAAAGCATTTTGTACTTTTGTATATACATATTTCCATTTTCAAACATTTTTAGAGTTCAACGTAGGTTTGCTTTTATAAAAATGGAAAATAATAATAATATATAATATTAATAATGTAATAATTTATAATATAACTTAAAATGATTTGACTTGAAGTCTTTAAATATAATAATTATTTTACAGAATTTCCAAATACAAGTCTATTACATTATATTAAATAACTGATCCAAGTGATCAAAAGTGAACAGCATTACTGCATATGCATATAATTTTAATTGGTATATGCCTTTATTTAAACACGCCCACAACAAAATGGTATTATGTGTATGCCTTATTTTCTTATTTTAATTACAGAAAATGTATAGTATAGTTTACTTGTGTGCAACACCCTGTAATTAGCTATTCTGTACTACATAGTGAGCAAAATTAACATAAAGAAATTAAGTTAATATAAATAAGTTAGATATATAACTTAATAAAAAAAAAAATTAGAACTGTTATATATTTTTCCACTTGGAAAGTTACAAAGAAAGATTACAAAAAAAAACATTAATACAAGCGAAAGCTCTTTGATGTTCTTAAAACTCGTGCTGAAGGCATTTACTTAGGGTGTGTGTTATATTCTCCTAGGGACTTCAATTTAGTTTCCATATTACGGATTTTTGCGTTCAGGAAAAATGTCCAGGAAAAATGCAATTAGTAAGCAACTGAATGGATTTAATTAGGCTTGGCAAAGGCAACGGCAACAACAGCGGATTATTAATTAAGACGATCTGCCGACAGAGATGTAGAGCTGACATTAAAGATTGCGGGAAGGTTAAGGCTGGATATGCCTCATCGACAGGCTGACATTCAGATGAGCTGTTCATAATAGCAGAAATAATTACACGTACTTGGGACTGTGTTGATTCTGGCCATACCCTTTAATTTACATTATTTCCATATCGTTCTAGTAGATCTGAGCTTAGTCATTTTATTGAGGTGGGCCCGAGTGGTCAGCTTGGATTATGCCACTCAAAGTTGTCACGCCCACGCAACATAAACACCAATAAACTTTTAGTTGATGACATGACCAGATACTTGGCACGCTTTTTCATGGAAAGTTGAGGTAAGTTTTAAAAATTCTTTTTATACCCCTTTTTGCATAATGCAAAAAAATCCAGCAATTAAAATAAGTAATTATAACGCGGAATTTTCATTACTTGACTCTTTCCCTTAGACATTTTTCCTTGCTATTTATATTATTTATTTTCTCTGCGATTTTAAGGTTGAGAAAATATTTTTGTGCTCATTACGCTCGAACGTCGTGCGTTTAAAGTAAAAATAAACATCAATGAGCTGCGGAAAAATATCGAACAAGTGCAAAAATATTAATAAGTCATGGAAAATTGAGCTCTTGTTGTTTACTCATTTTCCTCTCTTAATTTTCAGGTATTTCAAGTGGATTTCAGCTGTCAAGGCAATTGCTTTGATAAAACGAAATATATTCAAAAAGAGCAGACAAATCTCCATGCATTTCAAGAGTCTTATCAATGAGGTCAGACATTAAAAGCATTTGATTAAGCAAATTAAATTTGTAAAAAATTAAATAAAAAATTCTACTAACAATTAAAGTCTTTTTTTCATAATTTTCTTTAACATTTCTGCTACTTTAAATATTTTCTCGTTCCTTGCAATATCTCTTAAATGTATTGGCCAATCTTTCAGCAGCTGTCAAATACTTTAATCTGACTGACTTTTCCCCCTATTTTCCGGTTAAGCGAACCCTTTCGAATTGGTTCAGTGAACTCAAGCTTGACGTTTTGTTGCACATTTAAATGGGAAATCACGTCAACGCACTTAAGCAACTCCATTCCACCCAAAACCTCCACCCACTTCACTTAATTAGCTGCACTTTCAAGCGGACTCAGTACAGGTGAATGGCAGGTGAACCAGAAACCCACCTGTATTGAAAAACATCAGCAGCGATAATAAGCCCAGCAAAAGGCAGCCTGTTGAACCATAGGACGACATGTTTTTTCCTTTTTTTTTCGTATACTTCCTTTGTGGAAAATGTAAGGTATTTCACTTCACAAACACTGCACTTTAAAAGGGGGATTTGAATTTCTTGTGGCTTATTATATTCCCAAAATATATTCGGTTTGCGCGATTTTCCGAACACGCATGCGACCCGTTGACAACTGACTGCGAACTGAAACCAAAACGAACTGAACTGAAGCTGAGAACTGAACACTGAACACTGAATACTGCGCGACAGTTGAGTTGAACCAATAACAAAACGAACCCAACCCCAAACGCCATGAGAGAGATCGTTGAAGGCGGTCGGTTGAAATTGAAAGCGACTGATTGAAAGCCACGGCCCCCCTTTCAATGCTAAGAATAATGTTCAAGAAGGCAGGGGGGTTATTTCTGTTATTTGGTCTCGGATTGGGTTGAGTGGATTGGAGTGGAGTGCAGCGACGCTGGGTCGGGTTTACGAGTTTTCTGCTCCACGAGATGGCTGCACTTTTTTAATGGTGCCCGCAAACACTTGCAGTTTCAGTGGCCCGCACGGTGGTGCAAGAGTTTATGAAAGATTGGGAGACTTAAGATTTTTTTTATAACAAACCGATTTTATACTTCGTTATTATTTTAATTTCGAACGAAAATACATTAACAACCATGTTTTCCTTTACCCGTTTTTTTTTTTGCTTAAATTAAAATTTTTTTTTTTTATAAATTTTTTGTAATTTAAGAAAACGGTTAAAAGAAAACATGGTTGTTACAAAATATTTAAGCAAACTGGTAAAAGAACACATGGTTGTTCATAATACATATTATTTTAATACATAAATACTTTATTACATTTGCAAAAAACTTTTATAGTATTGCTTTCCGAAAAGCGTCGTTCAATTAGTTAAAATTAACGTATACGAAATTTAGGTTTTTAAAGGTTTAAACATTTTTTGGATGTGCTTAAATTAAATTGAAATATTATCCTTTTAAATCTTAAGATCTGAAGCCACTGTGCTCTTCAGTCAATGCGTTTTGCCGCACCATTTGACGCTTAATGGCAGCCAGTCGCCGATTCAATCGTCATCGTTGACACTTTCAATGGAATATTGACTTCGACTTGGCCATCAGTGTCGCCCGTCTAATCAAATGCAATTCACTGATAAGAAAATGCATTCGATGGAGGGGAAACATTTTAAAGGGGAAGAATTTGTCAACTACTTTAAGCTTTTTCCATTGCAGTTAGTTGGAGTGTGGGAGTTGTGAGTGTTTTCCTTTTTTTTTGGGTTTTATTACCTCTGCGGTTGAGTGAGTGCATTCGAATTCAATATAGCTTGTTTTGGTTTTGGCTTAGTCGTCAAAAACTTGATTTTTACGACTTTTTTATTGATATTAGTTTTCTAATTTATTGGATGCATTTTATAACCGAAGAAAAAGGAAGCCACCACAACGCTCCAAGTGATTTGGAATTAAAACAGGTTCAAAGCAGACATTTAGTATTAATTGCATAATTTTTTGGTTCCTCTAAAAATAAAAAAATGTCAGAAGACTAAAATAACTTTATATAAAAGCTAGGTGGAAAAACTATTTCGAACTTGTTTTCATACATATTTATATATTTTCATGTTCACAACTTATAAATACCATGAATACCTATTTATTTATTGTCAACTTAAAATTAGTTTTCATGTGTAGAAAAAGTGGCCTAATTTTATAAACTTAATGAATCGATTTTGAGTTAGACCAACTGTGGTCATAATACAAGACAAGACAGTTCAATGGCCAGACAAATAATCGGCCAATTACTTGAACTATAAACAACAAAAAACCTTTTCAAAAGCTAAATATTGTACCAATTATTCATACCCCAAAAAATTTTTACTCAAGAAAGAAACTAATGGAAAACCCAGTACTGGGCTATGAAAAATGAGTTGAGAAAGTTCATTGAACATGAAGTGTGTCACTTTTGTCGAGTAAATCCAATAAACTACGCCTCCCATGCTGAAGCAGGGGGTTGATTAGACAGAACTTCATCAAGAAAGGCGGAGACAACCCTCTGATAGACTGATTGTTCTATTTAAGTACATGTGCAAGGCCAAGAAAATTGGACCCTGCCGAGTGTGTTCCCTCCGGGGTGCGTACTTTCGATGATTAGCCAGATTTTTACCGATTTATTGATGAAATTCGTTTGTTGGCAGCAAACAAATTAGAAAATAATTGAAGCCTGCTCCAGGAAATCGATTTAGTTCACTAAGAACTTATGTTGGTCATTATGTTGAAAGCCATTTAGGGGCAGTAATTAAAAGGAAAAGCTGGTAATTAATATGGAAGCAATTCAATAATTAGGCCAATGAATTGCCGGAAAGTTTCTCTATCCATCAAAATTGGATTTAATCCGATCTTGTCATGTTTCAGCATTTCCGTCAGCTAAATCTTGTTTACCCGAACAATTCTCATCTGCGTCTCAGTCACTGACAATGATAATGCCAAATTGTGGCTGAAAATATTTTGCTTGACTTTATAATAAACCTTAATTATAGGTGGGTCGACACAGCAACTCCAAAAAAAACGCTACTTAATTTGAGACAATTTGCTTACAACGTTGATTACAAAACCGGAAATTGGTAATTGCCTGGCTTTAAAATTTAAGCTTCTAGCAATTAAGAAGTTAAAATTCTGAAACATCCCAAAAGGAAGTTGTTAATTAAATGAAACTAAGAAAATATAATTGCAAACATTTAATTATTTAATACTGATTAAAAAATAAAAATTATTAATCATTATAAAATGTTTTTAATGTACAATTTGATATTATTATTAAATAGAGGAAAGTTAAAGAAGTTAAAGAATTCGTTTTCAACATGTCTTCAAATTTCTTAACAATTAGCTACATTTAATTTAAATAGTTACATATATTAATAGTTAAAACTTTTAAATAAATTATTTAAAATAATTTTGTATATTTTACCCATACGATAAAAGATCGTTGAATATGGACTTTTGTAAGCCACTGAATCACGTAAAAGTAATGTCCCACCTTAGACTGAAACCATTTAGTCAATACCACAACCCGAACTCCGTGGCAACACAAAAGTTAAACTTAAATTTAAATTCCCATGACAACCAAAGTTTGCAGCCAAAACAAAGAAAATATTTTTGTTTTTAGTTGTGAACAATACTGCCGGAATGAAGTTGCGAACACGCGTTTGTAAAAAAAGTTCCCTAAAAAACTCAGAGGCTCCAAACGAGGAAACTCAAAAGTCCACAAACTATCCACTGAGTTGTGTGGACTGGAGCAGCAATGAGGAGATCTACTTTGTGAGGTGAGTGGGATTAATGTTTAAGACTTTCCAAAGCCTTAAATATTTAATAAAACTCTTTTTCGAAAAGCGATGACCACCAGATCTTTAAGTGGAGCGATGTGAGCCGGGACTCCGTAGAGGTGGCCAAGCTTCCAGATGACTTTGTGCCCACGGATCTCCACTGGCTTTTGCTGGGCGGCAGGAGCAGTGGTGGTGGCAAGGGTAGTGACACCTTGTTGGTCTGCAGCAACGATGGCAGATTCGTGATCCTGAACAAAAGTGCCCGCGTGGAGCGGAGTATATCCGCCCATGGAGCAGCTATAAGCTCGGGTCGCTGGAGTCCAGATGGCGCCGGCCTACTCACCGCCGGCGAAGATGGAGTAATCAAAATCTGGTCACGATCGGGAATGCTGCGATCCACGGTGGTGCAGAATGAGGAGGCCATCCGTTGCGCTCGCTGGGCGCCCAACTCCACCTCCATAGTCTTTTGCCAGGGCGGACACATATCCATCAAGCCACTGGCAGCAAACAGCAAACTAATCAGGGTGAATATTAAAAAGAACCTAACTATTTTTTATATTGATTTTAAAGATTAAAAAAATGAAATTTACAAAATGTTAAATTAGGGAAATAATATGATTAATATTGAATATTTAAGTCTGTAACTCTTATATTGTATTTGTCATAAGTATTTACAACACACAAGTTTTTAATAGAAAGGTTGAAATATTGTGTGGCTTAAGAAAATCCGAAACTATTTGATAAGTTCGCACCTCATAATAAAATCTTTAGTAACCTTAAAGAAAATATAATCCGTTTTTTAGTAGTTTTTTAAACCCTATTTTATTGAATTCCGCCCATTCTAGTGGCGTGCCCATGATGGTCTGGTGCTCTCGCTCAGCTGGTCCACTCAATCCAACGTTATAGCCTCCGGAGGCGAGGACTTTCGCTTCAAGATCTGGGATGCCCAGGGAGCTAATCTCTTTACCAGTGCCGCTGAGGAGTTTGCCATTACGAGTGTGGCCTTCAATCCCGAGAAGGATTACCTGTTAGTGGGCACATTCAATCTACTCAAGTTGTGCCACAGCAACGGGGTGAGTCCTCTTCAGACTTATAGTCCTCTAAACTGTTAATAAATTTAAAAATGTACGTTTTAGTGGTCCTATCACAGCGCTCGTTTCACAGCTCCAAGTGTGGGCTCCTTTTTCAGCCTTTCCTGGTCAGCCGATGGCACTCAGGTGGCCTGTGGGACCTCCACGGGTCAGTTGATTGTGGCCTATGCTATCGAGCAGCAGCTAATCTCTAGAAACCTTAAGGCCACCAGCAAAAGTCGCAAGTCGATTGCCTTGAAGGACATTGCCACTGGCACTCAAGATGTCCTGGATTTTCCGCAGCGAGTGATTAACTTCGGCTTGGGCTATGGACATCTGGTTGTGGCCACCACCCATCAAGTGCATATCTATAATGAGAAGTACATCAATACGCCGATCATTATCGATGGAAGGAATGATACGAGGGTCATTGAACTGGGCAAAAAGTGAGTTACTATAATTCTTTAATAAAAATAAAGGTAAACAAAATGTTTAAGAACTTAAACTAAGGTTTAAGAATGTTCCTTTATGTTCCTTGCAGTTTTTTAAATTTTTAATCAATGCCTATTTTTATTTCTGTACTTTAAACTGTAGCAGTTGCATTATTATTACTACTTTTTTACATTTCTGTCTTTTATAATCCAAACAAGCAATTGCAAAGTTCAAAATTAAAATAGAAAAATTTTAAAATTATTGCCTAAATTATTTTAAGAACGAATTAATCGATATTCTAGGCTTATGTGTCATACATCTTTATGTTTAGAATAAAAAGCTATAAACTGGATTTATCTTTATTTTTCAGGTACTTTATGATCTTGGATGCCTCGTCGATATGGGTGTATACCTACACGGGTCGTTTGCACCTTAATCCGCGGTATCCCGGCTCCCAGGCTCAGATTCCGCTGCTCACCTGGCGTTCACTCTCTCTGGGCCTCGATGTCCTGGCCATTCGCGACAACTCCGATCCAACTTTACTTCACCTGTTCGACCTGATTCCGGGTGCCTCGAGGCAGTATGATCCCCATTCGCTGAGGGCCAAGCAGCAGCTGGCTGAGATCGCAGCCTGTAGGGCGGGTACACCTGAGGATCAGTTCGTGGCCTTTATTGACGCCAATCGAGAGCTGTTCGTGAGTGAGACCCGCAATCTGAGTGGCGAACGGGCGGATGAGATATACAAGATCGGCACCCAGCTCACCTCGATCATGTGGGCCAGCGAGACGAACATCCTGGTGGGGGTACACGACTCCTGCTACAGCATCTGGTATTGTCCCGGGGAAGGAGCCTCGGATCCCACGATCATTGCCCTGACCACAATCACTTTGGATACGGCGTAAGTTACATAAAAAGTCGTGACTATTTTAACTTCAGTCAGATATATTAAAACAGAGTTTTAAATAGCCTTAAACATTCTTATTACAAAAAGAAAGACTAAAGTGTTAAGAGCCTTATTAAAAAAAAAGTTAGAAAGACATTGAGCAAATATCTGACTTTTCAAGGACTTGTATACCTGTTTTAATGTTTATTAAATTATGGAAAAAATTTAAATAGGTCAATATGACAAAACTTACTATCGGTATGAAAAGAGGTGATGATTATAAAGCCTATGTATAAAATTTTGGTTATTTTTAAACAGTGAGAATTTCTTTTGGGCTTTTTAAAGCTTATGAATTCCTTTTTCAATATGAAGAAAATAATAACTTCTGCTATTGTTCCTGAAACTTAGTCCGTGTCAGTTTTATTACATAAAATCCTTTTTTTTAGCGAATTCGGCAAACACATCACCATCGAGAGTTTCGAGGATGCAGTGGTCACATTCCGCTGCGCCGGCGCCCTGCTCCCAGTCAACGTGAACATCCACTGCGAGGTCCTGCATCGTGCTTTGCTCGAGGGTCAGTGGCAACAGGCGTTGAAGATCTGCCGGCTGGCCCAGCACGCCAGTCTGTGGGCCACTCTGGCGGCGGTGGCCACCAGGAAGCACCAGCTGCAGATCAGCGAGGAGGCCTACTCGGCCGCCCTGCAGATCGACAAGGTGAGCTACCTGCAGCACCTGAAGACCCTGACGCCCTCGAGTGCCGAGCAGATGGCCGAGAACTCGTTGATGCTGGGCAGGATGTTGGAGGCGGAGACGATATTGCTGCACGGCAAGAAGATCGATCAGGCTGTGGGCTTAGCCTTGCGGATGCACAACTGGCGAAGAGCCTTGGAAATCAGCCAGAAACATAAGGCGGAGGAGCCGAACTTAATGCAGCGAGTTCTTCAGGAGAGAAGCAAGTATTTAAAGGCTTTGCAGCGGGAGGAGTGGGATCCTCAGTACCTGCCTCATGTTATCAAGGAAATACCTGATGATCCAAATGAGTAAAATAACAGTATTATGGGTCTAGATATTTAAACACTCTCAATTAAATATTACTTTTACTTTATAAATGTTTATATATATTTCAATAAAAACAATTGCATATGAATTTCTTAAGTTCACTTGAATCCATCTTAGTAAGCAGGTGACAGCATGGGTTCACCAGCTAATCCTCGAAGGACATTGTGGGCAGCCAAAGTGGCAGCATCGATGCGGGTCCTCTTGGTGGCGTAGCCCACATGGGGAGTAACCACTGTACGCAAAAAGAAAAATAGATAAGTATTAGTGAAGTGCTACATGATAATGAGACTTAAGAGATAAGACCAGAGGTGTCAAAAGTTGTCAGAAAAAAAAATTAGGAAAAATTTAACTTCGTAAACAAAAACAAGTTAAGGAAAATTACTAATAATTTTACCCACCAACATTGTCTAAGGCTAAAAGCTTGTCTTTTGAAGGAAGAGGTTCAGGATCCATAACATCTAAGCCAGCTGCAAAGATTCGATTTGATTTCAGAGCCTTATAAAGATCATCTTGGTTGACAATTTCTGGGAGATGAAAAACCATTTAATACATAACAAAAATCGTTATAAATTTATACTAACTTCCCCTTCCAATGTTGACCAGCACGGCAGTCCGCTTCATCTTACTAAAGGCGGTCGCATTGAACAAGCCCTGAGTCTCTTTGGTCAGGGGCGAAGCGATGACAAGAAAGTCACTTTCCGCCAGGAGTGTATCGAAATCGACCTTCTTGGCGTTGAACTTCTCCTCGACCTCCTCGCTTACACGATTCCGGGTGGTGTACAGCACACGATCGATTTCGAATCCGGACAGACGCTTCGCAATAGCCTGGCCAATGCCACCAAAGCCATAGAACCCCACGGTGGAGTCGCGGATGTCCTGTCCCAGCATCCAATCCAGATGATCCTTATCCCAGTTGTTACTGAAATAAAATGATTAACTAATAAGTAACGGAAATATATTTGCATGTATTTTTAAGTTAGTGAATTTTAACCACATAAAGTTATTTCACAAGCAGTAATTAAATTTTTTTAATGGTAGACAAAAGATTGATACCTTTAAGAGAAGGTGATTAAAACTAATTGTAACGATCGCAAAAAGGCAAGTTATGTTTTTTCTTAAAAAAAAAATTTTGTGGACTTAATGTCAGCACAATTTTAAAGTATTATTATAAATAAAACTATATGGTTTATAATTCCTTCTTAATTTATATATATTTTTTATAATTTTGAGAAACTCAACGTTACCTGTCGATCTTTCTTCGTCCTTCCTGAAATCTTCGTGCAGCAGCGATCAGTAAGCCCACTGCCAGATCGGCGACCGCAACGGTAAGCATCGCCGGAGTACTTCCCAGGGGAATACCCCTTTTCTTCAGCTCTGGCACATCGACATTGTTAATTCCGGAGGACATGGTGGATACCGCTTTGAATTGAGGCCCAGCGGCGTCCAAAACTTCTGCATTGAGGATATCGCGACCGCCCCATATAGCAGCATGAACACCCTTGATCTTCTCAAGAATTTCAATTCTATTTTTGGGGGGTTCGTTTTTAACGTAAAGAACCTCGCATTTCTCCATCAGGATTTCAAGGCCCTCTGGTGGGACATCGGTGTGCGCAATCAGCACTTTAAATGGCTTCTTTGTGGCCATTTTATATATTATACAGTGAATAGCAGAGATATTTAGATTTAACAGTTAAAATAATTACAACTTTGCATGTAACACAAGTGTAATAATTATCACAATTATTCTAATCAGCTAACAGTGATTTCCAAAATAATATCTTCTCTTGTCGGTTATTTAATTAAGAGTGTTTTGTGAGAGCTTTAGCATTTAATAATGTTTTCTCTTTATTCTCCTAAGAGTTCCAGAAACTCTTAATTGAGGAATATTCGCTGTGGGCACTATAGTTTTCTGTTGCACGTTTGTTTAACTATTGACAAACTATTGTCTATGGTAAAAGCCTTTTATAGAGTTACAGATATCTCAAATACTTATCACCTGAAAAGCTGACAACAAACGGCTTTAAAAGCTTTTCTAGATAACTTTCAATGAAAACTAGTAAATGGGACGTTCCATATCAACCCGGCCACCCCACTTTTTTTTTTTTTTTTTAATCGAAAATTTTTATTTAGAGTGTTGGGTACTACAATAGTTATATATTACCTCATACTTATTTCGCCAATATGACCACTCGTTCGCCCAAGCATCGCAGCAGAAGGTTTACTCCAAAACAATTAAATCTTACGAACGGAAGACTCTATAACCATGAATCAAAAACAATTTGATCTGATTTTCAATACCCTATTAGCAAAAAAAAAATTGTCTTAGGTCAGACCATTGATGACCAAGCTATCGAGTTTTTAAAGTCTAAAAACGGAATAGCAGCCAAGGGCCAGTGTGAAATTGACCAATTATATTTTTCACACACAGCTCCCATAAAGACACACTTTAATTCACTTGTTTCAAAGTGGGCCGTCTTTTGAATAATTAGTAGCGATTTTCTAAGCGATTCTTATCAATTTTTTCCATGGCACATACGATTGTTTGTAATATTTTCATAGAGAAAATTTGTAAGCATTTAAAAATCAGAGACTTACAATCGAATGTGCTTTGGAAAACACTGATAAGAAACTCTTAAAAAATCGCAACTAATTACTCAAAAGACGGCCCACTTTGAAACAAGTGAATTAAAGTATGTCTTTATGGGAGCTGTGTGTGAAAAATATAATTGGTCAATTTCACACTGGCCCTTGGCTGCTATTCCGTTTTTAGACTTTAAAAACTCGATAGCTTGGTCATCAATGGTCTGACCTAAGACAATTTTTTTTTTGCTAATAGGGTATTGAAAATCAGATCAAATTGTTTTTGATTCATGGTTATAGAGTCTTCCGTTCGTAAGATTTAATTGTTTTGGAGTAATCCTTCTGTTGCGATTCTTGGGCGAACGAGTGGTCGTTTTTGCAAATTAAGTATGAGCGTGTGTGTAAATGATGAGGGGCCCAACACACCAAATAAAAATTTTCGATTTAAAAAAAAAAAAAAAGTGGGGTGGCCGGGTTGATATGGAACGTCCCAAATACAAAATCTTGTTTAAATGATTTATCTTAGTATTACATTCGTTAAAAACGCACAATTATTGTTTAATTTCATAATTCGAGAACATAAAAATCAACATATTATATTGCTGTATCAAAAAATGGTCACCACAATTTTGAAAGATATAATTTCAACTTTATTATTGATAGAGTTACAAACTCGTTTTGTACTTAATTTACAGAGCATTGAGTTCCGTCCGTTTTTCTCAATAGGCAGGCCTGATCATGGGTTTTCCTTCGATGGCATTCAAGATATTATTGGCTGCTAGCAAACTCATCTCAATTGTGGTTTTCATGGTCTGAGTGCCCATATGGGGTAGGACAACTAAAGGTAAAAAAAAAAACATGATAAAAACTTAATAAAAGTTAACGACAAACTAAAATCACCGCAATTGGGCAGCTTTAGCAGAGGATTATCGGCAGGCAGTGGTTCTGGGGTTGTAACATCCAAGCCAGCGGCAAAAATCTTGCCAGTTGTCAAGGCATCGTGCAGATCTGGTTGATTTACAAGACCTAACACAAAAGAAGAATTAAATATATTTTGTATTTAATAAATATGTTGTACCTACCCCCTCTGGCCACGTTGACAAACACCGATGACTTTTTCATCTGCTGAAAGGCCTGGGCATTGAATTTATCCCTGGTTTCGTTTGTAAGTGGAGCTGCTACCACCAGGAAATCACATTCTTTTAGGAGATTATCAAAGGAAACGTGCTCTGCCTTAAAGTCCCCATCATTTTCTTTCCTGGTGCGAGTGTGGTAAATGATCTTGGCCACATCCCAGCACTGCAAACGCTTAGCAATTGCTTGACTTATCCCACCAAAACCGAAGAAACCGATCACTGAGTCACGAATCTCCTGACCCATCATCCAGTTGATCTGCTCAACGTTCCATTGAGATCTGTTGGTAAATATAACATTTTATGGGTCAAAGGGGATTTTTAATTATATTCAAAAGTCAGGATAGGTGTTAATAAATTATATTTAAATTATATTTGAAAACATTGATTTGGCTGTTTATTAGAAAAAAATTGTAACCCTTCAAAGAGTATTTTTGGTTGACCTAAAAACTTTAAAAAAATTTAAGCTCCTCTCAGGAAGGGTATACAAAATTCATACCAGTTGACAACCCATACCCAAATAGCTTTCAATATAAAAAGCTCTTTATGCAAAAGCCCTCATCAGCTGTTCTCACCTCTCGATTTCGGTGCGACCGGCGTGAAAATGTCGACCGGCTGCAATCATCAAACCAATGGCCAGATCAGCCACTGAATTTTTCACCACTCCGGGAGTGTGACCCAACGGGATTTGCCTCCTCTTGAATTCAGGCACATCCACAAAATCGATTCCGGAGGACATGGTGCTCACGCAACGCAGCTGTGATCCAGCTGCATCCAATATTCCCGCATTGAGGGGTTGATAGTGGGCCCAATAGATAGCATCTACTCCTGGTACTTTCTTTAGGATCTCCTCCCTTGAGGGCGGCACACTCTGGCAGATGATGGTTTCCGCTCCACGGGATCTAAGGAGTTCCAAAGCCGGTGCCGGGACATTCGGATGCGAAACAAGCACTTTGAATGCACTGGATGCAGAACGAGACATTGTTCCTAGAGATTAAGTGATTATCAACAACTTTTAGCGGTCGAGTGCAGTGCCAAACTGTTGAGTGGAAATGTTCCAATCCAAAACAACTCGCAAGCTTTTGCCGGCATATTTCTCTCTTAAATTCTGTGATTACTCTTAAGCTTTTATTTTTGCTCTCATTTTGCAAATTTGTAGTTCCTATTTGTTGTTTTTATACTCTTTTAAGGAGTACTACAATTTTGTTGAACATTTAACAGTGTAAAAATTAATACCTATTATTAAATATCTAATATCATACAAAGCATACAAAATTACTTTTGTTTCGCTGTTTTTAAATAACATTTTTAAATGATTTTAAATGATTTTTTTTATTATTAATGGCATAGATTAACTCGAATTTTGGAAAGTAAAATGTTAATTATATTGGAGAAAATAATCTTGTTCAGCTAATTTCTTGTTATTCAGTAATTTCTAACCTCTAACTTGATTAGATAAAAAGTACTATTACCATAAAATACTTAGCCACTTAAGCTAGTAGTTACAAGGGTATTTAAATTTTCCACCCCTGAAATTAATTATTAACCATATTTAAATTAAGCACTTGCCACTGGACCACAATTGTTTTTATAATTACAAATTTTATTTTCACATCTACAAGCATGCGAAGGTCATTGGCAACCTTTCACACTTCGCTGGGCTGGCTTCCCACACTGCTAAAAGCAAAAAGCCATAATCCATTTGAATTTCCTAGTAGGCGGGCGACAACATGGGTTCACCAACTAAACCTCGGAGCACATTGTGGGCAGCAATGGTGGCCATGTCAGCGCGGGTTCGCTTCGTGGCAGATCCAATGTGAGGCAGGAGAACTGAAACAAAATTTTGTAGATCATCTGGTTAGTTTGAGGTATATCAGATCAGGAAAGATAGCAATATCTAAAATATGACCACCGATAATAAACATTAAAGGTCAAAGAGGTTGCTAAAAGATATGACAAAATTAAAAAGGCCAATTTTAACCTTCAAGAAACCTTACTTAAATCTCTTTGAAATACTTTTAGACATTGTCAACTACCAAACAGATAAGAAGAAATCACTAAAATGATAAGAAGGCCAGAAATACGAGTATTTCCTAGGTGAGGGCCACAATTCCGAGTGAGACTGATATCAATAAACCGAAAATATTTTGATTGTCCCACTCACCGACATTGTCGAGCGTCAACAGCTTGTCTTTGGGCGACAGAGGTTCTGGATCCGTGACGTCCAGACCAGCGGAAAAGATTCGGTTCGACTTCAGAGCCTCATAAAGGTCATCCTGGTTGACAATTTCTGGAAGCGAAAAATAACCATGTAGTTTTTTAATAATGTTAGGTGTAAGGCAACCCAAACTTACTGCCCCTGGCAATGTTGACCAGTACGGCGGTCTGCTTCATCTTGTTGAAGGCGGTGGCATTGAACACGCCCTGTGTGTCCTTGGTCAAAGGGGAGGCAATGACTATAAAGTCACTTTCGGCCAGGAGTGTATCGAAATCGACCTTCTTGGCATTGTACTCCTCCTCGATCTCCTTCTGCACACGTCTACGGGTGGTATACAGCACTCGCTCAATGTCGAATCCAGACAGACGCTTGGCAATAGCCTGGCCAATGCCTCCGAAGCCATAGAATCCCACGGTGGAGTCGCGGATGTCCTGACCCAGCAGCCAGTTGAGGTGATAGTTCTCCCACTGGTCACTAAAAAATTGAAAAACAAGACTTTAGAAAGTGAAGATTGTACATAACTTATTAGCAAAACAAGTCAACAATTAGAAAGATCAATCCTGACAATTTACTGGATTCTTATTAGGTCACCAAGCTTACAAACTCGAGCACTCACTTGTCGATCTTCTTGCGTCCCTCGTGGAATCGTCGACTGGCGGCAATGAGGAGACCCACTGCCAGATCGGCCACCGCCGTGTTGAGAACGGTGGGCGTGTGTCCAAGGGGAATCTTGCGCTTCTTCACCTCCGGTACATCCACGTAGTCAATGCCCGCGGACATGGTGGAGATGGACTTCAGTTGGGGACCGGCGGCATTCAGGGCCTCGGCATTCAGGGGTTCGTGTCCGCCCCAGAGAACTCCATCCACTCCGCGGATTTTCTCCAGCAGCTCAGCACGATTGGTGGGCACACTGTTCACCTGGATGATTTCGCAGTTCTCCTTCAGGATGTCGATGCCCTCCTGTGGAACTTCTGGATGGGTCACCAGGACCTTGAAAGCCTTGCCAGTGGACATGGTGCGGTTTTGGCTCTGATTCCTACTGCCCCTGCGTAGGAGAGAGGCATTACTACTGGCGATCACCAAGGCCACAATCAGTGGGAACAAGAGCTGGGCCGTCGAACCCATCTCAAAGCGCTGCGATCGAAGTCGAGTTTGGCGAACGACTGAGCTCAAAAGCGGCATACGCACCCGGCTTTAAAAAGCGACGAGGCCTGAAAGCCGCTGCTGCGACCCACGATCACAGCCGATAAACCAATGAACCTGTTTAGCATTACGATCCGCGCTCTATCTCTGTCTCTATATGGGTATTTTCAAGCCCTCGAGCAGCTGTTATCGATCTGAACTCTCTTCTACGGCGTATAAGACGCAAAACTGGCTTAGAAATTGCACGGGAAAAAGGTATGATAGTGACTATAAGTTATAAGGAGGGGATTCTAAAGATATCCATAAAGTGTTCAAGCTATTTTAAGAAATTGAAAAGTTGGGGCTTAAAACAAACCGAAGGAAGAAAATGTTTGTGCTCATGTATTTAAAAAAAAAACTGGTTTTGGTATAATAAAGTTAATTAAGAGAAGTAAAGTAAAAGTATGGATTTAATCAAGTTTTGATACAATTAAAATTAAATAAACAAAATGCGCAAAGTGAAAACTTTGATAAGAACTTTATATTTTGTAATTTACAGACATAAAACTCTGTGCAAACTGTATTCTTAAAATTTCAACTCTTTTTTATTAAAATATTAAAAAAGTTGACAAGAGACAGAAAACTATGTAGTTTTATGTACAAACATTTACAAGGTGGCAAATATCTAAGATTTTTATTAAAAATTAAACATTTTTTTAACAATTAAGAAATTATAAAGCAATCTTTACTATTGGAAATTTATATGTTAATTTACTATAAGTTATAAACTTAACGTGTTATTAAAACACGCTCAAAGTCAAAGGGTTATAAAGCCGCTATCACAACACTTCAAGCTCCCAAGATTT
Organism: Drosophila oshimai; assembly: GCA_018150695.1. Lineage (NCBI taxonomy): Eukaryota > Metazoa > Arthropoda > Insecta > Diptera > Drosophilidae > Drosophila > Drosophila oshimai. Next base: position 530,983 of record JAECWM010000291.1, on the reverse strand, counting down.
ATTGCGAAATTCCGAAATTCCAGATATGTTCACATCTAATCAGTTGCACACGATTTCATTCAAAACTTTTTGTCAACTTGATGATTTTTTTTTAGTATTATTTATGGAATCTAATGGAAATTACCCGCACTCTAATGTTGATATTAATTGTAATTAATGTTCAATGTCATATAAGAACAAACTAACACTCCGTGAAGCTCTCTTAAATAACGCGATTTATAAGAGAACAAATGCTTTTTGATAAATATTATATTTGCACTATAAAATGTAGTCTCTGCCACCAAACCCACACGGCAAAAAAAGCAAACTAAATCTTTTTTTGTGAAACACGGTGTGGAAAGCTCTTTCTCATGTATCTCTCGATCGGTTCTCTTACTATATTTTCTCTTTTTTGCACTCTTACCGTGAGAATCTGTATAACTAGAATACTTTTCAGCTCTGCACTTGCCGCACGACTGAATGATCGAAACCCGAAGCTTAAGCCTTATATAGAGTCCCATATCGCCAAGTAATTATCAGTTTTTAAAAAAGAGTTAAATGGGCGATAATTTTTGTTGAAAGTATTTTTAGCTTTTTTTGATCAGTCATAAAATGTCAGTAAAATCACAACAAAACAAAATATACTTTTGTTATCTCAACAAATAGTTGGGAATTGGTTATATTTGAGTCCAAATATGTTGTTGTTCAATAAATAATACTATTATAGTTGTATTTACTGGAATGAGGAAACTATTTAACAGATTCATCTAGAAAGAGCATTTCTAAAAATTAGCATAACACTTTTAATGTGAAATTTGTATTCTAGATTATTAATAAAAAAGTGGATATAAATATTTATTATAACATAGAATAATACATTTAAAAGAAAAAAGTTAATTAAGTTCATTTTTTAAACAACGTTATTTTTTAGAGCCAAATAGAATAAAATTCGATTAAAATCAGGGTATTTTATAATATAATAATATAACCTTAACTTTTGGTTTTAAATGGATAATTTTGAATGAACTGTAAAATAACAAATAATGTTTATTACTGTAGTACATAGTTGTTGGTTTGAATATTTTTAAAAATACTATTATGGGGTATATTTACCGGAATTCTAGTGTTATCAGCCACACGATCGGTGACTCTCTCTCTCTCTCTCTCTCTTCAGGTAAGTTCGTAATTTGCCGTCCTTTTCTTTCGTTGCACACTGCGCTCTCCCTCCTCCCCCCACTGTCCGTCTCTTTCTGGCTGCTTATCTCGCTGCGCTGTGTGTCATTGCTTCTTATCGGAGCGAGTGAAACAGAAACGGAACTCTTTGGGGGAGTGAGCAGTTGGGAAACCTGCGCGCCTGCTCGAAATACCAGTTGGGGACTTTTCCCATGTGGTCGCATGCAATTTCCAATTGGAATGGGCACCACCGACGCTGGAGCCACTGGAGCCACCGCGTCATGGAGCCACAGCCGTGGAGCACTGGAGGCGGTTGGAACGTTGTGGAACCTACCGACCAGCACTATTTCGTAGTTTTCGTACGTTTTTTTGTGAGCGGATCTGCTCAAATTTTGTCCGCAATGCAGCAGGCGCTCAGCGATGGCCAACACCTACTCACTCACTTCGCCGCCGTCCCCCTTTTTTTTTGTTGGACTCTTTTTTTTTTGTTGTCTGTGTGAAAGCGGCAGCAAGAACCGTTCGCGTTGGCGTCGCGTCAGTGCTACCCGTTTAGCTTTTTTAAAGTTAGTTTTTGCCGGTTACTTTTTTGTTATAAGAATATTGTAAGCAACTTAAATATGTTTAAATTTAAAATATTTTTAGGCATTCGTAGGATATTTTGATACGTTGACTTCTCACTAATTTAGTTATATTACGTATACGGAGGTATTTGGTTCATATGTACTTTTTTTGCTAATCGGGGATTTAAATTGGTTTAGCTGAATTATACATACATAAGTAAATTAAAAAAGCAATTTTTAACATCTTTCACAAGGCCAAACATATTTACTATGTGTATTGCATGCAAAAGTACATATATACGCCGCATTACGTATACGCAAAAAAAAAATTATAGCATACTTCTAGGTTGCCCGTTAAATTAATGTACTACTTTAAAATCAACCTTCAGTAAAATAAGTTAAATTGATGGACATTTGAACTAATTGTGTATTGCTTTTAATAATTTTTTTTTACATTTATGAACTAATTTATTAATTTTAGCTTTATTCAAGCTGTCAACACTGCTTGCTTTGTTGTTAATTTAGCTTGTCGTGTGGTTGTTGCGTTTTAGTGGTTTGTTGCTTAGGGCCCCTTGCACTGAAAGTGTTTGCTCTCCCCATCTCCCTTCCACCTTCTCCTCTCGCTCTCGCCCTTTGGAGAATTGGCCCAGACACTGCACTTTGCCTAATTGAAAGCGAAACGGAAAAAAACCCAGAGTTTTTAACGCTTGCTGCGAGGGTGGATTTTTTTGTTGTCGTGACGCCAGCTACGCTGCGTCGTGTGTGTGTTTGTTGTTGTTTTCTGCCGTTTTATTTTCTTCTCGCTTTGTTCTTTTGTTTCGTGGTGATTTTCTTGCGCGCTCCAGCGACAGAGCGCCGGCAGCGCAGTGGCAGAGCGTCGCATATTGTCTGCTTTTCTCGTTTTTATGCTTTCCTGTTACCAAAACACGATGCGTCATTTTGACTGACGTAACCGGGAGACAACATTCCAATTGGAGACAGCTGTCTATCAGATGCGACCGTCGTCGTTGTTATCGTTATCGCTTATTTTTGTTGTTGTTGTTGCAGTGGACGTCGCGATGTCGTTGGTCGGGCGTTGTCATTTACCGTTACGTCTGCTGCCGCCGGCATTGCCAGCGCTGAACTGCGGTTTAGCGAACAAGCAATCAGAATTGATGACAGCAGACAGTCAGTCGTTAAAAGAGAGTGTGTTTGTGCGGCAGATAGAGAGAGGGAGGGTGGGTTGGAGAGTGCGGTGGTGGGGAGAGAAAGGCGGAAACCGAGTAACGGTAATATTGTAACTGCCTCAAGTGGCCATCGCTGTCGATCTCGCTGCTGCAGCTTCAACTTAACCCTAAGTTTTTTAGGTCCGGAGCTCAATTTAACAGACGTTAATTGTTTATTTTTTAAAGAAAATCAAGAAGTTAAGTTAAGTGAAATTATTAATTTGTAAGGTAACTCCTTTTCATGTCAAATATGTTTTGTCTTACAAGTTCGACTAATCAAACACAGTGCTTATGTTGCCAGTTCTCGGTACCCTATATAAAACAAAAAACATTAGCATTAAAACTTTTCCTTGGTTTTCCCCTTAGAGTTTTAGTGGGTTAAAGTCAAATGACAAGGGCAAGTTGATGACACCTTAGCAGCAGCATCCAAAACATCTCCATCCTACTTGCGCTCTATTCTGCTTGCTTCATATTTGGCGACAGAGCAGCGGGAATCGCAAATGGCGGCCAAGCGACAAAGCTGCAAAGTAAAGCGTCGCGCACTCCGCGCATGCGCCTTCAGACAGACCAACAACTCCAATGCAAAAGCAAGAAAGAGCAAGAAAGGGGCAACTACTGGGGGGATAGAGGGCGGAAAAAAAAGTGGCCGAGCGTCACCGATTTTTATAGTGTAGGCTCCCTAAAATTGACGCGCAACATTGAGGCAGGTCCCTCTACGCGATATAATGGAACAGGCGACCAGAGTCGCCAAGCAACAAGAGAACCGGGTGAGAGAGAGCGAGAGCAGCCCCAAAGCAAATGAGCGAAAGCGCCAAGAGTCTGTGTGAGTGTGATGGTGAGCCCCAAGTCGACAGCGGTGCCTACATACGTCACACCGTCACAAGAGAGAGCGGGAGAGGGAGCTTCAGTGAGCTCCACTGCCTGAGTGAGAGAAAACGGGGGAGCTCCAGTGCAAGAGAGGAGATAGAGAACGTGGGAGTTGATGCGCACTTGCAATTGTACATACACAGTGCACCCTCGATGCAGTGAAGCAATGAGAACCAAGCTTCACAGCACATTGCAACATTTAAAATAAAATTAACTGCAAAAAATACTAGCAGTAGAAAATGTTATTTTGAACAACATTAAATTTACATTATATTGGTAGTAAATGGTATAAGCACAAAAGTGTTCGACTTTGCTTTTAAAACACGGGTCATTTTGTTTTTGAAATCAGGTTGATGCAATCCGATTTTAGTTTAAAAAATTGTTCTCATTTTAGCAATATGATACGCTCCTAAATTATTTTTCGCTCACCTGACACCTGACTCACCTTTTAATGCTATAAAAAAAAACTTTTAGAACTGAAATGGTATTCATACAAATTTAGTTAATTAATATTTTTTAACTTTTTATTTATTTAATAACAAGGTACATGACAAACGTTCCTCCGGCTTCCACCTGTTTGTCTGTCGACATCTTCGATAGCTTAACAACCCAGGGGAGGTCTCATCACCGATGGTACTTAGCAATTCAATCGATTCCAGCCGTGCTCCAAACGTGATTTATCTTCCTCTAGGGAATCTATGTGCTCCATGGCCTCTCGTGCAGCTTTACTAACCTCCCGGAGTGCCACGGAAAGCGATAGCACTCGATATACTATGTCAAGTTCAAAGGGGTCATTGCACAATTGGTGGTCCAAGTTTTCCATCAGACAGTTCATCTGTGCTTGCATGTTGTCAACCATGACCAGAAAAGCCTGCTGGTGGGCTCTATTATATACGGTGGTCTCGGTGGTCAAATAGGTGGACAGAATGCTCCGAAAATGTTCAATAATTGGGATAAACACTGAAGTGGCTCTGGAAGAACTAAGGACTTCGGAAACAGGAGGGCTCCTAAGGTTTTGGCTTTGGGAAGATTCTGCTGCTAAGGTCAGCCATCTGCCAGCAGGACCCAGAGATTTTTCCACCGGACGAGCAGGTACACGGGTCACGTTTTTGTTTGCCTTAATCTGCGTCACATATTTTATTATAAATAACATTTAATACGCTTACATTCGGATAACTCACTTTCTCATGAAAATCCAGTCGAATAAGACACGCATTCAAACAGCCTTCGATCTCCATATCCTTTGCGATTGATCGAAGTGACATGATTCGATTTCAAGGACCCCAAAAATTTGTATCCCGCAGAATATTTAAGACGTCTTAAGGACAATTTTTTCTTAAATAATAAGAAATAATGGTTAACAAGATTTTGATTTTCCCACGACAAAACGCCCGAAGGTAATTAATTTTATTTGACTTAAAAGTAAAAGTTATGGGGTCACCAACAAATGTATATGAAAACAAATTTTTTGAATTTTTTTCTGACATTAAATTATTGTTAGCCTGATCAAAAAATTCCATTATAATGTAGTGGTGTATTTACTGCAGTTTGGAACGTTAATCGTGGTGCATGCGAAGAGTGGAAATGCGATGACATCTGCGATAACAGTCAATGTAATGTTAACCCGTAATTACCTTTTTACTTTTATTTAATTAATTACTTTTGGATATAAGCTATATAAGGTTGGACCAACGATCTGCTGGCACAATATAGTAATATGTTTACAGTTCTGCTGATTCTAACTGTGGGCGTGACCAGCATTTGGGCAACGGATTACCTCCTGGTGCTTGAGGATCCGGACATCTTCTCGCCATGCATGGACATTCCACCAGGATCGATTGGCCTCAACGAAGCCTTCAACTTGGAACATATGGTGGTTGATCAGGACGCTGACGGCATTCATGTTTCCTGGAATATCACCACCATCTGGGATTATCCGCGCACCGATCGCCTTGCCGTAAACCTAATGCGACTTCAATGAGATTGGACTAAAACCGATTATTTTTTCAGGCCAGGATTATTATTATGCACTTCAATCGCGGAACTTGGGAACCGACAGTATTTTAGCACCTTTGTCCCGGACTTCTGCGCCACGCTCTTTGAAAAGAATCATTCTTGGTACAAATACTGGTTCAAAAACTTTGCGAATCGCGAGGAAATTGAAGAGAAGTGCGTCACAACGAAAGATGTGAGTGTGAAATGACTTTTATATTTAATATATTCCATTTCGAAAAAGCAATCTTTTCAGTTCGTTCTTGTTACTAATCCATTCATTGTGACTGCGAGGATGAACAACATCGTGGGTCCCCCCATACAAGGACGCTATAAAGCGGTCTTCACCTTTGAATTATTCGATGAGAAGAACGTTAGGCGCCCAACATCCATCTGCTTCGAGGTCAAGGGGGAGGCTGAGAAGATAAGGAAATAATTACATATATCGGGCCTTAACCTAATGTTTGATATTTTATTGACTAATTTTTAAGTTTTGAGGAATCTATTTATTGAAAAGAAAAAAATTGTTATAAATATTATGCCACTTACTCTGGCTGCAAATGTGTAGTATAGACATACCGTTCTTCTACAAAATTGCTTTTTTCTGTAAGAGCTGGATAACTGGGGTTTGATGTCTAGATTGTTTAAATATAAATAATTTTTTTTTTTTTTTGACGGAGGCAGTGTTTTTAATAAATGCCTTTCATGCAACATTTTATTTAGTAGACACTAAAGCAAGGCTTTTTACATTGAGGACACAGCTCTATTCTTTCTTGATTTATAAGACGAAAAATTACGCGGAGGCTACCAAGGTTTATAATAAATAATAAAGCAAACTATTTATTAGTGTAAAAGGCAAATCAGTTACCCTTTTGCCAAACAACTGAACGATATGTTAGATTCGTACGTAGTTGGGAAGTTCATGCTCAGTTGACAAAATAAAACTGGTCGTGTTAACATCCCGTTTAAATGGCAATAGAGCTGTAATTTATAAATCATTTTTATCTTTACAACTTAAAACAAAGTAAAGTACAATAAAATTACATATGATTTGTGAAAAAACTATAGTAAACGCTTTAGTCGAATAATTCGACCATAGAATACCCGCCACACAGTTTGTTGAGAATATTTGTGATATGTGAGCACTATTTGCACAATTTGACAATACACCCTTGTTTTTTTTAAATACTGGGTGAGAATATATTTTTTATGAGGTAAATTTTTTTCACCTTCTGACTATACCAGATTATAGAGAATCCGGATATATACTCGCCTTACACCAGACTCCTGAAGCCTTCAGTATGAATAATAATAACATTATCGAATACCAGATAGTTACTGTTATAATAATTAAAACGCCTTTATTCATATTTGGAGCTAAATATATGAATATTCCTATACAAGTAACGTACTCGTAGAGTACAGGGTATAAACAGTGTTTAAAATAGAGATAATTTGGTACATGTAAATATGGTGGAACAAGTGATTTTGAGGGGAAGCGCGATGACATCTGGGATAACAGACATTGTAATGTTAATCCGCAATTAACTCTGATAGTTTCGCCTATTGGCTTTTGCTATATAATGTCGTATCAACGAACAGTTAGCAGTCAAAAATGATTACCTTTCTGCTTATTCTCGCTGCGGTTGTTAACAGGATTTGGGCCGCAAACTACATCTTGGTGCTTGAGGATCTATATGCGCCGTGTACCGATGGCCCACCCGGATCGATTCCGCTCAACGAAGCATTTTCCGATGACGTGTTTTTAGTTGATCTGGGTCCCGACGGCTATCATGTTTCGGGAAACATAACCACCCTCTGGGACTATCCGCGTACTGATCGCCTCTCCGTAAGACTACACTTAAAACAAAAATTAAATGCTGCAGCACTAAAACAAGTTCAACTTTCAGGTCAGGGTCACTACGATGCATTTCAATCGAGGTGTCTGGGAACCTACCATATTCAACGCTCAAAACCCGGACCTCTGCGCTACAATGTTCGATGAAAAGCAATCCTGGTTCAAATACTGGTTTAAAAACGTTGTGAATCGTGAGGAGATAAAAGAGAAGTGCTTAACAACAAAAGACGTAAGTGTGGCCTACTATATTTTGCGCCGTTATTTTGCTCTTAAATGTACTCTTATTTCAGACCGTTTTGGTGTATAGTCCATTTGATATTCAGCTGCGTCTGGACAACATAGTTGGCCCTCCTCTTTATGGTCGCTATAAAGCGGTGTTCCATTTTGAGTTGTTCGACGAGATGAACGTTCGGCGACCGACATCCGCTTGCTTTGAGGCTAGAGGTGATCTCGAAAAGATCAGGAAATAATAATTTGGCTTTCTTGTTATGTCTTAATTCATCTGTACACATGTTTAAACACATGGGACACTTTTGGTACTTTTGCTAAAGTTATTTAGCTTATTTAACTAAATATATCAAATTTTTTCGATGTACAATGAGGTTGTAAGTTGTGAGAGTTCTCAATCATTGAAATTTATTGAACTTAAAAAAAGGATTAAAAAAAAATTTTAATAAAAAACAAGGAACTCCTTTGAATAAATTCCCAAAAACGACGTCATATTTTTTATAGCATACTTTTGGACAACTTTTTTTAAGTGGAAAATCTGAATCCTAAAGTCGCCCGGTTTTTGTGTCATTGTATTTCTGTTGTGAGCCCATAAAGCTAAAATTTTCCTAAAAGGTTAGGTGGCCCTGGCCCACTTGAAAGGTTTTGATTTAAACCAATCCCGAAGTGAGTGACGTTGCCAATTCAAAAAGTTTGTTCAACTAAAAATTTATGTTGCATTGCCAGAATGACTAATAAGTTAATGGAAAATCCAAATTAAGCTCAGTTGCAATGCTAAGCTGTAACAGATATAAATGTCCCCAAGGACAATCGCTGTTGCAGAGACCTCACATACAACTGATACAAACAAACGGAAAGTGTCACAACCGGATTATGATTATAAGTGCTTTACTTATTTAATAGGTTTACCGTAAGATAATAAGATGAGATACGATAAGTGCAATGTTATATACTTCTATATTGTATATGTAGATAGATTAGAACCATTTGTGTCACACAGAATTAAAAAAAACAATTGCATTTACAGATAATTATGATCGTGTAACAACAGTTAACACATCAGCACTGTATTGTAAATTCGTGATTAGCTTTAATATTTCCGCCCACAGACATGCGCTATATAAAGTCTGATCAACGCTCTATAACAAAACAGAAATGATTAAAGTTCTACTGATTCTCGCTGTGGGCTTGACCAACATTTGGGCCACAGACTACAATCTGCTGCTCGAGGACCCAGACGTCTACTCTCCTTGCACTGACGCACCCCCAGGATCGATTGGGATCGAAGATGTCTTCAATATGGATGATTTGACGTTCAGTCTGGAGGCCGACGGAATTCATGTTTCGGGGAATGGCACCGTCAAATGGAGTTTTCCGCGCACCGATCGCCTTTCCGTAAATTCAGTGCGTCTAAAATTAAACTAAACTAAAACCTCTTGCTTTTTTAGGCCAGGTTTAATGTGATGCGCTACAATCGTGGGACCTGGGAACCGACACTATTCAGCATTTACACACCAGACTTCTGCACCGCCATGTTTGACAAGGATCAATACTGGTACAAATATTGGTGGAAACACCTTTTGAACCGCGAGGAAATACGAGAGAAATGCATTATGACGAAAGATGTGAGTATGGTAGTTTTTGTGTCATCTTTCCATTTCGAAGTATGTGTCCTCTTTCAGGCTGTTCTGGTATTTGAGCCGTTTGTTATGATGCCGCGGCTGGAAAACGTCAACATCCCCAATTTTCATGGACGATATAAGGCGGTGGTAACCTTTGAAGCCTTTGACGAAAAGAAAGTACGACGTCCGACGTCCTTGTGCTTTGAGCTTAGGGGAGAGGCTGATAAAATAAGGAAATATTAAGTTCGGGACGGCGAACGTTTTTTTTTTTTTTTTATTATGATATATTATTTTCATATTTTATAAAATATTTTTTTTTATTATGATATAATATTTTTTTTAATATTTTATAAAATATTTTTTTTATTATGATATAATATTTTTTTTCATGTTTTATAAAATACTTTTTTTATTATGATGTAATATTTTTTTTATATTTTATAAAATATTTTTTTTTATTATGATATAATATTTTTTTTTTATTTTATAAAATATTTATTGTGCTACCCATATACATATACCCAATATATAAAAACACGTTATCTAATGCTGCAAAAAAAAAAAAAAAAAGACGTAGTTTCAATGTGTTTTGGTCGGAGGATGCAGAAATAAAGATGTAAGGATGTTTTCAGTAAAGTAACTAGCAATATTCGCGTACCTATAGTTAGCCAAACTGCTTCAAAAAGACATATCTAGTTCTGATTAATGTTTTACCCACTCGTGGAACAACAGTTTGAAAAGATAATCTTGGTGCACGCGAAGAGTGGATCTGCGATAACATCCGGGATTACGAGTGGTGTAATGTTAATCAGTAATTATATACTAATTAGTCGTTTACACACGCGTTAAAGGGGAGACACGTGTAGTATATAATTATGAATTACAATTCATAATGAATAAGTCGTAAAATTGGCTTAATCAAAAGTTTTTTTTCAAACCCAATTTTTCCGAATTGCGTGCATACTGTGAACGTTGCAAATGTCTGTCTGTCCGTCCGACCGTACGAACGTCAAGTTATCGGGAACTGAGTACGCTAGACCTCCCCCTTAAAAGTTTAATCTGGTTTTAGCAGCTCTTAATACACCATCCCCGCAAAAATACATTATTTGCAACAAAAGCTGACGTTTTTTGGAGCACACAAAAACAATGTTGTTAAATATTCAAGCTTGCTTATTTTCGCTGCAGGCAGCTGTCTAGTGACTTTTGAACTTTCCCTTATAGTTAGCATCAATAATCTTTTGCGATCGTTTCCGCTTAAGCCTTTTCGTTGGAGGTCTTTTGTCGCCGTCATCCACCGATGTCCGCAGCACAATATGATATCCGTCCCCGTCCTTGGTCTCAAAAACATCCGAAAGCTCGTTGATTTTTAAACGCTCAACTTGGCGCGTAAAGTAGGCAGATGTCTCACTGAGTTTAAAAGGTCCCAAGTCACCGCCGTTACGAGCAGAGCAGCAATCGGATATCGATCTAGCTTCTTCTTCAAACTTAATTCCGCCGTTTAATATGCGATTCCGGACTAGGGAAAGTATTTTGAAGGCTTCCTGCTTGGATCTCTTTATGCCTAGTTTCCGAAATGTGCTAGGATTCTCTGATTCTGATTCCATGTGCTTCACGAGTATATGCTTGCATCGAAAGGTCGGACCGTTTGTATATTCAGTGGAAGGCAATGTATGATGTACCCTTCCGGTATTTGATTCGTAAAAAAAGGACTCCTTAGTTTTGGGTGCAATGTGTTCTTCCCAACCGACAGGCAACTCGGCACCCTTTCGATGAAAGCTTATACATGTCCCGGTCGATGCGTCACTGTCTGCAGAAGATTCATCTGACCTACTCCCATTTCCGACCTCATCTACGTTGAATATGTCGAAGGATCTTGAAGAACTGCCTGATGGCTCTGAACTTGTAGAGCTCATGTTTTTACTACTGAATATAAAGAAAAGTATGGCAAAAATATGTACCACTTTTAACTCGTTTATACAGTCTACCGAATATTAAAGTTGTAAAAAATTTGGATAGGACTTTGAACGCACTCTAGATTACTTTCGAAAGGGTTTCGCTTGGTCTACGTTGGGCTTATAGAAGTCAGTGTGCAAATTATGGTGGTTTTAGCTCTTATAATTCCAAAACCTCGACGTTCAGACAGACAGACAGACAGACAGACATGAATACCACTAGTTAACAAAATTAAAAAAAAATGCTCCCAAGCCAATGACACCAATTTCTGGTAGAGTAGGAATTCTAGATTACGAATATACCAAGGGAATCCCTAGGGAAAATCAAAAAAATTCCCCAGGGATTCCCTAGGGAAAACCAAAAGAATTCCCCAGGGAATCCCTAGGAAAAATCGTTTAACAGCCCAAAATTTTCACAAAGTTTGTGTTTTGTCGAGCTCTTTTAGATAAATGAAGTTATCCAATCCAATTGATTAGTTTGACAATGTTAAAGATTGATGTATTGGTTTGTAAAATGCACCGGGATCGGTTGGCCAAAACTCGAGATATAAATGAAAATTTAAAGAGACAACCGATAATTTTTTTTTTTTAACTTTGAAAAATCTTTAAAAAAAGCTGTTGCATAGAAAAAAGTTTTAATGGTATTTTCGTAATCTAGAAGTCCTACTCTACCAGAAATTGGTATCATTGGCTTGGGAGGCGATTGGCTGTAAAGTTAAAGTGGACCTGAAAATCTGTAATTATAACTTTATAAAATACATACACCTTGGATCGATGTAACTTTAAATACTTAATTTTGTTAAGGACATTTAAAATTAAATCACAAGGTTTTTGATCGCTATACTACGGGATTCATTTAACTAACTTTAACACCCTCAAATCAATTTACGTCATTTGTAGTGCCCTTTTCTAGTACTAAATTGAGATATAAAGTAAATCGCAGTAGCCTGTGTACATATATCAAGACCAAACATAATATTTGTGAACCCAGAACCAAAATATATCTCTAAAATCGAGTACGATGACGGTGCGCGACTATATCCGTAAGTTTATACTGATGAACTGGAAAAACCACAAGCTACAGCTGGCCAATCCCCTGGAGCTGCTGTTCATCGTGCTGTGCGCCCCAATGTTCACTCTGATTGCGGTGCTGATGCGCTTCCTCATACCGATGGATCCCCGCTCCGACCAGGTGTACGATCCCATTGATCTGGACCGCAACTGGATGCAGATGGTGGAGAGGCTGCAGAAGGCACGAGAGGTGGCCGACCTGCACAATGTGACCCAGAATCCCTTCACACCACACCTGATTATTGGCTTTGCCCCGCAGAGTTATAAAGTGTTCCAGACGCTGATGGGCAAGGTGCAGGAACAGATCGAGCCCATGAAAATCAAGGGTTTCGATGAGTGCGAGGAGTTGCGTGACGCAATGCTCAAGAACTCGCTGTTTGCCGGCCTCTGTTTCGATGGAGGGGATTTCGAGCTGAACTATCATTTCGAGGAGGGCACCTTGGAGGCCGGTAAAAAAATCCATCCGGTTCTCAACTATACGATCTTCCTGCCCAGCGAACTGAGGCTGCTGGACGGGGACTTTCTGCATGCCAACTGGATGACACTTTACAAGGAAGATCCGCATCTCTCCATTATTTCGCGCCTCAATCAGCCGAACGAAGGAGGATTTGTGGGATATGTCCGCGAGGGGTTCATCCGGCTCCAAAAGGCCGTCAGCGAATCCTTCCTGATCTTAAGTAGCCGCAAGTCCCTGCCAGAGATCACACTGCGAAGATTTCCTACCTTCGGACCCAAGCAGGATCCCCTAATGATCAATCTCAACTACGGCATGGGCTTCATCATTGTCTTTGGGTTTCTCTTTCCCGCCCAGCTCTTCGTATGGGTAAGTTGAAAACATTAGTTATGTATAAATAAAGTCGTACACTTTAAGGACTTGCTTGCTATTTAAACCCATTTAAAGAACCCATAAAAATAACTGTGTAACATTTGTTACCCATTCCTCCCACTTTTAATGACATTTTAAATTTTCTATATATTTTTTTTATCGTAGTAAATTTTTCCTCTTATAACTTTCCTTTCGGTTTACTTTTTCAGCAAATGGTAAACGAGAAGCAGAGTCAAGTTCGGCAGTTCCTGATCAACATGAACATTGGTAATCTTATTCATTTTGTTGCGTGGTATCTCAAGGGTCTGATATACGGGATGATAAGCTCCCTTGTCATGGTAACACTTCTAAAGGTACGAGATTTTTTTTTTTTTTTAACTAAACTAATGTTGGGGATAAATTTAATACATCGTATCATATTTCATTGCTTTTAAATTAATTCAATAACTAAGTTAAATGTTGCCTACTTCAAGATCAATTTTTGCCCAAATTGAATTTGATCTTGGAATGTAATCAGAAAATCTGTCGATCTTATCGATATTCAGCAACCAATTTTGGTATATGGGATTGTGTGCGTATTAGGTTTACAAGTACCCAACATATTTACTTTAGGGTTAATTTTTTGTCACTCTTTAGATACGCTGGATAGACAACCATGGGGTGCTGACCCTAACGCCCTGGTACATCGTACTTTTAGTGCTATTCTGCTATAACGCCGCCTCGATGGCCTTTGTGATAATGGTGGCAGCGTTCTTCCGGAACGCCCTGAACGCCGTTCGGGTGATGACGATAATGTGGGTGGTGTCCTTCATGCCCAGCTTCGTGCTGTGGAACAACTCCGAAAACAATGTCGTGGCCCTGCGCTACATGTCGTATGTACTGCCCAATGTGCTGCTCCCCTTGGTCCTCGAGTGTGTGTTGGAACGGGAGTCGATATCGCAGGTTTGCTGGATGTCTGACACCGGCTATGATCTCAAATATCACAATCATCCCATAACGGTGGCCGCGAGTATATGGGTTTTCATGCTGCTCACATTGGTGTACTGCGCCATTGGCCTGTACATGGACATGTGGCGCGGTAGCGAGCGATCGGGCAAGAGGTACAAGAGACCCAATCCACGCCGGAACACGGATGTGCAGGAGGACTCGGATCCTTATCGCGATCGGGCGCAGAGCTTTACGCAGCAGGGCCAGACCATTGGAGTGAACTCCACCAAGATCTACGAGGTGGAACCCACCCATCGACGCTTCAAGCTGAAGATCAAGAAGCTGTGCAAGCGTTTCGGGACCAACGATCGCCCAGCCCTCAATCTCTTCACGTGGAATGTGTACGAGAACGAGGTCACCGTTCTGATGGGTCACAATGGGTGTGGCAAGAGCACACTCCTGAAGATCCTGGCCGGCTTAGTAGAGCCCAGCAGGGGCACTGTGATGGTCTCCAGCTACAACATACAGACGGAACGGAAGGCGGCTTCGATGGAACTGGGCTTCGCTTTCGGAAATGATATGCTGCTAACCGACTTGACCATTCTCGACTACCTACGCTTTATTTGTCGGGTCAAGGGCATGCACAGTGCCAACGAAATCGATGGACAGGTCAAATATTATCTCAACTCCTTGGAAATCGATCGCCTGCAGGACAGACGAATCCGCAACCTCACCGCCAGCGATTTGTGCTTGGTCAGCATTTGTTGTGCCTTCGTGGGCAACAGTCCCATAATTCTCATCGACGACATACACTCGGATCTGGACAAGCACACCCAGGCGCTGGTCTGGGGTCTGATCAACGAGGAGAAGTCCAGGCGCACCATCATCCTGGTCTCCAATTCCCCGGCACTGGCCGAGAATCTGGCGGACCGAATGGCGATTATGGCGAATGGAGAACTCAAATGCACCGGCACCAAACCTTTTTTGAAAAATATGTACGGACATGGGTATCGATTGGTGAGCAACTAGTAACTATGAACACTTAGAGAAAAAACATAGTTAATATTAATATTTTTCCTTTGAACTACGAATTTTTAATTCTGATTTATATCCAATTTAACTATACTTTTTGTAGACCTGTGTTAAAGGCAGTAACTGCAATATGCAAGGACTTTTAGACCTGATGGGCAACTATATGCCGAACGTGACCGTCGAAAGGGACATCGGGTACAAAGTTACCTTTGTCCTAGAAAACAAATACGAGGACCAGTTCCCCATGCTGATCGACGATCTAGAGGAAAGTTTGCAGCGCCTTGATGTGGTCAGCTTTCGCATTCGGGACACCTCGATGGAGGAGATCTTCCTGCGATTTGGATGCGAGGAGAACGATCAGATGGCCGGATTTCAGGAGCTCGAGACAACCCATATCCTGCTGGATGAGTACTATTCCACCTTGGCGGAGGCCAACGAGAAGAAACAGCTGGCCGGCTTGAAGTTGCACCTTCTGCACGCCAGGTATGTGGAAAAATAATTAATGACTTCTTGCCGTAATTGTCTACGAAATAGTTGATTCAAAGAGCCACTAATCGGTATAATCCATGATGTATTAATGATATTTTGCACAACGATAACAACAAGACAACAAAACAAGTACTTAGAGGTTTTTTTATTCGAATTTAGGGCCATGTTCTACAAACGATGGATCATGGGCCGCCGACAATGGATCGTTCAGATTTTCCTGGTCATGGCGATTGTTTTGGGAATACTGTGCGCTTTTTGGACCATTTTGATCTACGACAAGCAGTACAATCTGGCGCCTTTGACCTTCAACCTCAGTCAGGTGAGCACCGTGGACGCCTTCGTGGAGCTCTTCTCGGACGCCGATGACGTCAGGGACATGCATGCCTACTACACGGAGTTGCTCTACTGGTACGACGCCCATGTGGCCATGCTGCCCAAGAACCGGAAGAACGCATACGCCCTGTTGGCCCAGAACGATTTCACCAATGACGTCAACTTTCGATTCATATTCGGGGCCACGTTCGATAAGAATATCGTCACCGCCTGGTTCAACAACTTACCACTGCACTCGGCGCCTATTGCCCTCAATATGGTCCACAATGCGGTGGCTAGGTGAGTTCCAAAGATTTACAAGTTAATATGAAAAATAATATGAAATATTTAAAAATTTATTTTGCAGACACTTATTTAACGAGGAGGCCACCATCGACGTGACATTGCACCCACTGCCGTTCCAGACAAACATCAACACCTTTCCGGTGGACCACGATTTTGGAGGCGGCCTGGCCATCAGCATTGGCTTTGTGCTGAGCTTCATATGGCCAGCATTCGCGGTTTACCTGATCGGGGAGCGCAGCAGCTCCATGAAGAAGCAGCAGTTCCTGGCTGGAGCCCGGCTTGGCAGCTTCTGGTTGTTCACTGCTCTATATGATGGCCTCTTTCTGCTGATGTACAGCGTCTTCGTGGTGGCTTCGGTGGCCATCTACATAAGTCCCAGCCACGACGTATTCCTATACTGTAAGCGGGGTTGCTTCAATTGCTCTGTTTTAACATAATTGCTAACTTTGGCCTATCCGCAGTCCTCGTACTGGTTACTATGATTTTGGCAGGAGCATGGGTCATCCTGCTCGCATACCTTATCTCGGGACTCTGCCGGAATCCCTGCTATGGTTTTATGTGGCTGTGCGGCATCAACAGCGTGGGCCTCATCATTTTCGCGCAGATATATAGATCTGGTACTGAAAACATGCCCAAAGAACCGCTTTTTATGACCATGTATGCGGTGGCCGTCATCGTAGACAAACTGTTTGCCATCTACGAGTCACGGCTTATCTGCAAGGACCCCAATGTGTCCTTCACATCCATCAAGGTCTTCAAGTGCAAGAGCGAGCCTAACTGCTGCAGTTGAGTCGGTTTATTTATTTTAATTTAAATCGTTAAAGGTTAAACTATCGAATGCCAATTTTAATGAGGGAAAATTTCTTTCAAGTTCTTGACACTACGAAAAAAATTATTATTTAAAAAAGAAATATTTGTATAGCTATGTTAAGCATAAAACATAAACTTATAATGTTCACTTAATGAAGGAAGTCTATCAAATTTTAATTTTAAAAACTGTAGATATTAATAATATTTGCATATTAATGTTTTATACTATTTATAAAAATAATTAAAATTTTAAAAAATTGTTTGCCATTTGTAAGTGCTTTTGAAAGATGAAAAATTTACTTTTATATTGCAGTTTCTGTTAATAATATTTATAAACTATTTTATATTTTGTTGACGTAAAGTAGAGAAATGCAGGAACTTATTTTTTATGCAATATAAAACAAATACATTTATTGGATGTTTTTTTGTCCTTTTTTGTTAAGCACGAATTTTTAATCGCTGCTAACCCACAGTAAATGAGAACTACTTTGCTGCAAAAACTGGCATCTCCGAGGAACTCATAGTGCTGGCGGTACTGGTCGTCATAGTCGGGGCTCTACTGTTCCTCAGGGAGTACTACGCGATCCTGGGCTTTGGCCGTTGCCGTGCAGCTGCAAAGGACGTAATTCCGCCGGATTTGAGTCGGGAAACCAGCGCATTGTTCTTGGACTCCAGCGGCCATGCTGAACGAAACCAGGCCAGACATTTATCGGAGGAGCAGCGCGCCCAACACGTAGCCGTCGGAGTTGGCCTTGTCCACAAGCATCGCAAAAAGAAGTGATTAAAAACCTGGACTTAAATATTGCAAAGTGAGTAATCTTTCAATATTTATTAATACACATAAATCTCTTAAATTTATTATAATTTATGCTCACGAAACACTTTTAAAAATAAATAAAAGAAAATGTATGTTTATGGTAATACTTAACTGAAAAAATATATGCCTTTTTGAAAAAACTTTAACAAGATGCTTATTAAAGTGATACAAAATTGACACCAGAAAATTTCAAAATGATCTTTGAATGTATCAACTTGATACAAAATCAGTGTTAACATGAGATGATAAAATAATTTTAGTATCATTTTGACACTAAATCATTCCAATTTTATAAAATTTTACGGTCAATTTGATACCTTTTTTCATTAAGTTGATGAAAAACTGATACTTACCTTAGTATCATTTTGACCCAATCTTTTCAAAAACAGTGAACTTCGATTTTTTCGGGTGTAGGTACTCATAAAAATTCAAAAAAGGTTTAGTACCCAGTATTGAAAACTGGTCTTAAATTAAAAAAAAAAAAAACGAATAAATATTGACTTCCCAACCAGATCGGAGTGCGTAAGCATCATCGGAACGAATAACTGCGGCAAGTCGACCCTGCTGAAGCTGCTCGTGTGCGAGGCGAGGCTGAAGAGCGGCCAGATCTGGATCAATGGCCACTCGGTGCAGCGTCAGCGTCTCAAGTGCCATCGTATGGTGGGCTACTGCCCCCAGGTGGACAGCTTGCCGGCGCAGTTCACGCCTCGCGAACTGCTGTACATCCTGGCCCTGATCCATGGCCACAGGAGTCGCATGGCGCGCGAACTGTCCGAGTCGCTACTCCGGCTGCTGGGGATGACCCAGTGCTGGAATCGTTCGGTGCGCCTGTGCACCGCCGGCCAGACGCGGCGACTGTATTTCGCAATTGCCATCCTTGGCTCCCCGGAACTCGTCTGCGTGGACGGCGTTCCAGCTGGCCTGGATCCCATTAGTAAGAGAACCATCTTAACAATGGTTTCCAGCATGCAGGCGAGGGGCACCAGCTTCCTGTTCACCACCCTCTCTGGCATGGACTCGGAACGGCTGTGCCAACGAACGCCCGTCCTGTTCCACGGAAGGCTCTACAGGATCGGATCGCGGGAGGCGGAGAACGAGAACTACAAGAGCGGCTACCAGTTGGAGGTGCGGTTCAAGCGCAAGGTCAATCCCAATGTCAGCATGTCGCGTTCCACCTGGAGCCGCATCAATCACTTTCCCATGACGCCCAACAAAAAGTTCAGCGCCTTCATGGAGATCAAATTCCCGCAGGCTGTGCTCATGTGAGTTTGATTTTATTTATCCTACAATCACAGGAAAGTATCTAAAAAGATTTAATTTTTAGGCAAGAAAGGGAAGAGTCCTTGGTGTTCCAAATGCCCTTGGGCACGACCACGTTCTCGGAGATATTTCTTACTCTGCGCAAAGATGCCTTCGAAATGAATGTCGAGGACTACTTCATTACCCGCAACATGCGCATGGGCCTTCAGATATATATCTTTGATCAATATGGCGATCGGCCAAGAGCATAACGGTCTCAGGAATGTTTTACAGTTTCGTTTGCTTACAGTTTATTGGTGTTACGAAAACTACATTAAAAACTTATTGAGTTGCCTAGTTTGGTTTATATCGAACCCTTTTAATTGGTGGAAAAATACTTGTTTCGGTTTTTTTTAAGTAACAATTGTGATTTATAAAACAAATAATACCATTCTTCAAAGTTTTTGTTGGACTTTTTATTCTGCTTAATTTCAAATCATAGCAAGAAGGAAAGCTAAATTCGGCAAGCCTTTGTAAATAGAGGATACATTAGTCTGAGTGATCAACCTTAAATTGAGTCAAGCCCAGATTTTTAGGAAAAAATAAAAATGTGTTTTGAAGGAATTTTACTGAAAAAGAAAATTAGTCAAACATTTGTATGTCGTCGAGATTTTTAAACTCATTCTGCTCGGACATAAGAAATTACTGTTTTTAAAGTTTTAAACTGAAACCATAAATTATTGTAAAACACGTATGTGTGGCAGCTAAAGAAAAAAGTCATGCGATTGTTAAAATCTTCGGTCGATCTGTCTGCACATAAAAAAGCGAGAAAAGCTTTCTGAAACAGACAGACGAACATTTTCTAATAAATCCTTTTCTGAAATTCACTATTGAATTTTCCCATAATTTTTACGCCTGAATTTCACCTCTAAAATCACTCCTGAATTCACAACAAAATTTTATCCTGAAACAGTAGGGGAGACCGGGGTTAATTGGCCGAGTTTGGAGTTAGGAATTTTTTTAATTATTGTGGTCAAACTTTTTCGGAAACGGTTTTCGCTGTCATTAAGGGCGAACCTTTGAGCACATCTGTGAATTATTTTGTGAATGAAAAACAATCAAGGAAAAAGTTATTAACAATAAACTGCGAAAGGAAAAACCGGCCAATGTTTGTGGATCAAAAAAGTTAGTGTACATACGTTTTTATTATTGTTGTACAAAAATACTACCCACTTTACTTTTTAGTCTTTTTAACATTCTTGGACTCCACCAGCTCACGCTTACGTTCCCTTTCATTTTTCTCCTCTATCGATGCTGCTATTAGCGAGGAACCTGTCAAAACTTGGGTTGATCGGCGTTTACGACCTTGACGCTTCTTCGAATCAGTTCGTGCACTCGCTTTCGGCAGAGGTCTGACATGTTCAACGAGACTCACATCTGCTGAAGATTCTTCGCTGATGGACGAATTTACATATTCAAAGAGACTCACATCTGCTAAAGATTCTTCGCTGATGGACGAATTTTGTTCAGGGTTTGGTAGATCAGTGACAAATTCTGCCAGGAACTCCTCAGGATTGAAACTCGTTGCTCGGGACAAACTCGTAGCCTCTGGAGTGCGTATGTCCAATGTATTGTGCCTTTTCAAGAACAATGAAAACCAATCCGCCCCAGCTAATTCGTTCTTTGCCCATGATGGTGGCATGGTGACTTTGTTTGCGATTCCATAATGGTACGCCAGCTTCCGAACTTCTTTCGGTGACAGCCCGTAGTAAATGTCCGATGCTTGCTGAATACAGTTTTGCAGGGCAATTTCTTGTTCATCACTGAATACCTGTGGCAAAAAATGTCTCAGATTATTTCACTTATTTAATTATCTTACTTATTTAATACATCTTTTTATACATTTATACTCACTTTTCGATGTTTCTGATAACCAACCTTCGGGATTGACACAGGATTTTCGTTGTTTTCATTTCTACTCCTCGCTTGCAAACAATATTTCGACAATGTTCGCACAGGAATGTTGAAATCCTTTGCGACAGATCCAACTCTTCTTTTTTCAGAAAGAACAGCTGTAACAGCTTCCTTCATCGTTTCCGGTAGCGTTTCGCCTCTCGTAGACTTTCGCTTGTAGGTCTTCATTTTCTGCTCTTTTCAATCTAAAAATAAAATATTTTTATAACAAAAAAACGGTTAAAAAAATTATTTAAAATAAAATCAAAGAAATTAAAAAATAATATACAAAATATAATAATATAATATAATTAAATCGTATAAATATAAATCAAACAAAAAAAAACATGTTTATTGGAAAATATTTAGGAAATAATTATTTTTGTTTCTTATATTTTTACTTGTAATCATCCTATTTTGCTCGATAAAGGTTAGCATTTAACAAATATAAAAGCGCCCATTGCTCCACGTTACATTTACAACTCGGCCAACTTGCCCCACACGAAACTCGGCCAACTTACCCCAATTACGGTTCATTAACACAAAAGTTAGGTTACCTCGGAAAAAGTCACACTATTTTGTAGGGCTTGGAATACCCTTTTCAGCGGTACCACCTTTTCGGAAATCGGAGGATAATTGTGAATAATTTACTTACCGGCGTCGAAAACAGAAAAAGTGTGCTCCTGGGCAAACCGCAATACCTAAATAATCCAAGTTACGTCGGTAAAAGGGCGACCTAATACTCGGCAAAAATAAGTGTAGATGTCGCCACTGCGCTTTAACGCCTTTTCAAAAAGGGCACTCGGCCAACTTACCCCTTCGGCCAACTAGCCCCGGTCTCCCCTACCCAATAAAAATGGGACATGGACATGGTTGAATTATGTCGCTGTTCTTTAGCTTTATTGCTCCACAGGGCAGATTTTGAAAAGGTATTAACGTTTACAGAGAAATCTAGTAGTGGCGTGTGAGTTTACATTAGCACTTTACAGAATCCCAAAGAAAGTGGTAGATGGCGTGTGAGTAAACTTTATTCGGTGAACTGGGTCTCCCATCATCTGGTAACACTGATCGTTTTTCGCTTTTCGAGTTTGTTGCGGGTGGACGTGCTGTCCCGCTCTCTCCGTTACCGTTACCTCCGCGTATCCGTGTCTGTCCGTGTGTGGGTGTGAGTGCGAATGTGTGTGTGCATCTGGTCGCGTGTCGTCGCCGCTTTCATGTAAACGAAACGAAGATTGTGCAAAAGGTAACAGCAACAACAACAACAACGCCAAAACGGTGGCAGCAACAGTGAATGATAAACAGAAGCGCGCAAACAAAAGTTGTGAAATAGTTTTTTTTCTGTTTTATTTTTTTTGGCCTGGTGGCAAGTGGCAAAAGCGATAAAATAACAGGTTTACTGTGGCCCTAACGAGAATGAGCGAGAGGGGCGATGCAAATGCGAATTTAGATTCTTACCGCCTGCCGCACACAGTGGCCACTTTTGAACTTGCCCCACTGTGCTGCTGCTGCTGCCCAGAACTTGTTTGCCCCTCATTAGCTTCTCCCTCTCCTCTTCTCGTTCTTACTTTGATTTTGGAATGTACATAAATGCATATTGTTTATGGGAATCACACATGCATCATGCCCGAAATCAATAGGAAAAACAGTTTCCCCGAAAGAGCCGTTATTTTTCGGGAAAAACCCCGTTCCATTCCGCAGCCAGCAATCAGCTGGCTCTGCAGTCAACGCAGCTCTTCCGACGTCGGCTGCGGGGGCGACTGTGGCAGCGTCGGGCGCCTAGCAACAGCGGTTAACCTACGACTCCAGGGGCGGTTTACGGTTACCGTGGCCCAAAGTTCATTTTTATTTCTTTTTTTTTACTAACTTTTAGTGTGCAGTGCACATTTCAAGCACTAATAAGTACCATGCCTGTTGTGTTGTTGATTTTAAATTTTGCTCTGTTAAAGAGTTTGTTGTTAAATGTAGGAGATTACCTAAAATCCTCACTTGTTTGAAAGCTTAAATACCTTTTTGAGTATTCCAAATTTTTATACTATTTTTGTGTGCGTAAAAAATAAAATGCTATTAAAACAAGAAAGAAACATTTAGAAAAACATGCATAAAAAATAAAGGACTTGGGAATATTTTAAAGAAATAAAGAGATCTTTAAGAATTTTCTTGTGGTATACAAGAGAACAGGTAATACAAAAAAATTTTTTTATAGTTTTTATTGAAAGCTTTCGAAAAATAATGTTTTTAAAATTCAAATCTCATTTATTTCATAGATTTTTTTTTTTAAAGAGACTTTCCTATTATAATACGAAAAGGTAACTGAACTACCAAAATATACTTAAAATGTTGCTTAGTTCTATGCAAAAAATGTTAATATCAAACAGAGCAACATTTCAATATGTTACGAAATATTTGTAACCTTTAGGTTGTTCCGTAGCTACAAATTTTTTCTGAGGTAATTGGACTACAATTTAAATATCCACTGCAGAGTTCTGTTCATTTTGGGGCCCCCCGAATTCAGCTAGTTTCGGCCCTTTTCTCGCCACCGTCAGCTGTGGGGGCAGTGCGCAGGCGCCACACACGCACACTCGCACACATTTACTTCAGTGGCAGCACAGCTACAGGCAGCAGAGCAGAGCAGAGCAGGCCTGACTTTAACCCGCAAAAATGCATTGCTGGCATCTCGCTCGCACGCACGCACTTACATCGTCAGCAATGCCGGAAAATGGGAAATGGGAAAACACTGTGTTGTGTGCCTCGTCGTGTGCCGCTCGAAGTTCGCAGTTGGCAGTAAGCAGTTAGCAGTTGGCGGTCGGCTTTACATAAGTTGACGTCCGTGGCAGGCGGTCCGCTCCTGGAAAAAACTCAGTGCCCGGCTGCAGGTCCTTTGCTCAGGTTGTGGACGCGCTTTCAGTTTTTCCGGGGATCAGCTGGCTGGCTGACTTGCTTTTGCAACTACATACTTTCCACTGGATTTTCATTTTTCCTGATTTATTTTTTTTGGTTCTAGCGGCTGGTGCTGCAAACCGGCTGGCCGAAAAGGTTTGTCGACAGTTTCTGTTTTTTCAGCTGTTCGGCTCTCTCGGCTGGTGGATAAAAAAAAGTGGTTAGACCTCTTTTTTATTACACTTTAATTTGGATTTTTTGCCATTATTTATCTCATTTCTCAACTATTGCTATTTGCCGCCTGCGTGGGCCACTTTCAAAAGCTTTTTTCGGGTGCTTCCGTCTGTTTTTATTTGGCTTTATTTATTTATTTATTTCGTATTCGTTTTCGTATTCGTCCAATCATAAAACCAAAAACTTGATTTGTGCGCACGGCCAGCAGTAAATCAATTTAACAATATCAATTCGCTCGTAAAATCGTTTGAAAAAACACGTCTAAACGAATTTATCCATATATAAACCATGCAGCAGCTGAAGTGTTAATCGAAAAACTACAACAAAGCAAGAGCGAAACAAAAGCGGAGAAAACAACAACAGCAGCAGCAGGGGCCAACATGTGAGGCGGCTTAAAAAGTTAGCAGCTCTGCCACTTGAAAAGATGGCCGCCAGGATGTGCAGCGTCGTTTTCGCTTCCATCGTCATCATCTAGCTGCAGCAGCCCCTCAAACACACAGATACACACGCACACCAATGCCGCTGGCAGCCAGACACTCGCACACCAGTGCCAGCCACTCTTAAAGGTGAGTCGCACTTAAAGTTTTACATTTTAAATACTCTGCAGTCGTAAAATTGGGTGAACCGAGAGTCGCTCGATTTTTCCGAGTGCTAAAATTTGTACTGTGACCTCTGCTGGTTCTTGGGAGTTCTACTTTAGTTAGTGAAATTACCGAGTATATTTAATAGTTTTTGTTAAGGGTAATTATCTCAAATCCGCTCGTATTGGTCACCTTAGCCATAAAACCAAACTGGGATAATTGCAGACTTGTAAATAAGACTAACGCACTGAGTTCAATGAACGTAAAAAGCATCTAAATTAATGCTCCTTAAAATCCCCGGGTTTTAAAAGTATATATCGGTTAAAAATATATGCTAAACAGTTTATTTATATGTATTACAACAATATGTATTACAACTTGAAAAGAAAGTCGTCAATTTAAGTTGACTTCATAGTCCTCATCTGTAAGCCTTCTTTGAAATTTAATTGGCTGCAACCAGCGCTATCAAAAACTCGTTATATATAGAAAATATTTAAATATGGGTTAAGAGTCCCTATACTGAAATATATATTATAAGGTTTTAATTGTTGTGTCAGAACAAAATGAATGAATAGTGTCAATGTAATTACAATTATCGAATGGGTCCCAAAATGAACCCGTACGTCATCGACTATAACGGCTTTCGACTTAACTTTCGTTAAAAAAACGTTTTGTGCAAGGTCATTAAAACACCAACACCTCAGACAATTTTTTCCAGCGATTGGGAATATCTAGGGTAATTATTTGAATTTATTTTGGACATAGTCCTAGGGTAAGATTATAAACATATACATATTAATAGGTATAAATAAAGATATGCAAAGCTTTATGTGATGATAATCGTTTAAAGCCTTAATCTTTTTGAAGAGTTTTTCATGGAAAGGCTTTGATAGAAATGTGTTATTTGTTAGCCATCAATCCGATTATGAGCCACATTTCTTTTTGCTCCTTTTTGAGATAATCTTCAATAAATATGTGTGTGGGGCAAATGTATTTTGAAACCTTCGTCTATCAAGCCCGTGAAATGTCCAATCAAGACGAGAATCGCATGATGAATGACCTCAGCATTCCCATCAATCTTACACAATTGTCCCCTCCCCCGTCACCATCCCTGTGAATTTTTGCTTGAATTTCTTTGATATTTGGCGACTGTCCGTTGTCTTTCGTGAGTTGATTTTTTGAGCTTGCGTGCTTAGAGCATCTCAAAGTCTAACATTTCTTTTTTTGGTGGATTCGGTTGGTCGGCAAACACCAAGCGCGAATTTTTATAACCGCTTGGAGTTGGATTTGGAATTGGAATTGGAATCGGACTTGAACCCGGGACGAAGCTGGGATCTGGCCAGAGGAGAGTTCAACCCGAGGGCTGCCTTTTCATTTTTTTTTGTTTTGTTTTGGACGCGAGCCCATTGAAAAAAGCTCGTCAAACCAGTCGCCGCCGTTTTTATTTTGTTTTTGCCTTTTCTGCTTCCTAGGCCTGGGCAAACGCAAACTGGCCCCCGTTGATGACTTTTTACATAGACGTTGTTGGCCCGAAGAGATACCGACTACGATACGAGAGCCAGTCAGCCCAGCAGACTCAACTAACAGACAAAACACACACGTATCTAAACTTGTTTGAAACGTGTTACATTTTAAGAACGTTCGCCGCAAGCGGCAAGTGGCAATAATCCTTTCAAACTTGACAGTGCTGCCTGCCACGTTTGAGAACGCGAAGGGTTTTTGTTTTAGTTTTTTACCATAGCATAGCATAGCATGTGTATCGATGTTTCTATGTGTATCTGGATCTCTATATGCTGGCTGTCAGTCTTGTTGGCTCTGCAGACATTTTGGCTGCCTTTGTTGTTGTTACCATAATGCTTCTTTCTTTTTTTTCTTTTTTGCACTGCATACCCGAAATCCCACACAAAATGCTCATAAAGAACGGACGGAGAAAAAAGTGAAATTGATATTTTCGCACAAATTGCCGTTAACAAGGATTGCTGGGGGGTGGGAAGGTGCCTGGGTGCCTAGGCAACGAAAAATTTGCCTGTCAAAATTCGGTTGGAAATGTGCTGAAAAATGAAATGGTAGAAATAAAATAAAAACGGTTAGGTGCAAACGGGAAATTGTTTACCGTGGTTCCAAAATGATGTAATTTCGCGTGCTCGTGCAATTCAATTTCCTGCCAACGGAAGCCCGTGTCGCTCTGTTCGCCCATTGAAGTCAAACATTCATTCCCGACCCCATCAGCCCTACTTCCTTACCAGTAACCCCCCTTTTGCCAGCACCACCCACCACCCACACCACTAAATTTAAAATATTGTCCAAAAATTGTTTGGCAATTCCAGTTTTTTTTTCCCCAAACTTTAATTGTACCCCAACCAAACTTTGTTGAGCATACAGTGCCAGAAAAATGGGAAGATATTTATGTGCATATGTATATATTATGTAAAATTCAATTTATCTGAATCTGCTATCTTAACAGCCCATCTGTTTTTGACCGCCTGTCTACCCCTCCAAAAAGTCAATAAAATTAAGAGCGTTTTTGGGGAAAGAAGAATACCTAACGCTTTTTGTGCACCGAATAAGGTATCAATTTAACGATACACTTGATAGCGTTAGTGAAAACAAAATTAAATTACTTTAATCTTTCCAAAAAATTTATATTTACACCAATTTACCCTTCTAAATAATATTATAATAGGTTTTAGGAGATAATTTTTATACAAATATATTTATTTGTTTTTTATTCAGTTCAAATCCACTATTGAAAATAACAAATCAAAAATATATGGCTTAAACTTATTAACTAATGTTTTTATCTTTCGGTAAATACATGTGACGTTGAAATAATTTATAAAACTAAAAACTAAAACCCAATTCAGAAAATGTATATTTTATAAGAAAATTATCTAAACGTCTTCTGTGTAAAGTTCAGTTAAGACTTGATATCATAAGAAATTGCTGACCCTTGTGTGCAATACAAAAACCCCCAAATATCTTTAAGGAGTGTGTGTGAAGCTAGTTATTTGGTTGGGTATAGAATTCCGAAAAAATATATGCCATATTTCGCATAAATAAATTATTTTCAAAAGACGCCCCCCCGGTCAGCGCCTGCCTCCTGCCTCTTTGGCCTGCTGGCTTTCGTTTTTGGCCGGTCCTGCCGGGCATTGCCTATATTAACAATAATTCCTTTGTGCCCGGGCATCTTGCCAAAAAGTTCTGCGACCGCCTGCTCCTGGCACAGCAGGCGACGAACGTTTTGTGGCCAATTTCCCGTACCCAAAGGCCGACTTTTTGTGTGACCCATTGTCAAGTCAAGTCGAGCCGGACAAGCCCTACTCTCTCCCATTCTCCTCGGGTTAAATCCAAAAGTTTGCGGGGAAAAAACACAATCACAATAGGTGGATGGGTGAGCGAACTTCAAACTTTTGCAGTCCGAAAACAACCAGTATGACAACTGGGAGACCATTGATTGAACCTCTAGGTTGACTTTGATTTTTAAAGCTGCATTATCTGACCTTGCTCAAGGACTAAAAATATTTGAAAAATTAATTGTGTTTATTTTTTATTTGTTTAATAAGGCAACGCAGTGAAAAAGGCACGATTACACGCTTAGGAAACCTAAAAAAATATTATTTAAGGAACAACAATTTATAACAATAAACCGAAACTAAATTTTAGTTTTGTTTATTACCAAATCATATAAATAATTATTTGTTTAAAGCTTACTTTTTTCCTTTCATAACCAAGATCACATTAAGAAAGCAATGAAATGGTCAATGAAATCATTGCAGGTGTATATATTTACTTGTCGATCACCCCTGGCCAAAATGTAACACAAAATTTAAATTAGTCTATGTTGGTTACTATTGTAAATATAGTAATACCCGCCGTTAAACCTCACAGTTGCTAGTTCGTAGCGCGCGGTACCGGTAACGCTCATCGGGACGGCAGGAACTCGCATCGCCGACGTGGTAAAGTTAAGGGTGCGATAGAAGAAGGCGGTGAGGAAGCTGGCACTGATTACAAAGGCCACAAAGAAGCCCAGACAGAAGACACAATCCTTGTTCACCTGCATACACAGGCAACAGGCGGCAACAAAGTCGCAGATGGAGCGACCTATTCGCGCACATAGCGTTTGCCGAAGCTCAGGTGGATTTCGAGGCTGGTTATTTCCTCCAATGGTGATTGTGTGGCGGGTGCGTTCGCAAGGCGGTCCATTATCCGTTCTCAAGGTGGCCAAATTGAGATGCAGTCGGCGGGGAAACAACACCTCAGCGGTCTGGGTGCCCAGTTCGCAGTATTGCGGCATTTGTAAGATCACAGCTGGACTCGATTCCCTAGTTAACCGCTCCTCAATGACGTCTAGGTTGCATGAGAAGCGATGAAGTAGTTCCAGAATATTGTGAATTCGGTTGGACGGTTCCATATTCACACTCCCTGATTCATCCACCCTGCTTGAAAGCTCTAACTTTGACCGGAGTTCTTCTGTCGACGAAGACTTGACCTCATTCAACTTCTCCATACTTTTCGCGGATTTCCGGCTCGTGCTAGGTTCATCATTCAATCTATCCGTTTCAGTGGCATTCAAATTCGCATCCGGCAGATATACCACTTGATTGTTATTTTCAGTAGCCTCCGGTAGATACACCACGTGGTCGTGATCAACATCATGTGGTATCTCTATGGTCACTTGATCCTGACAATCCACAGAGCCGTTCTCTTTAGTCTTTTTCTCTTTTCTTTTTTCCATTTTTCCATTTATTTTTCTAAACTGAGAATTTTTGATGTGCCAATTCCAAAATGATCACGTTCGGTGTGATCATGATACAATTACACAAGGTAGTCTCGTCGGGAAAAATACTCCCTTAACAAAAAAAAATACCAAAAAATACTGACATGACGAAGTCAGTGCGTATATTAACCCTTAGATGGTGCATGGGGTTTAAAGCTGATATGTATAATAAAAAATGTTGTATATTTGTTTATAATTTAATTTTTAATAGTTTTGTGTTTGACATTAAACGTTGTTTTTGTTTTTGAATTGATAATTTCTAACATTAACATTTCGGAACATGCATTAATTTTACTCCTATCACGTCATGGAGACAAAAACAGCAAAACGACATTTTTCTGTTCCACAAGGGTTAAGGTTCCGAAAAAAAATCGTCCGGGGACACCCATTCACATCAAAACCCGAGCAGGCACTGAACATTAAGGGAGTAAAAGCCGAACGGTTTGGCAGCCGACGAGACTACCTTGTGTAATTGTATCATGGGTGTGATAGTTGTCACTGGAGTAACAATGTTGACTTCATTTAGTTGTATACAATTTTTCGAAACTATTCTAAATTTCTTCTGTGGACGCTTTAAACTTAATGGCGAGCAGAGAGCCACCTCAAACTGCGATCGTCATTAACTTACTGATTGGCGATTTGGTTCAGGATGCCGTAAACGAGCCGCGTAAACTATCCGAGCAGAAAAACACCTGCCAGCGGCTCTTCGATATTTTGGGCTTTCAGG
Organism: Drosophila oshimai; assembly: GCA_018150695.1. Classification (NCBI taxonomy): domain Eukaryota; kingdom Metazoa; phylum Arthropoda; class Insecta; order Diptera; family Drosophilidae; genus Drosophila; species Drosophila oshimai. The sequence continues at coordinate 500,569 of JAECWM010000291.1, read as the reverse complement.
CCGACGAATGTTTTGAGGAGGACGTGGATGGCAGTGAGGTGGCAGTTGCACCCGGCACCAGTTCCAAACCGCTCACAGTCGAAACCAACCGAAGGGACTGGCACAGTTGGATGTCTAAGGCATTGGCTGAAGGTAAGGCATCCGGTGTATTTTAAGGACTGAAAAAATGTCATAAAGGTATCAATGCATCAACCCGCAGAAAATTCGGAGGACGATGTTGCTCTCTTCACGAAGGATAAACGTGACGCTCTCAAAAGGTTCGATTCGATTGGAGTGCAGACGGAGCAGCCACGCCTCCGTGTCAGATCGTGTCCTGTGAATCGAACACTCGTTTCCTCGCTTGTTCCCTGCGAACTCACCCGCCAAACGGTCTTCATTGATGGCGTGACCGTGGCGATGCCCAATGCGATGGGTAGGGCTCCGCTTTCCGATCGCTTTTGCTATATGTTGACCGATTTCGCCTCGGCTTTATATTGTAGTCTGGCCATCATGTGTTGTTGCACCCCAAATATGTTGAGATGAACTAAAGCCTCTGTTCTGCTAAATCGCTACTGCCTATTTATTTAATGAAGAGCGAAACAAAATCTTATTTTAACTATTTGGGTTGAGCCCGGACCAAATTGACTTTGGTCGGCAGGGAGCTGTAGTAATGGCCCATCAACAAGTAAAGGCACCAGAGGCACAGGACAATGAACAGTACATAGGTGAAGTTCTCGCCGATCATGTAGGCGCAGGCTGTAATTGCGTCTCCTGTTTGGACCAGGACGTTCCACATTCTCTGGCGCAGCGGTGGCCTCTGCATTTCCGTGGCAGAGGTCACCGACTCCACCTCAATGTGAATCGTGTGCTGCAGGACCTTGCTGGGGGCCTCCTTTTCGGGATCAACACTTCCTCCCACAGCCGCCAGTTTCGCCTCCAAATTCCTCGCATTGGCTTGTTTCTGATCCGCTTGGGTCCACGACGTCTGGCTGCTCACCTCTAGGGTGGGCTTGATTGTGGAATCCGAAAGCTCCATGAGACTCGGTGAGCCTTTGCAGTTCAGTTTTCCATCTTCTGTGAAAAGCAAATAACTTGTCAGTATTATTGTACTGCCTAAACATAGACTTTTTTTTTTATCGAAGAATTAAATTATATTTATAGGAAATGTATTAGAAATTTAAACGACATTTTTTCATGAATAATTTTCTAATTAATATTATAGAAAAGACATCAAATTTTAAATTTTAAGAATGTTTTAGAACAAATGTCTCTGAGGCTCAGCCTTTTCAATTAAAACATTTTTAAAAGCGCTTAATAGATAAAGTATATAAAATAATAAATATAGAAATCAAGTCCAAAAATGTTGATGGAAAACGGACGTAAAATTTCACGGCTAGTAATTGATCAATTAATTTAGTTCGTTATGTAAAGAAAAATTTAGTTAGCGGGGCTAATGAAAAATTTCAGTATAATTTGACCTTTAGAAATAAAGTCGGTCATCTTTTCGGTTAATGAAATTTGCGAGTGGAGTTAGATATTTTACCTTCCTTCGTGGCAAGCTGTTCGGAGAGGACCCGCTTCAGCCTAAATGGAGCTCCACTATGATGCTCCTGCTCACTGTCCAGGATTTTTGTGTAATCTTCGAACAAGTTGAGCAGCTCAGCGAATCGTTTGGTGATCTGCTTGTGGCTCAGGTGGATCTCGGTCAGGTAGCCGGGTATTGGGCCATCAGGGACTGGGACATCTCCGTTCTCGATACTACAGCTAATGGGTGGCGCTTTATTTGAATCCCGAAAACAATTTATAGCCTGTGCGATCACAGTAGAGCTTTTATCTCCAGGTCTATCACTCTTTGGACTCAGCATGGGGAGAAATTCAAGTCGGTCTTCGCCGTTTGGATTTAGTGTCTTTTTTGTGTTTATGGGAAAATCATGAGTGTGTGAAAGTGAGTATAAAGTGAATTAAATTTAACTTCTACCATTCGTGTCATTTCGAAATTGTCCGTCTGAATTTGTGGCAAAGGGTTGCTTTATCTGCTTCAAACGAGACTGGCAGCCCTGCAACCGAGCCTCGCTGGCCAGTGGACAATTTTTGCGCTAAATTAAGCAATTTCCTGTCCTGTCTGGCCGACAGGTCCAGAAGCCTCTGACCATCGACACTTCAGGGTCGCCTCTCGTCTATGGATTTTCCTGTCTAATATGACAATTATAACGGTCTAGTGCACTAATGTTATTTTGCATAAGTGCATTTCAAGAACCGAATAAAACTAGAGGGTTGCTCACAAAATAAGTTATCATTCACCAGGAACAAGTTTTGTCATTTTTTTTGTTATTATTTTTACAAAAGCTAAAAAATGTAGGTATGTGCTTACCTTACCTTACCTTACCTTAAGAGCAGTGGCGGATCCTAATTTACCTAATTAGGATTAATTTCCCCCCCCTTGGAACCACAGAACCTGAAAATTTTACTTGTTTGCTAGAAAAATATTCTCTGCAATAATAAAATGACATATAATTTCCCCCCCCCAAGAATCGTCTCTGGATCCGCCACTGCTTAAGAGTGTAGTCAAAGACTTAAACAAAGTTCTTTCTGTTGTTTAAAATAATAGGAAAATGTCAAATGCCCAACCAGAAGTATCGGAAATGTTAAAAATTATTTAGGAAATTGTTAAAATGTTTTTAAAACTTTTCTTTTTTTACAAAATATAAACTTTTAAATTATCGTTTGTTGAAAACTCGCAAGCTTATTTTAGGTATTTTTAAAATATTTAAGAAGAAAATACTTCTGCAACGTTCGAGTGTTAAAGTTATCATTAAACTTGCTCTGATTTTCCAAATCCAATAACTCTTTTAATGTAGAAATACTATAAATTAATCAAAATTAAAACTTTTGCTCCTTGCCAACCATAAACTGTCATTTTGTTATCTGATATTTTTTTCATTTTCGTTTTAGAACCAAATTTATCCCCCCAGATTTAAACCACAATTTCCGTTCAATGGCAAAAAGCTGTCTCCGTATATTTCATAATTTGTTTGAGGGAAACTTTTCGATGAAACTCTATTAAAGCAGGGACATAATAAATTCATGAAATATCTCGAGTTGGCTGGATAGCAGTGGGTGGATGTGGAAAATGGGAAGTACGCACATTTGCAGCGGAAAAATGGAGAGTGGGTGGAATGCGATGCTGTCGCCCTAAGTCCTCTGGTGTCCAGTGCGCACCTGCTACTCAGTGGTCATGTTTTTGGGGGGTGAGATGCATCTTTTGCTCTGGCCATTGTTATCATTTAAAAGGCTTAAGTGCGCCGAAGATTTATATTTATATTTGAAAGGGAAGGAATAAAACGACAACGGCAGCAGCAGCAGGCAAAGGGAATCTCAGAGCCAGCGACAAGAAAATAAGATAAACGTACACTTTATTGATTTTCCTTTTGGCATGTGTAGGGCAGTGTGTTTGCCTTTGGATGCTGTTGCCATGGACTGACTGCATCTCTGCCCAGCCAGTCCTTTGTGGCGCAGTTTTGTCGCCTGTCCAAAAAATGGGGAGTTGGGAGTGGAAAATGGGGAGTTGGGCCGAGGGCTGAGGGCTTAACTGGGCAGCCAACGCCTGCGCTTGATTCATCTGCCAGTTGGTTGGTGTTTGTGCGAAAGTGTTGAAGCAGAACAACTGGGATTGAGTGGCCGCCAGCCCAGCCATCCTTTATCCTCCGGTTCACCCCTTGGCTGTATGTTAAGCTTTATTTGTGTTGCCTACTTTGGGGCCGCACTGAGGGCGACACAAATCGATCGTGCTGCTGGTTTCATATATTGGATTTACACAAAGCCCATTTTGCAAATGCATTTCATGAAAGCATATTGATGTTTAAAAAGTTTACTTTGATCTCACACCAATTAATTATAACATAAATCGTAAATTTTGTAAATTTGGTAAATTTTGTAAATTTAGTAAATTTCGTTAATTACGTAAATTTCGTATATTTCGTATATTTCGTAAATTTGGTAAATTTAGTAAATTTCGTTAATTACGTAAATTTCGTATATTTCGTATATTTCGTAAATTTGGTAAATTTAGAAAATTTTGCAAATTTCAAAGTTTGGTTATTTGCACATACAGTACTCATGGTGCTAATGGTGCTCATGGTGCTCATGGTGCTCATGGTGCTCATGGTGCTCATGGTGCTCATGGTGCTCATGGTGCTCATGGTGCTCATGGTGCTCATGGTGCTCATGGTGCTCATGGTGCTCATGGTGCTCATGGTGCTCATGGTGCTCATGGTGCTCATGGTGCTCATGGTGCTCATGGTGCTCATGGTGCTCATGGTGCTCATGGTGCTCATGGTGCTCATGGTGCTCATGGTGACTTTTGAAAAGTTCTGTTGTTATTTAACCATATACACCAATATTTTCGTGTGCACCATAGGTTTTCGTGCTCGTGGTGCTCATGGTGCCTATGGTGTCTATGGTGCCTATGGTGCCTATGGTGCTCATGGTGCTCATGGTGCTCATGGTGCTCATGGTGCTCATGGTGCTCATGGTGCTCATGGTGCTCATGGTGCTCATGGTGCTCATGGTGCTCATGGTGCTCATGGTGCTCATGGTGCTCATGGTGCTCATGGTGCTCATGGTGCTCATGGTGCTCATGGTGCTCATGGTGCTCATGGTGCTCATGGTGCTCATGGTGCTCATAGTGCTCATAGTGTCTATGGTGTCTATGGTGCTCATGGTGCTCATGGTGCTCATGGTGCTCATGGTGCTCATGGTGACTTTTGAAAAGTTCTGTTGTTATTTAACCATATACACCAATATTTTCGTGTGCACCATAGGTTTTCGCGGTCATGGTGCTCATGGTGTCTATGGTGTCTATGGTGCCTATGGTGCCTATGGTGCTCATGGTGCTCATGGTGCTCATGGTGCTCATGGTGCTCATAGTGCTCATAGTGCTCATGGTGCTCATGGTGCTCATGCTGCTCATGCTGCTCATGGTGCTCATGGTGCTCATAGTGCTCATAGTGCTCATAGTGCTCATAGTGCTCATGGTGCTCATGGTGCTCATGGTGCTCATGGTGCTCATGGTGCTCATGGTGACTTTTGAAAAGTTCTGTTGTTATTTAACCATATACACCAATATTTTCGTGTGCACCATAGGTTTTCGTGCTCATGGTGCTCATGGTGCTCGTGGTGCTCGTGGTGCTCATGGTGCTCATGGTGCTCATGGTGAAAAGTTCTGTTGTTATTTAACCATATACACCAATATTTTCGTGTGCACCATAGGTTTTCGTGCTCATGGTGCTCATGGTGCTCATGGTGCTCATGGTGCTCATGGTGCTCGTGGTGCTCGTGGTGCTCATGGTGCTCATGGTGACTTTTGAAAAGTTCTGTTGTTATTTAACCATATACACCAATATTTTCGTGTGCACCATAGGTTTTCGCGGTCATGGTGCCTATGGTGCCTATGGTGCTCATGGTGCTTATGGTGCTCATAGTGCTCATAGTGCTCATGGTGCTCATGGTGCTCATGGTGCTCATGGTGCTCATAGTGCTCATAGTGCTCATAGTGCTCATAGTGCTCATAGTGCTCATAGTGCTCATGGTGCTCATGGTGCTCATGGTGCTCATGGTGCATTAAGTAAAATAAGTGGTGCGTTTAGTAAATTTCGTAAATTTGGTAAATTTCGTTAATTTCGTAAATTTTACCCCTTGGCTGTATGTTAAGCTTTATTTGTGTTGCCTACTTTGGGGCCGCACTTTGAACCCTGAAAACTTCCCCTTAAATCCACGCCTGGTCAAATCAAATAGACTGTAGAAATTGAACAAGCATTAATCTTTACCTATTTTACAATTTTTAAAAAAGCTTTTTAGTAGGTTGTAATTTTTATGATCAAGATATTTGTTTGTGGTTACATAAAAAATTAACTTATTTATAAGTAATATTCTAGGAAAAAGGAATGAAACACAATATTCATTAAAAAAAACGTATTGAAACAAGCAATACACAACACAAGCTTTTTAAAAAATCTTTAATTACAATAACTCGCACCCTTTTCCTCGTTCCCAAAGCCTTAGTTTTTTGGCAGTCTTCCTGATTACGTTGGCTAAAATTGTGTCGGCCTTTTTTATAGATTTATGAGGTGTTGCTGATTATTCTCGGTGCCGCACAATAAATATATGTTTGTTGTACAGCTCGAATGCTGCAACTGGGCAAATAGAGTAGGCGTCTAACCGTTGCCAAAAGTTCCAGTTTCTAGCCCGTTTTGGGCTTGGCCAGCTCGTAAATAATATTTGCTTAGAGATAGTTTTGGCTTAATGCTTGTTTGTTTCCTATTACTCTCGGCCGGGTCGTTTATCATCTTGGCCCGAGCCTGCAATTTCGGATGCTGCAGGAGCAAAAGGACTTGCGAGAAGCGCAGCATGCATTCAATTAGCGCCTGGCAAGGATTGGGTTTTCATCGTGCCATATTATCATAGAGCTCATAATTTCTCAACTCATTTCTGAATTGTTGGTCTTGGTCAAGATTGTCTGATAGCTTAGCTAGTATGTATCATAACAATCTTTTCATAATTTTTGTTTCTTTGGAATTTAGTGTTGGATTTAAAATAATGTTTAAATTTTTTTTTAAATAAAGTTTTTTATTGAACATTTTATTTATCTTTTGATAAATAATTGTGCTACAAATATTTATATGTTTTTGAATTATCTTAAAATACCCATTTTGTAAAGTTCTTTTGTTACCTACCATAACGATTATCTGGTATCTTGTTAATGTCATTTTTATGTGTATATGCCTGCCATCATCGCTATTGAACAAATGTTATAGTAGGTCCATTCTGTAATACAAACAAAATAGAAGTTGATGTCACACTCACTTACACCTGCCAGAGTCTTCAAAGCGTTGTCAAAGCGCTTGCCACTCTTGTCTATAGCAAGAGGTAAGTGAAATTTCCGGGTGAATCCCCAACGAAGAACCCCTTCAGTTCTCCCCCACCCCCTTGTGGCAATCAGTAGCTGGCTATTTTCTCACCTGGCCACTTGGCGCTTAGACATGGCCCGCTGCTGGTTAGTTGGCATTTAATGGCATTTGACACTCTTCACGGTGTCTGCGGGAAAAACGTCAAAAGCAAATACAACATAGGAAAAAAAAATAATAAGAACTATCAACAGTCGAGTAAACCGAACGTAAAATACCCTGCACTTAGTCCTTAAAGCAACAGAATTGAATTTTTCCGTTTTAGTATTCTAAAACAAAAGGTTAAAGGTTTTTTAACGACTGACTTGAAAAAATATGTGTGTATTGATCTGTTGAATAAAAATGTACAGAATGTGAATTTGGTTTTCAATATAAGAAATATTTTTAACACTTATTCCAAAAATCTTTTGAAAAAAGTGATCTTAAATATAAACCTAATGATAATAATGAAAATCAAATGGTTGTCAAGCGCTAATTAAAAGCATCTGAATACATATAAACTGAGTCCTGTTACATACATTTTCACATACACAATATACCCGTGAAAATTACAAGCATAGCGTAAAAAATAGGATAAAGGAGAGCAAAATAGACGTAATGGAAATATTGCTAAGGAAATCAATAGAAAATGGTAAAGGAGACAGCAGGACAGGACGGGCACCAGGCTGCATGGAGCCGGTCGAGCACTTGCCTAATGAAGTTGTTCCTTAAATTGGGGAAGGAGGAACCAAAGGGACACGGCGCTGTAGTTGAAAAGGAAGCGAGTGCTGGGTTCTCAGACAACAGCAAGAAGAACAACAACAACATCATTGCACTTAATGCTCTTGTTTGCTTAACTTTATTTGATGTCCTTGCCTTGCTTATTTTTTCCCGTGTACCCTGCGTCTCATATGTATAAGGCCACGCAATTTGCCATGCTTTTTGTCTCCGCCATATGTACGAATTCAGGAAATGTAATCTCAGGACGGAAGAAAATACCGATTAGAGGCTACTGATTTGTGATTACTGATTTTATCTGCGAAATGCTCTTGTGTCATCAGTAGATTTTTCTTTCAGAATTCTCTTATTACAAATAAATTCAATCTTAAGTACAACGTTTCCTTGATAAGCAAACTGTAATCGGTTTGAAATGATTTCTCAAGTATCCAAGTTTAACATGACTTTACATAAAAATTTGTGCATGTGAAGGGTATTCAATTATTCAGTTAGTCTCACTTTCGCTGTTGTTTTCCTTGCTGGGAGTGTGATTATTTTGCAACGATGACTATGTTGTTTACAAGTGAACGCAGTTTACGCAGTACGAACAGCAGGACAAGGACTTCTCCCTGCTGACCACTTGTACTTGCAAAAAAAAAAGAAAGAAAAAGGAAAAAAGAAGGAGATTAAGTAAAAACAGGACATCAACTTTCTGGTCTCGAGTGTAATGCATTTAGCGTTCGTAAAGAATGTGTTCGCTGTCCGATATGGCTGTCATGCCTTGCACCGAATACTTGGCTTATTTTGCGGTCAAATTAATGCAGCCGCAGGAGGCAGGGCGGCCAGGATGTCTGCAACTCGTTCACGGTGCATGTATTTTTAATTAATTGCAAGCCTCCGCCGTCTCCTCCTCTTGAGTTGAGTGTGCCCGACGACCATCGCATGCCATGTCGTCCTCCCATGTGGTCAGGTCCGCCTCTCGTCCTTGTTACTTCGGTTTCTTGCTTCCTCAACTGTGTGAGTGGTCTGTGTGTGGGCACTCCTGATACATTAATAGGTTTATTTTAACTTTTTTTTTCGAGTATCCTGCATTGGCATGGCTACCAGAGACGTCAATATCAATTATGTACCACGAGAATTAATTATTACCCGTTACTTAAGTAATTGATTTAAAAAAGTCTTTGATTTCTTTAGGCATTGATTGTTTAATTAAACTTATATAGCATTTTGGGTATATAAAATATGTTGAAAAATATTGCATAACGATTATAAAACATAAACTATAAAACTTTTCTAAAGGGATGAAAATGAAAAATAAGTTTAGTGAAATATTTAAGCCTTTAAAAAGAATTAAATTAGAAGTGGATATTACGATAGTTTCAGATATATCAGTGAAAATATTTGTTTGATATTTTATAGCATTATTTTAAAACCTTAAAATGTTAAATAAACTTTTAAACTAATTTTAATCTAATTTTAATTCTTAATCAAGCCAAGAAAAAAGTCTGTGAGATTTTATACTTCGTCTCTTTTAATTTAATTTAATTTATTTTTTCCCCTTTTTATAACTCGAAAAGGGTGTTTTAAAATAACATTTTTGGGTTATAAATCAAAAATGGAAATCAAATCAAAAAAAGAGCACTTTGAGGTCGTTTTGAAAAAAAAAATCTTATCATTTGGCCCGATATGACCGCAAGTCAACGCCACCGGCGGCGGTACCAGCAGCGCTACATCATTTGCGGTTAGTTGTAATTAAAGTTCAGTGGTATGCCCCAACGCACACATGCTGTTGCCCCTTCTACCGGGGAACTTCTCTTGCCACATACCGCATCATAGGACATCCTGTGCGAGCTCAGCATTCCGTGTTCATTATGTCACAAGTAAAGCAAACAATTTGAGGCGATTCGATACGCACACAGACATTGTTGTTCTGCCCACCTGTCTCTCCGTCTAACTAATTTTGGCAAACCAAATTCCTGTTACGGCAATTTAATACGGTTACCCTTCTTGGCAATGCCGGAAACGAGAACGAAGACGTTTTGCAGCCCCAGCAATGGCCTCGACCCTGAGGACGATGCCGACGTCATTGCTGCTGCCAATCGTCTGGTCGCTCGCCCTCGCAACAATCCCAATGCCAATTCCACCACCCACCGCCGCCGCTCCCATCGCTCCCAGCGCCCGCCGCAAGGACGTCGAGATGCCACCGGTTTTACGGCCAACCAGGAGCTGCAGCTAAAATCCGGTGATGTGCGCATGGCCCGCATGCAGATCAGTCTCTCCCACCTGCGCACCGAAATGGAGCAGTCGAGCAAGGAGCTCAGGGACCTCTGCAAGGCGATGCGTGTCGATGTGGATGCTGAATGAAATGTCCTTCTAGATATATGTATATTATCATGTGTTCAGTGGAGACAAATTCGAGATTATCAACTAACTTTTGTGTTTAATAAAGTCATTAAAAAATTATTTAAAATATGTTTCGAGGGAATTGCACATAAGTCAAAATAAATGAATACATGTATTTTATAGCCTATCTCAGGCACCTCTGCACGGCTATGTGTATCGAATCGGGAATTCGGATCCAAATTGAAAAGTCCTTTAAAATAAATGATCATCAAATATGAACTAATGCAATTTTCAGATAATAATGAAGGAATTTTTGTATTTAATAAAATTGACACAATCTCAAACAAACATTTTGCATAATGTTATATTATTTCAAGACAGCTGGTTTTTAAATGCTTTCCTGTATCTTTAAAGTGTTTGCGCCATTTCAATAAGTTCAATATTTTACTACCATACAACTCGGATTCACCTAAAACGAATTATAGCAAACAATAATAATAATAATTGTTTCTTTCTCTTTGTTTTTTCAGGCTGGATGGATCCCATGTCAATTTCATTTATGAGTTTTAGCATTAAAAGTACCCAAACTCACTCGAAGCCCACCAAAAAGCATTCGGCCGTTGTTCCAGAGAATCAACCAAGAGAGACAGGTATATTAGTTGCATTCATATGTTAATATATGTAAAGCCTCCCCCTCCCTTCTCATAATATAACGACCCCAAATCCCTCATTCACTTGGGAGTTTTGGTAGAAGCGTGATGGCTTGATTTAAATTAAAAATTTATTGCATATTTTTTTGCTCCACCCATCATTGCATATTGCCACTGTGTGTGTGTGTGGGCCCAGCATAAAAAATATGCAAGTTTGTATTTAAATTTATATATATGTACATATGTGCATGTGTATGTATAAATTAAATTTGTGTGCGCTTGTGAACGCGCACAGGGCCAACAACCGGGAACATGCATGAACATGCCATGAACTCGAATTTCCAACGCCAACGGGTTAAGGATGTCCTGGCCCCCTGGCCCAGGGAAAACCGTGAGATAGGGGAGAAAGCGAAGAGGTATGGCTCACATACTGGAAAGGCAAAGGAGCCGTGTGGTGGGTGCTCTGTTGAGTTAAGGGTCTGGCGGTCTGGCACTTCAGCAACCGTTTTGATTACTCGCATGTTTTCGCGTGCAACTAAATTAGCGCACGTGTAATCAAGTTCTTTTCGTTGAAAAAACAACAACGACGAAAAAAATATAAGTAAAATGTACATTGAAGCTTGTATGTACCTCCTTTTTCTCTTTGCACACAAAGTCCCCATCCATTAACTTCTGTCCTCTCGACCCGAGTTCATATTTTTGTGCGACGTTTGTTGTCGGCAGGATGTTTAAAGTAAAGTAATTGATGTCCCCTTGGATGACATATTTTACAAAAAGCGGAAATTCGGCAATAAATCATTCCAATCATGTTGTAAAATATTCAACAGAATTGTTAGAAAAGTTAGTAGAGATAATAGTTTGAGTTATAGAAGTTTCACTGCTTTTATCGTCTCTGAATCAGGACAACACTTACTTTGTTGTCTTAAGGATTTAATATGAAAACAATATCATGTTCTGATATAACACATCTGTTGCTGATGATAATGATAGATAATAGATAACAAAAATTATACAATAAGCGAAAAGTATATGCAGTATGCGCTTTATTAGGAGTGAACACTCTCAAACACAAACATTCCCCATTTTTGGGGAATAAGTTATATAATGGTATTATCAAATTCCATTATCAAGTTTCTTTAATGGGTCCGATGAAAAAGAAACAACTCTTCCGTTTGCAATGGATCGGGCACTCATTTTCCGATTTATTATGTACTCAATTATTGACCGAAATTTTCCAAGGGGTACAAATGAAGGCAAATCCTGCTCATTGAAACTCATGTTTGTGATTGCATATGTTACGTTCTGTTAAGGAAAAAAGTACAAATTTATTGTTAATATTTGAACAAATATACTTACAGCTTGAAAGGGGCATTTAAAGATGATATTTGAATGTTTTCTCATATTTTTTGCGTACATGTTAAACAATCGGTTTTTGTTAGCATTCTCCAGAAAATAACATCCATCAAATTCAACATCATAAAGTGTCCTTTTTCGACCTTTTAGTTTCCAGATATCCATGGCGGCATGCACAGTGATGTTTGTAACCGTGTTAACAAAAATATGACTTGTGTTCACGTAGCTTCGATTGTTTAACTGTGAAACCGAGCAATCAAAATTTGCAAACACACTTGGATCAACATTGTGAAGGCTAACATTTTCAATTACAACTCGAAAGTTTCGTTCATTGGCTTTCACGTATTGAAACATAAGAAACCAGTAGATTAAATACCAAGTGCTCATGACTGCAGTTAAGAGCTCACTGCTGACTGGATGAAAATAATTTTTAAACGTATTTATATCTAATGATTTTGTTTTGCTACTTTATGACCCATTAACAATATAAAATCATTTAATTTAATTTGTATGTCATAAATGTATATTATTTTTTTAATGGCCTGATCGGTGACGAGCAACTCGACCATGGATAGTTAGCTGAAGAGCTTTTCGTTTATTTACATAAATGTGGCAGTCCGATATGAAGATCAATTCAGGAACATAGCTGCGTATTATCTTTGTGTCGATTGTGTAGCCATCAATATAATACCGTTTATTCTTTAACATAAAATATGATATGATATATGACATAAGCTTTAAAAATTGACTCACTAACCATTTTAAAGGGACATCTCAGGGGAAAATTCGCAACTCGCCGTAGCTCATCGGCAATCATCCTTAGTAAATATTGCGTCTGCAGAGTTTGTAATGCCTGACAATAATCGAGTTCTATTGCAGTGTAGTTGATAAAGGATGAACCATGTTTTACGGAAAATATGTAAATGCCTTTAACGTCTCTCACATCTTCGGTCAAGGCAAACTCTGCTGAAAATGTCCCTTTGGTCTGGGATGTACGATTTAACTGGCAGCTATAATTTTTTACAAGTTCTGGTGCATGGGTGGGGCAGTTTATTTTTGTCATATAAGCGTCCATCTTGTAAAACAGAAATTGAATTAAGCCTATATTTGTTTTCTATATTTTACTGACCTCAGCCCAACCACTAGAAATAAAGGTCAACTTAAGTAAAACAAGCTGACTTACGAATTTTTTAACGTTCATTTCAGTTAACACTTGAATTTTGACTAAATAAGTAATTGCATTTATTTTGTAAAATGTGTTTGTTTTATGGAAAATGTGAAAATAATGTAAATAGCTTTTAAAGCCCATTAATTAATGCGATTAACTTTTGATTTGTTTGATTAATGTAATTATAAATTTGTAATCGATTTAATTGTAATGGTTTTGTGCTGACCTAATGACCCGTCACAAGTTTTTTAAAACACTTCTACATACGGTAGCCATTTATTAACAGTAAAACAAACTTTAAAAGTGAAGATTACTTTAACGTCCCGATCGGCGACCAACAAGGCGTCCATGAACAATTAACTGAAGAGCTTTGCGTTTCTTAACGAATATGTTGCAGTCCGAGATGAAGCTCAATTCTGGCGCATAGCTGGGTATATACTTTGTGTTGATAGTGTAGTTATCAATGTGATACCGTGTATTCTCCAAATAACATGGAATAAATTAATAAGCTAAATAAATACAAGTCTAAAACCAGCTCACTTACCATTTTAAATGGACATTGAAGTGGGAAGTTTGCAACTCGCCGTACTTCCTCGGCTATCATCCTTAGTAAATATTGTGTCTGCAGAGTAGCTAATGCCTGACAGTAGTCAACTTCTATTGTAGTATAGTTGGTTAGGGTTAAACCTCTTTTCACAGAAAATGTGTATTTTCCTTTAACATCCGAAACATCTTCGGTCAAGGAAAACTCGGCTGAGTACGATAATGATCCAATACTTTGAGATGATTGGTCCAAACGGCAACTAGCGTTTTTAACAAGGTCTGGTAAATGGATGGGGCAGTCTATTTTTGTCATGTAAGCGTCCATCTGGTTAAACAAAATGTTGTTAGATATTATTAACAAGTATGAACTTCAACTAACTTTTGCACAATCATAGCTCATAATGATTGTATACAATATCAAGACAACCGTAGGACAGAATTTTTTAACGATCATTTTGGTGAATCCCTAAGTCTTAACTAAACCCGAAATTTTTATTTTGTTTACGAACTAATTTTGTTTTATTGAAAATGTAAAACTAATGGTAATTTTATTGATTTTATACTCCAAATAATATCATTATATGATTGATTTTACTACCTTTTAAGCTTCAAATGAGCCATAACAAGGCATAATAAACTTCAATTCCTTATCTCTAAGCTGTAACTTAACTTGCACTTAAATAATATTTTGGAACTGATAAGGGAATTACAATGTACTGTTTAAAAGGATCGTTAGAATACTCTTATCATCAGTAAGATGATGATTAATGATTTACGGCTGGAGTCTTGGAAAGTCTATATTTACCCAAAACTTCTTAAAGAACTTATTGAAGAAGAGAACTTCAAACTTTGACCCCTTCACTTATTGATGTTACATGAATTTATTTTTAACCCTTGTTTGATAATAAGTTTTCAAATCCAGGCTATAATTTTGCCGCGGGTTATGACACGGGAAACACTATTATTCTTCTGGTCAGTATAATATTCGCTCATGGTGCGAAATTTCCCAAGCGGCACGAATGAGGGAAAATTAAGCTCGTCGATGCAAATTTTTTCCAGCGTATAATTAAAGCCCTGAAAAAATAAGTTATGTTTAAAATTGTTATTATTATTATAATTTTTTTTTTAATTTTTCCAAATTTTACTGACCGCTTTGAGGGGACACCTTAGGTTTGAATGTTTCTTCAATTTATTCGCATAATTATTTAAAAATCGGTTTTTATTGACACTTTCCATGAAAAGGCAGGCATCAATTCGAGCAATGTAAAGCTTCATTGCTTGGCCGTTGGATTTTAAAATATCCAAAGATGAGAGAACGTCCAATTTTGTTATATTCCGCTTTAGCAGCATTTGACAATTTACAAAGCTGCGATTGTTAACAAGTAGAACCTGGCAATCAAACTTTTCCATAGTTTCCCTGTCCAAAATTTTAATGTTGACATCATCGATAATTATTCGAAAATTACGCTGCGCTGTGCTCACACATTTAAATATGAGAAACCAGCGAATCCAAAACCAAGTTCTCATGTTAAACGCTAATATTGGAATGCTTAAAACCTATTTAGTGGCGATTGTTTTAACTGGACGAACAAGTAATTTCAGTAAATTGCTTACATTTTTTTTCAATAGTTGAATGGGTTTGATTACGCATTGAGATTGAAGCGGTTAGATATAACACTAAATTGTATCTCAAAATAATAGTAAAACAAAAATAGATTTTAATTAGTCCTTAGACTATCACGTAAAATAATTCGTTCATATAACATATTTCTAGCAAGTACACACTTGATCACAAAAGTGAAAAAAAAACTATTTTTGTTGTACACAATTAAACAAGAAACTCAGAAAAGTTACAATTTTTCGAAACCTCCCAAAGAACTCATTTATCGACATTAGTTTTATAACCCTTTGTCCTTTATTGTAATTGCCTAAACTTATTACAAGCCCCTGAATCCATATTATTACTGCAAATTAGTTATTTTTAAATCCTGGGTATAGCTTTTCCGCGGACGTTAATACGGTCAATAAGGACATTATCAGAATAAAATTCGCTTAATGTGCGGAATGTTCCAAGCGGCACGAACGAGGGAAGGTTTTTCTCGTCCAGATAAAGGTTTTCCACAGTATAGTTAAAGTTCTGTAAGAAAATGTTTTTTATGATAATGATGTATCCTTATTTGTTTAAAATGCATACAAATTTTACTGACCGCTTTGAGGGGACACCTTAAGTTTGAATGTTTCTTTAAGCTATTTGCATATATGTTTAAAAATCGGTTTTTGTTGTCAGTTTCCATGAAAAGGCAAGCATCCAATCGAGCATCGTAGAGCTTCATTGGTTGACCGTTGGATTTTAAAATTTCGAAAACGGTGCGAACGTCTAATTTAACAACATTGCGTTTAAGCAGAACTTGGCAATTGACATAGCTGCGATTGTTAGTTTGTAGAACCTGGCAACCAAGTTTTTCCAGAGTGTCCGTGTCAAAAATCTTAGTGCTGACATCATCGATGGTTATTCGAAAATTTCGCTGTGCAGTGCTCACACATTTAAATATGATAAACCAGCGAATCCAAAACCAAGTTCTCATGGTGAACGCTTATATTGCAATGCTTAAAATATATTTAGGGGCGTTTGTTTTAACTGGGTGAACAAGCAATTTTAGTTAAGTGCTTTAATTTAACTTTTTTCAATTTGCTGATTGGCTGCATTTTGATTTGTTTCCTTAAAAAGCAAGTTCAAAATTTAATTCATCATAGTCTTACTTGGTTGTGTACAATTTAGCTAAAACCTGCCGAATAACTTATTTAATGACAACTATTTCCCAAGCCTCGTATTACCTGAATATATTTCCAGTTTTCGAGAGCATATATTTGCGATATATTGGGTCTTGTTAACTGGGTATCAGTTTTCCATGTGTTATAACACGACAAATTACAACACTGTGAACAGAATAAAATTCATTAAGAGTGCGCCAGGTTCCAAGCGGCACGAAAGAGGGAAGGTTTTGCTCGTCCAGGAAAAATTTGTCCACCGTATAATTGAAGTTCTGTAGGATGATGTTATCTTATTAAAAATATATTTAATTTAAAAAAATATGAAATGTACTGACCGCTTTAAGGGGACACCTTAAGTTTGTAATTTTCTTTATTTTATTAGCATACTTGTTTAAAACTCGGTTTTTATGATCACTTTCCATGAAAAGGCATGCATTAAATCGAACATCGTATAGCTTCATTGATTGACCGTTAGATTTTGAAATCTCCAAACTGGTGCGAATGTCTAATTTAACAATATTGTGTTTTAGTAGAATTTGGCAATCGACATAGCTGCGATTGTTAATTTGTAGAACCTGGCATTTAAACTTTTCTAGAATGTCCGTGTCAAAAGTCTTAATGTTGACATCATCGATGGTTAATCGAAAATTTCGCTGCGCCGTGCTCACACATTTAAATATGAGAAACCAGCGGATCCAAAACCAAGTTCTCATGTTAAACGCTAATATTGCAATACTAAAAATCTATTTCAACGGCGTTGGTTCATCTGGAAAAACAAGTAATTTCAGTAAAGTGCTTTAATTTCCTGTTTTTTTTAGTTAGTTATATTTTTTCAATTTGCTGATTGGCTTTTTTACCTGTGCTCGTAGGTACACAAGTATATGCAATCAAAAAGAAGCGCTTAAATTTAATACTGAGTTTAAAATTTTCACTCAAAACACAATAATAATTTTGACAATAAGAGCTGCTGTTAAACAAAAGAAAATATGGTTGTTGTAATCCTAGTCATTTGATAATGATTGAAGAATGTTTATTTTTTTTTCTTCAGATCATAAATTGTAAAGTAATAATCGCCATAAGTCAGAAAATATGGCATGTCGCTTGAGATTTTATGGGGTACTTAAGGTAACAAAATAAGCTTAGAATGAAGAAACCACTGTGTCCCTAAAAAACATCAATACTTTCTTACATACGCAGAGAAAACAAAGCACTGAAATTTGACTTTGAGGTGCAAATAATGGGACGAAACAATTTAAAAGTATATTTATAATAAACCTTTCAAAGAACTTATTAAACGACAACAGTTTTTAAAGCTTTTTGTCCTCGTCGCTAGCTTTGTTTTGTATATCTAAATTTGTTTCCAATCCCTTAATGCAAATATTTCCCGCATATTGGTTTGTTTTTAAATTCTGGGTATAATTTTTCCGCGAATTATAATACGGGTAATAAAAGTGTGATCAGAATAATATCCGTTTATGGTGCGGAATGATCCAAGCGGCACAAATGAGGGAAAGTTTTGCTCGTCCAGAAAAAGTTTTTCCACCGTATAGTTGATGTTCTGTAAAAAGATTTAATCTTACTTAAAATAATGTTATTTAAGAGTTTTACAAATTCCACAGACCGCTTTGAGAGGACACCTTAAGTTGGTATGTTTCTTTAATTTATTAGCATAATTGTTTAAAAATCGGTTTTTGTTAACACTGTTCATGAAAAAACAGGCATCGAATCGAACATCGTATAGCTTCATTACTTGACCGTTGGTTTTTGAAATCACCAAATTGGTGTGAACGTCTAATTTAACAATGTTTTGCTTTAGCATAATTTGACAATTAACATAGCTGCGATTGTTAATTTGTAGAACTTGGCAAGCAAATTTTTCCATAGTGTCCGTGTCAAAAATCTTTACGCTGACATCATCGATAATAAATCGAAAGTTTTGCTGCGCTGTGCTCACATATTTAAATATAAGAAAAAAGCCGATCCAAATCCAAGTTCTCATGTTAAACGTTATTATAACAATGCTAAAGGTCTTGTTAAAGCACATTGTTTTGACAGGATAAACAAGTAATTTTATTAAAGTGCTTCAAATTGTTTTTTAAAACTAATTAAATTTGTTTGTGTTTGATTGGCCTTTTAGCGGGTATAATGAAGTATGAAAAATGATTTTGAGCTTTTAGACTGAAAACGGACTTTAAACCATTTCAAAACGTATTATTACCATTTAAAATATCAATTTATATGAGTTTTAGCCAATTCAAGATTATAATTTTACCTCAAAAAATGTGAGTCAACGTTTTCTTACATTGGATGTGAGACAAATTCTTTTATTTTTATCTACATATCTTAAAACTTATAAGTTTTCTGCATTTCTGATAAAGCACGTAAAGAAAAAGACTGGTTGTTAAAATTGTAAAACGCAAATGTGTATTTATTGTTTCTTTTGGTTTTCCTGATCTGGTAAGCTTAGTTTTAAATATTGTAGTTCTTCAGAAAGGTTTTAGGAAGTGGCACTACTTGTTGTCTATAACTTTTCCTTGCGTTACGATTCGCAATGCTAGTCGCTCTTGAGTAAAATATTCTGTTATCGTGCGAAATTTACCAAAAGGAACAAACGGAGGTAGATCCTTTTCATCCATGTGCCAATTGTTTAAGGTATAGGTGTAATTCTGTGGAAAATTACTTAATTTCGTCTTCCCTAATATCGAGTGTTATTTGTTTAATGCTCACCATTTTCAGAGGACAATTTAGATCAGCATTTACGTGCTTTTTGAAGCTTTTCACGTAGATATTAAACAATCCATTCCGATGAGCAGTTCGCAAAAAGAGGCATGCATCCATTCGACTATCGTATAGCTTGATCTTTTTTTGATTTTTCGTCTGCCAGAAATCCATAACTATGTGCAGTTGTATTTCGAGGATATCAAATTTAAACCTCATCTCACCGTTGACATAGCTTCTATTGTTAAGATGAACGATGCGGAAATCGACGTGCTCGATTATGTCCCTTAGCTTGTATTTTACAGAAAACTCATCTAACTTAATTCGAAAGCTACGTCCTTCATTCTGTGTGCAGATACAGATGTTAAACCAGAGTATCCAAAACAAAGTACACAGGGCCAACGCGTTCATTTTAATGCGAGTCGATTACGATTAGAGAACCTCGTTTAATGCTCGTGTATTCACTCTATGGTAAATTAGGCCCATTAGAAACTTGATTTTTAACAATTCAATAATTGACGAAAATATATTTGCATTGTTTTAAATGTCCAATTTCTTTTTTCTTTTTTAATGTGTTTATAATGCCTTTCTTATATTATTTCCGATATCGCAAATATTAAGTCATAGTGCACTGTGTTTTCTTAGCTTCTTTTTATTATAAATATCTTTTTTTTTTTTTTTATCTTATAGTCTAAAACTTTAAAACTTCGCCTTTTGCTAGAACTCGTCGTATAGCCAATCGCTGTTGGGTAAAATATTCAGTGATAGTACGAAATTTACCGACAGGTACGAACGGTGGTAAATCCTGTTCATCCAAGAACCAATTCACCATCTTGTAGGTATAGTTCTAAAAAAGATGTTTTAAAGAATTGTTCAGCTTCTTAATTTAGTTAACATACCGCTTTAGGGGAAAAAAAAAAAAAAAATTTGCGCGCTTTTTAAAACTATAAATTTCACATAGAAGTTGAAGATTTGATTTTTGTGAAAACTTCGTAGTAGTAGACAACCATCCACACGAACATCGTATTACTTCACTTCATTTTTGTTGAGTAACTGGTTTCCAAAATTATAGAAGGCAGGGCCTCCTTATCCCCAATGTTCCTTTTTAGTATCATTTCGGCGTTGACATAGCTCCGATTATTCAACTGAACCAAATGACAATCCATCTTTTCAAAAATTTCTGGCACCTTGTATTTTATCGTGAACTCATCAAAGTAAATCCGAAAGTTGCGTTCGTCACAAAAGACAAAGTCCATTAGCACATATAGTGCACAGATGAAATACAGAGTATTCATGCCCAATGATTATACTACGTAGGCTGCTATATATATTTCTGGCCTAATAATGAAAATGCTAATATTTATGAGTAAAAATGGTTTTATTGTTTTTCAAAGTATTCTCCAGCAAGACTTATACCCTTTTGCATGCGCTCAAACCAATTGTCGAAGCACTTTGTCCACTCCAATTGAGACACCTCAAAAACATGGTTTTTGAACGCTTCAACAGCATCTTCTGGCGTCGAAAATCGTTGACCACGCATTTTTCTCTTGGTGTTCGGGAATAAAAAGAAGTCATTGGGTGCCAAGTCAGGGCTATATGGCGGATGACCCATCAATTCGACATTTTGGCCGGTCAAAAAGGCGCTGATGTGTGAGAGCTCGAATTGTCATGGTGCAGAATGATCCGTCTTCTCTTGTTCGTTTTTCGAATTTCTCCGAAGATTTTAGGCAAACAAATTGTGGTGTACCACTCAGAATTGACCACCCTACATTGCTCAAGCGGAACAGTCGCCACATGACCTGTTTTACCGAAGAAACAGGCCACCATTTGCTTCGAAGTGCTTCTTCCACGAACAACTTTCGTTGGATTTGTCTCGTCTTCGAAGACCCACACGGTCGATTGCGGTTTTGTTTCGGGCTCATAAGCATATATCCATGATTCGTCACCTGTGACGATCTTATAAACGTCTTTTGAAACACCGCGATTGTATTTTTTCAAATTTTTTTTGCAAAAATCCACACGAACCTTTTTTTGAGCGATTGTCAAATTGTGCGGGATCCAACGAGAAAAAATTTTTTTTACGACCAAGTGTTCATGCAATATCAAATGTATGCTGGTGGAAGAAATGCCCAAGGATGCCTCTATCTCACGGTATGTCACATGACGACCTTGCATTATCAGTTCATGCACGGCGTCAATGTTCTCTGGAACAACGACTGTTTTTGGACGACCTTCACAACCTTCGTCTTCGAGCGAGCGTCGGCCACGATTGAATTCATTTTACCAGTTTTTCACAGTTCTATAAGATGGTGCTCCATCGGCATACAAAGATTTAAGTTCATCGATGCACTCTTGTCGTGTTAATTCACGTCGAAAGCCGTGAAAAATTATTGCGCGAAAATGTTCACGAGTTAATTCCATTTTCTGCCAAATTGATTTTTTCAAGTCACTGTAAACCACACAAATTATGGCCGTACGTTAAAACGTTCTAAGCACGTTTCTGCTAAAACAAGTCAAACTTCCCAATGAAAACGTCAGTTGGCGCCAGACAACACTTAGTATGGCCTAGGCCAGAAATATATATAGCAGCCTACGTAAATTTAAACGGGTCTAAGTGCAAGTTGATGACTTTTTGCCGAGTCAATCCAAAACTTGCAACTTACTCACTAAGTGGGAAATCTTTGGATAGAATAACTATGATTGACGATCTTGGCGTCCTTTTGGACCCAAAACTTAAGTTTACTGATCACATTTCTTCCATGGTTAATAAAGCCAGAGGAGTGCTTGGTTTTATTAAAAGATGGTCGAAGGAATTTGACGATCCCTACGTCACTAAGACCTTATTTACTTCGCTAGTCCGTCCGATTCTAGAGTATGGGTCTCCCGTCTGGAGTCCCCAATACGGAGTACATATAGATCGCATTGAATCTGTTCAAAAAACTTTTTAATTTTTGCTTTACGGCGCCTCAACTGGGATGCAAACCTTAACTTACCTTCTTATTCTAGCAGATTACTTTTAATTAATTTACCCTCCCTAGCTAACCGTAGAACGATGCTTGGTACTATTTTTATTTATAATCTTATTCGTGGTGATATTGACAGTGCCGACTTGGTTGGTCGGCTTAACTTTTCTGTGCCAAGTAGATTAACTAGAAATTATATACCCTTAACATTAAACCACTGTAGATCTAACTATGACTTGCATGAGCCTTTCAGAGTATTATGTTCTGACTATAATAGACTGTATCCTATAATCTCAAATTCTGACTCTCTGCCGCTCTTAAAACGACTTATACTTACTTCGTTAGCACAAAATTAGATCCTACTTTTTTCCTCGGACTTTGCCTATACTTTCATAACTCGCGTCTATCTTCTCGCGAATCGTGCCGTACGATACACGGCTGCGCCCCCGGTCGGTTGGGCAGGTAAGTGGGCCGTGAGACTACGCGCGTAAAAAAAAAAAAAAAAAAAAATAAGCGAGGCGAATTTCTACAACTTCATAGAGACCGTAGCTCTGTTTGTTTCCTTTATTATCAACCTGTTTGTGCTGGCTGTGTTTGTCTATTGCATGTACGACATGTAGACATTCTGGCTGCTGGCCAGAACTCCACCATGACGGGCACCAATGCAAGTCAGTTCCCATGGAGGGATTCCTCAACCTGCAGTGGCCGCGTTGTTGTCGTGCGCTGGTCACGCGCTGCATTGTAATGATTTCCCCCTTCTTCTTTCTTTCAAGATGGAAGACCCCACCAACATGAACGACATACTCATTGCAGTGATGTCGCTCCACCTCCCCTTCACCTCATGTGCCGCCATAATGGGCGAGTTCGTCAGTGGATTGGGCAACAAAATAATTTCTACACTGCTGACCATTGTGGTGATTGGCGTTAATTTCGTGGTGCATGTGGAGAACATGTAAATTGAAGGCTGGCCCTAGTCAGCATATTTGCCATAGGGTAGACCGGGGCAGGTTGTCACACGGCGCACGTTGTCAGTTACTCAGATGTCCCCCCTTAACAACTTTTGGGTGACGTTTACACGAAATATCTATGTGTCACATTGTAGCTGAATAAATTGCCGATATTTTGGTATACAAGACTACACTAAAATATCAATAGAAAAAAAAAAATTCCAGAAAACAATGTGTGACAACCTGCCCCGGTCTACCCTACTATACTATTTATATACTACTACTATATACTATTTAACCTTGTGACATGGTTGCCTGCAGGGGCTATCAGCGCCTGATGAACAGTAGGTGGTTGCAGCGCTGGGTGTTACCAAGCCTGAACAGTTTTTTGATAAAGAACGCCAACTCGACGTACACCAGGATTGCCAGGAACGCTAAACAGGAGGCGACGGACGGCGAGCATGCGTAGCCATTACTGTGCTGCAATGATTTCGATGGCAGTGAGGAGGTTTGTTTCACCAACAGCAACCTTGTCTTTCAAGAGGACCTGGGATCAGTGTAACACAATAACTGAATTGAGTCAGAATTTCTCAAACGGGCCACCTAAAAATGTTCAAACGCGTTTTAATTTGAAAACAACTTTTTTGCATAGTACTCTTAATATAAAAAAGGTAATTTGAAGGATTTTGGCCAACAAATTTTTTTGCAGGAGATATTGACAATCAAAGTTGTGTTTTTATTATTTTTTCTTTATTTTCTTTAATTTTCTTTTATTTTCAAACATTTATCACAGCCAAGTTTATGGACCGATTTTAGCAAATCCACCGAAAATGGAACCGTCATTGAACACACATTCAGACACATTTTTTTCGGTCGATAAAGTTTAAAATTAGGTATTTTGATTTAAGTTTGTTTGTTAAAAAAAACTGAAACCATCGTCTTCTGCGCCTTCCACCGACTTGAAAAAAATCTCAATGATGGTTCCTGTCATTTCCAAAATTATCGCGTTGAGAAAAAAAATGGCCCGCAGTTAATAACAAAGTATTTGGTACTAGAACGTCTTACAGTTGGGTTTTTTACCCCTAAACTGGTAATTATTCAAAAAGTCATTTTTTTATTTTAATAATTCAGTGATACCATATCAAAAAAGATTAAATTCTTAATCAAATCCAGTTTACCGAAAAATTTTAAGTCAAAACCTAGTTGCATAATGTACGATCAAAGTTTCGATTTCGTTCTTAGTTAAAACAGCCACGCTAAAATTTTTCTGTAAACTGGTATTGATTAAGAATTTAATCTTTTTGATATGGTATCACTGAATTATTAAAATAAAAAATGACTTTTTGAATAATTACCAGTTTAGGGGTAAAAACCCAACTGTAAGACGTTCTAGTACCAAATACTTTGTTATTAACTGCGGGCCATTTTTTCTCAACGCGATAATTTTGGAAATGACAGGAACCATCATTGAGATTTTTTCAAGTCGGTGGAAGGCGCAGAAGACGATGGTTTCAGTTTTTTTAACAAACAAACTTAAATAAAATACCTAATTTTAAACTTTATCGACCGAAAAAAATGTGTCTGAATGTGTGTTAAATGACGGTTCCATTTTCGGTGGATTTGCTAAAATCGGTTTATAAACTTGGCTGTAATAAATGTTTGAAAATAAAAGAAAATTAAAGAAAATAAAGAAAAATTAATAAAAACACAACTTTGATTGTCAATATCTCCTGCAAAAAAATTTGTTGGCCAAAATCCTTCAAATTACCTTTTTTATATTAAGAGTACTATGCAAAAAAGTTGTTTTCAAATTAAAACGCGTTTGAACATTTTTAGGTGGCCCGTTTGAGAAATTCTGACTCAATGCTAACTTGAATGCATACCAAAAATGGGAAATTAACTCTATTTACAAAAAAGGGCAGAGAAATGTAACTCTTTTAAGGCACAATTTTACCTTGTAAAGACAAAAAAATCAATTAATTTTTTTTGCATTTTCGGATAGATACCTAAGGTGCTGCCCACAACTATACGACACCCCAAAAACTTTTGTTTCACCCCTCGCCAAAATCCAGATCGTCACGGTAATTGAAAATTTTAAATGCAGATGGAAAGAACAAAGTGTAATGTGTAAAAATAAGTCATCATTCCCGGAGAGATCCTCTCCTGGAAGATGAGCCGTTGAATTTTCCAAAAATGCTCACTTTTTTGCCTTTTCGCTTCTGTATCATAACTATACGACACTTTTGCTATTTTTTTTTTGTCTCCCACGGATGTTGGACAACAAAATTTTGTTTACAGAAGAGTAAATACATGTGTTAAGAGTAATTTAAGATTTAATTTTACAACCTTGTGACTATGCATTTTTGATATCCGGCTTATAATCATTTTAAAGGACTTTGACTTTTCGACTTTGACTTTAGGTGACCCAGGATCCTTTTTGGTTTCGATTTAGGCCTTAACATTCGACAGCACCATCATACAGAATAACTCAAAAAAAACCGATTCCAATTCCCAACTTTTTGCTGCCAAAATCTGGAAAAAGTGTTTTTTAATGCAATTTTGGTCACTGTTAACGCCATTATTAAAATAACCACACTGTAAAAAAATTCTTCATTTATTAGACCAGTAGCCCCTAACCATCCTTCGTAAGGCTGCATCATTGGATTGGCCAGAAAGCACATGACATGGACGACAGAGAAGAACAAAGTTCCACCCAAACTTTGCTACCTGGAGTACTATGTGGAAACAGCTGTTTCTAGCATTATATTGGCGGGTGGAACTTTGTTCTCCTCTGTCGTCCATGTCATGTGCTTTCTGGCCAATCCAATGATGCAGCCTTACGAAGGATGGTTAGGGCTACTGGTCTAATAAATTAAGAATTTTTTTACAGTGTGGTTATTTTAATAATGGCGTTAACAGTGACCAAAATTGCATTAAAAAACACTTTTTCCAGATTTTGGCAGCAAAAAGTTGGGAATTGGAATCGGTTTTTTTGAGTTATTCTGTATGATGGTGCTGTCGAATGTTAAGGCCTAAATCGAAACCAAAAAAGGATCCTGGGTCACCTAAAGTCAAAGTCGAAAAGTCAAAGTCCTTTAAAATGATTATAAGCCGGATATCAAAAAATGCATAGTCACAAGGTTGTAAAATTAAATCTTAAATTACTCTTAACACATGTATTTACACTTCTGTAAACAAAATTTTGTTGTCCAACATCCGTGGGAGACAAAAAAAAAAATAGCAAAAGTGTCGTATAGTTATGATACAGAAGCGAAAAGGCAAAAAAGTGAGCATTTTTGGAAAATTAACGGCTCATCTTCCAGGAGAGGATCTCTCCGGGAATGATGACTTATTTTTACACATTACACTTTGTTCTTTCCATCTGCATTTAAAATTTTCAATTACCGTGACGAACTGGATTTTGGCGAGGGGTGAAACAAAAGTATTTGGGGTGTCGTATAGTTGTGGGCAGCACCTTACATGTTTCAATTACACTAGTTTACAGCCAATCGCCTCCAAAGCCAATTATACCAATTTCTGGTTGAGTAGGACTTCTAGATTACGAAAATACCATTACAAATTTTTTCTATGGAACAGTTTTTTTTTTAAGATTTATTAAAGTTAAAAAAAAAATTTCGGGTGTCTCTTTAAGTTTTCATTTATATCTCGAGTTTTGGCCAACCGATCCCGGTGCATTTTACAACATTTTACTACCAATAGACCAATCTTTAACATTGTCATACTAAACAATGGGATTGGATCAATCATTTATCTGCAAGAGCTCCACAAACACAAACTTTGTGAAAATTTTGGGCTGTTAAACGACTGTAAAACGGCTGCTATACCCTTAAAAACTCGAAAAAAAAAATCAGTTGAAAATTCACTATTAGTTTTAACTGAATTTCGGTAACCGAAATAATCGGACAAGCTAATCATTATCCACACAAAGAGTCCTCTTTAAAAATTATCTTTCTAGTCTTCTCCGAGTTACCTCCGTCCCACAAGGGAGCCACCTTGGTTCGCTCTTATTTACTTTATTTATAAACGACCTTCCATTAATTATAAATCATTCTCGCGTACTTATGTAAGCAGATGATATAAAGTAATGGCATAATAATAATCCAAGGATGTTTCCAGCCATTCCGACTTACAATCCGATCTGAACAGCTTTCATAACTGGTGGTGTGATAATTTACTGAATTTAAAAGGCTCAAACAAAGCTGATGATTTTTTTTAGAGTAATCCTAATTTAGCAACTTACAAGCTCAGAGGGTATAATATAATAACTCAGGTTAACGATCTTGGCGTCCTTTTGGACCCAAAGCTTAAGTTTTCAGATGGTGAATAAAGCCAGGGGAGTGCTTGGATTTATAAAAAGGCGGTCGAAGGAGTTTAATGATCCTTTAATCACTAAAACCTTATATTTTTTTCGTTAGTCCGGCCTATTTTGGAGTATGGGTCGACCGTCTGGAGTCCCCAATACGGAGTACACATAGATCGCATTGAATCAGTTCAAAAAAACTTTTAACTTTTGGCTTTACGGCGCCTTAACTGGGACGCAAACGTTAACTTAAGGACTTTTAATTAATTTACCCTCCCTAGCTAACCGTAGAGCGATGCTTGGTGCCGTTTTTCTGTATAATCTTATTCGTGGTGAAATTAATAGCACCGACTTAATAGGTTGGCTAAATTTTTCTGTCCCAAGTAGATTACCTAGAAATTATACTCCTTTAATATTAAATCATTGTAGATCTTACTTTCAGAGTATCATGTTCTGACTGTAATGGATTTTATCCTAACATATCAAGCTCCGACTCTCTGCCGCTCTTAAAACGACTAATACTAACTTTATTAGCACAATTTTAAATCAGATTTTAGATTTTCTTTCCTTTTTTTTTGTTTGTGTTATGCGATTTTATTCCGGTGTGTTTTGTGAAACTTAATTCACCTTCACACATGTTGGTGTTCACTGGTAGTATACAAAATGTGGCCCTTCACAGTATCGGGCAAAGTAGCAGTCTTTACGTCTATGTCTGGAATGAGTTTACCGCTTGCGCTCCGTCCAAGTTTCCAATTGTCAGATGGGTGCAATCTTGTAAGTCTTCTTCTGGTCTTAAGTCTGGATAGTGTTAGAGCAAGTCTGTTTGTATGTGAGAGGAGTGTTAGTGATAGATGTACAAACAGGATTAATTTTGAGATCTCGAAAAATAGTCGTGTTTCGTGTATAGTGTTGACAAGATTCAATGAGTTTTATCGATGTGTTACATGCAGTGCCCCAAAAGTTGATGCCCCAGGAAAGCGTTGGCATCAATATAGCTTTAAATAGCCGTGATTTTGCCGTCAGAGAAAGTCCGCTGCCCGGTCGAAGAAGCCGCCTCATTTAATGGGCTTTTTGACGAGTGGAAGCGCAAGTAGCCACAATATGCGGCTTCCAGGTGAGCCGACGGTCCAGAGTGAGCCCGAGGTATTTGATTGAAGGAGTGTGCTTGATAGGAGTTCCATCCAATACGTTTTAAGCCTGTTTAGCGAAAAGTAACATGTTGGGACTCGGCAGGCACCCAAGCTTTAAACTCGTTTAACATGTCCTGCACCATGTCCGTCGCCTCTCTGCTGAAAAAACTCGTCGCCAGAAAGGCCGTGTCATCGGCATACGTTGCTGTGAGAATGTGTCAGATTTTAGATTTTCTTTCCTCGAACTTTTAATTATATTGTTCATATCTCGCGTCTATCTTCACGCGAATCGCGCCGTACGACGTGGGGCTCTGCGCGAAAATATAAAACTTATGTTTGTGTCCAATATGTGTCACGCGATCTTCACAAGAGTTACTCCGTTGTTTACTCCCGAGGACTCTCATCATCCAACATTTATATTTTCCAATGGTATTTTTTCGTAACCTAACAAGCAATCATAAACTATTCTACTCCCTTGTAAATTCAGAGTCCAACATTTTGAATTTAATAACAAAATAATTTTTTTGCTAACTTTTTTAAGTCCTCTAAATTTTTAAAAATTCTGATGTCCAATTTCAGTTACTACTCCTTTCAGCTTCCCCATATTGACTCTATATACAGCCCCTTAAGTATTTAGGTTGAAGCTATTCGTAGCCTTTCCTCATATCCTGCCGTTGGAAAGGGAAACATTACTATTACTTAAGATGCTGCAGCTTTAGTGACGCTCTATAAGTTCTACATATCAACATGGTTAAATAAAAATAAAATGCCGCTCAAATATAGTAAAACTAACCTTCTTAAGTTTAATTCCTTTTTTTGTCAAGGCTTTTTCAAGGCATCAAGAAGAGCCAGAAGATACATGAGCTGAACGCAATGAAGGCAGAAGAGTACAGCAACGACAATCACGCCGTTTCAATAGACCAACAGATAAATCGAGCATTCATATGTGATTCATTCCTGCGTCTAGCATTCCAGTATGAGCCCGATATCCCTATGTGGGCCATCCTCTTCTGAAGAATTCGCGGTTTCAATTTTTCCTTTGTTATCATTGAGTTAAGAAGTAAAGAACCTATGTGGTCCATCTTCTTCTGAAGAATTCGCGGTTGCCCTTACTCGCGATTCAGCGAGAGACAACAACAACATCCAAAGAGCGATGCGTGGTCGGACTGATTGTGTTCGGCAGCAACTTGGAAGACATTAGCGTCTGCCTGGAAATACAACGCCTGGAGGTGCTGGCTTTTTGCGACAACCGCATATAGTCACTGAGCAGTCTGAGAAACTGCCACCAGCGGAAGGAGCTCTGTCTGCGGAAGAACAATATCTTCGGCTTAAAAAGGATCGACCACCTGGAGGGGTTCCACTCGCTTAGATTCCTGGGCTGATGAAAAATCAATTTACTGCTGGCAACTCCTTTTGGGCCTGCGTTCTGTGCCATCTGCCAAAGATCAAGGTGCTGGACAACATTAAGGTCTCCGAGCAGAAGCTGCAGGCTGCCCGGAGTCTCGCGTTTAGCGAAAGGATCAAAAAGAAGCAGGAACCGAAACCTGAAATAAAGTTGAAGAGTGGAGCTGGAAGCTCTAGGAACTCACATCAGTTCCAACCCACATCTATCAGACCTTACCAGTTACACCATCAGCACCCAAGCTTGCCGTGGTTACCCAGGATCGATGAAACGCCACAGAGGCAGGATGGCTAACAAAATCTCATTTAGTAAGCAGCGAAGTGTCTCGTTTAGCTAGAGTAAAATGCTTCATATTACAGTAGAAGTAACGAATAGGAAAGTCAGCTCAATGAAAAGGCGTCAAGTTAGGGCGAGACAAGGTTCGCCGGGTCCGCTTTATATATTTATATATTTTGATACATTTTACACTAAGCGAAAAACGTTAACTGAAACACAAATATTAGTCTAAACTTATAATACCCTTAACAGCTCTTCATGCACTAGTAAGCACGATAAAGAAAGCACTGTACCATAAAGAATTTGCGCTAGGCGCTTTTCTGGACATCTCGGGCGCATTTAACAATGTGTCGACCGCAGCAATAATGCAAAGCCTAAGAGCCTGGATTTTTAGTCTACTGCGTGCAGGAGAATACACGCCGAATGGGGGACCACAAGAGTAAGCAAGAAGGCAAAAAGAGGCACACCCCAAGGGGGAGTGCTTTGGCCCCTGCTATGGAACCTTGTGGTCAACGATCTACTCAAGAAATTCAAAAATAAAGCCCCTAAGATAACTGCCTATGCGGATGACATAGGCATAATTATCGTAGGCAAATGTCCATCGACTATCAGCTCTGTCGTGGAAAACATTCTAAAGGAGATACTTATGTGGGCAACGCACGCCGGACTAAGTATCAATGCGGACAAGACGGACCTCATCCTCTTCACAAAGAGGTACAAGGTGCCTCGATGGACTCCGCCAAAAATCAAAACAACACCGCTGGTACCAAAAGGAAGTATAAAATATCTAGGGACAGTATTGGAAAGCAAGCTGAGTTGGAAGTCCAATGTTGACGAAAGGGAGAAAAGGCCACCAATGCTCTCTATGCATCTCAAAAGATGCTGAGTTGCACATGGGATCTATTGCCCAGACTGATGCACTGGATCCTTATCTCAGTTGTGCGACCCATACTGCTCTACGGCGGGCTGGTATAGTGGCAGGCGACCGAAAAGTCCACTTACCTAAAGTTGATGGAGAAACCGCAGAGGCATGCACTCATGTGCATTACAGGAGCAATAAGATCAACTCCAACTTAAGCTCTACAAACAATTCTGAGTGTAAACCCTTTAGACATTCAGGCACGCCTCGTAGCATAGAAGACAGCACAACGTCTTTGCTCAACAGGCAACCTAGAAGCAAAAACCTACGGACACAGTAGAATTGCAAGGAGTATGTTAGTCAGCACAGACTACACCACTCCTAAAAACAACTTCAACCAAACTCCAACGTTCCTGAAGCCCAATGAGTGGCGCTCGGGAACGGATCAGGATACGACGAACATCTGTACAGACGGATCAAAAATGGAAGAAGGAGTTGGGGCAGCGGTGTACTGCCCCAATCCTCAACTGGAGCTCTCTTACAAACTCCCAGACAACTGCAGCATCTTCCAGGCAGAAATAGTTGCCATACGGAAAGCTGCAGAAGCGGCACAGCAGTCGGGATCAGGCAAAGATATCAACATATTCGTCGACAGTCAAGCAGCAATAAAAGCTCTGCAAGCTCGCACGATAAGCTCAAAAAGCGGTCTATCGAGCAGGGAAGCACTGGATTCACTGAGCACCTCGAGAAGAGTTCAAATCTTTTGGATACCTAGCCATCAAGGCCATGAAGGCAATGAGATGGCAGACGACCAAGCCAATGAGGGAGCAAGAGGAGTAAATATGATCCCTGAAGACATACCACCCTCTCTGCGAACACTACACCTCCAAATGGAGATGGATGCACAATATATTGCAGATCAAAGGTGGAGGAACACCACCTACTGCAAGTTCTCAAGAAAGATGTGCAAGAAATACAGCATAAAACTTACCCAGCACTTACTACAGCTTCGGAGACCGCACTGCAGGCTACTAGTTGGCCTCCTTACAGGCCACTGGTGAGTTGCGGCTCACACCGACGACAGATGTAGGAAATGCAGAGAACCAGGTGCCAAAGTAACGCTGGAGCTGCAGCGCACTTGCAGCACAAAGACAGCGTTACTTCGCAAGACCAAGGCTTACATCGCTGGAGGAAGTGAGTCCACTCGGACACAAAACGCTCTTGGCCTTTGCCAAACACACTCGCATATCGCAGGACGTCACCAGTTTACTCGGTCCAGAGATCTCAACACCCCCGGTACCACTAAGGACCAAACTGGTCTATGTGTGGCTCCCCAACAGGAGCCAGCCGGTCCTACCTAACCTTACCTATAATACCCTTAGACTCTAATTATAATACCCTGAAAGGGTATAAAAAAAATGTATTTTGACTTAGATGTGAACAAGTGATATAAGGACAAGTTTCAAATAAAATCATCCATTCTTACCAGCGACAACTAGTGTCGCCAATTTCAACAAATCCTGGTAATCAGGTAGAAAAACTGATTTAGCCATTATGTGTGAAAGCTTAGAAATCGTTGACAGATCGTACTTAGTAATATATTTTGCACCACCGTGCGACCTGGGTTTTGCAGTGGTTTTTTCATAAAATATACTTGGCTGCGTGCGGTGTGATTGTCACTTTATTTTACTTCGCTATAGAGGTGTGTTTGTTTGATTTTTAAGTTAACCGAAGAAAAAGAAAAACATGTATACATACTTTTAAATCACACGTTTTGTTCAAGAGTAAATTGCTTGGCTTTAAATCCCGATGAAGAACGTTTGCTGAATGTATGTATTTCAATCCGCGCAATATCTGGTACAAGAAGTAGCAGATGTGATCATTACTCAGCCTCTGAAAGAAACAAAACAATTATTACCATTAACGTGGTTCAGAACAAAAGCAGTCAAAACAGGGAAAGTTTTGAGTAAGAGTAAAAGAATTGAAAGTAATCTGCTGAAATTAGATGGTAGCATCCCAGTTTAGGCGACATAAAGCAAAAAGAAAACAAGTTGTTCTGTACAAATATATGTATGTATTCCATATTGAAGATTCCAGACGGTAGACCCATACCTAAAAATCGGACGGACTATAGAAAAAAAAAAAGGGTTGTAGTGACATAGAGCTTATTTTAATGTAGTCAACCAGCTTTGAATAAAACCAGGAACTCCTTCAATTTCAATTCAATTTTTGTCAACATTTCAGAGGAAGCAATGAAAAATTATTGAAGTTTTAGATTTTAAAGTCCACCGCAACCGTTGCCTCGTGCGACATGATTTTGATCGCTTAGTCAGTGCCTTCGTAATCTTAACATAAAAACCCAAGCAATCGACAAGCCGAAGTTTTTGATAAGTTAATGAATCAGCCACGTGTTTGGAAAAAATAACAAGAAAGAAGGATCAGGCCATGTCAACTGTGACAAAAATTTCGGGGTAATTTTTTTTGTTTCGAAAAAAAATTTTAAAATGTGTAGATTAGGACAGTAGGGGAGACCGGGGCTAGTGTGCCGAGTTTGGACTTAGGAATTTCTTCTAATGTTGTGGGCTAACTTTTTCGGAAACGGTTTGCGCTGTCATTAAGGTAGAACCCTTGGGCACATCTGTGAATTTTCTTATGAATGAAAAACAACCATGGAAAAAGTTATTAACAAAAAACTGCAACAGAAAAAAGAGTTTGGTTAAGTCAATTAAACACAAGAAATCCATGACCGTATTATGTTTATTGATTAAAAAGTAAGTGTACATATGTTTACAAGTTTACAATAATAATATTGTTGTAAAAAAAAACTCCCCACTTTACTTTTAAGTCTTTTTAGTCTTGGACTTAATGGAGGTAGCTTTAATGAACTTTTTGGACATTCTAGCTGCTTTTTTTTCCTCTACCAGCTCACGCTAACGTCCCCTTTCATTTTTCTCCTCCGTCAATGCTGCTATTATCGGCGATCCTGTCAAAATTTGGGTTGATCGGCATTTACGACCTTGACGCCCCACACTAAACTCGGCACACTTACCCCAATGCATTTGTTAAGATAAAATGACGATGCATAAACACAAAAGATAGATTACCACGGAAAAAGTCACACTATTTTGTAGGGTTTTGAATGCGCTTTCCAGCGGTACCACGTTTTCGGAAATCGGATGATAATTGTTTGAATAGAATATAAGTAAACACAACATGAATAATTTACTTACCGGTGCCGAAAACAGAAAAAGTGTGCTCGTGGGCAAACCGCAACACCTATATAACCCTAACTACGTTGGTAAAACCGCGAACTAATACTCGACAAAAAAAAGTGTAGATGACGCCACTGCGCTTTAAGCTCTTTTCAAAAAGGGCACTCGGCACACTTACCCCTTCGGCACACTAGCCCCGGTCTCCCCTACCTAAAAACACTTTTAACAGTTTTTGAAATTTTGCACCGTTTTCGATATTTTGAGCTTCAAAGTTCAAAAAATTGTTTTTAGGGTTTTGGCGAAAAATGTATAGCTCACGAACGGCTTGACATATATCGACGAATTTTTTTTTGGGGTATAAGAAAATCGTTTTACCCTTAAAAAAAAAGTACTTAAAAAATGTAATTAAAAAACTAACTTAAGCTTAAAGAACAATTGTTTAAACAAATAAGTTTTCAAAAGTTTTTACACAATTATCTTCGAATTCTTAACAATGTGTTCCAAAAAGAAAAAAATTGTAGATTTTACTCGGACAGTTGATATCGAATTTTTTGTCCCGCCGCGCAAGGTTTGTCCATACAAAATGAACGCATGCAACACAGGCGTCGTGGTAGACGCCGGCAACGCAGTCGGCGAGATTGTCAATTGTATGACGTCAACGACGACGCCAGCGCTTCATGCGAGCATTAATTATGAACAAACTTTGCGCGGCGGGACAAAAAATTCGATGTCAACTGTCCGAGTAAAATATACAAATTATTCTTTTTGGAACACATTAATAAGAATTCGAAGAAATTGTGTAAAAATTTCATTTCCCTAGAACACTTTTGAAAATTTATTTGTTTAAACAATTGTTCTTTAAATTAAGTTAGTTAAATTAAAAAAAATTGTTTAAGGCTAAAACGATTCTCTTATACCCCAAAATTCGTCAATATATGTCAAGCCGTTCGTGAGCTATACATTTTTCGCCAAAAACCCAAAAAAAAACAATTTTTTGATCTTTGAAGCTCAAAATATCGAAAACGGTGCGAAAATTCGAAAAACTTTTGAAATTGTTTTTGGCCTAAAAATTAATAAGTTTGAAAAATGAATAATTTTGACCTATGATCCATTAAAACTGCGGTCTATCCTTAAATTGACACTATTTTATTGATACACATTGATACTTCACGGTTTTTGTTATAAGATGATGTATTAATCTTATCATAATGGGTCAGGCCACGTCAACTGTACCTAAAATTTGAACAAATTTTTCTGATTCGAAAAAAAACTATAAAAATGTGTTGCTTAGGATAGTACCTTAAAACACTTTTAACAGTTTTTCGAAATTTCGCACCGTTTTCGATATTTTGAGCTTCAAAGTTTGAAAAATGTATTTTTAAGTTTTGGAGAAAGTTGTATAACTCTTGAACGGTTTGACATATATCAACAAAACTTTTTTTAAAGGTAAAAGAATCGTTTTGTCTTAAAAAAAAAATAGTTAAAAAATTTAATGTTTAATTTGACATAATTTTTAACAACAATTGTTTAAACAAATGCATTTTCAAAAGTGTTCTGGGGCAGTTTTTGCTTTGTAACTTTCGCACAATTATCGTCGAACTATTATTTATAAAGTTGCAAAAAAAAATTTTTGTACTTTTGCCTTGAACAGTTGGAATCGCATTTTTTGTCACGCCGCGCACGGTTTTCGCATACGAATGCTCGCAACCGTCTCCGTTGACGTCGTTGACGTCGGTGATGGCGCCGACTGCGCTGCCGGCGTCTACCACAACTTTTGGGCTGCTTGCAACTAACTGTATGTAAAAAACGTGCGCGGCGTGACAAAAAATGCGATTCCAACTGTCCAAGGCAAAAGTACAAAAATTTTTTTGCAACTTTATAAATAATAGTTCGACGATAATTGTGCGAAAGTTACAAAGCAAAAACTGCCCCAGAACACTTTTGAAAATGCATTTGTTTAAACAATTGTTGTTAAAAATTATGTTAAATTAAACATTAAATTTTTTAACTATTTTTTTTTTAAGACAAAACGATTCTTTTACCTTCAAAAAAAGTTTTGTCGATATATGTCAAACCGTTCAAGAGTTATGAAATTTTCTCCAAAACCTTAAAAATACATTTTTCGAACTTTGAAGCTCAAAATATCGAAAACGGTGCGGAATTTCGAAAAACTGTTAAAAGTGTTTTAAGGTACTGTCCTAAGCTAAAAATTTTTATAGGTTTTGTTCAATTCCAGAAAATGACTAGGTACAGTTGACATGGCCTGACCCAATTCCTTATACATCGGCCGCTGCGGCGTTTCGAGTTTTATTTTTGAGTTTTATAAAATAAATCTTACGCAATAACGATTATTCCTGAGTTTTATTTTTTTTTACTCACACAATAACGATTACGAAAAATAAAAATCATACATAACGATTATTGCTGAGTAAAAAAAATAAAAATCAGAAATAATCGTTACAGTGTAAGTAAAAAAAAAAAAAAATCAGGAATAATGATTATTTTGTGAGTTTTATAAATAAAACTTATAATGATTACAGTCCCTGTTTTTAGGTACTGTCCTAATCTACACATTTTTAAAGTTTTTTCGGATCAAAAACATCACCCCGAAATTTTTGTCACAGTTGACATGGCCTGACCCAGAACGCTGTAGTCGGGTTTCCCGACTATAAGATTTGCGATACTCATAGCCCTCTTAAAAAAAAAGACAAGAAAAAACGATAGAGTCGCCACCTATTAGGGGCTACATAAACTACATTTGTAGTTTTTTACATTCACAAACACGTGTATGTAGTATATGTAAGTAGACTATATTTGCAGCATTGCTAAATGTTCTTTAACTTCTTTATTAGACGTTACTCTTCGAGTATCGCAAATAAAAATAATATATATATACATATATATATCGGCTTTCGGAAACCGAGGCTTGATCCACAAGATCAATAATAATAGATTAAAGGGGCTGTATATGTTGCGGTCGGTAAAAAATTCGAAAAAAAATTTTTTCTTTTATCTTAAAGTATATATTTTCAAAAGTGTTATCCCAAGTTTTCATACAGATGGAAGCAGTAGGAGCAAAGGTTTAGCGTTTTCATCTTACTCCGTTAGGAAGGCTTGGCTTGGTACTAAAACTTTAAAAACGATTATATTGAAATCATGTTTTTTTTCTGCGATTGCGGGCAGAGTTTTAAGCCTATTTTGGTATTTTTTTTTCAATTGTTCGTAATTTGATTGCCGTGTCTTTGAACGATTCCACTTTTTAATATAAACTCCTAAATTTTAACACAGAAAAAAAATACTTTTTTCCAAAAAATGGTCCCCGTTGAAAAAAATATTTCTAAAATTTTTATCGATCGTTCAAAGACACCACAAGTGGCTATGCTAACTGAATTTGTATGGTTTCTTTCGAAAATCAGTCATTGTACTATGATAAACAAATCACAAAAATTCAATAAAAATATGGCTACATACCTTTTTAAAAAATCAAACTTTTACTCGTTTTCCCAAACCGCAACATATATAACCCCTTAGGAATTAGTTCAGTTCAAGACTTAAAACCAATTAGTCTGTGTTCTCAAAATAAAAATAAAACTTTGTAACTAGTTAAGTTTAAATATAACAAGACCGACTATAAGATTTGCGATACTCATTGCCCTCTTTAAAAACAGTTAGCTAGCCCTCTTCAAAAAAGTGTAGCCTACTTTCAAGCGCAATCATTTTTAGTGCTCTCTTAAAAAAAAAAAAGGTTTAGCCTATTTTCGAGCGCAATACAAATTTTTAACGCACTTGAATACACAATTTCTTGAAAATGGCCAGATTTTCAAAATTTTTAGATATTTGGGTAGATGTTTTCAATACAAACAACATTTATTTAAGCCACTTTTCTCTAGCATTAAAAATGTGGACACCACAGAGTTTCGCGGTTTGTGGGGTTAAAAGGGGCGTGGTTAAGTTTTGAAACAAATTTGATCTGCGCCTTGCTCCTAGAAGTCTGTGTGCAAAATTTGGTGGTTCTAGCTCTTATAGTTCCCGAGATCTCGATGTTTGTGCGGACAGACAGACGGACGGACGGACGGACAGACAGACATTTCAACGTTTACAGCATTTGCTTACTCTTCGAGTATCGCAAATAAAAACTATACGACTAGTTTTAGCCCGATCAACGTTATGTCCCTAACACACAAGATCCGTAAAAGTGAAGTCCGCAAAAAGAGTCTACGTGAGAAAAATATCGCAATTTTAATTTTTAAAAGGATATATTGTATAAAAAAAACATCAACCCAATTCGGTCGGGTTTATTCTGTGAAACAAAAAACTGAAAACGGCAGTTGCATTATTGTCAGAGGCCCACCTCAACCAAATTTTGGGCCAAATAAAAGAACTGAACTCAGACAGACACATGTTATTTTTAGAGCCATCGAGAGATTGGTGGTTCATGCTGCCCAAGATGTTGTCGCCAGATCCGGAACCAACAACTGGAAGAAGATGAAAGGTGCCCTTATCATGGCATTTAAGGACCACAGGCCTTAGGAAGACCTAATAAAAAAAACCTGTACGAGACACAATACAAAGGAAGCATCAGTAAGTTCATCACTGAACTAGTAGATAAATCACGTACAATTTTTGACTAATTAGCTTTAGAAACCAATCCGATAGAT
The DNA here is from genome assembly GCA_018150695.1 of Drosophila oshimai. Classification (NCBI taxonomy): domain Eukaryota; kingdom Metazoa; phylum Arthropoda; class Insecta; order Diptera; family Drosophilidae; genus Drosophila; species Drosophila oshimai. The sequence continues at coordinate 461,617 of JAECWM010000291.1, read as the reverse complement.
AAAGTTAACTATTCAAATTTAAAAAAAAAAAAAAAAAATCAAGGAATTATCGTTGGCTATCCTTGGCAAAAAAAGATATACAACTTTTGAAAAATTAAAGATTGCTTCTATGGAATTGGGATATTATGGATGCAAGTTCGTATGAAACATTTTCCCAAAATAATTATCGTAGGAATTCGGTAAATTTTCATAAAAATTATTATAGCAAAAGAAAAAATTCCAATGTCCCTTCAAAAAGTTAAAATCATTACAACAGTTATTCGAACGAACTCAAACTATTCGACAACTTCTCAGCGCACATAGGGAAAATTTCAACATTTAGGGCGACAAAAGTCATTTTTTTAAAGTTGACCAATGAGGAAACTAATCACTTCAAAAAATAATAGACACCCAAACGAACAAAAGGTACTAATTTAATTTTTTAAAAGTGCGCCCGTAAAAATACAACAATTTAAAGTGGTGTTATTTGGTCTTTTAAGTTAAAAAAATAACAAAAGTGATGGATTTTGAAAATACAGGCTTTTGTTTTATAGTACTTTTTAGAAAATAGAATGTCTTTTTCCTTTTATTTTTTTCTTCATTAGTGAAAAATACCTTTCAAGTTCGTCCAACCTATTATTTCTATGACCAATCGATTAATAATTAAACCAGCTAACTGTCAAAAAATTGACCTCCTCCTTTTTCCATTAAAATAGGAAGGAAAAGTTTTGTGAGAAAAAGGAAAAGCATTTTTTTTTTATAATATAATTAGGGAAAAAATTTTTTTTACAAAAAAAAAACAGGAGCGGAAAAAAATTATTAAAATGAACTGACCGCTTTTTTAAAAATAATTTTATGCATAAAAGATCAATTTGATTTTTATTAATTTTAATATAAAAAAAATAAAAAAAAATAAATAACAAAGGGCTAAAACTAAAAAAAAACCCATTGTTTTTTTTTTTTTTTATTTTTTTTTTTTTTCTTTTTTAATTCAACTTACATATTTATTTTTTTTCACTTTTTTTTTTCTTCGGGTTAATAGCGAAGATTCGAATAGGTTGGGTGGGATTTTTTTTTAAATTATTTTTTCTTTTTTATAGAAGTAATTTTAATTTTTTATTAGAATTATAAAATCATAATACTATTAAAATTTTTAAATTTTTTTCACTTTTTTCATTTTTTTTGAATTTTTACGAAAAAATTGATTTTTTTTATATTTTATTTTTTTTTAATTTTTTTTGGCCTTTTTAATTTTTTTTTTAAATTTTTTATTTTTTTTTTTTTTTTTTTTTTTTAACCTTTTTTTTGTATCATTTTGTTTTTTTCAATTTTGTTTTTTTTTTTTTTTCCGAGTTTTTTTTTTTATTGGGGTTTTTTTTTTTTTTTTTTTAACTTTTATTTTTTTCTTCTTATATTTTTAAAATTTTTAGAAATCTTATACACCTTAATTTTTTTTTTTTTTTTTTTAAAAAAATTTTTTTTATTTCTTATTCTAACTTTACCTTTACTTTTTTTTAAAAGGGAGAAAAAAAGTTTAAAAAAAAAAAAAAATTTTTTTTTTTCTTTAAAAATTTCAAAAATATTTTCACGATAGTCCTAAAAAAACAAAAATTGAAGTTAACATGGAGCTACAAAATCTAGGTAAAAAAAAAAAATATCTTTTTTTTTAGGTATTTTTTAAAAGGCCCTTGAATGCCACAAAAACTTGAGTAAAAAAAGAAATTTCCACTTTGAACACTTTTTCCCACGGGACGGAAAAATTTTTAAGCAAGGAATTATTTTGACAAAAATGCGATAAAATTTAAAAAAAATTAAAAAAAAAATAAAAAAACCCTATAAAACAAAAATTTTTAAATAAAACCCAAAAAAAAAAAAAAACAAAATTATAAAATAATTTAAAAAAAAAAAAATAGGTATATTTAAAACCGATTAGTAAAACTTTACTTAAAGAAAAAAAAGGAAAAATTTTAAAAAAGCGATTCCAACTGTCCAAGGCAAAAGTACAAAATTTTTTTTTTTCCAACTTTATAAATAATAGTTTGACGATAATTGTGCGAAAGAAGTTACAAAGAAAAACTGCCCCAGAACACTTTTTGAAAATGCATTTGTTTAAACAATTGTTGTTAAAAATTATGTTAAATTAAACATTAAATTTTTTAACTATTTTTTTTTTTAAGACAAAACGATTTTTTTACCTTCAAAAAAGTTTTGTCGATATATGTCAAACCGTTCGAGAGTTATGAAATTTTCTCCAAAACCATAAAAAATTTTTGTTTTAACTTTGAAATTCAAAATATCGAAAACGGTGCGGAATTTCGATAAACTGTTTACAGTGTTTTAAGGTACTGTCCTAAGCTAAAAATTTTTATAGGTTTTGTTCAATTCCAGAAAATGACTAGGTACAGTTGACATGGCCTGACCCAATTCCTTATACATCGGCCGCTACGGCGTTTCGAGTTTTATTTTTGAGTTTTATAAAATAAATCTTACGCAATAACGATTATTCCTGAGTTTTATTTTTTTTTACTCACACAATAACGATTACGAAAAAATAAAAATCATACATAACGATTATTGCTGAGTAAAAAAAAAATAAAAATCAGAAATAATCGTTACAGTGTAAGTGTAAAATGTAAACAGGAATAATGATTATTTTGTGAGTTTTATAAATAAAACTTATAATGATTACAGTCCCTGTTTTTAGGTACTGTCCTAATCTACACATTTTTAAAGTTTTTTCGGATCAAAAACATCACCCCGAAATTTTTGTCACAGTTGACATGGCCTGACCCAGAACGCTGTAGTCGGGTTTCCCGACTATAAGATTTGCGATACTCATAGCCCTCTTAAAAAAAAAAGACAAGAAAAACCGATAGAGTCGCCACCTATTAGGGGCTACATAAACTACATTTGTAGTTTTTTACATTCACAAACACGTGTATGTAGTATATGTAAGTAGACTATATTTGCAGCATTGCTAAATGTTCTTTAACTTCTTTATTAGACGTTACTCTTCGAGTATCGCAAATAAAAATAATATATATATACATATATATATCGGCTTTCGGAAACCGAGGCTCGATCCACAAGATCAATAATAATAGATTAAAGGGGCTGTATATGTTGCGGTCGGTAAAAAATTCGAAAAAAAAATTTTTTCTTTTATCTTAAAGTATATATTTTCAAAAGTGTTATCCCAAGTTTTCATAAAGATGGAAGCAGTAGGAGCAAAGGTTTAGCGTTTGCAACTTACTCCGTTAGGAAGGCTTGGCTTGGTACTAAAACTTTAAAAACGATTATATTGAAATCATGTTTTTTCTGCGATTGCGGGCAGAGTTTTAAGCCTATTTTGGTATTTTTTTTCAATTGTTCGTAATTTGATTGCCGTGTCTTTGAACGATTCCACTTTTTAATATAAACTCCTAAATTTTAACACAGAAAAAAAATACTTTTTTCCAAAAAATGGTCCCCGTTGAAAAAAATATTTCTAAAATTTGTATGGATCGTTCAAAGACACCACAAGTGGCTATGCTAATTGAATTTGTATGGTTTCTTTCGAAAATCAGTCTTTGTACTATGATAAACAAATCACAAAAATTCAATAAAAATATGGCTACATACCTTTTTAAAAAATCAAACTTTTACTCGTTTTCCCAAACCGCAACATATATAACCCCTTAGGAATTAGTTCAGTTCAAGACTTAAAACCAATTAGTCTGTGTTCTCAAAATAAAAATAAAACTTTGTAACTAGTTAAGTTTAAATATAACAAGACCGACTATAAGATTTGCGATACTCATTGCCCTCTTTAAAAACAGTTAGCTAGCCCTCTTCAAAAAAGTGTAGCCTACTTTCAAGCGCAATCAATTTTTAGTGCTCTCTTAAAAAAAAAAAGTTTAGCCTATTTTCGAGCGCAATACAAATTTTTAACGCACTTGAAGACACAATTTCTTGAAAATGGCCAGATTTTCAAAATTTTTAGATATTTGGGTAGATGTTTTCAATACAAACAACATTTATTTAAGCCACTTTTCTCTAGCATTAAAAATGTGGACACCACAGAGTTTCGCGGTTTGTGGGCGTTAAAAGGGGCGTGGTTAAGTTTTGAAACAAATTTGATCTGCGCCTTGCTCCTAGAAGTCTGTGTGCAAAATTTGGTGGTTCTAGCTCTTATAGTTCCCGAGATCTCGATGTTTGTGCGGACAGACAGACGGACGGACGGACGGACGGACGGAAGACAGACATTTCAACGTTTACAGTATTTGCTTACTCTTCGAGTATCGCAAATAAAAACTATACGACTAGTTTTAGCCCGATCAACGTTATGTCCCTAACACACAAGATCCGTAAAAGTGAAGTCCGCAAAAAGAGTCTACGTGAGAAAAATATCGCAATTTTAATTTTTAAAAGGATATATTGTATAAAAAAAACATCAACCCAATTCGGTCGGGTTTATTCTGTGAAACAAAAAACTGAAAACGGCAGTTGCATTATTGTCAGAGGCCCACCTCAACCAAATTTTGGGCCAAATAAAAGAACTGAACTCAGACAGACACATGTTATTTTTAGAGCCATCGAGAGATTGGTGGTTCATGCTGCCCAAGATGTTGTCGCCAGATCCGGAACCAACAACTGGAAGAAGATGAAAGGTGCCCTTATCATGGCATTTAAGGACCACAGGCCTTAGGAAGACCTAATAAAAAAACCTGTACGAGACACAATACAAAGGAAGCATCAGTAAGTTCATCACTGAACTAGTAGATAAATCACGTACAATTTTTGACTAATTAGCTTTAGAAACCAATCCGATAGATAAAGTTAACTATTCAAATTTAAAAAAAAAAAAAAACAATCAAGGAATTATCGTTGGCTATCCTTGGCAAAAAAAGATATACAACTTTTGAAAAATTAAAGATTGCTTCTATGGAATTGGGATATTATGGATGCAAGTTCGTATGAAACATTTTCCCAAAATAATTATCGTAGGAATTCGGTAAATTTTCATAAAAATTATTATAGCAAAAGAAAAAATCCAATGTCCCTTCAAAAAGTTAAAATCATTACAACAGTTATTCGAACGAACTCAAACTATTCGACAACTTCTCAGCGCACATAGGGAAAATTTCAACATTTAGGGCGACAAAAGTCATTTTTTTAAAGTTGACCAATGAGGAAACTAATCACTTCAAAAAATAATAGACACCCAAACGAACAAAAGGTACTAATTTAATTTTTTAAAAGTGCGCCCGTAAAAATACAACTATTTAAAGTGGTGTTATTTGGTCTTTTAAGTTAAAAAAAATAACAAAAGTGATGGATTTTGAAAATAGAGGCTTTTGTTTTATAGTATTTTCAGAAAACTACCTTCAATGTCAACATTTCGACCAGCTAAAGGCCGTCAAAGATACACCCAATTTTTCCTTTATTTTTTCTACTTCATTAGTGAAAATAATACCTTTCCAAGTTCGTCCAAGCTATTATTTCTATGGCAATCGATTAATAATTACACCAGCTAACTGTCAAAAAAAAATTGAGGTCCACCTTGCTCCATTTTGCGAGAAAATCAGGTGCAAAGGTTGTGTGAGCAAGTAAGTAAAGTACTATTTCTGTAATATAATATATGGCAAAAAGCTTCTTTCAGGATGAAAACAGTAGAGCGGATAAACCTTTTTAACAAAATGAACGTGCAGGATTTCAAAAACATTAGTGATAGCGATCAAGAGGACATTGATGAATAATGATTTTAATAATAATAAATGAAAATAAACTAATAACACAGGGCAACACTAAAAAAAAGCCACGGATCATTTGCACTTTTTCATAGCATTTGGGTTCTCCTGAGTTCAAGTCCCATACAAAATTATTTTCCATCACCTATAGGTTCCGCGGTATAGCGACGAATAGAAAAGTATCATGTTGGACGACATTTTGAATTATGTCGCCTATTCCATAGAAGTAACCGTGATATTTAAGCTGGATTGTACACTCATAATACCACTACACTCAACAAAAATTGTCCCCGGCTTGGACATTTATCCATGCCTTTGAAATAAGACGTCAAAGTTGAAATCTCTCGTATAAGTCAAATTTTTGTCACATTCACCGGCCTGTTAAAAATATACCTAAAATGGTAGAATTTTTTATTTTACCTAGATTTTGTAGCCCTATGTTCGCATCAATTTTGGTTTTTGTGCATATTCCTGTTAATATTTTATTGGAATTCTTATAGCAACTAAGGTTAGTTTTTTTTTACTATTTCTACTACTATATTTTCTCCCAATTTTTGAAAAGTCATGGCAATCTTAAACACACATGCTTATATTATTGTGGAGTTAAAAAAATATTTTCTTAATGGACCATCTAAGCAAATGCCATGACTTTTCAAAAATGGGGAGAAAATGTAGTAGTAGAAAAAGTAAAAAAAATTTTCTTTTTTTGCTGTAAGAATTCCAAAAAAATATTATCACGATAGGCCTTAAAAAACCAAAATTGAAGCTAACATGGAGCTACAAAATCTAGGTAAAATAAAAAAATCTACCATTTTAGGTATATTTTTAAAAGGCCCTTGAATACGACAAAAACTTGAGTAAAATATGAGATTTCAACTTTGACGACTTATTCCAACGGAATGGACAAATATTCAAGCAGGAAATAATTTTTGTTCAACGCAGTGGTGTTTTGAGTGTATAATCCAGCTAAAAATATTACGGTAACTTCTTTGGCATAGGCAACATAATTCAAAGTGTCGTCCAACATGCGACTTTTTTATTCGTCGCTATACCGCGGAACCTATAGGTGATGGAAAATAATTTTGTATGGGACTTGGACTCAGGAGAACCCAATTGTCATGGAAAAGTGCAAATGATCCGTGGAGTTTTCAAAAAGTTCGATTTTGTTGCCCTGTGTAATATATTCTCTCAATATTTGTTTACTCCATATATATTATATTACACCACCGATAAAATTTTCTACTCAAAAAGATGATAGCAGTTCTTAAAGTAAATTGGTACCCTGAACTCAAATCTGAAATCCGTTTGTTAAGATTGGCTCTAGTTTTCGAGATATTGGTGTCTTACTTTCTATGAACCAATACGCTTGCAAATCTTGAGTCAGAATAATTAAAGTATCAAATATGCATATTATATCGGGTTTACAACCATAATAAACAATAAAATAATTTTGTCGCCCTAAATGTTGAAATTTTCCCTATGTGCAGCGTCATTCAAATCAAAATCAATCTAACACAAATAATAGGCTTACCTTTAAAAAAGTAAGAAACTCATTAACTCAAGGTAGGGCTTAAAATCCTTTGAATTACGAACCATCAACTTCAAACAATGACCCAAACGCGTCAGTTAAAAGACAAAGGGAAAGCCAGAGTTAAAGGAAGAGCCAGTGACGCATCCAGCAAAACCAAATACAGATTGGTGGTCGATTATCGCAATCTCAATGAGATAAATACCCAATCCCAAGAATGGATGAAATATTGGACAAACTTGGCCGCTGCCAATATTTCACGACAATTTATTTAGCAAAAGGATTCAACCAAATTCAAATGAATTCCAAATCAATTGCATAAACTGCATTTTCTGTACAGTACGTATGCCATTTGGCCTTGAAAATGCACCTGCAACTTTCCAAAAATGCATGAACAATTTTTTAGAAGAAAGAAACAGAATTCCTAGGTCATAAAGTGACAACTACAGGAGTAAACCAAATCCAACGAAGATCAGTGCAATAACAAATTTCCTCATTCCAAAATCACAAAAAAAAAATTAAATCATTTTTAGGATTGTGCGGACTGACTTTATAGGAAATTTATACAAAATTTTGCAAATATTGTAAAACCAATGACTAGTAAACTAAGGAAAGGAGCCAAAATTGACTTTAAAGAGGAAAATTATATAGAGGCCTTCGAGAAAATAAAAATATATATATATATATATTACTCTATAAAAATTTATCCCGGTTTTAACAAACCTTTTCACTAACAACTGATGCTTGCAATATAGGTATAGGAGCAGTTTTATCACAAGACCATAAACCTTTTATGTTTTGCTAGTAGAACATTAAACGAACACGAAATCAATTACGCGAACAAATAAAAAGAACTCTTAGCAATCGTCTGGGCAATGAAATGTTTTACATCATACATTTTCGGCAGGCAATTCGAAATACTGAGTGATCACAAACCATTAGTTTGATTAAACCATATCAAAGAACCAAAAAATGAAATTACAAAGGTAGAAATAAAATTGAATGAGTTTGATTATCAAATAAAATATTTACCAGGAAAGGAAAACCATGTAGCCGACGCATTATCCAGAACTAGGATAGAGAAAAATGTTAGGGAAAATTGCTAACAGTGTAGACGCAACCATTCACAGCTCACAACTTTCACAGCTCTGAACTTTCAACATTTACTCAAGACTAATCGAATACGTTATTTTCGTAAACTTAAAATTCAAACAACATACAAAGAAATGACAAAGACATTTGCAAAAGACATAATTAAAGAGTACCTTTGTACCAAAAACAGTGCTATTTATTTCCACAATGAAACTGACTTTCCAATATTCCAAAAGGCTTACCTCAAAATAATAAGTCCATATCAATTAACGTTTAACAAAGTGTAGTATAAAACAAGAAAGAACGCTATAGTCGGGTTTCCCGACTATAAGATTTGCGATACTCATTGCCCTCTTCAAAAAAACAAAACAAGAAAAAACTAGCCCTCTTTAAAAGAGTGTAGCCTGCTTTTAGGCACAATCAATTTTTAAGGCACTTGTATACACAATTTTTGAAAATGACCAGATTTTCAAAATTTTTAGATATTTGGGTAGATATTTTCAATACAAACAACATTTATTTAAGCCACTTTTCTCTATCATTAAAAATGTGGACACCACAGAGTTTCGCGGTTTGTGGGCGTAAAAAGGGGCGTGGTCAGGTTTTGAAACAAACTTGATCTGCGCTTTGCTAATACAAGTCTGTGTGCAAAATTTGGTGGTTCTAGCTCTTATAGTTCCCGAGATCTCGACGTTTGTACGGACAGACGGACGGACTGACAGACATTTCAACGTTTACAGTATTTGCTTACTCTTCGGGTATCGCAAATAATTAACAAATAATTTCACTTACACAGGATTTAAAGAAACAATATTAAAGAAACATAAACTTCTCCACAATCGATAAAACCATTAACTGGTTCAAAGAAAAATTATATTTCCCTTATTATCAGAAATTAATTAAAAACATATATGAATGCGAAATTTTTAGTATTGCAAAAACATAATATAGGAACACAAAATTGTCATTTAAAACCACTCTAGAAATCCAATACATTAGAGAAAAATACACAATGGATTTTTATATGGTTAGTAACACTTGTTTACAAAATTAAAGAAAAAAAATGCTCCCACGCCAATTATACCAATTTCTGGTAGAGTAGAACTTCTAGATTACGAAAATACCATTAACAATTTTTTTCTATGGAACAGTTTTTTTTAAAGATTTTGTAAAGTTAAAAAAAAACCTCGGCTGTCTCTTTAAGTTTATATTTATATCTCGAGTTTAGGGCAACCGATCCCGGTGCATTTTACAAAATTTTACTACCAAAAGACCAATCTTTAACATTGTCATACTAAAGAATGGGATTGGATCAATCATTTATCTGCAAGAGCTCCACAAACACAAACTTTGTGAAAATTTTGGGGTTTTAAACGACTGTAAAACGGCTGCTATACCCTTAAAAACTCGAAAAAAATCCGTTGAAAAATCACTATTGGTTTTAACAGAATTTCGGTAACCGAAATAATCGGACAAGCTAATCATGCAAGAAATTCATTGGAAATTAGATTTCTTGTGGATTTTTAAAGTTAGGCATTTTAGCTTTTTTCGGCCGTTAAGCACCGAATGTCCCAGAAGGCTTGTGAACTGTAAACTGTTAACAGTGTTGTCGATAGATAAACAAATATTTATTTTGTATATTTGTAAAGTTCAATTACGATTTAGCAAAAGCACTTGAATGTGTTAAGGCAATATCTTAAAACAAAGGGAAACTCAGGATAATTTTCTTAGGAAAAATCAGTAAAAATTTACATATGAGAAAAATAGAAAATTTGCTACAATTTGCTAAAGTCACAACTCAGTGTTAAACTAAACTATTTTAAATATATAAGAGTCGAATGCACCTTTAGATAAAGTGTTTCTTCTTTAAAATATTGTACGCTTTATTTATTTAAAAAAAAAACGCTTTGGCTTTGTTTTTGCTATTGGTTTCTCGAACGATAGATCAAATGTAGTCTTTCATCATCGCTTCATCCCAAAAGCCGTGATATTGTCGCTTGATGCCTTTTAATTGCTGATGGAAACGCTCACCATGCTCATCACTTACGTCGCCTAGGTTTTCCGGAAAAAAATCCAAGTGAGAATGAAGAAAATTAATTTTTAGGAACATATGAACACCTGCCAAAAACAAAGAAACATTAAAAGATTAACTTTTAACCATTAGAAGAATACCAGCTTACCTAGAGCTTTATAATTTTTCGAAAGATCTTTAACGATGGTCTTGTAATTGTTCGCTTTCTTGTTTCTAAGAAAGTTTTCAACTATAAGCCTAAATGACTTAAAAGCTGCCGCTTCAACCGGTGAAAAATTGAATTCCGAATCAGTTTCCTTCAAAAGTTTATTGAAACTTTTCGCTCAATTATCGTCGAAATGTTATTTATAAAGTAGCAAAGTAGTACAGTAGCGTTTTTTGTCCAGCCGCGCGTGGTTCCTCCATGGGAAATTTGCGCCAGCAGCTTTGGCGTCGTCGTTGACGTCACACAACGCTGACTGCGCTGCCGGCGTCTCCCACGACGAAATTTCCCATGGAGGAACCACGCGCGGCTGGAAAAAAAACGCGATTCCGACTGTCCAAGGCAAAAGTGCAAATAACATAACATGCATAAATAACAGTTTGACGATAATTGTGCGAAAGTTAAAAAAAAAAAACTGCCCTAAAACACTTTTGAAAACCAATTTGTTTTAACAATTGTTGCTAAAAATTGTGTTAAATTACAAATTAAATTTTTTAAATATTTTTTGTTTACACTCAAAAAAAACTTTGTTAACATATGGGCTAACCCGAAAATTTTGAAACCAACCCGAAAAACGAAAAAAGCTAATAAAAACATATTTCTATATGGTTTTCTAACAAAATTTTTTTCCTAAATCATAGGAACTAAACTTGTCTAAGCAATGGCCAAAAAAATTTTTTTTTTTTTGGTACAACTCATTAATATTAGCAAAAAGTATTTTTTTGGTATTTTTGTCTGTTTTTTAGACCTGTTTTCATTTGTCATTTTCTCCTATTAGAATGACAAAGTGTGATAACATTTTGTTCACAAAGTGTCGTTTACATGTTAAACTATTTTCTCAATTCAAAAATCAAAAAGCTTTGATAGTTAATCGTGGCTAAAAGTATAGATAAACGCCTATTTTAGCTTGATGGAAGAAGTGTAACGTCCGCAACGTAACGTCCGCAACAAATTTAAATTAAGATTATTTTTATTAACGGAACTAGTTATCTTTCTTTTTTAAGCTGCATTGATATGATCATTCATTCCACTTCATTTTAAGTTATCTTACTTTTTTGGTTAACTATTCTTAATTCGCTAATAAATGTGAAAATGCATACAAACCTCAAATTTTACTTCCATTTTTGTAACGTCCGCAACGGAACTTTGAGCAAGCATAACTTTCTTTAAAAAACAGTTAGCCTCTTGTTTTTAAATTAATTTAAAAGTACACTTAAGAAACTGCATATGGCAAAAATCATGAAAATATACCCACGGCAACGGCAGCTGTGTCAATTGTAACAATCAAATTTGCGTACAAATGTAACGTCCGCAACGCAGGATTAGCCCATATGTCAAACCGTTCGAGAGTTACACTACTGGCCAAAATAATAAGTACACGCTTATGAGGTTTCTAAAACGTCTCGTAAAACTTATTTTTATTAACATAAGAAAAGATAAAGATACTTTAAGTTTCAAACATATTAGAGATTATAAAAAGATAACATAAGCATTTTCTATTCAAATAAAATGTTGTGATCGATTAAGTCTAAAAACATAAAAAGGGTTGGTCAAAATAATAAGTACACTTAGGTTATTTATCAATTTAAAGATCAAACAAAGAATTGGGCTATTGATTTTTATTGACTCCTTAAATATTTAAGTACATCCAAGCCAAAAAATGTATCTAGATGGGCCGCAGAAAGCATTGTACAGCTGAAGAAAGGCAGATTGCTGTGATTCTTCAGAAAGAAGGAAATCTCTCCGGGAAATAGCTAAAAGCCTTGGACGTTCAGTATGTTTGTTCAGAATGCCTTAAAATCAAAAGTCCTTGTAAAAACGAGGCCGAAAGAGGAAATCGCCACCACAACGGATACCCGCATCGTCAGTCTCGCAAAAAGGATCCTTTCATGTCTTTAAAGGCGATCAGCGGTAAATACAATGAAATATCATCCCGATCGGTTCGTCGTAGACTGGAAAAGCTAACCTACCAGGACGTATAGCTAAATTGTTCCATTACTTCGAGGAAAAATTTTCAGATGAGGGAACAGTTAGCTAAAAATCATTTCTTTCTGGGCCACATGGGTCTTCAAAATGGAATAATGTTTTATAGAGCGACGAACAAAAATAAATATTTATGGAAATGACTCCAGAAGATATGTGCGACGCCCAAAGGCAAAGAACTGACGTCCGGTACACAAAGAAGACCGTAAACACTTAGGCGGATGTATAATGGTTTGGGGCTGTTTTCTTGGGCTGGCGTTGGTCCAATACATCGCATATCGATACCATGACCCGATTTGGTTATAAGGATATATTGGCCGGCACTATGTTACCATATGCTGAAGAAAACATGCCCTTGAGATGGGTCTTTCAAGAAGACAACGACCCTAAACACACCTCAAAGTTAGTCAAGGCCTGGTTTACAAAAATGAGGTAAACGTTATGAGTTGGCCAAGCCAGTCTCAGACTCAATCCTATAAAACACTTATGGGGAGAATTAAAACGTCGAATTGGGACAAAAACTTTCGAAATGCCGAAGAATTGGGCAATATGTCCAAAAAACCTGTCATTTCAGTGCCCACTTGTCGCAAACTTATTGCTAGCATGCCCAAAAGAATCCAAAAGTCCTACAAAATAAAGGTGGATATACAGGATATAAGCACAAGTTACACCTACTAAGAAAAAGGGAAAAAGATAATAAGTTTTATTTTTACATTGTAGAATTGATGTACTTATTATTTTGGCCAACCCTTTTTATGTTTTTAGACTTAACATCACAACATTTTTATTTGAATAGAAAAATGCTTATGTTATCTTTTTTTATAACCTCTAATATGTTTTAAAACTAATAGTATCTTTATCTTTTTCCTTAGGGTAAATCCGGGACATGTGCCCCACGTTTTTGAAAATCGAAATGGTTGTTTCACAAATATGTTTACGAGGGCTTTGTGATTGTTGTAGGTCGAGTAGTATATCCAGAGTAAGAACAACATTTTATTCATCAATATTTTACGTTACAAGCTTTCTGTGATGATTAATAAAAGTAGCAAATTTGCTAGTTCAAAAATCTTCAGGGACAAGCGCCCCGCTTTTACTTAGGATTTAAATTATTTTGCAAACAACAACTCGCGAAAAAAAACATGATTCTACGGTACTTTCTAACACACATCAACACTTAATAATAAGATAAAAATAACAGATCTGGTTTTAAAGATAATAAAAAAAAGACGAATTTGTCGATCGAGGACCAAAAACCGAAAAATGTTATTTATACATAAAAACATTAATAAACAATTGTAAATTATGTAAAAACACCATAAGAATATTTTTGTTAATAAATAATAACAAACGTTTACAACAAAAGTCTCAAACCAGATTATCAGTAGGGCGTTTGTCCCCGAAAACAAGTGGGGCGCTTGTCCCGATTGCATAGCATATGAAAATTATTAATTAAAAAATATTGGCGAACAGTAAATTAAAAATAGTTATCTGCTAAATGATCTTGCTACAAAAGGTTATGATACTTCATCTGACGTCTGTTGACATTTTGACGATGAAATAACAAACATTTTGAATCGCTAAAAAATTTCGCCTGTTTTTTGACCTACTGCGTATGGATTTCATAAATTGTGAATAGTTAACTACCAAAGTACGAATTTTCCACACAAGTTTTTCATTTTGACACTTAAACACAAGTTTTGCCGAGATGGCGCTGCAATCTTATCGATGCATGATAACAATAAACAAAGTTAGCCCTTAGTTTCCTATAATAAAAGAAGTTTTACGAGACGTTTAAGAAACCTCATAAGCGTGTACTTATTATTTGGCCAGTAGTGTATGAATTTTTCTCCAAAGCCTTAAAAACAAATTTTTTTAACTGTGAAGCTCAAAATATTGAAAACTGTGCGGAATTTTGAAAAACTGTTAGAATTGTTTTAAGGGGAGAGAACACTTTGATTTTTCAAAAAAATTCATTTTTTTTTTTGGGCTTAAAATGTTCCTTGAGATGTATACTTTAAATTAGAAAAGACTTCAAGTCCGCCAGAATATTCCTTACCGCTTTACGAAGCGATTTCCTAAAACATGTACCGTACATGTACATGTACATGCACATCTTTAAACGCGTTTATTTCGAAACGGGTTTTTTCAAACTGGTGGGGAAAAAACTCTAACCAGTTATCATCAAATTTGGATATCGCCTAGGTTTTCTTGTTCAGAATTAAATTCTGCTTAAAATACGTGGCCACATTTTCGATTTTGTCAAAAATGGATTTTTAATCAACGATTTTGTAAGCATTTTTAGGGTGAAAAAATTGATTTTTTTTTTTTCTAAAGCCACAACTTTTAAAAAAATTTATTTAAAAAAAATCGGAACTCGTATTTCTAACCCAAATTTCATTACTAATCAGAATCGTGTTCCATTTATATTCCGGGATCACATGAGAAGGAGTATTTTTCCCCACCGTTTTCCGACTTCCGCGCGAGGACGCCCGCGCGACCTGGTGCACCGGCCACATGGAGACGCCAATCGAGTTAAAAAAAAAAATTGTAGTTCGAAGGATGAGTAATAAATGGGTTATAACATATTTGCCCTCCCTGAGTGTTTTATTGCTTAAAAAAATTAACGAAAATGCCTTACTTTTTGGACGTTCAAAGTGTACTCCCCCCTTAAGGTACTGTCCTAAGCTACACATTCATATAATTTTTTTTCGAATCGAAATAATTTTAGGTACACTTGACATGGCCTGACCCGAAGGTAAGAAAATAATTGTCCAGCACGCATTAGTTTGGTCTTGCTATTGATTTTTTATTTACAGTTACATATTCACACTCTAGCTGTTTGTGTCAACTTTTTCTTAAATTTAAATTTAACTATAGGATAACTAAAGCAATTTTATTCGATTTTTTTATTAAGTGTTTTTTCAGATATGGCTACTATTATTTTTTTATAAACCTAATAAATAGAAGCCAACTGCTTAAAACGTAAGAAAGATTTCATATTTACATCGCTTTTTGATGGTGTAACTTACACTTATACAACTCGTGATTACTTAGCTTTTTCAATATTAAGTTCAGCTTCTTTTTATATCCGAAAGTTGCCAACACTGCCTACATTTAACAGTCCTATAAGCGCTTGGCCTACTGGGATATAGTTCAAATTCAGTGCTTAACGGCCGAAAAAAACTAAAATGCTTAACTTTAAAAATCCACAAGAAATCTAAATTCCAATGAATTTCTTGCATGATTAGCTTGTCCAATAATTTCGGTTACCGAAATTCAGTTAAAACCAATAGTGATTTTTCAACGGATTTTTTTCGAGTTTTTTAAGGGTTTTAAAAAAAATTTTTTGTTTTTATATTTTTATAGTTTAACTATTTAAGAATATGTCTACGAAAGGATTCTCCCAAATTCAAATTATTTTCGGAGATACAAGCATTTTTCTGAGCTGCACATGAAACTTTAAATATTCATTTTTACTGTTTTTAAAAAACCGAAAGAGGTTAAAAAACGACAGTCGTCGTTTTGTCAAAAATAAAATGTTTTTAACTTTTCCGTAGTCTTGCCATAGCGACATTATTGTAGATTGATAATCTTTTTTATTTTTTGAATTCCGATTGCTAGGAGAGCTAAAATCGTGGGTATGGTCACGCACCAAATTTTTGAGACGCCCCACTCCATCAGCTGATAACTAACGGAGTTTTGAGTTTTTTTTACTAATTTAATTTTTTTTGCATGCTTCTAATGTGAATAAATAATGTATAAAAAAATTGATTAAAAAAATATTGCTGGCTTTTTTTTTTTTACAAAAATTACCTAAATTTCATGTCTCTAGACCAGAAGACCCCCTTAAGGGTATAGCAGCCGTTTTACAGTCGTTAAACAGCCCAAAATTTTCACAAAGTATGTGTTTGTCGAGCTTTTGCAGATAAATGACATATCCAATCCAATTGTTTAGTATGACAATGTTAAAGATTGGTCTATTGGTAGTAAAATTTTGTAAAATGCACCGGGATCGGTTGGCCAAACCTCGAGATATAAATGAAAACTTAAAGAGACAGCCGACATTTTTTTTTTAACTTTAAAAAATCTTTAAAAAAAAACTTTCATAGAAAATCCTTAATTAATGTTAATCCTTAGTCCTAATCATAATACCACAGGTAGAGCATCAGCCGATGTATTTATGTATGCAGGTTCACCCGATTATAATGTATAAAAACACAAAATTATGAAGATAGACAAACTAAATGAAAACCTCATGAATATAAAATAGACACCGATTATAAACAATCACCAATGGTAAGGGCCAAAACAAGGAGCCCTTTTCAAAAGACAGGAACACTCAGACAAGTCGATAAAAACATTTTGACGAAACCAACAGAGGCAGGAAGATTGTGCACTATAAAACCAAGTTCAAAAAGAAAAAGGAAATTAGTTAAAGTTTATATGATAATAAATCCAGACCAACCTTAGAAAACCAAAAGCCACAACGACACTTTAATTCAAATATAATTTAACAAATTGTTGAGATTAACCCAATCAAAGCTCAAAATATATACCTTACATTTAAAACCGGATCCATAGACATACCAACTTATTACGAGTACCATTATTTGTCCAAAAACCTAACTAAAACCGAACAAACATTTGTTAGTCTTAAACGGTTTAAAAGTATTATTCATTATAATATTCAGGTTCAATATTTAATATAAAAATATAATATATTTAGAAGAAAAACTTTAAAAATTGTCAAACGGAGCAAGAGAGAGATAATTTACGTTATTGGAACAGTTTATAAATATTTATTCGGAACGTTAAATCAAGATGATAAAAATGAATTATAGCAGAAGATTAATAATTTAGCAGAAAAAAGCTTCCAAATAAGGATTTAAATATGGCAGTAGATGTTATAAATAAAGGAATTAAAGCAATAAATGAATTAAAAAAAACGAAGAAAGACAACAACAAGCAGCAGTGCTAATTCTTAACTTACAACACATTACTGAGTATATTGAAGTCATTGAGTTAGGAATGCAATTATCAAGACTTGGCATATTTAACCCAAAACTCTGAGAAATTGTTAAAAACAAAAACTTGGCTTAAAACTGACACTAACGAAGTTCTTATAATTTCCCATACTTCTGGTCTATGAAATTATACCTTATCCAGATATAAACAATAACAATTTAAGAAAAAATTATTCAGTAAGTATTACCTTTATGAAAATAAAGTATTTGACAAAGACACAGAAAAGGATATCAGGCCTGTTCCAGTTTTCACTCGGAAGTGAATTTGTTAAATTTTGGGATTTCCCATTTTAGCATTGTCGAATATCCCTTCTTCATTTGGGGATTTGCCATTGAATTTCCCTTTTGTTCTCAAACTAAATCATCTGACTGGCAACCGGCCACTGCTGACAAGGGCGTTTGATTTGTTTGAGTTTTGCTATCTAGGGCTGATTAAATTTTGGCCTGCTGATGTCCATCAGCTATGGGCATAAATGGTTTACTAGCATAAAACAGAAGGAACAAGCATTGGCGGCCAAGGCAATGTTGTGAAATTTTCACAAGTATTGATGAAGAACCAGAGTTGCCGAAGACGATAAAAAAGGTCCAAGCTAAACACGTTTTACACAATTATTACATTAAATTAAGCAGTAACAAGCACAAAAAAAATTTTTTTTAATTTAACTTAGATAAAATACCTTTCTAACCATAGTAACACGAGCACAAAAGGCTTGCTTAAATTAAATCCCAAAAAAAACATACTTTTTTTTCGTACCATGACAACCCTTGCATTTTCTCTCTCATATTAGTTCGGAAACTAGAACAGGGGCGGCGGATTTCTCAAATTGAAGGTTCGGATCAAACCTATTTTTTTCTTAATTTATCGTAAGAACGTAAGTTTGTAACCCTTGGAAATGCCTTATGTAGTACATATTGTATATTGACGAGGGTAAAATATATGGAAAATATTGTGCTTTAATAATACGCAGTGATATTTTTTGGATTCTTACCTGTGTTTTTAGTAACTTATACAAATCAGTCTCCATTAAACACTGAACAATATAAACATCTCTCATTTGGTCTATGCTGTCAACTCGCAGTATGTCTCGAATATCAATAATCTAAAAAAACCATTTATACATCAATAGTTATTCAAGTATAAGTACAGAAATATTTGTTTACGTTTTCATGCTTAAATCGGGTCAAAATGGTTATTTCTCTTAAAGTTCTTTGACAGTATGTCTGGTGTTCAAACGGTGAAATTTTTTTTATTGCAACCCTTTGGTTAGTTATCGTGTCATCAGCTGACCTGAAACAAAAATTTGGTTAAATATGAAGAAAATACCCTTATAATGTAATATTTATTAGTAACTTACTCTCGTCAAAAACAGTTTTGGTCAAAAACAACAAAGAACGATAATTTAATTGGCAAATTTTACATTGCATATCATATTTTTCTAGTTGTAATTAGTAAAGAACATCTGATAATCAGGGAACTCGACTATAGCTACAGAAAAAAACTGTGATGGTTTCTGAAAATTCCAACTTGTAACCTTAATCTTTTCCATGATAGTGCAAAAATGTATTCTGGGTTAAGGGAAGGGTTCCTTCATTATGGACAAAAATAAGGCATAGTTTGTATTTTTGTTGTAGGACAATGAAAAGGCGTACGAACTTTTGGTTTTGATGCTGGAAGCGGACCCTGGACCCCCACCAATCTGCAAAGATGCAGGGTGGTACCAGGGTAACGTCAAGGTGATGGCGTGCGAAGGGGCTAGGTCGGCAGAGCTACTGAAAGCGGCCGTATCTAGACTGGGTGAAATCTACCCGGGTGCCAAGCTGGTCGCTGTCGACTGGAAGGTCATCCCGAGTAGGCCAAGAGCCGTTGTATGGGTCCCGTCCTCCTTTAAGGAGCCGGAGAAGATCCTGGCGATGTTGCAAAGATGCAACCCCAGCCTGCCGTCCTCCGACTGGAAGGTGGCAAAGGTGGAAGAGACGCAGGGCCCTTTGCGTCAGGTGATACTTATCCTTAATAAGGACTCCGCTGCACACATTGATGCAATGCACGGAGAGCTTAACTTCGGTTTTAGCTCGGTGCGCATCAGGGTGTACAAGTCGGACACCAAGCAGAAGGACGAGCCTGGTGTTGAAGAGGTGCTGGCCACCGAGATGGAGGAGCCAGGCAGAGAGGAGGAGGACTGCGAGTCGGTGATATCCGACATATCCCTTCTCCGCGGCTTCAGCAAGCTGGGTCATGGGAGTACTGACTCCATGGGCAAAGTTTTCGCTGAGGACCTGGACGCTGACGTGACGGTGGTGGAGGTAAATCTGCACGATGTCTCTGAGAGTCGTGCAGATAAACCTCCATCATTGTAAAGCAGCCTCCGCTGCCCTCATGCTTCGTCTAGCGAGAGACGAAGCCGACCTGGTGCTGATCCAGGAACCCTGGTTCGTATCCAATAGGATATGCGGACTCAGCACCCCTAAATACAAGCTACTCGTAGCTCAAGGAGAAGGTAAAACCCGTACTTGTATTTTAGCTAAAAAGCACCTTAGTGCATTTATGCTTTATAATTACAGCGATGCGGACACTACAGCGATAAGTCTGGAGCTCCAGGAAAGGTCGCTATGTGTGGTGTCAGCGTACCTGGCGTACGACATCATGGACCCAATACCGGGTCACAAGCTGAGGGAACTTGTAAAGGTTTGCGAAGATCGTGGCACGCAAATGCCCACCATGAGATGTGGGGCAGTACCAATACAAACGAGAGGGGTGACTTACTTTTTGAATACCTTCTCTCCACGAACTTACTTATCTGCAATAGGGGAAACGACCCCACTTTTGTAATCAAGGACAGGGAGGAGGTCATAGACCTAACCCTTACCTCAAACTTCATGTATGACCAACTTATAGGGTGGAGTGTTTTTAAAGAACACTCCTTCTCAGATCACAAATATATCGACACAAAATTATGTGCGCCCAATCCTGACCCAGTAACGTTCTCAAACCCCCCCAGAACCAACTGGCCAGCCTTCAAAAACAGACTGGCTAAGACCCTACCAGCTCCTCCAGAGCAGATTCCTCCATCGAAGGAACATCTCACTTACCTTACGACAGCCTTCACTGAAGCCTGTAACAATGCATATAAAGCATCCTGTCCAATCAGCAAGCCGAGAGGCAAATGGAGACCACCCTGGTGGAAACAAGAAATAGACAAGCTGAGGGTAGAATGTAGGAAACTCTTCAACAGAGCAAAAAAGAGTTGTGAACAGAACTGGTCAGAATACAAACACAGTCTAGCTCAATTCAAAAAGCTCACTAGGCAGGCAAAAAGAGAGGATTGGAGAAAATTCTGTTCGGGAATTGAATCCTCTTCAGAAGCCGCAAGATTACGAAAGGTACTCTCAAAGTCATCCTCAAATCTGGGCTATCTCAAGAGACAGGATGACTCATGGACTTCTTCTAGCGAAGAAACACTTACGCTATTACTAGTACGCATTTTCCAGGTAACACCTTAGGTCCCCAAACAAGCGACCCTCAACCATGCCACTCGGTCAAAGTATTGGATGGCATCATGACTGAATCCAACATTAAATGGGCTATAAATAGCTTCGCTACCTACAAATCTCCAGGGGAAGATCTTGCTGTCCCTTGGCTAAAAGCCATCTTCACGAACATCATGGCGTTAGGCCATATTCCCCCTTCTTGGCTAACGTCCAAAGTAGTATTTATGCCGGCAAAGCCTCACACTTAACACCGAAGGATGTCAGGCCAATAAGCCTGTCCTCATTCCTTCTGAAAACCCTGGAAAGATTGATAGGGCTATACCTAAGAACATCAATCAATCCCTCTCTGCTATCTGAATCTCAGCATGCATACCGTAAAGGCAAATCGACAGAAACAGCACTTCACTCTGTCATATCCAGTATAGAAAAATCCCTGCAAGACAAGGAATATACCCTAGCCGCCTTCTTGGACATAGAAGGAGCCTTCAATAACATCGACTCAAAGGCAATAACCAATGCTATGCTGAGCCTTGGAGTAGATGCTCAGTTGGTGAGATTAGTTACACAGCTGCTACTGAGCAGAAAAGTGACCTCTTCACTGGGAGCATCTACTCTGTGCAGGCATGTCAGCAGAGGTACTCCTCAAGGGGGGGTACTCTCTCCGCTTCTATGGAACCTAGCAGTAAACACGCTGCTTCGAGACATAGAAGATGGGGGGTGCAAGATTGTTGCTTATGCAGACGATGTGGTTATTTTGCTGCGGCGAAAATTTCCGCAAACCCCCTGTGACATTATGACAGTCATACTACGAAAACTGTCAAGGTAGGCATCTGAAAGTGGGTTAAACGTAAACCCAAGTAAAACCGATCTTATCCCTAAGTTATCTGCCCCAAAACTAATTGATTCCGTTCTAGAGTTTAGCGATAGTGCAAAGTACCTTGGGCTTGTACTAGACAAGAAACTGAACTGGAATCTCCCTATAGCGGATAGAGTGCGTAAAGCCAACAATGCACTCTTCACCTGCAAAAAGGCAGTAGGCCTCAAATGGGGAATGTCCCCGTCTGTAGTTAGCTTGTTATACAGCGCCATAGTAAGACCCATCCTCCTGTATGGGGTATACATTTGGTGGCCAGCGCTGCTGTATAGTTCCAAACTCAAGGCACTCAACAAGGTGCAAAGGGTAGCTCAACTATGCATGACAGGAGCTCTTAGAACAACCTCTAGTGAAGCGCTCAACGCTATTACTAGCATATCCCCAATTCTTCTGGTGGCAAAAGAAATTGCCACCATCACAGCACGACGTCTGAGAGACGCAAACTGCTGGACAGTCCATAAATACGGACACTCATCCATCCTACCAGAAGGCGCAAACATGCAATTAACAGACTATTGCACACCCGTAGAACACACCTCTACAACGTTCAAAACAGTCTTCCCCTCTAGAGAGGACTGGGCGGCATGCCCCTTTGGACAAAATGACTGTATAAATTTCTTCACAGACGGATCAAACTCGACAATCGAGTTGGAGGTGGGGTCTTCTGTGAACAACTTAGTATCAAAACACATTTCCGTCTTCCGGACCACTGCAGCGTTTTTCAGGCAGAGATCCTCCCCATAAGCGAGGCTCTCAGTTGCCTACGCCACTCTAGCCTTATGAACGGAGTAATTAACATTTACTCAGACAGTCAGGCAGCAATAAAGTCACTTCGTGCGCTATCCTCAAACTCGACGATAGTGAACAACTGCCGCAAATCTCTTCAAGAGATGGCACAGCAGTTCGTTATATCCCTAATCTGGGTGCCAGGGCACCAAAATATTGAGGGGAACGAGATAGCTGATGAACTGGCCAGACGCGGCACTACCACAGTTCTACTTCCAGACAAGAAGGACTTCCGTATGCCACTAGCCACTTTTAAGCTCAGGACAAGGGAGGGTTTCAGATCCCTTGAACAAGAAACATGGGACAATACCACTCACAGCAACATCAGTCGCCAAACATGGCCTAAGGTTGACGCCAAACGTACCAAAAGGCTTTTCAGTCTACATCGCACACAGTGCTTAGCTGTAATTAGAGCAATTACAGGCCACTGGCTCCTAGGAGCCCACGCATCCCGACTTAACGTCCTAAACAACGACTTCTGTAGAAGCCGCAAAAACGAGGAAGAAGTAGAATCAGTAGAGCACTTCTTCTGCTCCTGTGTGGCCATATATATAGGAGAATATTTCCTTGACAATCTAGCTGAATTAGCAGCTGTTCCCCCGAAGAAAATAGAAGGTTTCATTAGAGAAACGGGCTGGGATTCTTTATAAATTAGTGGTTTAAAGGGTATAAATAATCCATTGCGGTATCACAATGGGCCAGTGATGGCCTAAGTGGGCTGACCTTGTGTCAGCCGCCGCTCTAACCTAACCTAACTTGCCACTCGTCATTTAATAATTTAATAAATCATTTTCCATAAAATAAAAATATTTGATAGATTCGCTTTTCTACATTTTAAGTTCAAAAACAAAGTTTAATTAATAATTTCTAATATTGAAAAAAAAAACACGTGGCATTTTTATTTACAATTCGTCATTTGAGATTTCAATAAATCATTTTGCATAAAATATAAATAACAATATTTCATAAATTCTCTTGGCAAAACCTGGAATTTCTATAGTTATCATTAATTTACAATGATTTTGTATAAATTTAAATTGAGGTTAGGTAGTTTTACTATTTACAAAAAATGACGAGGAATTTTAATTTAATATTCAACATCTGAGATTTTATAATTTATATTAATTTTCAACACTTTTAATACTTTAATGACAATTAAATTCCTAACATATCTTCCTTTTTCCCTTCCTTTAAGTCTCGGAAATCTAAAGTTTAAATTTGTATAAATATATGGGCAATTCTCCAAAAGGGGACCTTAAAAAAAAAATAAATTTTTTTTTTTTTTCGGCATTGATAAGCCTAGCGAAACTAAAATTTTGATAGGCGTTGGGGGGGGTGGCTCCCACGTTATAGGGTGTCAAAGTTTGGGTAGTATATTTTCAAATGTTAATAACTCTTACAAGACTAAACCGATTTGAACATACTATATGTCGATTTCATATAGAATTGTCTAAATTTTCATAAAAATTTTTTTTTTTTTTAAATTAATTTTTATATTTAAAATTAAAATTAAAATTTTTTTCATTTGAACAGAATCCTTCGATTTTTTCTAAAATATCTCAAAATGATCCTTACTTCTGTACCTGCACGCCCTTTAAAGGTGATTTTGTAACGCGGCAATAAAATGCTAAAGTCAGTAATACTTTGTAATACTGTTAGAATTGTAAAAGACTTAGTTATTCAAGGTCACAGGGAAGGGTTTTTTTTTTTTGTAGCAGAAACAAGGTATCAAAAATAGTTTAGCACAATAATTTTTTTTTTTTTTTTTTTTTTTTTTTTTTTTTTTTTTTTTTTTTTTTCTTTCCCTTTTTTCTCCTTTTTTTTTTTTTTTTTTTTTTTTTTTTTTTTTTTTTTTTTCTTTTTTTTTTTTTTTTTTTTACCCTTTTTTTTTTTTTTACTTTTTTTTTTTTTTTTTTTTTTTTTTTTTTTTTTTTTTTTTTTTCCTTTTTTTTTTTTTTTTTTTTTTTTTTTTTTTTTTTTTTTTTTTTTTTTTTTTTTTTTTTTTTTTTTTTTTTTTTTTTTTTTTTTTTTTTTTTTTTTTTTTTTTTTTTTTTTTTTTTTTTTTTTTTAAAAAATTATTTTTTTTTTTTTTTTTTTTTTTTTAAAATTTTTTTTTTTTTTTTTTTTTTTTTTTTTTTTTTTTTTTTTTTTTTTTTTTTTTTTTTTTTTTTTATTTTTTTTTAAATTTTTTTTTTTTTTTGTCATTTTTTTTTTTTTCTTCTTTTTTTTTTTTTTTTTTTTTTTTTTTTTGAAAATTTTTTTTTTTTTTTTTTTTTTTTTTTTTTTTTTTTTTTTTTTTTTTTTTTTTTTTTTTTTTTTTTTTTTTTTTTTTCTTTTTTTTTTATTTTTTTTTTTAAAAAATTTTTTTTTTTTTTTTTTTTTTTTTTTCCCCCCCCTTTTTTTAAAAATTTTTTTTTTTTTTTTTTTAAATAAAATTTTTTTTTGGAAGGTTTTTTTTTTTAGTAGAGCAAATAAAATTTCAAGTTCAGCCAAAATCACTTTTTCTTCTTCTATCTTCTATTTGCTTGAAAAAAATGTTATAATTTTTAGGTTTCTGAAAAATATATGGTAAAATTTTGAATCGAGCTTGAGCCGCAACACTTTTATTTGATTTTTTTTTTAGCTAAATTGAGTGCTTAGAATCTTAAGAACGCGTATGTAAAATATACGGGGGTGCCACAGAAATTCCAACCGAATGTCCAACCCCTTCTATATGTAAATTCCAACCTACTTCGGGTGGAACGGTTTCTGTGGCACCCCCGATATTGACGGAACTCCGATTTTTAAACAAGAAAGAACGCTGTAGTCGGGTTTCCCGACTGTCAGATTTGCGATACTCAATGTTCTTTTTACAAAACACAACAAGAAAAAACGCTATGGTCGCTATCGATATTATATTCGTAATCGTTATTGTGCAAGTAGAAAAAAATAAAAATCAATAATAATGGTTATTGAGTGAGTTTAATTTTATAAAACTCAAAAATAAAACTCAAAACGACGTAGCGGCCGTTTTATAAAAAATTATAATAAGAATAATACATCATCTCATAATGTAAGCCATGAATATCGATGTGTATCAATTTAATAGTGTCAATTTAAGGATAAACCGCTGTTTTAATGGATTACTGGTTAAAATAAGCCATTTTTCATTGATTTTCAGGCCATTCAGGCAATGCCTTGTATAAGAACATAATATTGTTCATATCCTCACAACTTGCACATTACTTACAAGAACTTGAAAGTCGTATTGCAATACCAAGTGCATTCCCTTTTTCCTCGAAAGAAAGATTGGTCAAAGTGGTTTTTTTTTTGTTATTGAAATCACAACCTTTGTGCTGGATCTTACAGACAGACCTTTGAAGATTGGGGAAGTTTTATACTATTGCGACCTGAAGAATTCGCGGTTTGATTTTTATCAGTTTTTGATATTAGTTACGAGTTTATTGATATGAAAACATAGATTCCAAAGATAAAGGAGAACGCAGGAGACCTGTGTTCCGCGCTCAGAGAGTAACATAGAGAGATAAAGTAAAAGATTCAAGTAAAGCTTTCTCTCGCGGTAAAATGAGCTTAAGTTCTAACAGTTCAATAAGGTGCGTAGTGAAAACATAGGTTCCAAAGATAAAGAAGATCGCAGGAGACCTGTGTTCCGCGCTCAGAGAGTAAAATAGACAGATAAAGTAAAAGATTCAAGTAAAGCTTTCTCTCGCGGTAAAATAAACTTAAAGCAGGTTCTCACCTTGTGGTTGGAAAAAAAAATTTTTTTTTATATCTTATAAATTGGAAGTATATTCCTTAAAGAGTACGTTCTATAAATTTTATGTTCGAATTCCAAGTACTTTGTAAGTTACAGGAGTTCAAAGTTGCCAGTTTACTCTACGCGCCCTACGTCGTTTATCTCAGAACCATGTTTTCTGACCTTACGGAAGTGATTGAAGGCGCTGGGATAAACCAATCGTCACAAATTTTTTTTTAAATGTTTGTTAGGGTCTTTTCTAACAAATGAACTAGAATCAGCCAAAAATATTGAAAACTTAAAAAAAAAAAAAGAAAAAGTGAAAAAAACATGCAAAACTTTTTTTTTATTTATTCAATTTTAAACATTGTATTGCTTAAGTAAATGTGTTTTCTTATCCGTTATGAACTTTCAGATTTGTACCTTTAACCGTTTCCTCAAAAAAATGTTTTTTTAAAAGTGCCATTTTTTAGGCCTAAAAGGTGAAAACCTGCCTTAGTGACGATTCCATTTTTGGTGGATTTGCTAAAATCGGTCATTTACCTTGGATGTAATAAATGTTTGAAAATAAAAGAAAATTAGTTGACACAAAACTTTGATCGTCAATATCTCCTGCAAAAAATGTTGGTTGCCAAAATCCTTTAATTTACCTGTTGTATATCGGGAGTACTATACAGAAAAGTTGTTTTCAAATTAAAAAAGCGGTTTGAACATTTTCAAGTGGCTGGTTTGAGAAATTCTGACTCAATTGTAAAAAACAGATCCAGTCGACCGTATTTTTGTACAAAAGACATCACTATGATTCATCTTTTCGTCCGCATGCAAAATCAAATTTTCTTCAAATAAGAAGGAGTAATTTTTTTATGTAACAATGTCGGTTGGTAAAGTCAGCAAAAATAGTCCTGATGAGATGTCTAGCAAACATCGAAACAGCGCTGTAGGCTATAAGCTTTGCTCCTTGTCTTTGACAAGAACTTTGGGTGTGTGGCATAAAAAGCCGGTATTAGATTTATATTATATACTTAATGTCGATTTTATTTATAACGATGTATTTCGGTTCGTCTAGATGTTTGTTGTCTACTAGTTCTACCTTTGTAGGATCTATAAAAACAGAAGAAAAATCACAGGATGCCACCTTCCGTAATAGTGTACAGCGCCTTCTTCCATTCAACTTTTATCAACTTAATCGACTCGAGAAGCGTTCCCAGAGTGGTCTCTTGAGTTTTGGGAATGGGCTGAAGTCACACGGTGCCAAATCAGGTGAATACGGTGGTTGCAGAACGATTTGCGTCTAGTTATTGGCAAAATGTTCACGAAGAACGAATGCAGAAATTGAGCACTTTCGGTACCAAACGAGATTTGACTTATTATAGGCCCAAATGGTATTTTAAAATAGTTTTCACAGATCCTCCTATTATTCCGGTCATATCAGTAAGGTTTCTAACAGTCAACAAATGATTTTTGCGCTCTAATTCCTTCCTTCCTTGAAGTCCTTGTACCACTTATAAACATGTTCCTGCGACATGGTAGAATCACCAAAGGCCTTTCGCAACATCCTTTACGTTTCCGCATTTGGAATTTTATTTCGCAATTAAGGGGGGACATCTGAGTAACTTTTTTTAAAAATCGAAAAAAATTTTATTCGCTTAAATAATTCTTTATGGTCTTAAAAATAACATACCAAAAGATAGAGTCCGGCAAAAGTGTCTAAGTGTCGAAATTTTCCATTCTGCGGCGATGCCTCAGAGGTATATCCCATGGAACCTTTTGTGTTTATACGCTTTTTTCTCGAAACCACTTTTTTTGAGCTGGCCGAGTAGAAAACTCGCACAAATCTTAACCGATCGATCTGAAATTTGGCTGTATATTCAAAATACCTATGTCTATCGAGACTCGTAGGATTTTTTCGATATATTTTACTTTTTTTTTTATCAATAATTTTTGGACTTTTTTTTCGTGTAAATTGTAATTTTTTTTTCAATCATTCACCATTTTGCAAAAAATCAATATATCGAAAAAATCCTACGAGTCTCGATAGACATAGGTATTTTGAATATGCTGTCAAAATTTCAGATCGATCGGTTAAGATTTGTTCGAGTTATGTTTCCGGCCATCTCAAAAAAAGTGGTTTCGAGAAAAACGCGTTTAAACACAAAAGGTTCCATGGGATATACCTGTGAGGCATCGCCGCAGAATGCAAAATTTCGACACTTAGACACTTTTGCCGGACTCTTTCTTTTGGTATGTTATTTTTAAGACCATGAAGAATTATTTAAGCGAAAAAAAATTTTTCGATTTTTAAAAAATGTTACTCAGATGTCCCCCCTTAAGCTATTGTTATCCGTAAAAAAACACTCTTGGTTGTTTTAGGATATCAGTCATAAAAAGCAAGTTGGCCTCGGCAGAACTCCTTCTATCCCTAGAGGAAGGGCCTCTCGATGTGGCCTTAGTTCAGGAGCCTTAGATTGCGTCGGGGAACAAGGTTTCAAGGCTAAGGTCACCAACCTATACTATTTTCTTCCCGACAACAGTAAGTAGAGAACTGCAATCCTGGTACGAAAGGGTATTTATGCTTACTTAAGCCTGAACGGTCAACCTGGGTGAATTTCATCCAGCGCGATTTTTTGAAAAACACCAATCAGATTTTTACGAATTAATGTATGAAAAATTAAATTAATAACTTAACAGCCTATACCATTTAATTCTTAAGAGAATTCTCCATATTAGAAAATTTCAAAATCGGACAATTACAAGTGAAGTTATTAACGGACAAAGTCGAATGGGTTAAAAACAACCAGTGTGTCCGTCGTGTTCCACAGCGAAGGTGTGACCGTTGAGGGTTAATTACAGCACTGACGACTTAACAGTAGTGGCGCTGGAAGGCAACAATGACGAGCACGACATCGAAGCGCCCCCCAAGAACTACAGCGGCTGGTGGGAGAGACAGAGCACAAAAAGCAGCACCTCATTATCGGCACTGACGCTAACACACACCACACGGTCTAAGGAAGTAAGGATGTGAACGAAAGAGGTGAGTCCTTTCTAGATTTTATACTAAACACTAACCTTAAGATAGCAACCTCATCCAGTGTCTTAGACCTAACACTCGCATCAGGTACAAACACCCTTATCACTTATTGGAGAGTCCTAAGCAAACACTCCTTTTCGGATCATAGGTACTTACAATTTCGAATCAACTTTGAATTTAACATAGATAAAACCGTGTATAGGAACACACGGAATACTAACAGGGCCCAATTCCAGGAAACGATTAGAAGAAACCTATTAAGACCACCAAAGATATCATCAACAGATGATATAGAAAAGTCTTTAAGGACACTCAACAACAACCTCATACAGGCATTTCACAAGCCTGCAAGCCATCACACAGCAAAAGATGACACCGGGACCTCTGGTGGACCTCAGAGCTCAAGAAGGAAAGAAACGTAGTGCAAGAACTATTCAAGCTAGCCAAACAAGCAGAAGAAGGAATTGTATGGGAAGAAAACAAGCTAAGACTCCGCAACTTCAAAAAACAAGTTCGGAAAGCCAAAAAACATCATGGCAAGCCTTCTGCACGAGCCTGCAGCAGGGAAGCGGCAAACGCGCTCATGGAGGCGCAATTCCCAGACTGCACTGAAGTCAACATCAATACACCAACTCCTCATAACAACACAAGGCACGATGTACCCGAGGGTATTATATCCGATGAACGGATTATGTGGCCTAAGAGCTGCGGCAATCCATGAGGCGGTAGACTCCTGGAGCATGGAGGCAAAAAGAGGCACACCCCAAGGGGAAGTGCTATCGCCCCTGCTATGGAACCTTGTGGTCAACGATCTACTCAAGAAATTCAAAAATAAAGCCCCGAAGATAACTGCCTATGCGGATGACATAGGCATAATTTTCGTAGGCAAATGTCCATCGGCTATCAGCTCTGTCGTGGAAAACTTTCTAAAGGAGATACTTATGTGGGCCACGGACGCCGGACTAAGTATCAATGCGGACAAGACGGACCTCATCCTCTTCACAAAGTGGTACAAGGTGCCACGATGGACTCCGCCGAAAATTAAAACAACACCGCTGATACCAAAAGGAAGTATCAAATATCTAGGGACAGTATTGGACAGCAAGCTAAGTAGAAAGTCCAATGTTGAGGAAAGGGTGAAAAAGGCCACCAATGCTCTCTATGCATCTCAAAAAATGCTGAGTTGCACATGGGGTCTATCACCCAGACTGATGCACTGGATCCTTATCTCAGTTGTGCAACAAAAAGTGTGAAGTGAGTCATACCAATTCAAAAAAGATAAAATTCTCTATCAAACCCTGTTTAAATTATAATTGTATGATTTTTTCGGGCTTTTTCAGATTTAGTTTTTAGTTAATGCGTAAGATACATATTTTTTCGTTTTGGTGCATTTTGTATGCGCTATATCTTAAACATCCTACGTGGGTCGATAGACAAAGGTATTTTAAATATACTGTCAAAATTTCAGATCGATTGGTTAAGATTTGTGCGAGTTTTCTACTCGGCCAACTCAAAAAAGTGGTTTTGAGAAAATGCTGCACAGCCGCCATTTTGTTTTCTATTTATTCCAAAAAAATTTTTTTTGTACTTCGCACCTAATATTATAAAACCTTCTTTACAAATTTTCGATTGGCTTTTTCATTTGGCCAAAAAAAATTTCAGAAAATACGTTTTTTTTCAGTTACTCAGATGTAGGGATGTCGAAAATATATCAAAATATCAATACATCGATATTTTTTGCGAAAAAATAAATATTTTTATGGTGATATTTTTTTTGAATAAATATCAGGTATCATCGATTTTTTTTTGCAGATTTTTTTTGATATTTTTAAGCTGTCACACTTTTCGTCGGGACAAGAATAAATACATATGTGAAACATGAGCGTCGCTAAAAATTTTTTTTTCGCAAGTGGTAATGGATCAGCCAACTGCAACATTTGTGATCGAAACATAAAAACAATTGGCAATAGCTCAAATCTGCTATCACATTTAATAAACTAACACCAAGACGCCTATATTAAGTGCTTAAAAAAGTAAGTAAAAAGTATCAAATATTATTTTGATTTTTTTTTCAATAAAAAAATCATCGATACGATATTTTTAAATATTTCGACATCCCTACTCAGATGTCCCCCCTTAAACAAGAAACGTCAATTAATTCTTAGTTAAATAAAATAAAATTGCTAAAAAAAAAAAAAAAAAAAAATAATTTTTAATTATTGAGTTTTTAAAATTTAACTTTGAAAATCTATGAAAAATCACACTTTGATTGCAGCACCACGTTTGAGCACTCATTTGAAAGCCTTAAGTTTAAGCTATAACAAACATTTTAAATTTAAAAAATATCTGCATTCTTAAGATATGAATTTTTAATTAAAAAAAGTCAGAAAATTCAACACTAAAAATTTTATGAAAAACAATTTTTTTTATAAAATTACACTAAGCCTTATCCCAAAATAACTTTTTTTAGTTTAGTTTTATAAACTTAATACAAGAAAAATATAAGGCAGAGTCTATTTAGCCCGTGTGAATTAAGTCCCACTTTTTTGAAAAATACCCCACTGTGCGGCGTGCTGGTATGGTGGCAAGCGACCGATAAGTCCACATACCTAAAGTTGATGGAGAAACCGCAGAGGCATGCACTCATGTGCATTACAGGAGCAATAAGATCAACTCCAACTTAAGCTCTACAAACAATTCTGAGTGTAAACCCTTTGGACATTCAGGCACGCCTCGTAACATAGAAGACAGCACAACGTCATTGCTCCATAGGCAACCTAGAAGCAAGAACCTACGGACACAGTCGAATTGCAAGGAGTACGTTAGTCAGCATAGACTACACCACTCCTAAAAACAACTTCAACCAAACTCCAACGTTCCTGAAGCCTAATGAGTGGCGCTCGGTAACGGATCAGGATACGATGAACATCTGTACAGACGGATCAAAAATGGAAGAAGGAGTTGGGGCAGCGGTGTACTGCCCCAATCCTCAATTGGAGCTCTCTTACAAGCTCCCAGACAACTGCAGCATCTTCCAGGCAGAAATAGTTGCCATACGGAAAGCTGCAGAAGCGGCACAGCAGTCGGGATCAGGCAAAGATATCAACATATTCGTCGACGGTCAAGCAGCAATAAAAGCTCTGCAAGTTCGCACGATAAGCTCAAAAAGCGTTCTATCGAGCAGGGAAGCACGGGATTCACTGAGCACCTCGAGAAGAGGCCAAAGAGGGAGCAGAGGGGAGAACATGGTTTTTGAAGATATACCACCCTCTCTGCGAACACTACATCTCCAAATGGAGGTGGTTGCACAATACACTGCAGATCAATGGTGGAGAAACACCACCGACTGCAAGTTCTCAAGGAAGATGTGCAAGAAATATAGAATAAAACTTACGCAGCACTTACTACAGCTTCGGAGACCGCACTGCAGGCTACAAGTTGGCCTTCTTACAGGTCACTGCATAGTTGCGGCTCACGCCAAGAAGCTGGGTGTGACGAAAGATGTAGGAAACGCAGAGAACCAGGTGGCAAAGAAACGCTGGAGCACCTTCTCTGCAGCTGCCCTGCACTCGCAGCCCAAAGACAGCGTTACTTCGCAAGACCATGGCTTACATCGCTGGAGGAAGTGAGTCAACTCGGACACAAAACGCCCTTGGCCTTTGCCAAACACACTCGCATATCGCAGGACGTCACCAGTTTACTCGGTCCAGAGATCTCCCGGTACCACTAAGGACCAAACTGGTCTATGTGTGGCTCCCTAATAGGAGCCAGCCGGTCCTACCTAAACCTTAACCTATATTTTACAAAGGAGCACCTAAATCAGCCAAACTAAAAAAAAGTTTGATTGGAAGAAAAAAATAAAAAGTACCTACTTATTTTGAACGGTTCAGCATAGTAGTGGGGATTATACACTAGTCGGCATAATTATTTTGACGGAACAAATTTGGCTCATATTTGCTTATACCGCATAATCTGTTTATATTTCAAAGCACTAGTACTATCACTTAACTTGTACTTTCCTTAAAAATACCAAACCTGGTGTAAATCCACTGTATACCGGGGGACGGTTTTTTCGGAAATTTGGGAAAAAAAAAAACGTCGGTGCTACAGAAACCGTCTCGAACTTGTTGTTCGGACTAACAATTCGGAAAAAAGATAGGGCTGATTAATTATTTTTGTTTGCTATTTTTCAATAATTTCAAGCCAAGTATTCCTTTTTTTTTACAAGACAATACCAATAACTAAGCAAAACCCTACACATAAAACGTAACAAACAAAATAGTTCAACATTTTGAATTGACCGCCAAACTAAACAGAAGCCACCCATGTGCTAGATGGCTTCTTACGAGAGCCGATTCTTGAAATCAGTCCCCCAGAGCGAATCCTTTTGCGAAATCGGCAATTTCTAATAAAAAAAAAAGAGCACGGTGGCTTGCTTTGTTTTCCTATGCTTTCCCCTAAACAATATTTAGTCAACAACATTTCAAATTTGTTGAATTCACTTATATACTTTTTCATACAAATTGTCTTATTCTTCTTCGTTGAAAACCCAGGACTGTATTTTTTGCCACAAGCGGTCACACTTTATTGCAATGCACGCTTTGTTTTATTAATTTCACAAGAAACACAACTTATTTTCATTAGAAATTTCGACACGCTGTAGTTGTTGTTTTAAACAATAGTATACAGTACCATAACAATTATAACAATAAATATTTCGAATATGAAAATAATTCCGAAATTTGGTATTTTCTATTTCGAGCTATTGTATAATTTTTAAGGTATAAAGTGTTGTCAAAATACTTGTGCCACCCTACATTTTCACATATGGCCTGATATTTTCCAAACTATATAATGGATTTACACCAGTTTTGGTATTTTTAAGGAAAATAGTCAATACAAGTTAAATAAGAGTACAAGTGCTTTGAATTATAAACAGATTATGCGGTAAAACCAGATATGTGCCAAATTTTTTCCGTCAAAATAATTATGCCGACTAGTGTAATACTGTGGTGGTGATGCTTTTCCCATTTTGTTCTTGGTCTAAAATTTTAGATCAAGGCGGAACAGTGTGACTCTGAATATTAACCTACACTTGTCAAAACAATGCTGTTTTAAACTGTTTTTTAAGCAAAAAAAAACGCATTTAGAGTAGGAGTTCCACAAGAATATTGATCATAAGCATATTTTAAAGCATGCAAAAATATGGTTCTAAGACAGCTAAAATTCTTTTCTAAGATGGGCATTGCGGTCATCTGATCCAAATCCAATGAATGACATTAAAT
The DNA here is from genome assembly GCA_018150695.1 of Drosophila oshimai. Taxonomy (NCBI): domain Eukaryota; kingdom Metazoa; phylum Arthropoda; class Insecta; order Diptera; family Drosophilidae; genus Drosophila; species Drosophila oshimai. The sequence continues at coordinate 426,853 of JAECWM010000291.1, read as the reverse complement.
AAATATTAAAAAAAGTTTACTGCCTACTACTGTTTAGTCCCAAAATAAGAATGTTTTGCGGGAAAAACTAAATTTGTATGTTTTTCCACTGATCCATATGTGCCAAACTGGGGAATTCCATGGGTCTTCTTCAATGATCCATAGGGTAAATCCGGGACATGTGCTCCGCCGGGACAAGTGCCCCACTTTGTTTATTGTTATCATGCATCGATAAGATTGCAGCGCCATCTCGGGAAAACTTGTGTTTAAGTGTCAAAATGAAAAACTTGTGTGGAAAATTCGTACTTTGGTAAGTTAACTATTCACAATTTATGAAATCCATACGCAGTAGGTAAAAAAACCGGCGAAAATTTTTTAAGCGATTCAAAAATGTTTGTTATTTTATCGTCAAAATGTCAACAGGCGTCAGATGAAGTATCATAACCTTCCTATGTAGCAAGATCATTTAGCAGATAACTATTTTTAAACGCTTTATATAAGTTTCACTTGTGGCTGGCTGGCTGGCTATCTGGCTATCTGGCTGCGTAACTCTTTTTGGTTTGCATGCAGGCCTGCCAACTTGTTTTTTTTACCGATAATTTATCGATATCTATAAAAGAGCGCGCTCTTTTAAACCGAAAGCGTTTCTTTTAGTTTTTTAAAACTATTAAAATTATTACATTTACTGTTCGCCAATATTTTTTTAATTAATAATTTTCATATGCTATGCAATCGGGACAAGCGCCCCACTTGTTCTCGGGGACAAACGCCCTACTGATAATCTGGTTTGAGCACTTTATGTTGTAAACGTTTGTTATTATTTATTAACAAAAATATTCTATATGGTGTTTTTACATAATTTACAATTGTTTATTAATGTTTTTTTGTATAAATAAAATTTTTCGTATTGTGATTCAATTTTGGTACCTGATCGACAAATTCAGTCTTTTATTTTTATTATCTTTAGGTATTTGTATAACGACTAATTTGAATTTAAAGATCAATCTGGCATCGCTAGTAATATGTTACACAGCACTTAAGAATACGTTTTACAAGACTAGATAATAAGAGAGAAAGAGAATGAACAACATGTAACTGGAATATAGAATATGTGGGCAGTCGGAATAAAAGCCTCGTGTTTAATACAGATTTAAAATGCCAACAAAGTACTCAAGAAAACCTGGCGTGAAGCCCTATGTAAAACCATGGGATGAAAATGCTACAGGAAGCTATCCAGAAAGTTCGTGAGAATAAAATGACACTGAGAGCAGCAGAAAAATTGTATGGTGTACCAAGACGTTCTCTTTCAAGGCACTTGCAAAAGCCAGCAGTACAAAATAACAATACCGGATCCTGTTGTAAGTCTCGTTTTATGAATATTCTTTATAAGAAAAATAAATAAAAAATTTCCATTTTTATTTCATTGATGAACAGGTACGCTTGAGAGGAACATGAAAAAGAACTCGCTCAACACATAGTAAAACTGTGCAATTCCGGCTTTGCAATCGACAGAACCAAGTTGCGAAAATTAGCATTTGACTTTGCCGAGTCGTTGGGAATAAACCACAAATTCAATCGAGAGAAGAAAATCGCAGGATATGATTGGCTTTCATCCTATCTACGACGAAACCCCGAAATTTCAATTCGCCAAGCAGAATCTTTGTCGATGGCACGAGGTCGTGGGCTGAGCAGAGAAAAAGTCAACCAATTCTTCGATCTTCTAGAAAACCAAGTAAAAGAACATTGTCTACAAAACAAGCCCCAAAATAAGCCCCAAACCTCTGAATTCGAAAAAAAAAAACTAGGCATCGGAAATAGTGGAATTATACAACCAGAAACTTACTTAAGTGTTGATGTGTGTTAGAAAGTACCGTAGAATCAATGTAATGGCTTTTTTTCGCGAGTTGTTGTTTTCAAAATAATTTAAATCCTAAGCATAAAAGCGGGGCGCTTGTCCCTGAAGATTTTGAACTAGCAAATTTGCTACTTTTTATTAATCATCCCACAGAAAGCTTGTAACGTAAAATATTGATGAACAAAATGTTGTTCTTACTTCTGGATATACTACTCGACCTACAACAATCACAAAAGCCCTCGTAAACATATTTGTGAAACAACCATTTCGATTTTCAAAAACGTGGGGCACTTGTCCCAGATTTACCCTAATTGTAAAAATTCGTAATCATTTATACTAATACACACGTTTAAAGTTAATCTACGAGCTTAATCTAAGCGTAAAATACGTTTTTTATAGCTTTAAGCCTTCTAATTTTATTATTTTTTCCAAGGACATAAATTAAAAAAATGGTAATGGTAAGAAACTATTTAAAAATATTTTTTTTTTCATTTGTTTTAAAGGACTTACGCATAATCATTCTATTAAAATTATAAAAGGTTTTAAAAAAATTATTACAGAAGATAATTTTGAAAACTACTAAAAAAAATTGGTATTTCTAATATTTTCCCATATTTTGTCCCTTTTTGAAGTGAAACTTCTTTAGGCGCGTTATGGATTTTTGGGGACAGAGTAAAACCGGTTCATGACCGTCACGAAAATTGTCCATTCCTCTGTCCCTCTCTAACCACTGACGAACGCTCTCTCTGTCCTCTTCTGTCCTCTCACGCTCTCAGCGCGCTCGCACAAAGTTGAGAGCATAAAAATCTAAAAATAGAATGCGCTTGCTAGTGTGTTTCACTTCTGTCGTGCGTAGGCTGGACACACCCCTTTTATTTATAAAAAATACATGTTTTAATAGTTGGACTCAATTACATCAATTACATCCTAACATTGAATTCAGAAGAATATCCTGCCAAACTTTTTTTATGGGGTAATGCGGCCTCTAACGAGATGTAATTTATCGAACAAAAGAATCCAAACACATCGCTATATGTTAATAGATTGACATTGAAGGGAAACTAAAATTCTCACTCTTAACGCAGCAACAATTAAAAAAACTGTCCCATTTCATCAGAAAATCATCATCAAATCGCACTTTTATCAGTTAAAAATCAAGCATTTTTCTTTTAGATATTAAGAGAGAAAAAAGAGAAGCTGGAGCTGTCGGCTGAAAGTGTCGTTCTACCGTGGACGCGTTTTGTGATGGTTTACTAATGCTATTCATCATGATATATTCCGAACTGCAAGGTTCTGTGTTTGTACATACATATAAATGTGTGTGTGTAAAAGTATGCAGAATACTTACACAACCATGCCATAAGCGCCTTCACCGATGTATGCCAGCTTAGTATATCTGGGACCCACTTCGAAAATTTGTCCCCTTATAATTTCAGCATTAGGATGAGGAACTTCCATAGACACAGCACCTTCAACTCCTGGTCCAGTCGAATTTGATTCCGCCATTTTTGACATTAGTTTCTTTGTACTGTAATAGTTAAGAAATTTCTAGTTTATAAACAATGTTATCATTCAAAACGCTTATTTAGGTAATATACAGTGTTTAGTATGTATATTATACGTGTATGTATAAGCCACATCGCGGCAACACCCTTTCTAAGAACCACGTTAACATCTAATGCTCGCTCTAACATTGTTAAAAAAAATATTTTATATTTTTTAAACAGAAATTACCTAATTAAGATAACTTAACAGGTGAAAATGGGAAAACTTATATTTCATTTAATACTTTATTTACTTATGTTGAACTGCGTAAAAATGTTTGATTAAATTATCGATAAATTAACGAAAGCATGCAACCGTAAAAACCGGCTTCCACCTGTCCGTATTTTGTTTTTTATCACCAGTGACCAGTGAAATAAAAACAATTTTCGGATTTCCCTATATACCATATTTGGACTGCCGCTTAAATTGAAAAAAAATTACCAAAAATTAAAAAACAAAATTACAGATACCAAAAATATGTATGGGTTTGCCACAGAAACCGTTCCAACTTAATTACAACAGTATGTAAATTCCAACCTACTTCGGTTGGAACTGTTTCTGTGGCACACCTGGTTATGTCAAATCCACAACTGGCTGTTCTGGCTCTTTTTTGTCTTTTTCGAGCACATGCACAGCTTATGGGGGAAAAGTTGATGTTGTGAATTAAGGCTTTTAAAAACTTTTAAAAACTATTGTCTTATCCTATTTTTGGACAAATAATAAAGGATCCTAATTATTGTTTTCTTGTTTTAAAATTGACGGTATGATAGTATTAGAGTTTTGGGATTTTTATTTTGAGACATTGCTGTCGCCCGGCAAGATACAATTGCAATCCATTTTCACTTAAGTTCAATTCAAAAAAACCGCCCAGCAGCTAGCCCCTCACATGTCGGCCAATAATGTACACTAAAATAGTGTTCAGTGGCAGTGAAAGGGCGCTATAACTTGACTTTATAGCAGGAAAATAAAAATAATAAAATTCAAAATACAATAAAATAAATATATAAACTAATAAAGTAAACAAAAAACTTAAAAAAATATTTAAAAAAACTAAATACAAAAAAATTAAAAAAAAAAGGGACCATCCTATCACCACGTCGTTGGTCCTGGTGCAAGCTAAGAGTGATATTTTGATGTGGATTTGTTAATAACATATAGATTGTGTATGTGAATACACAAATTTTATAACATACCATTGTTTTCATCGGCTTTTCTTCGAGTGTTTAAGAATCGGTGAAAAAACCGAAAATTTCACAAATTTTGTGTTTGTCGAGCTCTTGCTGAAAAATTACTTATCGAATGCAAATAACCTGTATGACAAATTAAAGATTAATTTGTTGGTAGTGATAATTGGTATCAAGCACCTAAATCGGCCGGCTACAGCCCGAGATATAAAGAAAGGCTAGTAAAGGCAATTGAACATTTTTTTCTTAAACTTAAAAACATTGTTAAAAAAATTAGCTTAACAAACTATTTTTTTTTTCTTAAAGTAGAAAACTATGTAACTCTACCAGAGTAAAATGTTTTCGGTCTGGTTCAATATTTTTTTTTTTTATGTTGTCATTTAGTCTTGTAAAATATTACATTAACAAATATCTCGCGAACGCGATAAGCTAGGATTAAGGGCTCTTCAGTTCTGTTATCTGGGGACACATACGAACCAAGATCCAAGCTTAGCTCCAAGCTCACCATTTTCATCAAACCTGTGACCTCTTGGGGCTCACTGTGCCCAATTCAATTTAAATCTTCCAAAAAAGTACGAGATGGCTCTGCGAAATTTTGATCGAGGCCGGGTTTGGGCGAATAACTCTTAGGGTGCGTTTACACTAGGCTGCGTTTAGCGTTTCTGTTTTTTTTTAACATAGTTTTTTTTTTTAACATAGGTTTATCATAGGGGCCTAGTGGTGGCAAAAATGTGCGTTTAAGTTGCGTTTACTTGGCGCTTAGTGCTTTTTTACCGATATCTACTCGATGTTTGGGATATCGCACTACAATATCACCACGAGGCAACTGTCATTTCAAAAATGAGCAACAAATACATTAAATATAAGCGTAACATATAATAATAAGTTGCTCTAGTGCGTAACAATCAACAGCAAATTAACTTAAAGATGAAAAAACAAGTCCAACTCATTTTGATTTGAACTTTAACCGCGATCGGATGGGCAGCAAAATGTATCAACATAAATCCGGAAGTCAGAAGAAAAAGAGCGAGCGAGCACAGAGCATTAAAAAACGATAAGAAATTTTTTCCTGGACCATCAGAGCATCATCAGCTTCCGGATACTTCTGATACTTGTCCAGTGAGTTTTCAGACTGCATTGCTCCTTCCCGTGATGACACTGCCCACTGAACTTAATTTTTTGATATTGGAAGCCTTAATGGAATTTCCGCAACCTAGTGTAGTTTACAACATTATTCGGCAAGGATGTCTAAAAATGCCTTCGACTTTTCCACGGGATAAATTAAACGAACTGTTTTCTGTATACTTCTACAAAGGATTATGCCAAATGGAACGATGGTACCACGTGATTGGTTGATCTGGAGTCCAAGAAAAATGCTTTTTCTGCTTACTTTCTAAATAGTAACACACAATATAGACCACACCTCTCGGCAGAAGGATATTCAAAAAATAAGGCATGGAAAAAATTCATAGGTTACCAATGCATTAGAAAAATAAGGACCATATTCAGTGCTACGTAAAATGGCGCGAGGTGGAATTGACAAGGAGTTCACTATTGATTTGGCCCTGAATAAACAAATTGGAATGAAACCAAAAATGGATAGAAATTTTGACGCACACCATCTATTTTTGGGCGAGAGCATCTTCAGAGGCAAAAATAATCTTGTTGGAGACGAAATAACGGAAATTTCTTGGGGGTTCTGGAACTGATCAGCCACTACGATCCAGTTCTTCGTGAACATTTGAAAATGTTCGACGTTCGCAACAATTACATCAACGTTTGCAAGTGCACTATCTTTCACCCGACATTCAAAATGAGTTTATAGAACTTTGTGCTGGCCAAGTTGTGTCGCATATTCTAAAAGAGAGAAAGAAGCTAAATATTTTACCATCCTTGTAGACGCAACCCTGATTCCAGTCATGTAGAGCAGACGACCTTCATTCTTCGTTACCTTCGTTACGACATTGAAACAAGAACGTACAACATCGAAGAGCGCTTTTTAGCCTTTGTGGATTGTAATCAAAAAAGTGAGGCTATCGCTAATTTGATACGAGAAACTTTGATGAAGTTCAAAATCCCCAATGATTGTCGAGGACAAGGATACGATAATGGCGCAAATATGAAAGGCGCATAAAAGGAGCACAAGCATGGATTCGGCGCGATTATAAAATTTTTTTCACCTTGTGCAGCTCACAGCTTGAACCTATATCGATTGGAATTCCTCAGCAATCACTTTTTCGGCGTGGTTCAGAAGTGTTTCAACATCTTTAGTGGAAGTCCGCAACGTTGGGAGATTCTTAAGGCTAGAATTCCGGATTCACTTCACACTCTGTCCGACACAAGATGGTCTGCTGGGATTGACCGTTAAAACCATTTGCAAAAATAAATCTTTGAGGATCTCAAAAACTTATCCGCTGAAACTCGCAGAGATGTGCAAGGGGTCATAAAATACATGACCAAATTTGAATGTGTTTTGATGTCATCTATTTGGTTTAAAATTCTACAAGCCATCAATGAAAGGAACGTCGTTCTTCAAGCCAGGGGAGGAACTATTGACATCGAAGAAAAGAATCTCGAGAGTCTTGTCGACGATTTGCAGATCCTGCGTAATCATTGGAATACTATTTTGCGGGAATGCAAAATGGTTTCTAATAATATGGAAGACACTTCTTCAACATTGCCTGTTCCTCGGAAGAAGAAACGCGGTGACCATTTGCCGATGCCTGACGAAGTAGACAGCACTGAAGAAGAAATCAATTCAAAAATAATGTTTTCTTTGTGATAATAGATTCAGTAATCTCCGAATTAATCATAGATTCTGCAATTAGAGATATCGTGAAAATTTTTTTGTGGATGTTTCAAGAGATGGAAGATAAAAAGAAATCGCGGCAGACAACTTTGTTAAGAAATACTATGCCGACGTTTCCCAAGAACTACAACTGAAGTCATTCATTTAAAGCACATTTATGAACAAACCACTGCGTGTCTTCGTCCATTCCATTGCTTAATGACATCACAGCAAAAATTTGCAAAATCTGTTTCCAAACATTTGTGTCGCTCTGCGAATATTTTGTACCTTTTACAGTCTGAACGCTCCTTTAGCGCACTGGCGAGGATAAAAATTTTCACCGTTCTTGTTCAACTCAAACAAGAGTAGAAGCAGAATTGGCGGGAAAATTAAACTTAAAATCAGTTATCGACGTTTTTTTCTCCTCCAAAGCAAGAAAAACTTATTTAATAAATGTTAAAAAATATAAATACATATATCTTGACTTAGTTAATATAATAAATACTATAAAGTTAAAATGATTTATTGAAATATTTTTTTGTTTGGGGGCTGAACATGGATACCCCGGGCCCTGATTTTCTCTCTGCGGCCCTGCCGAAATCTATTGATGTTTGGTATTTCACTAAAATATCACCAAGAGGCAACTTCATTTCAAAATGAGCAACAAATACATTAAATATAAGCGTAACATATAATAATAAGTTGCTCTAGTGCGTATAATATCAGCAACTCTTCGTCGGTTATTTCACTGTTCATTCTTTGACAAAACAAAAGCACAACTATCAAAACCAACAAACGCAATAACTCGAGTTTATGTAGTGTAAACGTGTTTTCTGCGTTTTGCGTTTTCTTCGATAACGATAGGAAACTCGTGTTAGTGTACAAGCACCTTTAAAGCCCAATTATACAGGGTGGCCCATCTAGCGTTTGCTTTTTGAACTATCGATAATTTTGACTTTGACATTTCGAATGTGTCAGATATTTAGTAGAAGGTTTGCGGTTTACGAAATGGTTAAGTTAACGCTCGAAGAAAATTGGGAAATATTGAAAACTTTCTTCCAAAAGTGGAGAGTCTTCAACGGAAACTGCAAGAAAATTGAAGTCGAAATTCGGAAAACATAAAGCGCCATCCAGGCAGTTTGTGGATAGTTTTGTGAAGCGTGTGCAGAGACGATTGACGACCTAAGGCACGAGATTGAAGTCGCCATCAGGGCCACACCATCGAAAATGTGTTTAAAAATTGGGTGTACCGAATGGGCTACTGTAAAGCCAGCGTTTGCCATATGAACAAAGTGGTGTTTCATATATAAACCGCAATGTTGAGGGTATCTAATATAAAAAATTTTTTTTTTAAATTCTATACTTGTTATTTTTTATAGCGATTTTAAAACGCAAATCTTTCGTGGGCCACCCTGTCCTTTACCCTGTTTAAAAAGCCGCAGAAACAAATGTTTGCAACTTAGCTTAGACTAGAACCTAATACTCTTTTTAGACTGGGTCGAAAACAGCTTCAGCTGAGATAAGTTAAAATCGAACCGATTTCGCTGTTGCAATTTGCTGCGGCAGCATGAATAGGGTATTAAGTTGCTATACCTGAAAGCAGTGCTTTCTAGGAAGAGTGAACACTTGATTGTAAAAATTTATGTTTAATGAATATTTTAAAAGTTTGCAGTCGCCCGGCCAAATAAAACAGCTATCCATTTTCACTCAAGTTCAATTCAAAACACACCGCCCAGCAGCTTCCAAAATAAAATATAATTTTATATTTATATGTATGCAGAATACTTAGTTTTTTGAAATCAGAAGCAATTGTTTAAAAAGATTTGTTGTTTTTGTTTTTACGATGGATCTCAAACTTCATTGTTTACTTTGTCGAGGCCACTAAGATCTTATCCTGATATAATTACATAAGGTTGTCTCGTCGGATGCAAACCGTTCGTATTTTACTCCCATGACGTTCAGCGCCTGCTCGGTTTTTTTTTTTTAACCTTAACCTTTGTGCAACAGTAAAATGTCGTTTTGTAGTTTTTGTCGTAATCACATGATATGAGTGAAATTTATGCATGTTCCGAAATTTTTGGCGAGAAGACAACAAGAAATTATCTGTTCAAATCAAAAACAATGTTTATTTTAAAACTCATTAAACTATTAAAAATTAAAATGTAAAATAATATTCAATATTTAATTTAAAACATATCAGCTTTAAGGGTTAATATACACACTGACATTTGTCATTTGTTGTTTCGCTCGCACTCACTCATTGAGTTCTCTCGCTCGCACTCATTTTCGATGTTGTTAAGGAAGTAGTTTTTGCCGACGAGAGTTCCTTATGTAATTGTATCATGGATCTTATTAAAGAAGCACACAGCAAAACTTTTTCCAACATAAAAAAAGTCATGAAAAATACTCCACACTTCAAAACCATGCCTTTTTTTAGGCCCTAACACGAATTTACTATCGATATCGAAAGAAAGATCGTTTACACTTATTAACTCGAGGCATTGCGCTTTGACACCTGTTCTTTGCTTGTGAGCAAACAGCAAATGGAAACGAAGAAACCAATTTACGAAAATTAACAGCAAGTTTACCAACGATGACTTGCTACTATTATTTGAAGTTGACCAACGTATTAATGCATTCCTTGTATAAGGCAAATGGTTTGCCCATAAAAAGAACTTCATTGCATAAGCATGACTGCTGCTCAAAACATGAACATCGAATGACAAACGGCCTCGAAGAAAAGTATGTTTTGACTATTTTGATTATTCGTTATCTCAAACTGCTTTACAACACTTTTTGTTGATCTGAGTACAAGTTTTTTATATTCACTTGGAACATGCTGTCCTTAATGATGTTTAATAAACCTGTGTAAACAGGGTATTAACGATGATAATAACGTTTCTTTTTTAAAGTTCCCTGCACAATAATTTTATTGTTACTGGTATCAAATGAACTGGTTCAAGTTCAATTAGTTCTTTTTAATGGTTGTACATTGTTGAACATTTGTTTAAAAGTATTTAAAGTAGTTTAGCAGCTCATAAACCTAATATGAATATTCTAAAACAAATTTCTTAGTCTGAAAACATTACAATTGAATCATTTAACTTTGCCGATTTTAGGGTATTGAAGACTCAAGTGTTACGTACTTATGTACATTGTACATACGTAATAACTACCCGAACAAAGAAAAGTCAGAATATTTGTTTTCAAATTTAATATATTTAAAACTTTGGGGGCAAAGTAGCCTTAATTTACGTATATATGGTAATGTTGAGAACTAAAACTTAAAAAACGCGAAATTACAATTTTTATTTATGTAAATTTTGTATGTACATACATATGTTTGTACAACATGTGTATATTTGTGAAGTTTTAGTTAAAGACGCTTAAACATAATTTGCGCAAATGTGTTCATATACTTATATACGTAAATTATTTAAACAAAAGTTTAACATACGTGCATATGTATGTATGTAATTAAATTAAAATATGAACTGACATCCAAATATTTTCTATTAAAGGTGCATGTTAAACAAACAAGATTACGAGTATTCACACGAAAATCCATTGATCATAATAAATCGGAGGACAAGCCATCAAAACAAAAACGAGAGAACCATGCTCAGACAAGTTAAAATACATCATGTAACTACTCCAATATTAACAATACTTAATACAAGCTCAGCAGAATTCGATAGCACCTAAAACAACTTAAATATTTTAAATTCATTGAAAACGTCAATGTTTAAAATACAGTATAAGTACATATATATTGAAACGATTCGATTGGAACAGTGATCTGAACATAAAGTTTAAAATCATGAAGTTATTAGAGAGTTCACGTTTTGAGGCAATTAACAATGCACTTTCAATACAAACAAGCGGAATCACAATCTTTGGACGCATAGAAAGTTATTCATGGTACATATGTTATTGAAACAACATAAATAAATCAAGTTTTAAAGTATTATTTATTTTAGCAAAATGGTTGCAGCCGAAAAGGTATTGTACAAGCGATTTACAGCGGATACTCATGGTCATGATCTTCAGGCGCTATCACCACCTCAAACCTTGGCAGACTTTTCGCCCAACTTTCGCCGAAACAACAGTCAATCTGGAGATGAAGGAATTACTCTTTGTGATACCATCTCCAGAAAGACGTTGTTTTACTTGATTGCTACTTTAAATGCGTCGTTTGAGCCAGATTACGATTTTACTGAAGCTAAGGTAAAGATTGGTTACTAGTTTAAATATATTTGTTAAATTAACATTTTTTTTTTAAGTCTCATGAGTTTAGCAAAGAGCCATCATTACAGTGGGTTATGAATTCAATCCATTCAAATCTATCCGCGCTAGCTGGAGATCAATATCAAGTTTTACGTCAGCCACTATGGTCTGCCGTTGATGATGAAGTGAACTTATCAGAATGTGACATATACAGTTATAATCCAGATCTGAGTTGCGATCCGTTTGGAGAACCAGGCTGTTTGTGGTCTTTCAATTATTTCTTTTACAACAAGAAATTAAAGCGGATTGTATTTTTTACAAGTCGAGCAGTAAAGTATGTAAAATACATTCTTGCCGATCATTATATGTAACCTCTTATGGATTCTTCTATTTCAGTTCGCTTTATGCTGGCGAAACCTCGGACTTTTCGATGGAAGAAGATGTGTATTAAAACTGAATTTTCGTATTTTTGTAAAGCAGAAATTTAATGGTTCACACAATTATGCAAAAGCTGGTTGGAGCTGTCAGAATTATTTTGCCGTTTATAACTGTCACAACACCTTTCTGCTTATTCAATAATAGCTTCATAAAGCTTGTCTGAAAAAAGGGAAGTCACCGTGGACTACATGTTATAAAAATGCATGAGCATTAAATATAAAATTAAGCATATTATTACAAATTCATATATGTATCTAGGTATAGAAAATAAAATAGTTAATATGAACGTGTGTTTATTTTAATATTAAAATACGGGCTACAAATTTAACTATGCTCTTCATTTAGTTTAGTTGTTTTGTGTTGACTTGTCGATTATTCAAGATACAATACCATGCTCCGCACCTGAGGATGTAATGACTCTACAATTGTTAGGAACAGTTTAAGAGTTTGTTGGGTTAATCAGCCGCCAGCAGATCTGAAATCTTGTACACATTATTCTTTGTTGTTATGCCAATATTATTTATATATTTTATTCTCCCTTTCTTTTGAACTCTCGCGCTTGTTTTGGCCAAGCATTCGCCTCGCTGCTCTGCAAGAATTTCGGCTCGTCATTTGCGTTGCCGGCTGGCCGTTGGTCATCGAATGAAGAGTTAGAATGACTAAGATGGCAGGGGTACTACTCTTCTTCAATTGCTGTCCTAGGGACTTAGACAAGGTAAAAGTATTTAAACAACTACCGGCGGTTGCCTGAGTTATTTTGTATAGAACTTCTGTTCTTTATTATTCCCAAAAATGAAAAATGAAAAAATAATTTTACTTTTGCATTTTAAGGTTTTTTAAAAATGCAAGGCACACAGGCCGATCAAATGCTTTGTCTATCACCTTTGTGACTTCACTTACATATGTATGTACATACATAAGAGCACTGTGCGTACATAAGTGCACTGTGCGTACATTCGTGTTCATTTTCGTCGCTAACACAACGTATAAAAAAAATTGCTAATCAACAACCAAATAAAGCCGTCTATTCCTTATTAACAATTTGAGAAAAGGCTCGAAAATTTAACATTGGAGACTCCGACGTGATCTTTGCATAAATAAGAAATTATGGAAATCACTAAAAACAATAAATTTGTTGTGGTTGGCAGCCTACATAAAATATTCTTGCGATTTTATACACAATTGCATTGCAGTTAACATTGTGCGACAAAAGGTACATACGGCCCATATTTTTGCTGCCTGGCAAAACGAAAGGTACATTTTAAAAAGCTAATGATGCAGTACATTCATAATTTAATTAGGAAACACAAAAAAAAACACAAAAGATGATGTCCTTGACAAAAGGGTACATACGCCTTTAAAAAAGACACTTTGTTCGTAAAAAATACATGCTTTCATACCCGTTAGGCCTTGTACGTACTCAAACCACATCTTAACATTGACTTCATCGAATTTTCAGTGTAATTCAGAGCACTCCTTAGGGAGCCTTTACGGTATGTCTAAAAGTGCATTCTAGGACTCCGAAATCACTCATTTAAGGAGTCCTGAAGGCACACTTTTTTCATATATATTGAAAATGCCCTTTTCTCCGTCGGATATGCTCCTTTGGGACCCTTTTAGGAGCCTCCCTAGGCGGCGCAGGGCACCGTTTAGGGAGTCCTAATGGAGCAACCTACGGACTCCGATGGTTGGCTGGGGTGCCTTCAGGACTCCTTAAATGAGTGATTTCGGAGTCCTAGAATGCACTTTTAGACATACCGTAAAGGCTCCCTAAGGAGTGCTCTTCCGACTACTTTCGGAGTCCTAGAATGCTCTTTTAGACATACCTTAAAGGCTCCGTAAGGACTCCTCTTCGGACTACTATTGGAGCACGATAACAATTAAAAAAAAACCCCTAACGGAGCCTTTGCGGTATATCTAAAAGTGCATTCTAGGAGGCTCAGAGCACCGTTTGGGGAGTCCGAATGGAGCACCCTGCGGACTCCGATGGTTGGCTGTGAAGTGAACTTATTATTTAGTTTTAAATATGTACACCGAAAAAACTTTTAGTAAACTTATAAATAACATTACGAAAAACACTTACCTCGACCGTGTTTCGAACCCAGGACCGCTGGCTCCAGAGGCAGACGCCTTAGCCTCTAGGCTATATAAGCTTGTAACGCGCTACCTTACTAAAGCACATGTAAATATTTTTGACCAAAATATATCTATTTTATTTTACAACTCGGCCCAACGAGGGTTTGAACTCCGAAAACGCTCCTTTAAGGTGCTATTTTGAAGTCACTTTTAGCTCCCACTTCGGAGCGCTCCGAAAACGCTCCTTTGAGGTGGTGTTTTGGGAGTCACTTTTTGCTCCCACTTGAAAGCGCTCTGAAAACGCTCCCTTAAGGTTAGAGCTTGGACGATACATCGATGTATCGTCGATGTATCGATGTTCCAGGAAAAATAGCAAACATCGATACTATATTTTTAACAGCGATCTCAGCGATCGATGTATCGATGTTTCTGCCCAACATTGTTCTTTTTGTTTCCCTTCTCTAATAGCACATTTAGAAAAAGTAAACAAACTGCTTTTCTTGAACAAGAGCTACGATCTCATAGATTAGAAAAACCGAAATGTACCAAAATGTAATTCTCTATGGTAAATGAACAATAAAACCATGTTATTTTGTTTTAAATTTGACTTAAAGGGCGCTAGAAAAATTTTTCTTTAAAAACTTCGATGTATCGATGTTATTTTGTTCGAAACATCGGGAACATCGATGTTTGAAAACATTAATGTTCGCAACATTCGATGTTTGCCAAGCTCTACTTAAGGTTCTTTTTTAGAGTACTTTTTTACTCCTTCTTTGGATCGCTCCGAAAACGCTCTTTAAAGGTGTTACTATAGGAGTCCCTTTCCATTCCTGCTTCGGAGCGCCTTGGAAATGCTCCTTCGAGGTGTTATTTCGGGAGTCCCTTTTCATTCCTGCTTCGGAGCGCACCGTATGTGGCTCGCTGGGCACACTTCCACAATTGTTTTTGACACTTGAGTGTCAAAAATGTATTGTGTTAAAAACGATTCCTGGGTGTGTGTAAAAAACTAAAAATCTTTTTTAACACGTGTGTTAAAAACACATGTAAGGTATTCATGTCAAAAAGTTTTAAACACATGATCACTACCATTTTTGACACACATGTAAAAAACAGATGTTTTTTACATTTTGTGTTATTTTCCGAACCCCGGTTTCCCCATAGTTCAGACCCGTACATCCAGGTTGGCTTTAAACAAGAGTTTTAAATAAGTACTTTGAGTTCCAGTGGCAGGGGTGAGCGGGAATTGATGAGCCAGTGGAAACGGTTGGCCTTGAGTTTTAGGGAAATCTTCTTCGCTTCAATGTGCTTTCTTCAGGTTTGCCGCCTGTCTAAGTGGATGCCGAGGTTTTGGGCCAGTGGTGGGCAGGTTGCCCGATTTAGTGTAAACGTAATATGCTTGCATTTTTGTTCGTTGACTTGTATGCGCGAATCTGCTAGCCATTTTTCTACGGCCCCAGATGGTTTTTTAAATACGCTGTTGCTGTTTTTGGACATTTTGAACGACTGGGTATAGCTGTGTCATCAGCAAAGGTGAATAGAGTTGTTTAACTGCTTGTGGGAATGTTAGCCGTGTATAGGACATACAAGATCTGTCCGAGCCGGGGTACTCCAGCTTCGATTTTGTGGTTGGCGGAGAAGAAATTTTTGCATCTGACAGTAAATACTCTGTCTTTAAGGTAAGATTCAAGTATTTTGTGGGTGTTTTGTGGTAGGACAGTCTTGATTTTATGAACCAGACCGTCAATCCAAACGCGATCGAAGGCTTGAGAAACGTCTAGGAATAGAGCACTGCAGTATTCCCTGCATTCAAACGCTGTGCGTATTTCAGCTGTTATGCGATTTACCTGTTCGGTAGTTCCGTGCTTTTCCCTGAAGCCGAACTGATGCAGGGGGATCGCTCTGTCGTTTTGGAGGTGTGTTCTGAGGTGGCACAAAAGCAGCTTTTCAAATAGCTTTGATAGGCACGGAGGCTAATGGGCCTGTACGACGAGAGTTGGGATTTGTCTTTGCCTGGTTTTGGTGCCATTGTAATTACAGACTTTTTCCATTGTATAGGAAAATATCCCCATTTAAGAATTGAGTTGAATATGGTGGTTATGCATTTGACGGCGCATAAAGGCAATTCAATTATCATTTTAGGCGAAATTTAATCATGGTCAGGGGCTTTTTTTGGTTTCATCTGTTCTGCAATGGCTTTTATGATTGTGCTTGTTTCAAGCATATTTGTGTAGGAAGGCTCTGCTGGTGAGATTTTTGGTAAAGATTTGCCGGCGGATGAGGTCGGAAGACATTTTTTAAGTACATTTTGGTCTTTTCCTCGTCACTACGGGCCCACACACCTGTTGGTGATCGAATTGGAAAATCGGGTTATATTGTTGGCTGAATGTTTGGGTGCGCTCTCCAGAGTGGAAATTTGTTGCTGGTGGGCGAAAGTTGCGCTATATAGCCACGTTGAGTCTGATTCTTTTCAGTTAGTAAAGGTTAAGACAACTTCCGACAATCTTCTTTAAATCTTTGTTAGTGGCTGGGGAGCGGTGTGACTGCCAGTCTCGGCGAAGTCGCCGCTTTTCTTGAAGGAGCGACTGGATCTGTGTATTTGTACGTGTAGTTTTTGGGGCGGATGTATCTGAACTTCAGATACTATAATAACTATAACAATAATTATAAGAATACAAACAATTTGAGGTTTAATCAACCCGATAATCAGAATAAATATAGTTATAATCAGACTAAAAATCAAAATTGGAATCAGGGCAGACAATATAATCCCCAATCTAATACTCAAAACCAATGGAATTCCCATAAACTTCAACAGAATAAACCTGAACCTATGGAGGTTGACGAATCCATACAGTTTCAGAATAGGCCAACATATAACAACAATCAGGGTTATAAAAAATTTAGCAACACTAATCATAACCAGAATAAATGGAATCAGTATATAAAGCCTGAGGCAAAAACAACTTAGCAAGACCAACCACAGAATAAAAGACAACCAACAGGGACAGTTAACCAACCGGTTAATAAATCAATGCGTTTAAATAATATAGAAGAGGACCATTTTTTAGGAGAGAATCCGGAGTAGGATTACCCTACATAATACGGAAAGATAGTAAGCTAAATAAAGAACTCAAAATTTTAGTTGACACAGGGGCAACGTCATGTTATATCAGAACGTGGGTTTCCAATATATAAAAGAGTATCTACAGTTAATGGTTATTCTATAATTAAATATTATCACATGGTAACGATATTCGATACGCGTTACACCTTTTATGAAATAGATGGATTAAATTCAGACTTACTAATAGGTTACAACCTATTGAAACAAATCGGAGCCATAATTGACACCGAAAAAGGGGTAATAAAATATGGGGACAAAGAAGAGAAATTTATATATGATAACGACAGCTCTTGCAACCAACTTTCGTTATCTAAAGAAACAACCATTCTTCCACTGAAAGAATTTATTATAAAAAAATACTTTGATGAAAAGGGCCAAATCAGAACTGACTCTGAAAAAGCCAATCAAAGCGTAACAAGTTTGGGAAATAAAAATCCTGAACACGCCGTCGTTGAAATATCCGACAAAAATGAAAGTTTGGGAAATAAAAATCCTGAACACGCCGTCGTAGAAGTATCCGACAACCAAAAAATTAATAACATACAAAATTCATCCTCAAATCAAAGAAAAGATTTGGAGGATAACATATTGAATATTATTCATAAAGAACATTCAAAAATAAATATGCGGATTCCGTTTAGGACTGACATACGCGGTGAAATAAACACCGAAAATGATAGGGCTATTTATAGTAAACAATACCCCTATGCATTATCAGCTTCAGATTTTGTTAACTCTGAAATTAGCAGAATGCTAAAAGAAGAAATTATAAGGCCAAGCAAAAGCCCTTATAATTCACCAGTATTAGTTGTACCAAAAAAGGGTTTCAACGAAGATGGAACTCCGAAACTTAGATTATAAGAAACTTAACGAAACCTTGAAAAAGCTAAATACTTTCCTACAATTGACTTGAAATCAGGATTCCACCAAATTCTCATGAATGAAAGAGACATTCAAAAAACCTCATTCTCAATAAATAATGGAAAATACGAGTTCCTGAGAATGCCATTTGGATTAAAGAACGCCCCTAGAATATTTCAAAGAGCAATGGATGATATTTTGAGAGAACAAGTAGGAAAGACGTGTCATGTCAATATGGATGACATTATTATTTTTTCAAAAACAATTGAACAACATAACAAAGATTTTATTGTTATAATTAAAATTTTGCTAAACGCAAACATGAAAATTTCGATTGAAAAATCAAAGTTCTTCAAATTAGAAACAAACTTTCTCGGTTGCGTTGTTTCTCACAATATGATCAAAACCGATCCCGAAAAAATCTCTACAATTTTAAAATATCCAATCCCTAAAAATATCCGAGAGCTTAGAAGCTTTCTAGGCCTTACAGGATATTACAGAAAATTTGTGCAAAATTACGCTAAGATTGCATAACCTTTAACAAAATATTTAGAAGGCCATAATGGCAAAGTTTCAAAAAAGGCATCCCGTAAAACTTTTATACAGTTGGATGAATCAGCTGTAAGAGCTTTCAACGAGCTCAAAAATAATTTAATTGCAAATTGCTAAAATAATTTCTCAGGAGATATACAATACATGAGTCGATTAATGTATTCGCAAATACTAGACATATAATAGAGTATGATACTCCGGAAAATTTAATAACTATCTTAAGGGAATACATTCCACCTAATATAACAATTGGAATACATTGTACACTTGAAGATTTTTATATAATTCAAAAACCTTTAAAAGAAAACTTCGTTAATAAATTCCTTTACACAAGGACATTCCTTCAAGATGTAGAAAACAATGAAGACAAGGCTATCATAATAGAAGAAACACACAGTAGAGCTCACCGAGGACTAGATGAAAACTATAAACAAATCTTTAGCTTGTATAATATTACTGGCCCAAATAATATTTAAAATTAAAAGAATATATTAGAAACTGTAATATTTGCAATGAAAACAAATATAACAGACACCCAATTAAAATTCCGATTGGTGAAGCCCCAATTCCATCTAAAGAGGGCGAAAATTTACATATTGATATATTTTTATAGTCTCATTTTTATAACTTGTATTGAAAATTTCTAGTAGTTAAAGAAATCCAAAATAAATTAAATATTGAAAATAAAGTAATGGAAATACTTCAATAATTTCCTCAAGCCAAAGTAATAATTACCGATAACGAACCGAGCTTTACTTCCGCTCAATTTAAATCTTTTGCACAAAGAAGTGGTTTAACTTTATGCAGACCCGAGGCACAGTACCTCAAACGGTCAAGTTGAAAGGGCACATTCGACATTAACAGAATTAGCCCGCTGCATTAAAGAGCAATTTAATTTAACTGACTATACCGAAATTGTAATACGAGCCGCGCAAGAATATAATAAAACCATTCATTCAACAACCAACCAAAAACCCTTTGACATACTTTATAATAAAATCGAGCACGATACTATTCCTGTACTGTTGAAAACTACACAAGAAAAAATGTTAGAGGGACATAACAAAGACAAAAAAGAAAAGGACTATCACGTAGGAGAAGTAATTTACGAAAAGAAACACGGGGAAAGAAATAAGCTTAACTCTAGATATTAAAAACAGGTAGTTAAGGAAAATCATCCTAATAAAGTTATTATTAATAACAGAAACCGTACGATTCATAAAGATAATATTAAATTTTAAACAAGTTGATTTATCTTAAATTCGAGATAATGAATTCAATAATGTACTTATTACTGCTGGTAGCTACAACCAAATCCGAAATTATGGATTATACAATAGAGTTATCGAAAATCAACTTTTTTTGATTTTCGATGACCCTGGGTGTGAAAAAGTTGTAAAACCATGTCAAATGAAAGTACAAAAAATTTCAGCTCGAAAGGATAATGTTTACTATTGCCACTTCGTCCTTGAAATTTTGAAATTTTCATGGAAACTCGATTTTTTTTTTTTTCGATGACGCTGGGTGCGGAAAAATTGTAAAAAAATGTCAATTAAACCCCCAAAAAAATCGGAGTTCCAAAAATTTTCAGCCCGAAGGGCAATAATGTTTACTATCCCCCGCAACGACTTTGAAATTTCGAAATTTGAACAAAGGAGGAGTTGATGGGTTGATTCTTCCTAAAGCCATAACCGATCCTAAGGTTCATCATCTTATATTTATTAAGGCCGGACAGTCTGCGATGATGTGTGTAGAGGTTTCGTCCTCCATGTCACAGAATCTGCAAGTCCTGCTGCTGGTTATTCCTATCTTACCTAGGTGACTTTTCAGTCTGCAGTGCCCGGTTAGTAATCCGGTAACGATCCTAAGTGAATTCTTCCCTAGTTGCATAAGTTCCTCGAACCTCTTCTTGTTGTAGTTTTCTATTAGAGTTTTGGCTTGCCTTAGGCCTGGGGTATTCCTCCAGTGTTCTTGCCTCATGGTGCCTTCCTCTTTCCTAATGCATTCTTTTATTGTGTGCCTTCCTATGCCACAGTAGGGTTCTGGTCCTATCAGGGGCTGTTCGGCTCCTAGTTTTGCCATTTTATCGGCAATTTCATTTCCGGATATGTCTCTATGACCCGGAATCCATCTAAGGGCCAGTCTATTTAGATTGCCCAAACGATTTAGTTTACTCTTCACCTCTAGTACTATCTTTGAGGTGACTTTATTACTGCATAGAGCAGTAATTGCTGCTCGGCTGTCCGAAAGGATCGAGATGTCCTTATTCTTATATCCACGCTGTCTGTTGAGCTCTGCACAACGTCCAATAGCGCATACCTCAACCTGGAATATGCTGGTGTATTTGCCAAGGGATTCGTGGTATTTTATGCGGGGCCCTACCACTCCAAGGCCAGTGCCTTTTTGTGTCAGGGATCCATCTGTGTACCATGCTATGGTGTGTTTAGCCATAGGGTGCACTTCGGACAATGTGGTCCAATCTTTCTTATTGCCTAAGTGTGTTGTGAAGTTCTGCTCGAAGATTAATTCGGCTGTCATTTCATCCCTAGGGTGTAGTATTAGGGGCACATCACCTAACAGATTAGTCGCATCCCTGTTATTTAGAATGCAACCACTACCCGTGGCCTCAGTGCTTATTCTCAGGAGGGTAGCTTTGCGTTGAAGTTCAATTACACAATGGAGTGGTGTTAGCTCCATCAGTACTTCTAAGGCAGTTGTGGGACAGGTTTTCATTGCCCCTGTCATACATACGCAGGCAAGTCTTTGCAACTTTTGTAGCTGTTTTTGTATGGTGTTGAGCTTAGCTCGTTTACCCCATGCAATTGCTCCGTACGTGAGAATTGGTCTCACAATCATCAGGTATAGCCATCTTATTATCTGGGGCCTGGTTCCCCAGGATTTCCCAGCAATTTTTCCACAGGTATACAGAGCTCTATAACACTTCTCCACTGTCTTTTGGACATGGGAAGGGAAGTTTTACTTACTATCTAAAGTGATTCCTAAATACTTAACCTCTCGGCTAGTTTCTATAGGAATTCCTAGCAATGAGATTTGTCTCATTCTCTGTAGTTTGTACTTCCTTGTGAAGGGAACGATGACTGTTTTGGCGGGATTTAGGTTGAGTCCAACCTCCCTGCACCAGTCTAGCGTTATCTTGAGTCCGAGTTGGACGATGTCACAGAGTGTCTCTTCAAATTTGCCTCTGGCTATTATCACAATGTCATCGGCGTATCCCTGACACTGGATCCCTTTTTCAGCAAGTTTGCTGAGAAGCTCATCTACCAGCAGACTCCATAGCAAAGGGGAAAGCACTCCTCCTTGCGGACAGCCTCTGCTGGTTGCTATCGTCATGTTATCTGAGCCCAGTGTACATGTTGCCTGTCTGGATTGTAGTAGGTTACCAATCCATTTACTCGTTGTAACATCTATGTTCCTCCTAGACAGGGCAGCTCGAACCGCATCATGTGATGTGTTGTCGAAGGCTCCCTCTATGTCTAGGAAGGCACAAATAGCAATTTCTTTGCTGTCAACTGCCCCTCTAGGGTGCGGCATAGTTGATAAAGTGGCGTGTCTGTTGAACGGCCTGCTCTGTATGCATGCACTTGGGATATAGCCAAGGGCTAGGCTGCTTACCATTAGTCTTCTTAAGCGGGTTAGGAGTAGCTCCTGCCCCTGCTGTAAGAAGGATGGAGAGATCCTATCTAATCCCGGTGACTTAAATGGTTGGAAGGTTCCAATAGCCCATTTAAGTTTCTCGGGCGTAACTATAGACTTGGCTGTTGCCCAGTCACTTGCTACTGTCCTAGGGGTTCTATGATGATCACGCATAATATTTCCTGTAAGGAGTACTTTCCGGGAAATGCGTGTCAAAGAGAAGTTCTAATTTCTCACGATCCGGGGAAATTAAGGGTGTTATTACCTTTCTTCAGGGCTAAATTACTATCTGTTGCACTTTTGGCCATTGCCTTGTGCAGTCTTGCGCCCTCGTTGACGTTACTTATTGCCTCGCAGAAGTTTCTATAGTCCTTCCGTTTGGCTTTCCTGATCTCTTTGTTATATGGCGTCAGGCTTTGCCTGTACCGTTCCCAGTTACTTTCAGTTTTTTGGCCTGTTGAAGAGCCTTCGAGTGGTGCGTTGTAGCCGTTCAAGCTTAGCATTCCACCACGGTGCGTCTGTTTCCCATTTCTGTCTGCCTAGTGGACAACTGTCTTCAAAGGCATTCACTATTTCGTGAATTCCAAGGGATGTCTAGGGTATCCTGACGGTTCGTTGGAAAGATTTAGTTCTAGAGTTGACCTGAACTTATCCCAGCTTGTTTTCCTGGGGTTTCTTTTAGGGGTGTATCTTTTTGTGTTGAAGGCTACTTCAAACAAAATTGTCCTGTGGTCGGACATGGATTCTTCT
The DNA here is from genome assembly GCA_018150695.1 of Drosophila oshimai. NCBI lineage: Eukaryota > Metazoa > Arthropoda > Insecta > Diptera > Drosophilidae > Drosophila > Drosophila oshimai. The sequence continues at coordinate 403,820 of JAECWM010000291.1, read as the reverse complement.
GGTGACACATGCCAGTTCCTAATGTGGGGCTTGATTGAATTGATTGCCAGAGTTATGTCTAGCACCTCTTCTCTTACCTTGGTAACAAATGTCGGCGTGGAGCCGACATTACAAATCTCTAGGTTATTGTTTAAAATAAATTCTAGTAGTTGCTCACCTCTGTTATTAACATCGGGGGTTGTGGGATGGGGGTTGTGGGCACCCCTAGTATCTTTTCACAAAATGAAGATTGACTTTTTTGGTAATGTCATTCGCAAGTATTATGTATGATTTATGCCAAATATCAAAGTAAACGAACGCGTTTGCTTTTGAAATGAACAATTTTTTTTGTGCTTGGATTTTAAAGGTGGTGAAGTTTTTTCAAAGATTTTCAATAGTGTATTAATTAAAGTGAATCGATTAAAAAGGTAAGTGTAACGCATTTTTATTTAGTCAAAGTATTATACTAAATGGAACAATATCGATTTGAACCAAAAATTTATGCAAACACAGTTTTTATTTACTTCTTAAAATGTCTGCAAAATTGGTTGTGGGCTCCAAAATTGGGTGGGTTGTGGGCAGCCGTTTTTTTTTTTTTTTTTGGCATTTTATTACCTACAATTTCTTGTAAAATTGTTTTCAAAATTTGTTTGGAACCCTCTAGAACATTCTTGTAGAAATCTTAGGCACTTTGAAAAGGATCCTCTCCCGCTGAGAGATCGAGCTTTTGCGATCGAGCTTTTCGTCTGAAATGTTACAGGCCAGTTATTACACATGTCAAAATTGTGTTTCCGACGATGAATAACGCCTATGTAGTCTTTGAAATAAATAAATTGTCGTTATGTTGATATTATTTGCGGTTTTTTCCATATTTTTCCATTTGCAGCATTTTTCCCAGGGTGCCCACAACCCCCCAAAAAATTTTAGCTAAAAATTACGTTTTACAAAAGTCCATATGAAATTTTTTCGCATGACGAAATCAAGTATGTTTCTTCATAATTAGTTAGTTTAGGTCTCTTGCTTTACACAGATACCCATATGTCCAAATAATATGCACTAGTTCGGTAATTATAAGCCAAAAACAAAACTATGCCCACAACCCCCACTTCTCCCCTACTGCCCCAGATCACATGATGTGCGTTGGCATCACATCCGATGATAAGGGGGATCTTGTTCTTCCGGCAGTGGTCCACTAGCCCGAGTATTTCTGGCGGTGGACAGGCTTCCTCCCCAGCAAAGTAGGCGGAGGCCACTGCTAGCTTCTGTGTAGCTCCTGTGCCGTCGATGGAGATGGCGACACAGTCCCTGCTCAGGAACTCTGAAAAGATATTGTAGTTGATATCTTTCCTTATAACAATGCATGATCTGGGAGGTAGTTCTCCTGGATCGCATATTACCTTGGTATCCTTCGTGTACAGGCCTTTAATGCCATGGTGCCACCATGGCTCCTGTACAAGGGCTAGCCCTAGGTGTTGGGAGGTGATCATCCTGGCCAAGACAGCAGATGCTGCTTTGGCCCGATGGATGTTCACCTGGGCTAGCCGAGTGCTGCTTGGTGCAGCCATCAGATGAGGGTCTGGGGCCCCGTGACTTCTGGTGAAGAGAGCGAGCAAGTCTCTCCACCACCGTCTATCATGGTGACCTCCGCCTCATCGCAGCTGTCGTCCAGGAGGAGCTCCTGGGCCAACTCTTGGGATGACATGGGGTTTGGTATCCATCCCCCTGGTCGTCCCCAATCTCCATGACAGATTGCCTGTCCTCTCCACTTTGCGCCGTCGGCTCCACACTTGGTGGTTCGAGGGTATCCTCGACAGCCTCGCAGATGTCTCCACTCGCAGATGTCTCTTCTGGAGCCTTCCTGGTCTTCTTAAGACCGCTCACAGTGACGTGACCGTACCGGAAGTTGAGCTGGTGGTCACACTCCACTATCTCATCCCTTCCGGCCTGATCCATCCCTACCACGAGGAGTGCACCAGCTCCGTCGTTTTTCCTGGAGATGATTTTCCAGGCGTCTGTTTGAACGCGGTTCTGGAAACCGATGAAGGCCAGAATCTCCTCGTTCGTCCTATCTGCGCTCCTCGGGCAGAACAACGTGGCGTTGTATACTGCCGGGATGTCGTCTCCCGTGCGTGTTTCAAGGGGTACTCCCTTCCAGGTCCGCAGCTGAGGTATGGCAAGTTTAAGCCACTCAGCTGTGCCCTCGTCCAGGCAATCGATTATCAAGTGACCCACCCTGAAGTGGATCCCCCTGAAAACGACCGGACCGCTCCACGCTGACGTGAGCATCTCGTCCATGATAGACTCCTGTAGTCCAGACAGCTCCTCGTTGGTCAGGCTGACCACCGGGAACCTCTCCGGGAGGATGGCCACCTTAATGAACGTTGCCTTCTTGGCAGCCTCCGCGTATGTCGGACGGGGTCCTGTGGGCGGTGGTGCCGGGCCAGAGGGTCGTCCTCCGGCGGGTGTCGGTTTCTGGTCTCGGCGAGGCTGGGAAGGTATCTTCCTGGCCTGCACCTTTGCCTTCTCTACCGCTGCTGCTTGTGATGTACTCGGTCCATCTTGCCTCGGGGCCCGTGAGGTTGTCTCACTAGCCACCTTGCCATGTCTGGACCTTTTGGGGGTGTCTGTGGGTGGTGTGCGGCTGGTGTTCAGCCGTTTGCCAGCCGGTGCTGCTCCTACAGCCGGTTGCTCCCTCGGCTCCTTTGCCTTCTTCAAGGCCTCCTCTGGCGTCAAGCCCTGCAAGAGGTACCTGAGGTACCACTTGACTTTTGACCCTGGCAGGCCACGCCTGTTCGGGTCATCCAGTCCTCCGGGCTGTCCTAGGGCTGGAAGGGCGTCTTGCTTCTTCAGCTGTCTGATAGAGTACGGCCTATCAGACGCGAGAGGTGGACGTGCTGGCAGGGTAAGTTCTGCTGGCACACCGTACACTCTATTATACAAACCATGATTTTTTTCTTTACAAGGATACCAAAAACGTCCTCATTTATGAATCATACGCGGAATTATTTCATATAACTAATTTAAGTTTTTATAAAGATACTAGCGGACCCGGCGAACTTTGTCTCGCCCTAATTCGACGCCATTATATAACCCCAGGGTAATAGTCAAACACTGCATTTCTTTATTTAGTATAGAGCGATATGATATACTATGTTTTTGTTTTATTTTCCGGCGCAAAAACAAACAATGAAGACGGCTTACCAACACGCGAACATGCAACGTACAGCTGGCCGTGCGAAAAACAGGAAAATGTGCGCATATGGTAAGCCACGCTTGCCATTCAACGAGTACATCCAACAACGAACTACGCCAAAAACCTTCTGAACGATGTAATCCATAAGAATTTTACCTTTAGCTGAATACTCGTGCAGTGATGTAGGTCGATCGCTGGATGTTTGTCCTTGCAACAAATTCGTAATTTCGGGCCATTTCGGATTGCATGTAAACGTGATAAATAAATCAGGTCGTCCGTAATCCGCACGTACGTCATCGCATCTTGAGCGTACTCATGCATATGGCGCGGGCTCCCAACATAATACTGGCAGAATGGTCAAACAACCAATGTTTGCCGCGTGTCCATCAGTAGCGATGGCGTCACGCAAGTGGATGTACTCGTCAGATCGTAACTTGACTGATTGAAACGAATGAAATTGAACGCTCCGTTTCTTCTTTACATACATGTCGACACAGTACTGCTGAAACAAACGGCGCTATCTCAACAGATGATTGTCAACATCTAGTCGAATCTTCAATCGATATGCATAAAAATTCATTGAGCTGACGTTCTTATTCGTTTCTTCTCCTGTAATATGAATTCGAATTACGTGCAGAATGAAAAAGAAGTGATTAAACAAACCTGTCGTTGGATTGACCATCTTTATGTTGAAGTGATAGCCATCTTCTCCAGACAGAACATCAACGGATATTGAAGTGCATCATAGACCGATGAGTCTCATAAACGCGTTGCAATTGTCCATCATCCCGACGCTGAGAACAATATCGCGTGATTCCACATTCTCGCCAACAATCACCACTGCGACTTCATTGATAGTGGGCGCATTGAATTGTCTTGAATGGCTTCCTGCTGGTCTTTTATCTGCTCTGATAATGATTTTGTGGCCGTCAGAATGCATTGTATCCAAAGCTGTTTTGAACAATCTGACCAATTCATTACACTCATGAAGAAGATTTTGCAATTGTTGCATTATTTCACGTTTAGTTGCAGTGACAATTGCACAACGCTGATTAAGTTCAACTGCCGAATCACAACGAAATAGATCTGAAGGAATTTATGATCTTTGTTTGGTGGTGGTAACAAAGCGCCCGCTCGATGGTGAATTTGCCCTTGAATCGAATTTTGGATGCAATTTCGTGAAAATTTATAGTTGCTCATGTTGATAAAAAGTGACGCTATTACCTTATAACTGGATTGTAGCCTGGTTGTTGAACAACCTAGCTCCAAATGACGTAATTTGAAAACATCCGTTATATTTTTGTGCGTGCAACAGGAAATGGTTTAATTTGCTTGTATTTCCATATAGAAGCGAATACAATGGCTGGTGGATGAGTAAACCGGCAATTTACCTTGCCACCTGCGCAGCATAAGCCGGGGCTTCCAATCGAAACTTCAGTGCATTGCAGTGCTGACATACAAACAATGAACCGATAACAACGCAGCTATGGTCTTTGTAGGACGTTGAGAAATTGTATGCAAATGCAGCGCGATTCAAGTCTGTTCTTGGTACTCTTTGTGTAGAGCGAATCTGTGCTAAATGGGTTCGTCTCGATTCATTTCTTTCTGCACGTTCGTCTTGCGTTTGACTTTCATGGACATTCCGACTTTATGTTGCTCGACGTGTACGTCCAATGTTTGGCCGTCTTATAGCAGGCATTATTCCTACAAATCAAAAAAAAAATAAATAAAAACGAATAAGAAACCGAATAATATTGAAACGATTTGTTTTTACTTTGACATATATTTCGATACACTACTCTTTTAATAATTTGATATTTTAATTATTTGTTTTTCACCATTACCCTGGAGATTTAATTCTGACCTTCTCCTGTTAGTTACCTACAACTGAAAAAATTTGAACAAAATCGCCAGCCGTTCTTGAGGAGTTTTTTACGATACATTTTTGGTTTTATATAGATAATTAATCTTGAAACAGAATTTTTAAACAGTCAAAACAATCAGAATTCACATTGGGAAATAACATCACACGATTTAAAAATTATTAAAATACTTATTTCTCAAATAATACCCACTAGGCACAATTTGGAAATGGATAGCAGCAACACCAGATCACGATGATTTCATAACAGTTCAAAATAAAATTGATGATTTAATAAAAAACAATAATGACCAATTCGTTATTAATTCTAGAATATTTAAAGAAATTAAAACTCTATCTGAAAATTTTAAAACCGCTTTTAAAGATCAAGAGATTCCACTGAGAAAATACCGCCTCCGCTTGCTTACTTACGATCTTATGAACTTAATGGATACAATTACACTTGCTAAAATTGATGTATTTAACACTAAAATTTTAAACAATGATGACATGCAGGAAACTTATAAACATGAACAAAAACCTGTAATTATTACTGATCTATTGGATATATCTGAATTTAAAATCGCTTTGCACCAAAATCTTATTATTATATATAGGGGAGAAGTGGGGGTTGTGGGCATAGTTTTGTTTTTGGCTTATAATTACCGAACTAGTGCATATTATTTGGACATATGGGTATCTGTGTAAAGCTAGAGACCTAAACTAACTAATTTTGAAGAAACATACTTGATTTCGTCATGCGAAAAAATTTCATATGGACTTTTGTAAAACCGTAATTTTTAGGTAAAATTTTTTTTTGGGGGGGTTGTGGGCACCCTGGGAAAAAATGCTGCAAATGGAAAAATATGGAAAAAAACCGCAAATAATATCAACATAACGACAATTTATTTATTTCAAAGACTACATAGGCGTTATTCATCGTCGGAAACACAATTTTGACATGTGTAATAACTGGCCCGCATGTCAACACATTTCAGACGAAAAGCTCGATCGCAAAAGCTCGATCTCTCAGCGGGAGAGGATCCTTTTCAAAGTGCCTAAGATTTCTACAAGAATGTTCTAGAGGGTTCCAAACAAATTTTGAAAACAATTTTACAAGAAATTGTAGGTAATAAAAAAATTTGCCAAAAAAAAACGGGTGCCCACAATCCACCCAATTTTGGTGCCCACAACAAACTTTAGCAGACATTTTAAGAATTAAATAAAAACTGTGTTTGCATAAATTTTTTGGTTCAAATCGATATTGTTCCATTTAGTATAATACTTTGACTAAATAAAAATGCATTACACTTACCTTCTTAATCGATTCACTTTAATTATTGATACACTATTGAAAATCTTTGAAAAAAACTTCACCACCTTTTCCAAGCACAAAAAAAACCAATTCGTTCATTTCAAAAAGCAAACGCGTTAGTTTACTTTGATATTTGGCATAAATCATACATAAGGTAATTGCTTGCGAATGACATTACCAAAAAAAGTCAATCTTCATTTTGTGAAAAGATACGTAGGGGTGCCCACAACCCCCCCATGCCCACAACCCCCACTTCTCCCCTATTAAATACCATATAATTATCGATAGTTGCGAAGTTTATAACTCAAGATCTATTTCACACAGTGATGGAAAATTGTTAATCAATAACCATGTCGCAAAATGTAAAATAAGTTTTATGTACGGGGGTGCCACAGAAACCGTTCCACCCAAATTCCAACCGAATGTCCAACCCCTTCTCTATGTAAATTCCAACCTTCTTCGGGTGGAACGGTAATGTCTAATGTCTAATAGGGGTACAATAGATCTAAACAGGTCGCGGTACACAAACACTCCAATAATATAATGTCTAATAGACAACAAGATATTGGAATACATCACTGAACGAAAATATACTGACTTCTTAATATCCGAACATATTATATCAAATGATTCGGAACTCTCATTCGATAATATTGACGTATTAAATCCTTTTATTCAAATTAAACAAACTTAAATACCAATTTCATTAATATTGATCATAATCGCATTTATATATTTACTTACCATGCTTTTAACTAAATACAGAAGATTCTTTATATTCAAACCACGGCAAATTAACATTGAAATACAACCAGAAACCAATGAAAGTACCGTAGAAGAAAATATCATTGTCGAGTTGACCTCCAATCGATTCCCACCCAGATCAGTTCCAAGTCGATATTGTAAACACCAGAGCCCCAAAAAGGGAGCCCCAAGTCCGCTTACGTAACATCGATTTCCGGCAGAACCTCAATTCTGCAAAATATCAATTTCAAATTTAATTGACAAATTTCATCATCCTTTTTTCCGACTCTCTCGGAGGATTCTCTTAATCAGATTTTTTGAGATAAATCTCTTAAGCCGAGGTTTGATTATTGATAATGAAACCAAAGTCAGGCAGTCCGTTTTTAAACCCGAATTGTTTGGTCGACAATAAGTAGATCTCGAGCAGTGTTAAATAAGTTACGATATAAATACCAGTTGTGTAAACCAGTGATTTATTAAAAAAAAAAAATATTTTTTAAAAATTAAATTAGCACTAAGCTCTTTATTAATTTCTGCATACGAAAAAATTATACTGAAAGGAATGGGGTTGTCAAGGGTCTTCCGATGTCATACTCTGGGGTAGAAGCTCCTTAATAGTATGGAGTCAGATGTCAAGATTAAGACAGCTAAGAGGCTTTAACAAATGCGATGCCCCGCGCCGCAAACCTATATTAATAACCAAACATACCTATATTCATAGTCAAATATTAATAACCATAGGCATAAGCAACACTCAAGTCATGTTATTAGGTATTAAAAGACTGCGTCTTTTGAGCCTGCCCTCGCTAAAGGATCGTCGGAACTGCCACGGAGTGATGTTCCTACACAAGTTAGTCCACTGGACTTGTAAATTCTAGTTACCTACGGCCAAATACGGTTTTCGGTCCCCGTAAGAGCATCCCGCTACTTTCGGCCTATTGCTCTGGAAATCTGCAGGACTAATTTTGAATCGCACGATCCTTTTCGTGTTTTGTGTACTCAATACAATGAATTGTATTTTTTGTTGTTTTGTGAATGTTCCGTGAACTTTAATGTAACAAATATTTTAAGTCACCTATCCTTGCCTCCGCCCACTTGATGTGAGTCGGAGCATATCTTTAAAAATAACTCCTAAATTCGGTCGGAGGTGGGGGTTAGGCTTTATATTGGCAGATATTTGCTAATTTTTTGAAATAAATAAATAAATATTCTTATCAAATAATTATATGGAAGGCATACGCAGTGCGGGAAGATTTGAAATAAGTTAAGTAAATTAACACTGTGTCGTGTCAATAAGAAGGGATATCGAGATTGAATACCGCCAGGCAGCTGAACGGGTATAAAAGGCGGGCATTTTTACTGGACCGGTCACTTGTTGCCGAGCAGCCGAACCAGTCCAAAATCAATTTCTCCTTTTTGCTCTACGAGGCCTAAACTGGGAGGAGGGACGCCGTTTGCCTTCTTATAGAGACAGGTTGCGCCTCTTGGATCTACCTACCTTTAAGGATCGTCGGACCTGTTATGGTGTGATAATACTTCACAAACTTATCACTGGCGCCGTCGACTCAGTTGATCTGTTAGCTAGCCTCAATTGGAACGTTCCCTGCAGAGCTACTCGCCGATTCCGTCCATTAGCACTTCCTGTGTGCAGGTCAAACTACTCCCGTTTCGACCCCTTCCGAGTCCTATGTGATAACTATAACGAACTTTATCACTTAATATCCTATGAGTGCTCTCCCAAAGCTAATTCGCTAAAAATCATTGCGTTCCTTTCATCATCAACTTAATACGTTCTCCTACTTTAAATGTTGTCATTTTCAAATTTATGATGTTTCTATTGTTAAATTCTATGCATATAATTTTAAGTCCATTGAGCAGTACATTGCATTAAACAAATAAACAAATGTAAAATCAAAGTGCAAGGCCAAAGCTTTGGAGCTTTTCACCATATGATAAATAACATGAACCTGTTTACCGAATTTTCAACCAGATTGCGATTGCAAAACAAGGTGCATACATATATGCATCTGCAAAAGGAACAGTACAACTTCGCAGCAAGCTTAAGGGGTTATATACCTTTTTTATTTCCAAAAAAGCTAATTTTCATAGAGATTCGAGCAGTAGAAAAAAAGTTAAAGCTCTTTTAGCCGCGCGCCTCGTCTCGGCCCCAAGCTAAACTTGAAACTTTAAACGCGAATATCTCTAAATGGTGTTTTTTGAAAAATGACTTTGCGGTGATATGGATTGGTGGAAAACTACTGAACCGATTTAAATTAATTTTTTAGTGAAAATTCTAGCGACCAAAAAGTTAATTTTTAGCTTAAACGTTCCCGTATGAACAAAAAAAAAAGTTTTAAAAACGATCGTTCAAGCACAAGGAAATACACTTAACTAATGAAATTTGTTTACTTTTATGCTTTCAGTTGACCTGTTCGACCTGGGGAAGTGTCACCGCAAGGCTCTTAAAAAAATGCCTCTAAGGGAAATACCCCTTAAAAACTATTTAATATTTTTTCACGAAATGTTTGTTCAAAACATTGTTAATAAAGTGTACTATCAAAAAATTAAAACATTCGTGTAATGAAATAATTGCTACATACCTAAAAAAAAAACCCCGTCTACCACGACGTTTGCGCTGCTTGCGACTAACTGTATGTAAAAAGCGTGCTCGGCGGGACAAAAAATGCGGTTACGACTGTCCAAGGCAAAAGTACAAACAATTTTTTTTGCAACTTTGTAAATAATAGTTCGACGATAATTGTGCGAAAGTTTCAAAGCAAAAACTGCCCCAGAACACTTTTGAAAACCAAGTTGTTTAAACAATTGTTGTTGAAAATTATTTTAAATTAAAAATTAAAAGTATTAAATATTTTTTTGAAGCGAAACTTCTTTAGGCGCATGGGGGTAAAATTTATACAAATGAAACGAAAAAGTCGAAGCGAAACTTCTTTAGGCGCATGGGGGTAAAATTTATACAAATGAAACGAAAAAGTCGAAAAAGAGAGAGAGAGAGCGATCGAGTCCGATTGAGAGAGAGTAAGACAAGGCAAACGTAAAAGAGAAAAATGTATATATTATAAGCTTGCGCGGCGATGACCGGCGCATGTGATCTCCAAAAATCCACTGATGTTGTACAGAAAATGTTCTTATATCTAAAGCTCGATTTACTACCAAAAACAAAGCACAGTAATGTTCTTATCTCTAAAGCTCGCTTTACTACTACCCGAGACATTGCGCTAGGGTTTTATGACTGTTCAAATATGTCCAAATATTATTTTTGTTATAATTGTACTTATTATGTTAGCCGCTAGGTGATTGTGTTAACTCCTCCCTTTCTAAGACGAAGGATGTCCGCAGACTTCTCGAAATTAACAGTGACGACCTGAACTATTTAGAAACTGTTCCTCTGAATAGTATTGGTGGTGTATTCAGGTTTGTTTGGTCGACCAACCTTATACTGGTATTGCGACTAGCCATTGGAAGAAAGGTGATCCGTAGGTTTCGGTTTCATCGGTGATTTTGTAACGAAACTAACACCCATCCTTATTTTAGCCGTATCCATTTTTACGATCATGGCGCTGTTGTCTGTTTAACTGCATGACTTGAAAATGTCTAGGATTCTGTTTTCGATACCGCTACAATGTAGTTTTTGTAAAGCATCTTGATTAAGGCAGCTGATAGTTTTCATAGCGGCTCACGAACTATGTTGCAGCATTGTTATGTCTGTGGCGTTTTAAATTTTATAGGTTGAAGACCCTTCTTATATGCTAAATTTGCGAAATTTTGAGCTTTTAAATACTAGTTTAGTCAAAAATTATAACTAAGAAAATATGGAAGGGATTTATATTAAATTTTTTTCAGTGGTATTTGTAGAACGCTAATTGATTGAATAAATTTGTTTAAAATATCTCTGGTTGCCTAAATTTTAAATTTGTGAAATCATTAGTGTGTAGCATTTCATAAACTACCTTTAACCTGTGCTAAGGAGGTTGACGCGGAAAAAATGATACCAAATGTTTTTTGTTTAATTTGTGTCGAAGTGAATAGAAGATTTTGTTAAATGTTTAATTGATAAACGTTTGCCAACTTTGTTACCAGTGTTAAGTCTGTATCCGTGTAGCCTGCTTTCTTGGTGATGGTCAGCCCAAAAGATAAACAACAAGACTATAGAATTTTAACGATTTTAATATAAACGATGCCAAATTATCTAACGTAAATTATCTTTATGAACGACCTCCCTTTTATGAGGACCGTTGTCCCAAGGTCTGCTTCGATCGTTTCTTCCCTATACCGTGGTGTAAGTTTGTTTCCCAGACGTTTGTTTAATTTTACTAGGACGGTTTCTCCCACTTCAAAAGTTCTGTCTCGTCTTGTTTCGTTTATTTGTCTTAGCTGTTTCTCCTGAGCTTCATTAACCTTTCCTATGATTTCGTCTGCAAGTTCGGGAGGAATTGAATGAAGGATGTCGATCGGCCTTTTATTTGTCACTGAATGCATTGTTTTATTGTATTCTATAGTTGCCTGAAGTATGAGGTTGACCGTATCACTCATGCCTCTTTCAAGTTTCAAACAGCGTGCTATTTTGCTGTGGAACCTTTCAACCTGCCCGTTTGATGTACTATGGAGTGGTGGTGCGTTTGCTATCTGTAACGGCGCCTGTAGCGACTTGGCTTAAATTAAATTCAGCCTGAAAGTCGATTTCAGCTTTGGTCTAAGCCAAGCTTAAGTGCGCGTTGCCAATTAAGAATAAAGCTTTCGATAATTGCAACAGCTGAGCCAGGGTTTCGTTGGAAAGCTAATTTTTTGGCACCTGTCAGCCATCAGCTGCCACGAAGTTCCGCCAGCTAGCCTAGCTGACCAATTCCCGGTTCCGGCCACGTTCTTCTCTCTCGAACCGCCGAACCAGCAAGACGTGCCAGTTCCCCAAGTATTTATTTAAAGTGCATCGAAATTAACCTAGTGTGTTTGCTGCATCCGGATTATTTTTTTATTTGTGCGATCGCTTCAAAAGTAAGTGCGACAGCATAAATTTTGTTCTTAACTAACCCCGGTTTCTCTGTAGGTCGAACAATCTTGGCCCTCTAGCGCTGTTGCCAATTGTGTAACACGCATCGCTGCCACTGCAGCAGCCAAATCTTTTTTTTTTTAATTAATTTTTGGAATACGGGAGCAGAAGGAATTGTCAGCAGACCATTTGTTGTTGCGGGGCGCAAATATTAGGTATGTGCAACGAACAAGAAAGTTTTCCGGTACAAGTGCAGTGTCTAATAGTGCGTTTTATAGGTTGTGCCCCACGGGGTTTTACATCAACCTGCCGGCCCTGAGCGGCCATAACCTGCCACCCATCTAAAACGGGAAACCCATCCAGAAAATCAAATTGTGCAGAGGATGACCATCTAATCCAGTCAACCTAACCTCACTTGCCATATAGGCAGCATCCGCGAGGGATATCGTGCATAACCCTACTTGGCATAGTGCCCCAGCCGCACCTGTGCGATCGGCCGTAGCCTCTCTCTTTTCTTTGTTGGTGCTGCCGTAGTCAACAACATGGCCATCTTAAACTAATCACACGCAGTGCAAATCGCCAAATAAAAATAATTAAAAATCCCGGTATAACAACAAATACCGACATGCAAACCTAAATTACGTGAAAGCCATATCAATTCGGATTTATTAAGGAAAAAATTCTCTCATATTTCTTGGAGTACTTCCCCAAAATGGGCATCCAGCAATTTTAAAATTAATAATTAAACATAGAAGTAAACAAGTAGGGTAAAAGATTCAAATCGCGACGATTCGATTGGTTAAAAATGAAGTTTATTTAAATCGTACGCGAGTTTAAGGCAGGTTCTCACCTTGTGGTTGAAAATTTTTTTTTTTTTTTTATCTTATAAATCTGATGTATAACCCTTAAAAGTACGTTCTACAAATTATATGTTCGAATTCCAAGTACTTTTTTTTTTTTTTTTTTTTAGCCTATTGTGTACCGCGACCAGAAGAGATCTATTGTACAGGCAAATAGAAAATGGATGGTTCCCTTAATGTTTAGGCTTTTTATATAATTGAGCACTAAGTTGGGCTTTATGTTCCAAATTCTAAATGGTGGCACACATATGTTGCCAAGGTGTTGCAGTCGTCTGTTGAAAAGTGCAGGGCATTCGCAGAGGACATGTTCAGATGTCTCTTGCTCCTCTTCACAAAATCTACAGACGTCCGTGTCGGCTAGTCTCAGTTTCTTAAGATGATACCTGAGCTTGCAGTGACCCGTGAGGTATCCTGTGAGGATACGTAGGTCTCCCCTATTCAATTCTAGGAGTTTTAGGGACTTGTTTTTGTCCGGAATGAGGAATCTTTTTGCCTGTCTTTGGCCTACACTGTTTGTCCAGTGTTTTTCTATTTCCCTCTTTTCCCAAATTCTAATTTCCTCCATAGTGTGTCCTTTTGAGAGTCCACAGAAGGGTTCAGGGCCGATGAATGGCATGCTTGCCCCAGATTTGGCAAGATCATCGGCCATTTCGTTTCCTGCATGTCCTCATGACCCGGCACCCACCATAGCTTGACGGTGTTATGGGTTCCGAGTTCATTGAGAAGCTGGAAACAGTCCTCGACTAGCCTAGATGCGATTGAGTATGATTTCAAAGCTCGAAGAGCTGCTTGGCTATCGGACAGTATGTAAATCTGTGCCCCTCGCATGTTCCTGCGAAGACATTCTCTGGCACAGATTTCAATGGCGTGTACTTCCGCTTGGAAGATGGTGGGATGTTTTCCCATAGGTATGGATCTTTTGAGCCGTGGCCCGTAGATTCCTGCACCCGTGCTACCATCTTCCAATTTGGATCCATCAGTGTACCAGATTTGAGAACCGTTTGGTACACTGGGTGTTTCTGTTCTCCAGATGTCTCTGCCGTGGATTTCCACGTTGAAGTTTCTGTCGAACTGAACGAGTTGTTCCTGTGTGTCGGAAAGGTTTAAGGTTGGGCTGTTTCTTTGAGAACTGAGTATCTCTAGGTGCCCCGTAAGATCTCCAGGTTTGAAGTTGTATATCTTGTTGAGGCGAATAGCTCCAAGGTAAGCTTCCCTTCTAATTAAGATGGGAAGTGGCGATACGCCGGTGATAATCCCTAACGCGTCGGTCGGACAAGTGCGCATGGCTCCTGTTATACCGACACATATTAGGCGCTGTAGTTTGCTTAGTTCTCTGACTGCAGTTCTCTGAGAGACCTTAGGCCACCAAGCGATGGCTGCATACGTGAGTATGGGTTTTATGACAGTAGAGAAGGACCAGTACACCATCTTGGGATTCAGACCCCAAGTCTTGCCAAAAAGCCTGTTACAAGCAAAGTGTGCTCTTGTGGCTTTATTTATGGCATAGTGTAGGTGAGAATTCCACGTCAGCTTGGAGTCAAAGATGACTCCAAGATATTTGGCTTCAGTGGAGAATTCTAAAGTGGTTCCTATCAGAGTTGGTCTTTCTAGATTTAGACATCTTTTCCTCGTGAATGGAACTACTATAGTTTTCGTTGGGTTTAAACTGAGTCCTTTGTCAAGACACCAGTTGTATGTAATGTTTAGGGCACTTTGCATTCGTTCACTGATTGTGGATTCGTGCGAGCCCGAGATGCAGATGACAATGTCATCAGCATAGCCCTGAGTGGAAAAGCCCTGATCGTTGAGCCTGTAGATAAGCTCATCAATTACTAAGGTCCACAGAAGGGGAGAGAGTACACCCCCTTGGGGGCAACCCCTTGTGGCTGTTATGGACTTGGTGTTTCCTCCCAGGTCTAGAGAGATCGTTCTTGATTTCAGCATCAAGAGGATCCAATTGATGATGGGTTTATTGATCCCTTTACGGATCAGTGCATTTGAAATGGCCTTGTAGGAGGTGTTATCGAAGGCACCTGAAATGTCCATAAAGACACAGAGAGCTATTTGTTGGCTGCTAAGTGCCTTTTCTATTTTGGTAGTGAGGCAATGAATAGCTGTCTCAGTGGACTTGCCTGATTGATAGGCAAATTGGAGTTTATGTAAGGGATGTAGCTTGAGATGATTATCCCGAATAAATTGGTCCAATACTTTTTCCATTGTTTTAAGAAGGAATGAACTGAGGCTAATTGGTCTGTATGATTTAGGCATTTGTGAGTCTTTTCTCCCTGCCTTTGGTATAAATACAACCCTGACATCAGTCCACTTGGTTGGCAAGTGGCCAAGTGAGAGACTAGCTCTGAATATGCGGACCATGGCTCGCGTAATAAGCGAAGCGCCTTGTTGAAGAAGGCAAGGGTAAATCCCATCAGGTCCGGGGGGATTTGTAGGGCTCATGTTATTGATAGCCCAAAGTACACTGTTTTGATGGAATACTTTGTACGGCGTACTTCTTTCTGCTGCGGTTAAGTTGGTTGTGTCCAACTCATCCGAGCTGAAATTGTCCGCAATCGTGCATCCCGGGAAGTGGGTATCTAGCAGAAGGGAGCTAGTTTCCTCGGGAGTGTTTGTGTATGTACCATCTGGCTTCTTGAGAGTGCAGATACCGTTTGAGTGGTCTTTTGCAAGTGCCTTTTGCAGTCGAATCGCTTCAGGGAGAGTGGAAATCTCCCCGCAGTGATTTCTCCACGTGGCTCTTTTGGCCTTTCTCAGCTCCTTGTTGTAGAGTGTAAGGGCGCTTTTGTATGAGGCCCATGTAACTTGGCCTCTTTTTGCCCTGTAGAACAGATTTCTTGCCTCTCTTTGCCGTTTTGCAACAGATTCGTTCCACCAGGGAACGTTTCTGTTGAGCTTTCGGATCTTTTGAGGGCAGCTGGCGTGAAATGCTGTTTCAACTGCTTGGTGAAGCTCATTTGCTTCAAATTCCAGCTCTTCTTTGTTGGTTATTTGAAGAGTGGAGTGGTTTACATTGTTCTCAAGCGTACTTCTGTAAAGATCCCAGTTTGTCTTGCGTGGGTTCCTGTTTACTAAAGAACACGTCTCGATAGACCCCACGTCAAATCTTATGTGTTGATGATCTGACATGGAGACTTCGTCTGAGACGTGCCAGTTTGAAACGAAGTCGAGCATATTAAGACTGCAAAGAGTTAGGTCAAGAACTTCCCCTCTGATTGCATTCCTAAATGTTGGTTCGTTTCCTCTGTTTAGTACTGAAATATGGTTTTTATAAATGTATTCAAGAAGGCACTCACCTCTTGTGTTGATGTCCGTACTTCCCCATACAGTGTGGTGGGCATTCGCATCACAGGCTATAATCCAGCGCAGGTTGCAGCGTTTGCAGTGCTCGATGAGGTCGTTGACGGCCTCTGTTGGTGCTGCTTCGCTGTCCCCTGGTAGATAGGCGGAAGCCAGAATGACTTCTACCGAGCCATTTGATGTGGGCATTCTTGCCCAAATTGCCACTAGGTCCTCACTGATGAACTGCGAGAGAGGGACGAAATTAATGTTATTGTTAACCATCAGCGCCGCTCTGGGGCGTTGTTGGTTATTAGCGTAAATTACTTTACCATGGGTTGCTTTGAGCCCGAGAATTTGTCCTGAGCGCTGCCATGGCTCTTGAATGAAGGCAACGTCCAGGAGTTCTTTGGTGAATCTCCTGCTGAGCACGTCCGAGCCGGCTTTTTGCGTGGTGGAGATTCGCCTGTAGGCATTTCAGCCGCCTACGGCTGTTGTCTACTGGGGGAGGACATTATAAGTTGTCTCTCTTGCCCCTAGCAGCCCTCTTCTTGCCCCTGTTGCTGTTGAGGACAGCAGCCTCTTCCGCCGTGCGCCTCTCACCTTTACCCTGTCGTCCTGTGGGTCTCGGGAGTCGTCCAAACAGCGGTGGCCTCATGCGCGGTTGTTGTGGCGCAATTGTGGGGCCTCGACGTGGAGGGCAAGTTGGTGGTTGCTGCCTGTTTGCTGTTGTCAGGCTGCACGCTAGTCACCTTGGCAGTGGCGGTTGGTGGAACGCTCTTTACTGCGTCGGTTTGCTGGGCGGTTTCTGTCGGTTTGGCTTTTGGCCGAAGACTGACAGTCCCCCAGGCAAAGTCCACCTTGTTGTTGCGCACTTTCAGCTTGTTAGCCGATACCGGGTCCACAGAGAGCGTTAGGCTTACCATGTTGCCTTTCAGCTCCTTGCGCAGGACTCGCCAGTCCGATACCCTGAGCCCTTCGTTCTGGCCCTCGAGAAGTGCCAAGATCTCTTCCGACGTGATGTCCTTCTTGGTTTCCGGGAAGTAACCAATGAAGATCTGCAGGGCGCGGCATCTCTGACTCAATGACTACTTTGGGTTGTGCCCCAAGCTGCACCTTAATCTTGGGCAATGTTGCTTTGAGCCATTCCGCAGTGTTTGAGTCTCTGCAAGACACCGCCAACCATCCTGGGCGGAATGAGCAGCCTGAGAAGTGGGGCTTAATGGTCCCCTTTCTGTCTGCAATCACTGCGTCCAGTATCGCGCTTTGCAGCACCTTTAGCTGCTCCACCGAGTACAGGGTGCTGGGATAGCCTACCGGGAAGACTGCCAGTTTTGTGCCGCTGACAGCGTCCCGGTAAGAGGGACCAACACCACTCTCCATTGGCTGGGCAACATCCGCCTCACTTCTCTCTGGTTCCTTGGCTGAGGCTTCTTTGGTTGTCGTGGCCACTGGGGCCATAGTGACTTCCAGTGAGCTCTCAGGAGCCTTGGGCCCAGGGATCAGTGGGGCGGGCGCCGCCATACCGCTGGAGGTATCGGAAGTGGTGTCCGATTGGGTCATTGCCCTCTTCGGAGATTGAGAAGAGGGAGTCGTGTTGACCGATCTCATGTCTGAGGCGTCTCCTTCTTCTGCATCGGTGGTGCAGCTAGCAGTCTGGCCTCTTCTACCGGGTGTCCCTTGCTGAGGTAAAAGCGGAGTCTTTTTCTCGCAGCCAAAGGGCAACCAGACCTTAGGTGGAGTGGCCAGTAATTCCTCTTCCTCTTCTGCCGTTAAGGGTGCTGATGTGGGACTTCCTGGAGTACTTTGTAAGTTACAGGAGTTCAAAGTTGCCAGTTTACTCTACGCGCCTTACGTCGCCTGGGAAACAAACGCGTTTATCTCAGAACCATGTTTTCGGACCTTACGGAAGTGATTGAAGGCGCTGGGATGAACCAATCGCCACCAATTTTTTTTCAAATGTTTGTAAGGGTCCTTTCTAACAAATGAACTAGAATCAGCCAAAAATATTGAAAACTTAAACAAAAAAAAAAAAAAAAAGTGAAAAAAAACATGCAAAAATCGAAATTATTCAAAGCTTCATAACTTTTGTAATTTTTATTTTTTTTTTATGATTCTAGTTCATTTTATAGATAATACAATTCAGATTAAAAATGTGTTTCGATTTTGTGTTTCGGATCACGCGCTTTGACGGCATCACTTCCGGTAGCGGGACACCTTTTCAAAAAAAATGTTGACTTTGATGGACACCCCCTCCCCCACTTTTTTTATTTATTCAATTTAAAACATTGTGTTGCTTAAATAAATGTGTTTTCTTATCTGTTATGAACTTTTAGCATTGTACCTTTAACCGTTTCCTCAAAAACATTTTTATTCAAAAGTGCCATTTTTTGGGCCTACAAGGTGAGAACCTGCCTTAAGTAGCCTGATCAAGAGTTTATTTTATTTGAAGTGAAACAAGGGCGACAAATATCGCTAATCCCTTTTCAGCATGCAACGTCGGGAGATCGATCTTTCGCCGTTGGAGAAAGCATAAAGTGAGTTGATTATATACAATGGTTATTATTTTTGCTCTCGTTTCTTGCTGGCCTAATTGAACAACTACTTCTAAACGCTGTAACGAACTGATATTTTTACCGTCTGCTCGCTACTTATTTGTGCGGCTAGCTCAGTAGAGTTTGTGTGTTCGTCCCACCAAATTTATATAAACGTGATTGCCCAACTAATTAGTGATAACGCACAGAATTCTGGTTAAAGGGTATTTATTCCATGGCTCTTTTCTTATAACTTGTGTATCTAGATCTTCGCTGGTGCTCGCTTGCTCGTTGATCACGCTGCTTCTGGCTGGTGGACTGGCTGGCTGACTGGTGATCCTGCCTGTGCTCGCTGTCCTTGGCTGCTTGTGGGTCCTGTCTGTGTTTGACATCCTGTCCTGTTGATCCTGGCTGTGCTTGATATCCTGGTAGGGCTGGCTGCTGGTCCTGGCTGCTGGTCCTGGCTGATGGTCCTGGCTGCTGGTCCTGGCTGCTGGTCCTGGCTGCGATCGATGGACTGGCTCGCATGGGCTTTACGCAGTGAGGAATCTGGATCTGATCCGTGGCCGTTATCTAGGATGGCCACGCCAGGATACGATCACTTCTGTACCATCCGACGCGCCAGGCATACGCCAGGGTCTTGTCGCGATATGCGTTGGGTGATGTACCTGGTTCTAGACCATGGGTCGCGCCAGGATACTGGTTTACACTCGATCAGACGCGCCAGGCGCCTTTTCAGGCACTATCGAACGCGCCAGGCGTACGCCAGGGTCTAGTTCCGATAGGCGCTGGAGTCAGGCTCCCAACTAAACCACGATCCTCACCACTTGTGTCTCCGCTCAAATCCTCTCCGATCCTGTGTGTCCTGTTGGCAGACCCTGTGTGTCCTAGCAGATCCTGTGTGTCCTGCTGGCAGATCCTGTGTGTCCTAGCAGATCCTGGGTGTCCTGCTGGCAGATCCTGTGTGTCCTAGCAGATCCTGTTTGTCCTGCTGGTAGATCCTCTGTGTCTGGCTTGCAGCTGCTCCTTGTAAACTCGTTCCTTGTTCACTTTCTTACGTTTCGGCGCGCGTGCACCTACTGAGTCCCGCTTCTGGCGTTCGGCCTCCTTGTATAAGCTGACCTTACACCGTTGGTCCTCGGTGTCTCCTTTTCTTGGGTCCAAGGTCCACGATTACCGTTCAACCTTTCGCCCTCTGCGCACGGCACCACAGCACGCTGACTCTCTCTGATCCTTCCGTCTCTCTCTTATCTTGTCCTCTCGCTCTCCACTCTCTCTCCACTTGCACTGCCGTTAGTACGGGCGAATTCGCCGCGTATCTGGCAACTGGCAGGCACCTCCTTGCTTGATCATTCATTCTTATTTGTGAGGAGTTATTCAACTCCTCACAACGCATTTAACCTCTCCGCTCTGATCATGAATATTTTGATATTAATTAAATTCTCTAGAAAGTAATTCACCACTTAACTAAAAGCTAAAACTATATTTGATTCTATTTACAAAAAAAAAACCTTGAGCTTTAAAGAAGAATTATGAAAACCTAAAACTGAAAGTAAATTAATAGAAGTTAAGTTTATTCGAATATTAAATTAAACATGGAGAATTATTACAAATGAATTCGAATGCGATTGCAAATAATTATTAAATGAACTAGAACAAAGAAAAACAATGAAGTACTACTAACTTACAAAACAATTACTTTTATATTTTCAACATTATATTTTTATATTGTATTCTCATATTATACACGGGGGTTGGTCGGATCCGGGCACTGAATTCGAATAAAACCTGAAATATGAATATCTTTTTTATTTTTAGGTCAAGGTTAGGCACCAGGTTTGAATTTTAAGGGTCTCCATACAAAAAAAAAAAAGTTCGATTTTTATTTTTTTTCATAAATATTTCAGAATCGAATACAAAACGTTGACTAAAATGTGAAGTCGATCCGAATAACAGTTTCGGAGATACAGGCCCTTGAATGTTATGTTTTGCATGTAATTTGATAAGCAGTGCATTTGTGCATTTCGCGCACATTCAAGGGCCTGTATCTCGAAACTGTTATTCGGATCGACTTCACATTTAGTCAACGTTTTGTATTCAGATTCTGAAATTATTTATGAAAAAAAAAAAATCGAACTTTTTTTTTTATGGAGACCCTTAAAATTCAAACCTTGGTAGCGACCCCTAAACCTAAAAATAAATAAATAAAAAGGTATTTCATATTTCGAGGTATATATTCGAATTCAAAGTGCCCCGTTGCAAATCAACAATCGACCAAAAAGGACCACCCATTATACACCCATTTACTATAAAACCTTATACTATTATACTACTCTTAAATTATATTTAATACACTCACACAATTTATAATGAATATTTGGTGTTATCTTATGGAATTTAAATCATTATTTTTCTAAATCTTAAATAAAACATGCATATATAAAACTAAAATCAACTAAAATCTCTGCTGATGATTCCGCGGTCGTAGGATGTCACAGGGGTCACCAGAGCCAGGCTCTAAGGCAGGTGATCATAGGTAGGGTGGGCATATCGCGACCACAACAACATCAGTAGCTTCGCATTAACTGACTTTTCTCAAACTTTTCTGTTTCTGTAAAACTTCCTTCTTGAATTCGTTTATATTTCTATTCCGGGTTTGTTAACTAATTTTCTCTTGTCGCAAGCACGCTCAATTCTTGTCTTAGCAATAATAATGTGTAGCTAGTGTGCGGATCTGTAGGAGCAAGACCTCCACCCCCAAAGCCGACGACTTAGAGCCGCACCCTATAGCGTGCCCCCGCAAATACAGATTCCCCGATTCAAAACACACCAGCCAGTCGTTACACGCTACAGTTATAATTCATTATTATTAATAAGAAACGTGTAGGGCCTCAGTGAGAACAGTAATCCCTCATTGAGACTCATCGATAAATAAATTCAAATTTCTTTCTATATTTCAATTTTTCAACTTTCTATTTCATTTCTAAACAAAATTTGTTTGTTTATTTTAATTGTTTTGGAGAACAAAGATAAAGAACATTAGTTTTTCTTCTTGGCCACAATTAATTATCAATAAAGGAAAATTCTTCAGTAAGTCCGTGATGTTAAGGAAAAGTTTAGACCGAGAAAAATACAGATAGCTTCAAATTCAGTTTGATCATCTGGCCCTGTCTGATATTCCACATCATAGTCTTGACCACACTTAGTAAAATTAATTTTTTCTTAAGATCCAAGCGGTATGGAATAAAGAAGCATAATCTTAAAGAAGTGCTCTGTCCACGAATGACTCTAAGAAAAGTTAAATTTCATTTCGCCTTTGAGTAGGTTGTTTCTTTAAACGTAAAGTAGGAATACTAGAGTAACTGGTTTCGAACAATACTTTGTCCGCATTTTATATTTGAAAAATCAAACCTTCTCCCTTCTTGGACTTTGTTGTTTAAAGAAAGAAAACAACAAATTCAGCAGATCTGTACTCTTTCTTTTTTCTAGAGAAATTTTATCGGTTACAAAATTATTAATCCTACGATACGTGGACATCAAGCATGAAGTTCAGTTTTTGTTGTTATTATTATTCAAATTAATTTCGCGCATTACAACTGTTACGGAGGTAACATTCGAAAATTTATTTTTTTTGTTTATTAGGTTGATTGATACTGCATATTGGTTCTAACAAATTTTTGTAAAATGGGTTTAGACCGATCACCAGGCAAAGGCTCACAAGGAGTCTCAAAACCAGTCTGTCCGATATGCAAAACAGAATTTAAGTCTGCAGCAGATATATCCGAAACGTCATGTCATCATCAGTTTCATAAGAAATGCATCGATAACCATTTCCAGAAAAGTGAAAGCTGTCCAGTGTGCCAAGTTTCTTGCAGGCCAGAAAACAAAGGTTTGCAAACTCGCTTCCAATCCAAAGGTCGGCAACCAGGGGAGATAGATAATAGAACACCATCTGGTGA
The DNA here is from genome assembly GCA_018150695.1 of Drosophila oshimai. Classification (NCBI taxonomy): domain Eukaryota; kingdom Metazoa; phylum Arthropoda; class Insecta; order Diptera; family Drosophilidae; genus Drosophila; species Drosophila oshimai. Next base: position 381,079 of record JAECWM010000291.1, on the reverse strand, counting down.
TGTTGCTAGCACGTCTGGAAATGCTCAGAGCGACAACAACTCTGAACTTTTAGCAAATCCGAGCAGCGTCATTAATGCTATAACACTACTTGATATGGAGCGAAGACTTCTTACAATTCTGTCCGAGAAAATGTCCGAGATTATACAGAATTCTGTGTCAGAAAGCGTGCAGAGACTGATCGCGACTCCTGCAAACTCCGCTGTTAATAGCGAAAATGATTCACCTCCACCACTAGAAAGAATTAATAATGGACCAGCTCTTGGGGTTCAACCTAACCAAAACGCAAATCTGCATAATACCGGTTCCAACATTTCTAATAGGAGTGCAACATCGGATCTTATAGGCAGGCCCGACAAAGTATTACATATTTTAAACAATTGGAAGATTAAATTTTCTGGAACAGGTGTGTCAGTAGACAATTTTATTTATAGGGTTGAAGCGCTAACGCATCAAACGTTAGAAGGAAACTTTTGGTACTTTGTAAGAATGTAAGCGTTCTCGTCGAGGGAAAAGCCAACGAGTTTTATTGGCGTTACCATAAATCGGTGACAGAGGTCCAATGAGATAGGTTGTGTATGGTTCTCCGCCGGCAATTTCGCCACAAAAGGGATGATGATGATGTTGAGGAGTTGATCCGAAACAGGAAGCAAAAGCCCAATGAGAGCTTTGATAGTTTTTATGATAGTATAAATGATTTAGTCGATCAACTAGAGCAGCCATGGTAATCTAGAAAACTTGTCCGTGTTCTTAAAAACAATTTAAGACCTGAAATACGACATGAAATTTTGAATGTCGATGTTTCGACAGTACCTGAGTTAAGGGAAATCTGTCGGCGACGCGAAGCCTTTCTAGATGATGTCAGGCGTTTGCATGGTTATGCTAAAGCCAATCCATTTAGACGTGAAGTTTCTGAACTAGTTCCTGAACAAAACGAACTAAACGATTCAGAGGTCGAAATTGATTTAGAAGTTTAAGCATTTACCTTGGTATGCTGGAATTGCAAAAAGGAAGGGCACAGATACCAAGATTGTTTGTCGGAAAAACGTGTTTTTTGTTATGGTTGTGGAGCAGCTAACACTTACAAGCCGAACTGTGCTAAGTGTTTAAAAAACTCCAAGCTCGGCATTCCGAAGTCGCAGTACAAACAGAAGACTTCGAATGCCTCTCGCAATCAAGCAACGATGACCGATTAAAAATGGAAGCACCAATAGTTGTGCCACCAATAACACCGGACGTACAAGAAAGCAATGTTAGTTCCCTACTGTATTGTAAAATTAAAAATTTACCTGATATGTTAATTCCCAAATTCTTTTGGGAAAACTAGATCTCGAAACTCCAAGCGGATCAAATCCTTTTGGCAGGACGTTAGAAAGTGTAAAATTGGATTGAAGTATTTTTGTTCTATTCCTCTATAAACTAGGGATCCTCGTCCGTTTTTGCCCATTAGATTACTAGATCGTACGGTATATGGGTTGCTTGACTCTGATGCAACAATAAGTTGTTTCGGAGGACAGCTAGCTAGCGAAGTCATTAGCAAGGATAAATCTTACAAGTCGTTGAAGGGGAACGCTACCACTGCAGATGAAAGCCCACAGCGAATCGTATGAATGTTGACCTTGGTAACCTTGGTAGCGACCCCTAAACCTTGACCTAAAGAAAAATAAAAAAAAGGTATTTCATATTTCGAGGTATATATTCGAATTCGAAAGTGCCCCGTTGCAAATTCAACAATCGACCAAATAAGGACCACCCTATTATACACCCATTTACTATAAAACCTTATACTATTATACTACTCTTAAATTATATTTAATACACTCACACAATTTATAATGAATATTTGGTGTTATCTTATGGAATTTAAATCATTATTTCTCTAAATCTTAAATAAAACATGCATATATAAAACTAAAATCAACTAAAATCTCTGCTGATGATTCCGCGGTCGTAGGATGTCACAGGGGTCACCAGAGCCAGGCTCTAAGGCAGGTGATCATAGGTAGGGTGGGCATATCGCGACCACAACAACATCAGTGGCTTCGCATTAACTGACTTTTCTCAAACTTTTCTATTTCTGTAAAACTTCCTTCTTGAATTCGTTTATATTTCTATTCCGGTTTTGTTAACTAATTTTCTCTTGTCGCAAGCACGCTCAATTCTTGTCTTAGCAATAATAATGTGTAGCTAGTGTGCGGATCTGTAGGAGCAAGACCTCCACCCCCAAAGCCGACGACTTAGAGCCGCACCCTATAGCGTGCCCCCGCAAATACAGATTCCCCGATTCAAAACACACCAGCCAGTCGTTACACGCTACAGTTATAATTCATTATTATTAATAAGAAACGTGTAGGGCCTCAGTGAGTACAGTAATCCCTCATTGAGACTCATCGATAAATAAATTCAAGTTTCTTTCTATATTTTAATTTTTTCAACTTTCTTTTCATTTCTAAACAAAATTTGTTTGTTTATTTTAATTGTTTTGGAGAACAAAGATAAAGAACATTAGTTTTTCTTCTTTGCCACAATTAATTATCAATAAAGGAAAATTCTTCAGTAAGTCCGTGATGTTAAGGAAAAGTTTAGACCGAGAAAAATACAGATAGCTTCAAATTCAGTTTGATCATCTGGCCCTGTCTGATATTCCACATCATAGTCTTGACCACACTTAGTAAATTTAATTTTTTCTTAAGATCCAAGCGGTATGGAATAAAGAAGCATAATCTTAAAGAAGTGCTCTGTCCACGAATGACTCTAAGAAAAGTTAAATTTCATTTCGCCTTTGAGTAGGTTGTTTCTTTAAACGTAAAGTAGGAATACTAGAGTAACTGGTTTCGAACAATACTTTGTCCGCATTTTATATTTGAAAAATCAAACCTTCTCCCTTCTTGGACTTTGTTGTTTAAAGAAAGAAAACAACAAATTCAGCAGATCTGTACTCTTTCTTTTTTCTAGAGAAATTTTATCGGTTACAAAATTATTAATCCTACGATACGTGGACATCAAGCATGAAGTTCAGTTTTTGTTGTTATTATTATTCAAATTAATTTCGCGCATTACAACTGTTACGGAGGTAACATTCGAAAATTTATTTTTTTTTGTTTATTAGGTTGATTGATACTGCATATTGGTTCTAACAAATTTTTGTAAAATGGGTTTAGACCGATCACCAGGCAAAGGCTCACAAGGAGTCTCAAAACCAGTCTGTCCGATATGCAAAACAGAATTTAAGTCTGCAGCAGATATATCCGAAACGTCATGTCATCATCAGTTTCATAAGAAATGCATCGATAACCATTTCAAGAAAAGTGAAAGCTGTCCAGTGTGCCAAGTTTCTTGCAGGCCAGAAAACAAAGGTTTGCAAACTCGCTTCCAATCCAAAGGTCGGCAACCAGGGGAGATAGATAATAGAACACCATCTGGTGATGTTGCTAGCACGTCTGGAAATGCTCAGAGCGACAACAACTCTGAACTTTTAGCAAATCCGAGCAGCGTCATTAATGCTATAACACTACTTGATATGGAGCGAAGACTTCTTACAATTCTGTCCGAGAAAATGTCCGAGATTATACAGAATTCTGTGTCAGAAAGCGTGCAGAGACTGATCGCGACTCCTGCAAACTCCGCTGTTAATAGCGAAAATGATTCACCTCCACCACTAGAAAGAATTAATAATGGATCCAGCTCTTGGGGTTCAACCTAACCAAAACGCAAATCTGCATAATACCGGTTCCAACATTTCTAATAGGAGTGCAACATCGGATCTTATAGGCAGGCCCGACAAAGTATTACATATTTTAAACAATTGGAAGATTAAATTTTCTGGAACAGGTGTGTCAGTAGACAATTTTATTTATAGGGTTGAAGCGCTAACGCATCAAACGTTAGAAGGAAACTTTTTGGTACTTTGTAAGAATGTAAGCGTTCTCGTCGAGGGAAAAGCCAACGAGTTTTATTGGCGTTACCATAAATCGGTGACAGAGGTCCAATGAGATAGGTTGTGTATGGTTCTCCGCCGGCAATTTCGCCACAAAAGGGATGATGATGATGTTGAGGAGTTGATCCGAAACAGGAAGCAAAAGCCCAATGAGAGCTTTGATAGTTTTTATGATAGTATAAATGATTTAGTCGATCAACTAGAGCAGCCATGGTAATCTAGAAAACTTGTCCGTGTTCTTAAAAACAATTTAAGACCTGAAATACGACATGAAATTTTGAATGTCGATGTTTCGACAGTACCTGAGTTAAGGGAAATCTGTCGGCGACGCGAAGCCTTTCTAGATGATGTCAGGCGTTTGCATGGTTATGCTAAAGCCAATCCATTTAGACGTGAAGTTTCTGAACTAGTTCCTGAACAAAACGAACTAAACGATTCAGAGGTCGAAATTGATTTAGAAGTTTAAGCATTTACCTTGGTATGCTGGAATTGCAAAAAGGAAGGGCACAGATACCAAGATTGTTTGTCGGAAAAACGTGTTTTTTGTTATGGTTGTGGAGCAGCTAACACTTACAAGCCGAACTGTGCTAAGTGTTTAAAAAACTCCAAGCTCGGCATTCCGAAGTCGCAGTACAAACAGAAGACTTCGAATGCCTCTCGCAATCAAGCAACGATGACCGATTAAAAATGGAAGCACCAATAGTTGTGCCACCAATAACACCGGACGTACAAGAAAGCAATGTTAGTTCCCTACTGTATTGTAAAATTAAAAATTTACCTGATATGTTAATTCCCAAATTCTTTTGGGAAAACTAGATCTCGAAACTCCAAGCGGATCAAATCCTTTTGGCAGGACGTTAGAAAGTGTAAAATTGGATTGAAGTATTTTTGTTCTATTCCTCTATAAACTAGGGATCCTCGTCCGTTTTTGCCCATTAGATTACTAGATCGTACGGTATATGGGTTGCTTGACTCTGGTGCAACAATAAGTTGTTTCGGAGGACAGCTAGCTAGCGAAGTCATTAGCAAGGATAAATCTTACAAGTCGTTGAAGGGGAACGCTACCACTGCAGATGAAAGCCCACAGCGAATAGTATGTCGTATGAATGTTGACGTAGAATACGGAAACATCAGAAAATCGTTGGTTATTTATATAGTGCCTTCTCTCAAACAAGATCTTTACTTGGGTATAGATTTCTGGAGACTATACAATCTTCTTCCTAAGAATTTGCAAGTATCTGAGGTAGAATCGAATGAAGTTAGCAAACTCGGCAGCAAGGTCGATGTTGATCAACATGACTTGTCTGATGATCAAAGACCAAAGTTAATCAATGTTATTATTCATTCACTCAAGAAGGTCTTGGCAAGACTAGCTTGATAACTCATTCAATTGATGTGGGCTGTGCTAAGCCAATTAAACAGCGCCATTTCCCTGTTTCACCGGCTGTAGAAAAGAGTATGTTTACTGAAATCGACAGGATGTTGAAATTAGGTGTAATAGAAAAGTCAGAAAGCGCGTGGTCCTCTCCTATTGTCATGGTAACAAAACCTGGGAAAGTCAGAATCTGTGTAGATTCTATCCTATCCGCTCCCACAAATTAACGGAATTTTCAGTAGGTTGCCAAAAGCTGAGTTTATTTCGAGCTTAGACTTAAAGGACGCCTATTGGCAAGTGACTTGAATGTTATGTTTTGCATGTAATTTTGATAAGCAGTGCATTTGTGCATTTCGCGCACATTCAAGGGCCTGTGTCTCCGAAACTGTTATTCGGATCGACTTCACATTTTAGTCAACGTTTTGTATTCAGATTCTGAAATTATTTATGAAAAAAAAAATAAAAATCGAACTTTTTTTTTTTTTTGTATGGAGACCCTTAAAATTCAAACCTTGGTAGCGACCCCTAAACCTTGACCTAAAAAAAAATAAAAAAAAAGGTATTTCATATTTCGAGGTATATATTCGAATTCGAAAGTGCCCCGTTGCAAATTCAACAATCGACCAAATTAGGACCACCCTATTATACACCCATTTACTATAAAACCTTATACTATTATACTACTCTTAAGTTATATTTAATACATGTAAGACTGTGTAGGAGAAATAGAGAATAATAACAGCAGTACAGCAGTAAAAAGCAGATCAGCAGAAGAACATCAGTAGAAGCAGTAACAGCAGAAGAACATCAGTAGAAGCAGTAACAGCAGAAGAACAGCAGTAGAAGCAGTAACAGCAGAGGAACAGTAGGAACAGCAGTAGTAGCAGTAGTAGGAGTAACAGCAGAACAGCAGATTAACAGAAGTATTGCAGCGAAAAGAGGATGAAGAAAGGAGAGCAACGGGAGGCCAAGAGAGATGAAGAAGGAGAGGAATCAATTGCGCAGTGGCGACAGCAGCAGACAGAAGCAGAAAAACGACACAGAATATAAAAAGCAGAAATTAAAGAAGAAAACTTGTACTTTTCCAACTATATTTATAATCTATACCTAATACTAATAATAAAGACGAGGTGAGACAATAGCTCACCTTACATTTGGGGGCTCGTCCTAACCTGGAAATCGCAAGTGAAAGGTGACGCCGTCCCGAGAAGTCTCAAAAAATCAAGAAGCACAGAGTGTAAGTGACGCCGTCCCGAGAAGTCTCAAAAAATCAAGAAGTACAGACTTTAACTGACGCCGAGAAGTTTGATCGCAAAAGGGAATAAGTAGATGGGTGAGAAGCCAATAAAGCAGGAACATTCAAAAATACCGATTGCGAAAGGGAGACAGCCGTATTACACAAGATCAGTAGCCGCAGCAGAGAAAAAACACAATATGAGTGAGACCGAACAGGAACACCTGAGGAGCCTGCAGAGCGAGGTGAAACACTTGGGGAACCTTCAAACGGAAGTGGAGCACCTAAGGTCCCTGAATCTGCAGCAGGACAAGCAGCAGCACCTTCAAATCCAGCTCGAGCAGAATCTGGTCGAAGCATGTGGTGAACAAAAAGTGACCGAAAGAAGCGTGCAGAACCGCGCCGAAGCAGGTGGGGGGCAAAGTGCCGCAGCTGGAACAGCTGAAATCTCTTCAATCGACGAGAATACAAAAATACTGAAGGATCTTGTCCAGCTTCTGGCGATAAAGATGGGAGCAGAAGAGCAAAACAGTGGTTGCTTAATAACGGCGGAAAGCTTCGCGAAAATCATACCGGAGTTTGACGGAGAATCCATGCCGGTCAAAAATTGGTTTGACAATTTCGAGCTAAATGCTGCAGCTTATGGTCTGAACATAAAGCAGATGTATGTACAGGCACGTACCAAAATGACAAACACAGCAAAATTGTTTTTGGACTCTACTTTCGTACATCAATACACAGAGATGCGTATGTTGCTGCAGACAGAGTTTAGTCGTCAATATGTGTGCAGCGCGGATGTTCATGAGCAACTCCGTGATCGCAAGAAACGCAAGCAGGAATCGTTTCACGAGTACCTTTTGCAGATGAGGAAGATTGCAGCTCTTGGCAGCATAGATGCATGTTCTGTAATCCGCTACATCGTGGACGGTTTAAACTTGAGGAGTGACTTCAAATACACTCTCTACAGTTGAAAGTCTTTCAAAGAGCTGCAGGAGCAGTATGAGGTGTTTGAACGCGTCGGCGAAAAGGGAAATAAGCCGTTTCAGCCGAACGATGGAAAATGGACGCCGAATTAGAAGAAGCAGCACGAGTTCAACGACAGAAAGAGTCATTGTTTTAATTGTGGATCTGCTGATCATCTCCGCAAGGACTGCAAAGCTGCCACGAAATGTTTTAGCTGCAATAAAGAGGGCCACATGTCTAGAGATTGCCCTGGGTCATCTGCTGGTGTCCAAGTTGTGTGCAGTGCAAGTCGCATGAAGAAAGTTACTATCAACGACGTCGAAGTGGAGTGCTTAGTGGATACTGGAGCAGATGTATCTATATTGAGAAAGTTCATCTTTAACAAAATACCCAATATTATGTTGGAGAGATGTGCTTCGAAGCTTCGTGGACTGGGAAAGAAGATCACGTGCCCAATTGGATGCTTCTTGGCTGAGGTTGCAGTAGATGAGAAGATGACACCACACAAGTTCGTTGTCGTAGAGGACGAAGACATCGAGTATGACGCGCTGCTTGGATTCGATTTTGTTTCGAAGTTCAATTTTTCATTGTCGGCAGAAGGATACAAGTTTTCTTCCCCGCTGGGGGAGAAAGCTTGTGAGGAACCAAATCAGATGAGTATTTATAATATTATTAATACAAACGATGAAATCGATGTTCCTCCCCAGTACGCAGAGGAGGTATCGATGCTAATTAGGAACTACAAGGCGGTGGATTCAGTAACGGAGGTTCCAGTCAAGCTACGAATTGTTCCGGATGGCGAGATCGTTCCATTTCGTCAGTCACCGAGTCGATTCGCAATTGCCGAAGAGAAGGATGTCGAAAAGCAGATCGACGAATGGTTAGCTGCTGGAATTATACGCCCATCTACATCAAACTTTGCTAGCCGTCTGGTGCTGGTAAACAAAAAGGATGGCACACGCCGTATCTGCGTTGATTTCCGTAAGCTGAACTCGATGGTGTTGAGAGACTGCTTTCCCGTCCCTGTAATCGACGACGTGCTCGAAAAGCTACAAAAAGCGAGCTATTTCACGGTGATGGATTTGGAGAACGGATTCTTCCACGTTGCCATTGAAGAGGAAAGCAAGAAATTCACAGCATTCATAACTAAATCCGGACTGTACGAATTCAATAGAACCCCATTTGGATTTCGGAACTCGCCAGCTGTGTTTATTCGCTACGTAAACCATGTATTTCAAGAGCTGATGAACAAAAATATCCTCGATTTATATATGGATGATATAATAATTCACGCCGAGACTGCAGAGCAATGCTTGGAAAAGATGGCACTTGTTTTTAAAAGAGCTGGATCGTTTGGCCTGAAGATCAAGTGGCGAAAGTGTCACTTCTTGCAGGGAAAGATTTACTTCTTGGGCCACAATATTGAAGACGGAAACTTGTGGCCTGGACAAGAAAAGACTGCTGCGGTTAGCAAGTTTTCGGTGCCGAAGAATGTCAGAGCAGTTCAAGCATTTCTGGGGCTGACTGGGTTTTTTAGAAAATTTGTTCTGAATTACTCGCAGATTGCACGCCCGTTGACTGACCTGCTGCAAAAAGGGGTCCGTTTCGAAATGGCAGAGCCTCAGATGAATGCATTCCAGCGTTTGAAGGAGGCATTGACTAAAGAACCCGTTTTGAAATTATATATCAGAGGCGCCAAAACTGAGTTACACACGGGTGCATCAAAAGACGGATTTGCAGCGGTATTAATGCAGTGGTTTGATGGCAGACTCCACCCAATCCAGTATTGGAGCAAGAAGACAACAGAAGCTGAGTCTCGCCAGCACAGTTACATCCTGGAAGCAAAAGCCGTGTATCTGGCGGTAAAGAAATTCAGACATTATCTGCTGGGATCGCCATTTAAGTTGATAACAGATTGCTCTGCGTTCAAGCAAACTTTACAGAAGACAGATGTGCCAAGAGCAGTCACGCAGTGGATTGTTTATCTGCAGGATTTCGAGTTTGAAGTGGAACATCGTCCTGGAGAACGATTAAAGCATGTTGACTGTCTCAGTCGCTATCCCGACCGCGTTATGCTTGTGTCGTTGGAGATTACAGCTCGCATCAAAAACGCTCAAGGAAAAGATGAGACACTGAAGGCAATTATGGCAATTTTAGCCAGCTGTCCATATGAGGGATACAAGATGAAAGCGGGACTGGTGTATAAGGAGGTGAACGGCAATGATCTCCTCGTAATTCCGAAAGCGATGGAAAAATAAGTTATTGTTGACGCCCACAGTGCGGGTCATTTTGCGCTACAAAAAACTGTTCATGCTGTGCAACAATCCTATTGGATTCCTCATTTGGAGCGAAAAGTTCAGCAGGTTGTGAACAACTGTGTAAGATGCATCATTTACAACAAGAAGCTTGGCAAGAAAGAAGGATTTTTAAACTGCATCGATAAAGGTGATCAGCCTCTTCATACGCTGCACGTTGATCATCTGGACCCCATGGATGCCACTGGGAAGCAATATAAGTACATATTTGCGATGGTGGATTCATTTTCGAAGTTTATATGGCTTTTCCCTACGAAGACTACCAGCTGCGAGGAAACGCTGAAGAAAATCGTGATGTGGTCTGAAATTTTTGGCAACCCAGTGCGGATGGTTTCGGACAGAGGCTCCGCTTTCACAGCCCACTTGTTTGCAGAGCACATGGAGAAAAACGGTATCGAGCACGTGTGGTGCACAACCGGAGTGCCCCGTGGAAATGGTCAAATCGAGAGGGTAAATCGCACAATCTTGTCAATCATTTCTAAGATTTCGGCAGATGATCCAACCAAGTGGTTTAAGGCAATACCAGAGGTGCAGAGAGCTGTTAATTCCCACTTACATGCGTCAACGAAGAAGTCACCGTTTGAGATAATGTTTGGCGTGAAGATAAACAATAAGCCAACTAATCGTATTATTCAGCTTTTAGAGGAAGAGATGTAGCTAAACTTTGACGAGCAACGCCAGCAACTGAGAGTAGATGCAAAGATCGAGATTCAACGTGCACAGGATTCATACAAGAAGCACTTTGACCAAAAGCGGAAACCGGAGGTCAACTATTAAGTTGGAGATTTAGTCGCTATACGCCGGACACAGTTTGTTGCCGGAAAAAGCTGGCTGGAGAATATTTGGGACCGTATGAAATAACAACAGTCAAGAGAAATGGCAGATATGAGGTTCGGAAGGCAGCGGATGTAGAAGGTCCATCTAACACTTCAACCAGCTGTGATCACATGAAGTTGTGGCGTTACGTGAAGGACAATGAGGATGCTTGGTCATCCGGGACAGATGAGTAATCAGGAATGGCCGAATGTAAGACTGTGTAGGAGAAATAGAGAATAATAACAGCAGTACAGCAGTAAAAAGCAGATCAGCAGAAGAACATCAGTAGAAGCAGTAACAGCAGAAGAACATCAGTAGAAGCAGTAACAGCAGAAGAATAGCAGTAGAAGCAGTAACAGCAGAGGAACAGTAGGAACAGCAGTAGTAGCAGTAGTAGGAGTAACAGCAGAACAGCAGATTAACAGAAGTATTGCAGCGAAAAGAGGATGAAGAAAGGAGAGCAACGGGAGGCCAAGAGAGATGAAGAAGAAGAGGAATCAATTGCGCAGTGGCGACAGCAGCAAACAGAAGCAGAAAAACGACACAGAATATAAAAAGCAGAAATTAAAGAAGAAAACTTGTACTTTTCCAACTATATTTATAATCTATACCTAATACTAATAATAAAGACGAGGTGAGACAATAGCTCACCTTACATACACTCACACAATTTATAATGAATATTTGGTGTTATCTTATGGAATTTAAATCATTATTTCTCTAAATCTTAAATAAAACATGCATATATAAAACTAAAATCAACTAAAATCTCTGCTGATGATTCCGCGGTCGTAGGATGTCACAGGGGTCACCAGAGCCAGGCTCTAAGGCAGGTGATCATAGGTAGGGTGGGCATATCGCGACCACAACAACATCAGTGGCTTCGCATTAACTGACTTTTCTCAAACTTTTCTATTTCTGTAAAACTTCCTTCTTGAATTCGTTTATATTTCTCTTCCGGTTTTGTTAACTAATTTTCTCTTGTCGCAAGCACGCTCAATTCTTGTCTTACCAATAATAATGTGTAGCTAGTGTGCGGATCTGTAGGAGCAAGACCTCCACCCCCAAAGCCGACGAGTTAGAGCCGCACCCTATAGCGTGCCCCCGCAAATACAGATTCCCCGATTCAAAACACACCAGCCAGTCGTTACACGCTACAGTTATAATTCATTATTATTAATAAGAAACGTGTAGGGCCTCAGTGAGTACAGTAATCCCTCATTGAGACTCATCGATAAATAAATTCAAATTTCTTTCTATATTTCAATTTTTTCAACTTTCTTTTCATTTCTAAACAAAATTTGTTTGTTTATTTTAATTGTTTTGGAGAACAAAGATAAAGAACATTAGTTTTTCTTCTTGGCCACAATTAATTATCAATAAAGGAAAATTCTTCAGTAAGTCCGTGATGTTAAGGAAAAGTTTAGACCGAGAAAAATACAGATAGCTTCAAATTCAGTTTGATCATCTGGCCCTTAGTAAATTTAATTTTTTCTTAAGATCCAAGCGGTATGGAATAAAGAAGCATAATCTTAAAGAAGTGCTCTGTCCACGAATGACTCTAAGAAAAGTTAAATTTCATTTCGCCTTTGAGTAGGTTGTTTCTTTAAACGTAAAGTAGGAATACTAGAGTAACTGGTTTCGAACAATACTTTGTCCGCATTTTATATTTGAAAAATCAAACCTTCTCCCTTCTTGGACTTTGTTGTTTAAAGAAAGAAAACAACAAATTCAGCAGATCTGTACTCTTTCTTTTTCTAGAGAAATTTTATTATTATTATTATGATTATTATCCTAGCGCAGCAAGTTTACACTTATATTTGTAGCACTAGTCACATTGAAAGGGAATACAAACTTATTTTAACAAGTATAGACTTAAAACTATACCTTATGTCTAACATTTTTGGTCTTAACTAAGAATTTAAATAATTAATTTGGAAATTTATTAAATAAACTTTGGCTTTTTGAGCGATCTTACTATTAATAAATTTAAAATTATTGTTTTTGTTTTACTTTAAGTATTCTTTAATTTTAGATTTAAATTGAGTTGCGATCCTAATTGTTTTATAACTATGTGGCAGATTGTTCCACAGACGGATAGCATTTACGAAGAATTGCCTATTCGAGCATAGCGCGTTATATCTTGGGCATATGAAATTATTAGTTCTTGCTGACGTAGCTGACACGAGTTTGTTAAACAAATATGTTGGTTCTTTTATGAATTTTATGAAAATATATTAGAGTCCTATAACTAATCCACGAGGTCAAGTTCAGGTCAAGAATTGTATGCGCCAAATGTGATACGTGGTCAAGTCGTTTCAAATTAAAAACATATCTGAGAATTGAGTTTAAGGCTACAATTATCTTGTGCATATCACGCGTATCGCAATGTCCAAAAACCTCTACTCCATAATTATCGGTTACAAAATTATTAATCGTACGAGACGTGGACATCAAGCATGAAGTTCAGTTTTTGTTGTTATTATTATTCAAATTAATTTCGCGCATTACAACTGTTACGGAGGTAACATTCGAAAATTTATTTTTTTTTTGTTTATTTGGTTGATTGATACTGCATATTGGTTCTAACAAAGGCTCACAAGGAGTCTCAAAACCAGTCTGTCCGATATGCAAAACAGAATTTAAGTCTGCAGCAGATATATCCGAAATGTCATGTCATCATCAGTTTCATAAGAAATGCATCGATAACCATTTCAAGAAAAGTGAAAGCTGTCCAGTGTGCCAAGTTTCTTGCAGGCCAGAAAACAAAGGTTTGCAAACTCGCTCCCAATCCAAAGGTCGGCAACCAGGGGAGATAGATAATAGAACACCATCTGGTGATGTTATGGATGTTATGATGTTAGGAACGAGGTATTCGTTTACTTAGATGATATTTTCATCGTTTCATCAAGTTTCGACAGTCATTTGGATGTTCTTAGAGAAATAGCTTTACACATCAAACGTGCAGGATTGACAATCAACATTGGCAAAAGTCATTTCTGTATGCGACGGGTGCGCTATTTGGGCCACATTATAGGCGATGGTGGAATACGAACAGATCCTGAAAAGGTGACCGCGATTACCAATTTTCCTGTGCCAAAAATTCTTTGAGGTTTAGGAAGTTTCATGGGCCTATGCGGTTGGTATCGCAAATTCGTTCCAAATTTTGCTTCACTTGCTTCTCCTTTGACCGACCTTATGACTACCAAAAGAAAGTTTAGCTTAACCGTTGAGGCACTGAAAGCGTTCGAAGAGCTAAAACGACGTCTTAGCGAGTCTCCTGTCTTGTGTAGTCCCGACTTTGCAAAACCATTCGCAATTCATTGTGATGCTAGCAAAACTGGGGTCGGTGCTGTTTTAGTTCAAGTATTCGAGGAAGGAGACGAACGCCCCATAGCGTTTATCTCCAAAAAGCTAAACCGAGCCCAGCGTAATTAAACAGTAACTGAGCTGGAATGTTTAGCAGCAATAGTAGCGTTGAAGAACTTTAGAGCCTACGTGGAAGGTCACAATTTCACAATTATAACCAACCACGCATCTTTAAAGTGGCTTATGTCGAACCATGATCTTAATTCTCGATTAGCTCGATGAGCAAAGATATAGATTCAAAATTGAGCATCGCAAGGGTACATTAAACGTCGTTCCAGATTCCTTGTCGCGTGTCAATGAAGACCAGGTAGCTGCAGTTGATTTAACTCGCCTGAATATAGGGATCTAGTCTCAAAGGTTAATGCGAATAAAGACAATTTTCCTGATCTGAAAACAGAGGGTGGATTTGTTTATAGGAAGGCAGAACATTTAACTAGAGAACAAGTTCACGATGAATACGCTTGGAAGTTATGGATACCAATGAAGTTGACCAGTGTTGTTATTAAGTATCTTGAGGGTGAACTTTTTATGACGTTCGGAGTTCCAGAAACTGTGGTATCTGACAACGGTTCACAATTTCGCTCCGAGGCATTCCAGAAGCTAATGCGACAATATGAAATTACACATTCCCTGACAGCCGTACAGTCTCCTCAAGCAAATGCCTCTGAGCGCGTCAATCGCTCGGTTATTTCCGGTATAGGAGCTTATCTGCGTCCTGATCAAAAGGATTGGGATGAGTATCTTAACCGAATATGTTGCGCGTTGCGATCTTCTGTCCATTCTAGTATAGGAACTACACCATACTATATGTCTTTTGGCCAGCATATGGTTACCTCCGGTTCTACGTATTCCCTGTTAAGGAAGTTGAATATGTTAGATGACCGATCGTTAGTGTTTAATCGTCAGGATTCATTTGAGATTATCAGGGAGGAAGCTGGCAAACAAATGCAGAAAGTTCATGAGCAAAATGAAAAGCGATATAACTTACGTCCAAGGGAAGTATCTTTCGCTCCAGGGCAAGAGGTGCTTCGCCGTAATTTTAAGCAAAGTTGCTTCCAGACTGGGTATAACGCTAAGTTTGGACCATCGTTTGTTAAAGCCAGGGTTCGAAGAAAGATAGGAAGTTCTTACTATGAGTTAGAAGACTTACAAGGGCGATTATTAGGCAATTATCACGCTAAAGACATTCGCCAGTAATGTCACTCCAGGCGGTATCAGTCTAGGGTATGTATTGCAAAAGTACCCTAGCCTGATTGTAGCGGGGGGGTTTTTGTAACGGCGCCTGTAGCGACTTGGCTTAAATTAAATTCAGCCTGAAAGTCGACTTCAGTTTTGGTCTAAGCCAAGCTTAAGTGCGCGTTGCCAAATAAGTATAAACCTTTCGATAATTGCAACAGCTGAGCCAGGGTTTCGTTGGAAAGCTAATTTTTTGGGCACCTGTCAGCCATCAGCTGCCACGAAGTTTCTCCAGCTAGCCTAGCTGACCAATTCCCGTTTCCGGCCACGTTCTTCTCTCTCGAACCGCCGAACCGGCAAGACGTGCCAGTTCCCCAAGTATTTATTTAAAGTGCATCGAAATTAACCTAGTGTGTTTGCTGCATCCGGATTATTTTTTTATTTGTGCGATCGCTTCAAAAGTAATTGCGACGGCATAAATTTTGTGCTTAACTAACCCCGGTTTCTCTGTAGGTCTTGGCCCTCTAGCGCTGTTGCCAATTGTGTAACACGCATCTCTGCCACTGCAGCAGCCAAATCTTTTTTTTTTTAAATAATGTTTGGAATACGGGAGCAGAAGGAATTGTCAGCAGACCATTTGTTGTTGCGGGGCGCAAATATTAGGTAGGTGCAATGAACAAGAAAGTTTTCCGGTACAAGTGCAGTGTCTAATAGTGCGTTTTATAGGTTGTGCCCCACGGGGTTTTACATCAACCTGCCGGCCCTGAGCGGCCATAACCTGCCACCCATCTAAGGCGGGAAACCCATCCAGAAAATCAAATTGTGCAGAGGATGACCATCTAATCCAGTCAACCTAACCTCACTTGCCATATAGGCAGCATCCGCGAGGGATATCGTGCATAACCCTACTTGGCATAGTGCCCCAGCCGCACCTGTGCGATCGGCCGTAGCCTCTCTCTTTTCTTTCTTGGTGCTGCCGTAGTCAACAACATGGCCATCTTAAACTAATCACACGCAGTGCAAATCGCCAAATAAAAATAATTAAAATCCCGGTAGGTATAACAACAATTACCGACATGCAAACCTAAATTACGTGAAAGCCATATCAATTCGGATTTATTAAGGAGAAAACTCTCTCATATTTCTTGGAGTACTTCCCCAAAATGGGCATCCAGCAATTTTAAAATTAATAATTAAACATAGAAGTAAACAAGTAGGGTAAAAGATTCAAATCGCGACGATTCGATTGGTTAAAAATTAAGTTTATTTAAATCGTACGCGAGTTTAAGAAGCCTGATCAAGAGTTTATTTTATTTGAAGTGAAACAAGGGCGACAAATATCGCTAATCCCTTTTCAGCATGCAACGTCGTGAGATCGATCTTTCTCCGTTGGAGAAAGCATAAAGTGAGTTGATTATATACAATGGTTATTATTTTTGCTCTCGTTTCTTGCTGGCCTAATTGAACAACTAATTCTAAACGCATTTAACCTCTCCGATCTGATCATGAATATTTTGATATTAATTAAATTCTCTAGAAAGTAATTCACAACTTAACTAAAAGCTAAAACGATTGCAAATAATTATTAAATGAACTAGAACAAAGAAAAACAATGAAGTACTACTAGCTTACAAAACAATTACTTTTATATTTTCAACATTATATTTTTATATTGTATTCTCCTATTATACACCCATTTACTATAAAACCTTATACTATTATACTACTCTTAAATTATATTTAATACACTCACACAATTTATATTGAATATTTGGTATTATCTTATGGAATTTAAATCATTATTTCTCTAAATCTTAAATAAAACATGCATATATAAAACTAAAATCAACTGAACTCTGCTGATGATTCCGCGGTCGTAGGATGTCACAGGGGTCACCAGAGCCAGGCTCTAAGGCAGGTAATCATAGGTAGGGTGGGCATATCGCGAGCACAACAACATCAGTGGCTTCGCATTAACTGACTTTTCTCAAACTTTTCTATTTCTGTAAAACTTCCTTCTTGAATTCGTTTATATTTCTCTTCCGGTTTTGTTAACTAATTTTCTCTTGTCGCAAGCAAGCTCAATTCTTGTCTTAGCAATAATAATGTGTAGCTAGTGTGCGGATCTGTAGGAGCAAGACCTCCACCCCAGAGCCGGACCCTATAGCGTGCCCCCGCAAATACAGATTCCCCGATTCAAAACACACCAGCCAGTCGTTACACGCTACAAATCTCAACATTAAATCGATTTGACACAAGTGACCTGATTGACTCTGAGTTTATAGACGGTTCATTGTCACAAAATATTGTTTTTGAATGGGGATAGAAGTTCATCAATTGCATTATTGCCGGTTCAATATTAATTATTGTTCTAGAATCTATGGGTTGCACAATAGCAAATTTAGAAAATGTATCTATACAGGTCAAAAAGTACTTCCTGTCTGTGGAGAAAATATCAATATGCAACGTCTCGCCTACGTGTGAAAGAATAGGTGTTCTCCCAAGGATGTGCTTCTGCGGGTGGCGGTCGTAATTGGCTTTTTGGCAAACCAAGTAGTTAGCTACAAAACTAGCAGTTAATTAGCGACATGCGCCGCTTTTCTCCACGACACATATGTTTCACATTTGCCCTCAAAGTCTGGCATAGACTTTATGATATCTTAAGGTTCTTTACACACAAAACCCTCTACGATCTCGGCATCTGTAAGTTTCCACTTCTGGGGTTTAAACTGTACATTTTTTTATTCGCTCACTAATCTCCTCTAACTGATTTTCAAATGATTGTTTTTGAACTGCGAGCGCACCGGCAACAGCACTTTCTTCGATCGCTATTAGCTAAACTTCACTTAACTCCATTTTGCTAGCTCTATTTGTTTTTGAAGACCAATTATTTTCTGACGAGTTCTTCTTTTGCACTGTCCAACCGCTTTGTCTTATGCGCTGTCCACTTATCCAAACTTGACACGAGGTCGTCTAAAAAATGTTCACTGTCGCTCATGTATTTTTGTCGTCAATGCTCTTTCCACAGGTATTGTTACACGGAATTTGAGAATTAATGAATCGTTCAATATGCGTTATACTTACAATGAATTAATAGTGATTAACATTAAGTTCTTATTTAAATTGATTCTTAAGTATTAATATTTTATTTTATGAAAACTAGGTTATTATTATATTATTAGGGTGTTTAGTGTACCGCGACCTGTTTAGATCTATTGTACCCCCATTCGGAGCCTACAGCTCAGATATCAACCCATTTCCTCGAACAAAGTCGAGGAGTTTTGATGGGTTGATTCTTCCTAAGAGCTCGTATATTAAGGCCGGACAGTCTGCGATGATGTGTGTAGAGGTTTCGTCCTCCATGTCACAGAATCTGCAAGTCCTGCTGCTGGTTATTCCTATCTTACCTAGGTGACTTTTCAGTCTGCAGTGCCCGGTTAATAATCCGGTAACGATCCTAAGTGAATTCTTCCCTAGTTGAATAAGTTCCTCGAACCTCTTCATGTTGTAGTTTTCTATTACAGTTTTGGCTTGCCTGAGGCCTGGGGTATTCCTCCAGTGTTCTTGCCTCATGGTGCCTTCCTCTTTTCTAATGTATTCTTTTATTGTGTGCCTTCCTATGCCACAGTAGGGTCCTATCAGGGGCTGTTCGGCTCCTAGTTTTGCCATTTTATCGGCAAATTCATTTCCGGATATGTCCCTATGACCCGGAATCCATCTGAGGCCCAGTCTTTTTAGACTGCCCAAACGGTTTAGTTTACTCTTCACCTCTAGGACTATCTTTGGGGTGACTTTAATACTGCATAGAGCAGTAATTGCTGCTCGGCTGTCCGAAAGGATCGAGACGTCCTTATTCTTATATCCACGCTGTATGTTGAGCTCTGCACAACGTTCAATAGCGCATATCTCAGCCTGGAATATGCTGGTGTATTGGCCAAGAAATTCGTGGTATTTTATGCGGGGCCCTACCACTCCAAGGCTAGTGCCTTTATGTGTTAGGGATCCATCTGTGTACCATGCTATGGTGTGTTTAGCCATAGGGCGCACTTCGGACAATGTGGTCCAATCTTTCTTATTGCCTAAGTGTGCTGTGAAGTTCAGCTCGAAGATTAATTTGGCTGTCATTTCATCCCTAGGGTGAAGTATTAGGGGCACCTCACCTAACAGATTAGTCGCATCCCTGTTATTTAGAATGCAACCACTACCCGTGGCCTCAGTGCTTATTCTCAGGAGGGTAGCTTTGCGTTGAAGTTCAATTACACAATGGAGTGGTGTTAGCTCCATCAGTACTTCTAAGGCAGTTGTGGGACAGGTTTTCATTGCCCCTGTCATACATACGCAGGCAAGTCTTTGCAACTTTTGTAGCTGTTTTTGTATGGTGATGAGCATATCTCGTTTACCCCATGCAATTGCTCCGTACGTGAGAATTGGTCTCACAATCATTAGATATAGCCATCTTATTATCTGGGGCCTGGTTCCCCAGGATTTCCCAGCAATTTTTCGACAGTTATAGAGAGCTCTATAACTCTTCTCCACTGTCTTTTGGACATGGAAAGCGAAGTTTAGCTTACTATCTGAAGTGATTCCTAGATACTTAACCTCTCGGCTAGTTTTTATAGGAATTCCTAGCAATGAGATTTGTCTCATTCTCTGTAGTTTGTACTTCCTTGTGAAGGGAACGATGACTGTTTTGGCGGGATTTAGGTTGAGTCCAACCTTCCTGCACCAGTCTAGCGTTATCTTGAGTCCGAGTTGGACGATGTCACAGAGTGTCTCTTCAAGTTTGCCTCTGGCTATTATCACAATGTCATCGGCGTATCCCTGACACTGGATCCGCTTTTCAGCAAGTTTGCTGAGAAGCTCATCTACCAGCAGACTCCATAGCAAAGGGGAAAGCACTCCTCCTTGCGGACAGCCTCTGCTGGTTGCTATCGTCATGTTATCTGAGCCCAGTGTACATAGTAGGTTACCAATCCATTTACTCGTTGTAACATCTATGTTCCTCCTAGACAGGGCAGCTCGAACCGCATCATGTGATGTGTTGTCAAAGGCTCCCTCTATGTCTAGGAAGGCACAAATAGAAATTTCTTTGCTTTCAACTGCCCCCTCTAGGGTGCGGCATAGTTGATAAAGTGCCGTGTCTGTTGAACGGCCTGCTCTGTATGCATGCTGCGTGTGTTGCAGCGGACAGTCTCTGAGAGCTGTTCTCCTAATATTGTAGTCTACCATTTTTTCCAGCGTTTTAAGGCAAAACGAAGTTAAGCTGATAGTTTTGAAGGACTTTGGGCTGGTGATATCTTTCTTCCCGGTCTTGGGGATGAAGACCACCCTAGCGCTGCACCATGCACTTGGGATATAGCCAAGGGCTAGGCTGCTTACCATTAGTCTTCTTAAGCAGGTTAGGAGAAGCTCCTGCCCCTGCTGTAAGAAGGATGGAGAGATCCTATCTATTCCCGGTGACTTAAATGGTTGGATGGTTCCAATAGCCCATTTAAGTTTCTCGGGCGTAACAATAGACTTGGCTGTCGCCCAGTCACTTGCTTCTGTCCTAGGAGTTTTATGATGATCACGCATTATATTTCCCGTAATGGGAGTACTTTCCGGGAAATGCGTGTCAAAGAGAAGTTCTAATTTCTCCCGATCCGTGGAAGTGAAGGTGTTATTACCTTTCTTCAGGGCTAAATTACTATCCGTTCCACTTTTGGCCATTGCCTTGTGCAGTCTTGCGCCCTCGTTGACGTTACTTATTGCCTCACAGAAGTTTCTATAGTCCTTCCGTTTGGCTTTCCTGATCTCTTTGTTATAAAGCGTCAGGCTTTGCCTGTACCGTTCCCAGTTACTTTCAGTTTTTGTTCTGTTAAAGAGCCTTCGAGTGGTGCGTTGTAGCCGTTCAAGCTTAGCATTCCACCACGGTGCGTCTGTTTCCTGTTTCTGTCTGCCTAGTGGACAACTGTCTTCAAAGGCATTCACTATTTGGCTACTGCTCTATCTAGTTCCAAGGGATGTCTAGGGTATCCTGACGGTTCGTTGGAAAGATTTAGCTCTAGAGTTGACCTGAATTTATCCCAGTTTGTTTTCCTGGGGTTTCTTTTAGGGCTGTTTTTTTTTTGTATTGAAGGCTACCTCAAACAAAATTGTCCTGTGGTCGGACATGGATTCTTCTGGTGACACATGCCAGTTCCTAATGTGGGGTTTGATTGAATTGGTTGCCAGAGTTATGTCTAGCACCTCTTCTCTTACCTTGGTAACAAATCTCTAGGTTATTGTTTAAAATAAATTCTAGTAGTTGCTCACCTCTGTTATTAACATCAGTACTGCCCCAGATCACATGATGTGCGTTGGCATCACATCCGATGATAAGGGGGATCTTGTTCTTCCGGCAGTGGTCCACTAGCCCAAGTTTTTTGGCGGTGGACAGGCTTCCTCCCCAGCAAAGTAGGCGGAGGCCACTGCTAGCTTTTGTGTTGCTCCTGTGCCGTCGATGGAGATGGCGACACAGTCCCTGCTCAGGAACTCTGAAAAGATATTGTAGTTGATATCTCTCCTTATAACAATGCATGATCTGGGAGGTAGTTCTCCTGGATCGCATATTACCTTTGTATCCTTCGTGTACAGGCCTTTAATGCCATGGTGCCACCATGGTTCCTGTACAAGGGCTAGCCCTAGGTGTTAAGAGGTGATCATCCTGGAAAAGACAGCAGATGCTGCTTTGGCCCGATGGATGTTCACCTGGGCTAGCCGAGTGCTGCTTGTTGCAGCCATCAGATGGGGGTTTGGTGCCCCGTGATTTCTGGTGAAGAGAGCGAGCAAGTCTCTCCACCACCGTCTATCACGGTGACCTCCGCCTCATCACAGCTGTCGTCCAGGAGGAGCTCCTGGGCCAGCTCTTGGGATGACATGGGGTGTCCATCCCCCTGGTCATCCCCAATCTCCATGACAGATTGACTGTCCTCCCCACTCTGCGACGTCGGCTCCACACTCAGTGGTTCGAGGGTATCCTCCACAGCCTCGCAGGTGCCTTCGTTGGACGCCTCTTCCGGAGCTTTCATAGTCTTCTTCAGACCGCTCACGGTGACGTCACCGTACCGGAAGTTGAGTTGGTGGTCACACTCCACGGTTTGGTCCATCCCTACTACGAGGAGTGCACCAGCTCCGTCGTTTCTCCTGGAGATGACCTTCCAGGCGTCTGTTCCGACGCGGCTTTGGAAACCGATGAAGGCAAGAATCTCCTCATTGGTCCTATCCGCGCTCCTCGGGCAGAACAACGTTGCGTTGAAGACTGCCGGGATGTCGGCTCCTGTTCGTCCACGTCCGCAGCTGAGGTACGGCAAGTTTTAGCCACTCAGCTGTGCCCTCGTCCAGGCAACCGATTATCAGGTGACCCACCCTGAAGTGGATCCCCCTGAAAACGACCGGACCGCTCCACGCTGACGTGAGCATCTCGTCCATGATGGACTCCTGTAGTCCGGACAGCTCCTCATTAGTCAGGCTGACCACCGGGAACCTTTTGGTGGTGTCTGCGGGTGGTGTGCGGCTGGTGTTCAGCCGTTTGCCAGCCGGTGCTGCTCCTGATTCCGGTTGCTCCCTCGGCTCCTTTGTCTTCTTCAAGGCCTCCTCTGGCGTCAAGCCCTGCAAGAGGTACCTGAGGTACCGCATGACTTTTGACCCTGGCTGTCCTAGGGCTGGAAGGGCGTCTTGTTTCTTCAGCTGTCTAATAGAGTGTGGCCTATCAGACGCGAAAGGTGGACGTGCTGGCAGGGTAAGTCCTGCTGGCACACCGCGCTCCCTGGCTGGAAACACCTGCAGCGCAGGTCTGGCCTGAACTGCTGGTGAGATCCAGGGCGTGTGCGCTGCCGCCTGGGGTCTCTCGCCGTCGAGGGATCTGGGATCAGGGATATCCTGCGGGATTTTGGTTTTGAGTTCCCACGAGTTGCGGAGAAATATAGGTCCGCCCGGGCAGAGATCCGCCGTACCCGGGAAGGTGCAGTTAGGACAGACGGTCGCCACTTGTCTGAACCCTCCGTTTGCGACTGGGCTATTTGTTGACTCGGGCCCCCAGCCAGGTTGACTATCGGCACGGGTCGGATGACACCTTGGTCCGGCACCGAGGTGAGATGTGGGGGATAGGATGGTGGTAGGTGGTTGTGAGGGAGGGGGTGTGTAAGGCTACGGTGATAAGACGGCCAAGCAAGCGTCTTGTCGGTATACCTTCGTAGGTATACCCGCTGTTTGTCCGGGCTTGCTTATTCGCTTACGCTTATTCGCAACTTACCTCCCTAGAAGGCCGTTCGCTATCCGCAACCTGCGACCCGCCTGGTGGCCCCAGCTAAGCTTCCTTTCGAACCATCTCACCTGTTCTTGGGGACCAAGGAAAACTAGGTTAATGAAAGAAAAATTTATTGTTGAGGTAAGGGGATCGCCGCTGCTGCCGTTGTGGTCTCTGGTTGCTCTCTTTATTTAATTGCAGTTTAAATCAGTTTTAGAGAGTTGCTCGCAAAGTTTTCGTTGTTCGTTGCTTTTTTTCTTCTCCGCGGAAACGAAACCTTCCTTACACCTAGGGAGGTTTTCATCCAAAAGAGGAAGAATTTAAAGCGTGAACTAAAAAGCAGCAGTTTTGCTTTCTGCAACTTTGCGATGAAGCAGAAAACGACCAGTGGGGAAAGGCCTACAAGGTGGTCCTGAAAAGAACTAACGCCGTTAGCAACGTGAACCCAACAGACACCGAGAACAGCGCAGGAAATGAGGCAAGAGCAAGCGCTCGCTGTCCCGGACCACCAAATACCGCCGGTGACGTAACAAGAGCTGGTCAAATTAGCCCGGAAGGTACCAAACAGTAAGGCACCAGGGCCAGATGGGATCCCAAACCGGGGACTCAAACTGGCCATCAGCAAGTACCCGAGCACCTTTGCCAGTGCATACACTAAATGCCTGACCGAAGCCTGCTCCCCAGAACGGTGGTAACAGCAAAAGCTGGTGCACCGGAAAGGAGAAGCATGAACTTTCGGCATATAGGCTTATTTGCCTCCTAGACACGGCCGGCAAAATACTGGAAAGTATTGTCAGCGCAAGACTCGGAGAGGCAATAGAGGCTGCCGGAGGGCTTTCAGAAAGTCAGTATGGCTTTAGAAAGGCTCGCTCAACTCTAGATGCATTGGCAGCCGTGGCCCGCATAGCCAGGCAGGCCATAGAACTGAACATGCTGAACATCCCAAAGTACCTGCAGGCGATTGTTAGCGACTCACTTTGACATAGACGAAGGCCCACAACGCTATAAAATCACAGGAGGAGTGCCACAAGGGTCTGTCCTAGGCCCATTATTGTGGAACACCATGTGTGATCGTATCCTGCGACAAGACTTCCAGCATGGAGTATAGATTGTTGACTTCGCGGATGACGTCGGGGTTATAGTGATAAAAAAGTCCATAGCCGAGGTAGAAAGCTCGACAAACGCAGCAATCAGCAAGATAAAAGAGTGACTACAGATCGCGGGACTTGAACTGGCTGAGCAGAAAACCGAGGTTCGTACTCATCAGTAGCAGGAAAAAAGTGGCAACGGCACGTATCACTGTAAGCGGAGCCCAAGTGGAGACAAAAAGGGCTATAAATTATCTAGGGATCATGCTGGACACCAGGCTGTACTATAGGGAGCACCTGCAGGCGACTCATAAAAGGGGACACGGAGTTACGATGACAGTGTCCCGAATGATGCTTAACCATAGAGGCCCGAAATCCACGAGCCGTAAGCTACTGTTTAATGTTTCATGTATGCAGCACCAATATGGGCCGAGACGACAACAAAAAAGAGCTACACAAAGGGAATAAAGCCGTACTACAGAATAGGAGCTCTTAGGGTAGCCTCCGCCCTCCGCACGGTCTCTACTGAGGCCATTCTGGTCATCAGTGGAACAACATAAGTCGAGCTCGCAGATATGGAGGCCAAGGAGAACTTCGAAGCGAGAAAAGAAGCTGACACGCAGGCGGACCACCGCTTGGCAAGACTCAGTTAAAGAACAAAGTCCACTGAAAACTGGCAGCAAAGATGGGATAGGGCAGAAACCGGCCTGTGGACGCACCGACTCATCATCGAACAGTGTAAAATGCCGAACACGCACTGACCACTTGTGTCAGGCTCGGAGAAGAACACGGAAGAGCTGAACAAACCCCGATCACAGCGTACCTAGCATGCTGGAGAGTCAGGACAGCTGTATGCAGTCTGGTCGCGCAAGTCACGACTGAACTGAGGCGGCTAAAACGCATAAGAAACGAGAGGCTCTAAACAGGTCAGCCAGCCTTCCGGAGCAATGCTTCACGGCAGTCCCGCAAGTCTGGATACCATATGTATATTTTTTGTCTATTTATGCAACTTACAAATAAAAGAAAAAAAACCTACTTGAGCAAAAAAAAATTATAAATAAGAAAGAACGCTATATCCGGGTTTCCCGACTATAAGATTTGCGATACTCATTGCCCTTTTTAAAAACAGCTAGCTAGCCCTCTTTAAAAAAGTGTAGCCTACTTTCGAGCGCAATCAATTTTTAGCGCCCTCTTCAAAAAAAGTTTAGCCTACTTTCAAGCGCGATAAAAATTTTCAACGCACACAATTTCTTGAAAATGGCCAGATTTTCAAAAATTTTGAAATAACTGTGTAAATATTTTCAATTCAAACAAAAAAATTGGGGAGCAAAGGTTTTTAGAGTTTTAGTGGTTAAAAGGAGGGTGGTCGGGTTTTGACGAGTAAAACTTGTTCGTGGAATCCGTTTTGCCAAACAAATCTGCAGCTCTCGGGCTAACACGATCAGTGCTGCAAGGTCATTAACACTCCGTCCAAATGGTTTTGTATCCGACAAACGAGTAAAACTGTTCTGGAATCCTTAGCCACTCTGCGCTCCGGCCACGATCAGTGCAAGGCGTAGGTGGGTGTTCCCTAATAAATTCCTTTCCCCCCATACACACACATACGCACACACAAAACACGGCAGTTAAATAAGTTTAAATTTTCACTTTTTTGATTTCCTTAGAGTCCTGCACACAAAGTCCACCTGTAACAAAAAATATAAATCACGCTTACTTCTCCTCCCAGTCCTGCCAGTCGCCGTTCATGACCACCACCTCCTCGTCCCCGAAGGTGTTCGCTGTTCCAGCTTCCTTCCGTTGACATTTCCCCGCGATCACACGACACTTGGCAAAATGTTCTACGGGGGCGGTTCCCTTCGCGATGGGTCAGGCCATGTCAAGTGTACCTAAAATTTTTTTGATTCGGAAAAAAATGATATGAATGTGTAGCTTAGGATAGTACCTTAAAACACTTTTAACAGTTTTTCGAAATTTCGCATCGTTTTCGATATTTTGAGCTTCAAAGTTCAAAAGTTTTTAAGGGGGGACATCTGAGTAACTGAGTATCTGAGTAATCGAAAAATTTTTTTTTCGCTTAAATAATTCTTTATGGTTTTAAAAATAACATACCAAAAGATAGAGTCCGCAAAAGTCTCTAAGTGTCGAAATTTTCCATTCTGCGGCGATGCCTCACAGGTATATCCCATGGAACCTCTTGCGTTTAAACGCCTTTTCCTAGAAACCACTTTTTTTGAGGTGGCCGGAAACATAACTCGAACAAATCTTAACCGATCGATCTGAAGTTTTGACAGTATATTCAAAATACCTATGTCTATCGACACACGTAGGATTTTTTTATTTTTTTGCTAACTTTTTTTTTATTAACGATTTTGTGACGTTTTTATTCGTGAAAATTGTAATTTTTTTTTCAATCACTCACCATTTTGCAAAAAATTAAAATATCGAAAAAATACTACGTGTGTCGATAGACATAGGTATTTTGAATATACTGTCAAAATTTTAGATCGATCGGTTAAGATTTGTTCGAGCTATGTTTCCGGCCACCTCAAAAAAGTGGTTTTGAGAAAATGCTGCACAGCCGAAATTTTGTTTTTGATTTGTTCCAAAAAAATTTTATTTTGTACTTTGCACCTGATATTATAAAACCTACTTTAAAAATTTTCGATTGGCTTTTTCATTTGGCCAAAACAAATTTCAGAAAATCCGATTTTTTTTTAACCTTATTATTATTTTTAGTATTTTTTTCAAACGGCTGTCTAGAAGTAAGTTCACAATAGACTTTACCAGCTGTTCTAGGCGGCCTACGCACGAGCTTTAGGGCTAGTCTGGCAACACCGGGCGCTCTTGTACTGACTATTCAGCATGGCCGACATCGAAAAAATTATATCTGAACTTATCTTAAGTTTCTTAATCAATCGGAAACTTAAAACTATCACAAAATATAACGCGTGATACATTTATCATCATAAATTGGTCCTTCGAACCGGATACAGTCCGCATTTAACAGAATTGTAGTGATTAATACTGCTCACCATGGAGCAGCAACAACTTAAACGCCTTATGAAGGCACGTGGCCGTGTGAAGGGAACATTGACTCGCTCAGTGAAATATGGCGAGGACCCTCCTCCAGAGTGCACCGCTTCCAGCGTCGAGGCCATGCTGGGGCGGCTGCAGCAAGCATTCAGGAGTCTCGAGGAACTCTCGGACGAAACCTCCTTGTACGAAGGCGTTGAGGATTTTGAGGATCCTACTGCAGACTTCCAAGCATACGAGGAAAAGTATCTGCACGCCCTAGTCCTACTTACATCGTTGAAGAACTCGTTGCAGCGAAACGTTAAGCCTCAACCGGAGGACAACATGGCTATGTTGCTGCGCCAACAATACGACTTCTTTTAACGGTTGTCTGAAAGAGGAGCATCTTCGCCACACACGCCACCGCCTGCTGCGGCTCCCTTACGGGAGAACCCACTACCGAAGATCATCATCAAACCATTTGGTGGAGATTACAGGGAGTGGCTACAGCCACCTTTTCATTACGGAGGCTGCCGACTCGACATGGGCACTAGAGTGTATCGAAAATCAACTTTTTTTGATTTTCGATGACGCTGGGTGCGGAAAAGTTGTTAAACCATGTCAAATGGAAGCACAAAAAAGTTTCAGCCCGAAAGGATAATATTTACTATCCCCGCAACGTCCTTGAAATTTCGAAATTTTCATGAAAACTCGATAATATTTACTATCCCCGCAACGTCCTTGAACGTCCTCGACCGTCCTCAAACGTCATTCGAACGTCATTCGAAATTTGCCACACGCACCCCACTGGGGCGGAAAATGGGAATCAGCTGTTCGCTCCATAAAGCTTCATCTGCGATGAGTCATCGGAAATGCCGTCCTCACTTTCGAGCAAATGCACACCCTCTTGGCACAAATTGAACCCGTCGTTAACTCTCGACTTTCCTCCTTGTCGCCCGCACACCTGTTGATTGGACGCCCATACACATCGGTGCCAGAAGACGATCTTGGCCAAGTTGCAGTTAACCGTCTAGATTATTGGCAAAACGTTCAGGCGATGCTGCAAGGCTTTTGGAAGAGGTGGCATCAGGAGTACCTTACAACACTTCAACAACGCCATAAGTGGAACACGGAGCGCAAAAACGTTGCCCCTGGAGACATAGCGATCATCAAGGAGTCGAATACAACCCCAACAGCGTGGACTCTTGCACGCGTGATCGATGCATACCCAGGTGACGACGGACTGGTACGCGCAGTCAATCTGCGCACTTCATCTGGAGAACTCGTTCGTCCGATCTCAAAGCTT
This sequence comes from Drosophila oshimai, assembly GCA_018150695.1. Classification (NCBI taxonomy): domain Eukaryota; kingdom Metazoa; phylum Arthropoda; class Insecta; order Diptera; family Drosophilidae; genus Drosophila; species Drosophila oshimai. The sequence goes on along the minus strand of JAECWM010000291.1, from coordinate 352,224 downwards.
GCCATTCTACCTAATTCAGAAACTTAGTTTCAGGGTAGGCCGGGATGTTGAGTAACGGTAACCCTATTAATTTATTAAGTATTTTTTGCAAACTGCTGTCTAGAAGTCAGTTGAAAATAAACTTTACCAGCTGTTCTAGGCGGCCTACGCACGAGCTTTAGGGCTAGTCTGGCAACACCGGGCGCTCTTGTACTTACTATTCAGCATGGCCGACATCGAATAAATTAAATCTGAACTTATCTTGAGTTTCTTAATCAAGGGGAAACTAAAACTATCACAAAATATAACGCGTGATACATTTATTACCAAAAGCTTTGCAGAAAAATTCATAGCTCTCGAACGGTTTGACATATATCGACAAAGTTTTTGAAGTGAAACTTCTTTAGGCGCGTTATGGATTTTCGGGGGCGGAGTAAACCGATTCATGACCGTCACGAAAATTGTACATATCCCTGTCCCTCTCTAACCGCTGACGAACGTTCTCTCTGTCCTCTTCTTTAGTCTCACACAAAGATGAGAGCATTAAAACCTAAAAATTGAGAGTGCTTGCTTGTGTGAGAGCATTCAAGTGCGTGTGTATGCATTCTTAAGCGAGAATACTAAAAATCGTAGCCGGAATCATTTCTGTGACAAAACGAATTCATTTGCAGCAGTAGAAGAAAGGGTGACAGGTGTGTGTGTCAAAAGATCTTCTGATTGAACAGGTTGCATACAGATATTAACAGCTTAATTGATTTATTAGCTTATTACAGCTTAAGTATGCATTAACTACTTTTGATTGGAAAATATGTAATTTGTCTTTTTCTTCTTCTCGATCGGTTTGTTTACTTTTGCGAGTCGAAAGTCGAATTAAATTTTTGGAACAACACTTTAAAATTTCATAAATAAAATAAGGTTTAAATAAATAAATGTGGGTTAATAATTAAATAAATAAATATAGAAAGATAGATAGGTACATATGAATAAATAAATTATAAAATAATTTAAATTTGAAATAACAGACAAAAAATTAAAATTAAGAAAAAAAAACTACTAAAACTAAAAAAAAACTAATGGCGCCCGGCGTCGCCACTTGGGAGGCGTGTCGGTTTTTCACGACGAAGTTAATTATATTCAATTTTCCCAAAAACGCGTGGGCACATTTTTTTTTTTTTAAAAAGGGCTATGGCGAACCCCGCCTACAGCTAAAAATGGCCAATTTGGCCAACCACAAAAAATTTAAGCCAGGCCACTGATTCGACCTGGCTTCTCCTCTCTGGGTCGACTGAGTCTGGTCGAGCCTAGAAGCAAAACAACGACCACTCACCTTAATGGTTTCTCGTTCCAGCTTCCCAGCTTCCTCTTCCAAAACTATTTTGGTGTTATTTTTCAAAAAGTTTTTGATTAAAATATTATTTAAAATTTTTTTTTTTTTTTTTTTTTTTAATTTTTTTTTTGGGTTTTTTTTTTTAATTTTTTTTTTATTTTTTTAATTTTTTTTTTTATAAATTTATTTTTTTTTTTTTTAAAAAATTTTATTTTTTTTTTTAAAAAAATTATTTTTTATAATTAATAAAAATATATAATAAAAAAAAAAATTAAAAAATTATTTTTAAATATTTAAAAAAAAAAATTATTTTATATTATTTTAAAATTTTTTATATAATGGTTTATTGTTTAATTTATTTTAAATAAAAAATTTAAAAAAAAAATTTTTTTAAAAAAATAATTTAAAAAAAAAAAAATATTATATTTTTTATTTTTTTTTTATAATAATAAATTTTAATTTTTTTTTTTTTATATATTAAATTTTTTTTTTTTTTTTTTTTTTTTTTAAATTTTTTTTATTTAAAAAAATTATTTTTTTTTATTTTTAAAATTTTTTTTTTTTTAAAATTATTTTAAATTAAATTTTTTTATTTTAAAATTAGTATTATAAGGAAAAATCTTAAAAAAATTTTTTTCCATCTTTTTTTAAAAAAAATTTTGTCGGCCTGTGTTATTAATAAATTACTGGCGCGATGCTGTGTTTACCCGTCACACCAAAAAAAATTAATTTTCAAAAATTGACTATCACAAAAATGATATCATTATCCTTATTTATTTATTTATTCTTGACCTTTTCTTTGTTAATGTCCCTAGCAAGATTTTGTTGTATGACCAAGTCTCTGTACCAGTTTTCTCTAAGCATGACCTTATCTTTCTGACGTATGATTTGACCTTAGCTTGTAAATCTGACACCTTTGAATTTTGGGACTATAAAAATGTTAACTACACCGAACTTGAACTTGAATATAACAACTGTGATTGGACGTCCATATATATGTCTCCCAATATCGAGCATCAATTGAATTTCTTCAACAGTAACATTCTTTACCTATACAACAAATGTGTATCAATCAGGCAAAAGACTATCATTCCAAAGCAAAATCCCTGGTTTAACCATAACATTAAAAAAAACATAGCAATCCGTGACGCATCCTACAATAAGTGGAAGCGATACAAAACTGAATTTTTTAGATCACTATACACTCGGGCGCGTGATAATGTTAGGCAGATCATCAAATCAGCAAAGTTTGACTTTTACGGGTCCAAATTTCAAAATCTAACTATTAAAAAAACATGGCGTGAGCTTAAAAATATTGACCCAACACCCAGTGGACGTTAACGACCTGAACAGGAAGTTTGTGCAATTCGATGTACCTGAAGCTACATGCAACAAGTACCTGAATGCCTTACCAAACTGTGATAATAGATTAAGTTTTATGTGTGTTAGTCAATGTGATGTTCTTGAATGTTTACTTAAGGTAAAATCAAACGCTGAAGGCCTAGATGGCATCAGCCCAAAATTTGTTAAATTGCTGTTACCCCTAATCCTCACCTATATAACACACATTATGAATACCGCAATAACCACATCCACCTTTCCCTCCGCATGGAAGTACGCGAAAATTATCCCTATCCCGAAAAGTAAAACCGAGTTCAGACCCATATCCCTACTCCCTTTTTTGTCAAAAATTTTTGAAAACATACTTGCGGCACAGATACAACCCTTTTTGGACAACAATTCTATGCTTAGTGATGCTATGCTTAGACCGATGTAGTTGAGGACATTCGATCGAAGCTAGATTCAAATTGGATCACGTTTTTGACTCTACTCGATCACAGCAAGGCCTTTGACACCGTTAACCACACGATTCTATGTACCAAGCTGAAAAACCTTTTCAGTTTTTCGGACTCTGCAGTCACGCTCTTGAGGTCGTACCTAACAGGTAGACAACAAGCAGTCGTGTCAGGGTCGAGTACTTCTTGCTTTGTTTCGGTGACTAGAGGTGTTCCCCAAGGATCTGTGTTAGGGCCTTTATTGTTTTCTATATATGTTAATGACTTACCATAATGTTCTGTCCCCTTTTGATGTCCATTTATACGCTGATGATGTGCAGTTCTATGTTAGTAAGCCTCTATGTCAAGTTAATGGTTGTATTAGTATGTGTAATACCCTACTTTTCAAAATTAATAACTGGGTCATTGAAAACGGACTATGTCTGAACCCAATAAAAAGCAAATGTTTAGTAATTCACAAAAAACCCTTTAACACAACACAACTCCCTAATTTAATAATTGGTAATAGCCCAATCCAATATGAAGTTTCTGCAGGTAACCTGGGTATCACCTTTAACAATACATTAACTTGGAGTAAACATGTTTCCAAAGCAGCTGGGCGAACATACGGGCTTCTGAGACAGCTTTCAACTTCTCAGTCGTTCTTGCCTACCCAGCTACGAATGCTAGTGGCCAAAACCATTCTAGTTCCCACCTTATTTTACGGTGTTGAGATTTTTGGGCATTGCAATACTCATGATACGCAAAAATTAACTGTTGCTTGTAATTATATCGTCCGTTACGTGTTTAATCTCCGTCGTACTGACCACACTTCCCATCTAATCAACAATATTCTTGACCTTAGCCTTAGTCAGTGGATTGACCTTAAGACCTTAATTTATTTTCAAAAAATTGTGTGTACCCGTGAACCATCCTACTTGTTTCAAAAACTTCTTCCAGTCCAATCGCAAAGAACACTAAACTTTATTATGCCTAGATACAAAACTTTGTGCTCAAGGAGGCAATTCTTTATAAATGCTATTCGCCTATGGAACAATCTACCTCATGCCCTCAAAACCATCAGTAGCGCGTCTCAGTTTATCTCTAAAGTCAAAGACTTTTTGAGTTCTTAAAGATAGTTGCAACTTAACTTAACCTTCTTTATTTTATTTTAAATCAAAAATGCCATGTTCCCAAACTAAAAACTTGTTTGTAATTGTAAACTTAATTTTGTTAATATTTAAGTATTTATTTTATTTAAAAATCTTTACTAAAGCCGTTGTGACTAACGCAATAAATATAAGTCTTTACTTGTAGCGTTAGGATATAAATAAATAAATGAAATGAAATTATCCTTATCCTTTTCACCATTGCAGTCACGAGCCAAAACTCCGCTGTCCCGTTTCAAACCGGGTAAAAAATGTTAACCGGTGGGAGACAGAATCTGCAAATTTCCCCTTCGGGACAGGGTGGCAGCCCTCCCGAGATTGTTTTTGTCGATAGTCCATCGGTGACTATCGATATCGTAAGCTAGTGGCCACAACAAGCTCTATCTTTGTCGCCTCTGTCCCAGCTGCCTAAAGAGTCTCTTATGGGAATTACTGTTTCGGCTGGCGCACTTAGATTTGGGTGGGCCCTCATCAAGGAATGCTTGGTGCTGGTGGGTGAAAGTTTCTTAATGTACTGGCGTTGTGCTTTTTCTTCATCGTGCCTTAGAGCACTGGTAAGTCTGCGACCAGCTTCCTTAAGACTTTGTTTTGAGGATGGTGATCTGCTGGTTTGCCAAGCACGTCTCAAACGTCTTTTCTCCAAAACAAGCTGTTCGATTTCAAGATAAGTTTTGTGTTGGTGTGTGTGCCCATCCTTCCCTTGCGATGTAGAGACTTTAGATTTGGGTGGGCCCTCATCATGGAATGCTTGGTGCTGGTGGGTGAAAGTTTCTCAATGTACTGGCGTTGTGCTTTTTCTTCATCGTGCCTTAGAGCACTGGTAAGTCTGCGACCAGCTTCCTTAAGACTTTGTTTTGAGGATGGCGATCTTAGATTTGGGTGGGCCCTCATCAAGGAATGCTTGGTGCTGGTGGGTGAAAGTTTCTCAATGTACTGGCGTTGTGCTTTTTCTTCATCGTGCCTTAGAGCACTGGTAAGTCTGCGACCAGCTTCCTTAAGACTTTGTTTTGAGGATGGTGATCTGCTGGTTTGCCAAGCACGTCTCAAACGTCTTTTCTCCAAGACAAGCTGTTCGATTTCAAGATAAGTTTTGTGTTGGTGTGTGTGCCCATCCTTCCCTTGCGATGTAGAGACTTTAGATTTGGGTGGGCCCTTATCAAGGAATGCTTGGTGCTGGTGGGTGAAAGTTTCTCAATGTACTGGCGTTGTGCTTTTTCTTCATCGTGCCTTAGAGCACTGGTAAGTCTGCGACCAGCTTCCTTAAGACTTTGTTTTGAGGATGGCGATCTGCTGGCTTGCCAAGCACGCCTCAAACGTCTTTTCTCCAAAACAAGCTGTTCGATTTCAAGGTTAGTTTTGTGTTGGTGTGTGTGCCCATCCTTCCCTTGCGATGTAGAGACTTTAGATTTGGGTGGGCCCTTATCAAGGAATGCTTGGTGCTGGTGGGTGAAAGTTTCTCAATGTACTGGCGTTGTGCTTTTTCTTCATCGTGCCTTAGAGCACTGGTAAGTCTGCGACCAGCTTCCTTAAGACTTTGTTTTGAGGATGGCGATCTGCTGGTTTGCCAAGCACGTCTCAAACGTCTTTTCTCCAAAACAAGCTGTTCGATTTCAAGATAAGTTTTGTGTTGGTGTGTGTGCCCATCCTTCCCTTGCGATGTAGAGACTTTAGATTTGGGTGGGCCCTTATCAAAGAATGCTTGGTGCTGGTGGGTGAAAGTTTCTCAATGTACTGGCGTTGTGCTTTTTCTTCATCGTGCCTTAGAGCACTGGTAAGTCTGCGACCAGCTTCCTTAAGACTTTGTTTTGAGGATGGCGATCTGCTGGTTTGCCAAGCACGTCTCAAACGTATTTTCTCCAAAACAAGCTGTTTGATTTCAAGATAAGTTTTGTGTTGGTGTGTGTGCCCATCCTTCCCTTGCGATGTAGAGACTTTAGATTTGGGTGGGCCCTCATCATGGAATGCTTGGTGCTGGTGGGTGAAAGTTTCTCAATGTACTGGCGTTGTGCTTTTTCTTCATCGTGCCTTAGAGCACTGGTAAGTCTGCGACCAGCTTCCTTAAGACTTTGTTTTGAGGATGGCGATCTGCTGGTTTGCCAAGCACGTCTCAAACGTATTTTCTCCACAACAAGCTGTTCGATTTCAAGATAAGTTTTGTGTTGGTGTGTGTGCCCATCCTTCCCTTGCGATGTAGAGACTTTAGATTTGGGTGGGCCCTCATCATGGAATGCTTGGTGCTGGTGGGTGAAAGGTTTCTCAATGTACTGGCGTTGTGCTTTTTCTTCATCGTGCCTTAGAGCACTGGTAAGTCTGCGACCAGCTTCCTTAAGACTTTGTTTTGAGGATGGCGATCTGCTGGTTTGCCAAGCACGTCTCAAACGTATTTTCTCCAAAACAAGCTGTTCGATTTCAAGATAAGTTTTGTGTTGGTGTGTGTGCCCATCCTTCCCTTGCGATGTAGAGACTTTAGATTTGGGTGGGCCCTCATCATGGAATGCTTGGTGCTGGTGGGTGAAAGTTTCTCAATGTACTGGCGTTGTGCTTTTTCTTCATCGTGCCTTAGAGCACTGGTAAGTCTGCGACCAGCTTCCTTAAGACTTTGTTTTGAGGATGGCGATCTGCTGGTTTGCCAAGCACGTCTCAAACGTCTTTTCTCCAAAAAAAGCTGTTCGATTTCAAGATAAGTTTTGTCTTGGTGTGTGTGCCCATCCTTCCCTTGCGATGTAGAGACTTTGGCTGCTGCGACGAGTACAGACTCCAGTGCATTGGTATAGCGGTCGATGTCCTCCTTGATGTTGAGCTGTGGAGTAAGTTCAATTTGGGAACTTACATATTTTTTAAACTTTAGCCAGTTGGTTCGATGCGACGTCAGCATTAGAGTGTATCGAAAATCAACTTTATTGGATTTTCGATGACGGCGCGTGCGGAAAAGTTGTAAAACCATGTCAAATGAAAGTACAATAAATTTCAGCCCGAAAGGATAATGTTTACTATTGCCACTTCGTCCTTGAAATTTTGAAATTTTCATGGAAACTCGATTTTTATTTTTTTTCGATGACGCTGGGTGCGGAAAAATTGTAAAAAATAAAACGAAAACACAAAAATGTTTCAGCCCGAAAGGATAATGTTTACTATCCCCGCAACGAAAACATGCAAATTTGCTCGTAGCTTTGCACGGCGACCTGAAGATCGGTAGGGCAATTTCAGCAAATGCGGCATAAATATTCAGTTTAATCTATATTTAAGTTCATTTGGACTGTAAGATAATCTATCGAAATCATAGTAGCGAAGCTGAAATTGCTGAAATAGCCCTACCGATTTTCAGGTCACCGTGCAAAGCTATGAGCAAATTTGCATGTTTTCATGCAAATTTCGAGGTTTCAAAGTCGTTGCGGGGATAGTAAACATTATCCTTTCGGGCTGAAACATTTTTGTGCTTTCGTTTGACATTTTTTTACAATTTTTCCGCACCCAGCGTCATCAAAAAAAAAAAAAAAAAATCGAGCTTTATTTTAAAATTTCAAGGACGAAGTGGCAATAGTAAACATTATCCTTTCGGGCTGAAATTTTTGTACTTTCATTTGACATGGTTTTACAACTTTTCCGCACGCGCCGTCATCGAAAATCCAAAAAGTTGATTTTCGATACACTCTAATATGGGACATTCTTTTACAAATCGTACGGATTTGAGAAAAATTTTTTCCATATCTCAGAATGGGATAAAAATTTTTTTTCAAGTGTAGGAAGCAAAATAAAAAGACACGTGTATCGGTATTTTGCTTAAAAATTTTTTTTTACAAAGTTATGATTTTTGACAATATCAATGGTTTTCTCCATCCTTGAACACGTTAAATTAAATATCTCTTGTTCTATTAATCGTATCGTTAAAAATTATTTTTTTATTATTTAGTTCAAGAATTCAGCTTTGAAAAAGTTATTTCATTTTTTAACTAAATTCTTTATTTTTAAGAAGTAGTAACAAATTAATCATTATACACAACATATATAATTAGGAAAATTACAATTTCATTCTATACGTCATTCTTAAGCAAAAACACTTGGATTTAGAGTGGAGTCTCTATTAGGTAATAAGATATAAAATAAATTGATCGCGCTGCGGCAGCATGTGGAGCGCGCGCCGCGCGGCGACAAGTCTCAACGTGTTCAACCCTTTCTGAATGCACGAAGAGTCGTACCGCTCGCGTGGCACGCGCTGAAAATTATTTAATTTCTCTTGATCTAATGAAGACTCCACTCTAATTCCTTTTACTGTTTATTAAGCGAAACATAGGGATCATAAATTGATTTTTTTCAATTAAATAAGTTGTGGGGACCGGCATTGAAATGTCGATATAATGATTAATTTGTTACTACTTCTTAAAAATAAACAATTAAATTAAAAAATGAAATTATTTTTTCAAAGCTGAATTCTTGAACTAAATAAAAAAAAAAAATTGTAACGATACGATTAATAGAACAAGAGATATTTAATTTAACGTGTTCAAGGATGGAGAAACCATTGATATTGTCAAAAATCATCACTTTCGGGAAAAATTTTTAAGAAAATACACGATACATTTGACTTTTTATGCTTTCTACATTGTAAAAAATTTCGACATAAATCTGAATTGTGACGCAAAAAAAAGTGTACGATTTGTAAAAGAATGTCCCATATACACCTAGAAGCCGGAAAAAGGTAGTTTTTCCGATTTTTTTTCAGGAAAACTATGTCAAATTTTGGATTGGGCGTTTTTTTATCTAAAAGTATACACATTATAGAATAATTCACCATTTTTTTTATTGAAAAATATGTACAATGTAGCGAGATATGCTGGATTCTTCCGAGCGTCGTAAAAAAAGAAGAAAAGACGGTAGCCACGGCCGCAGGTTCGAAAATCATATGAAACAAAAAAACCAAAACGATTATTAAACTAGATACAAGAATCTAGTCCTTGTCATAGCCGTTTTTGAAAATATTGATTTTTGACAACATGTTTAAAATAAACATTGCGATTTTCGACTAAAAACTAGCCATTGTTTTGCCTATTAAAAAAAAACTAAGCACCGGAAAAAAAAATCCTATGACAAAGACTAGATAATTATGTATAGAGCAAGCACGAAAAATTTCATTGCAATCGGTTTGCGAGAAAACGCGTTTGAAAATTTGGTAATACGGTACGGCACGCTCGAACGTGACTCACTCTTCGGTCTATAACTTCGTTATTTTTTAAGATATCGACTTGAAACTTTCACAAGTTTTTGATCCCTTAAGCTCAAGAAAATGCAAAAACAGAAAAATCGATTTTTTCGATGCTAGGTGTATATATCCCCTTAAGTTGCGAAAGAAAATATTGTTTTATTTTAAATAAATGTAGGATTGGGGTAGTTGATGGTAGTAGAAGGCCCATAAGTTTAAGCAAAAGTAGGAGTAACAGCCACAGAAGTTTGAATTTAACGCACAATTAAGTTTCGTTACTCTTTTAGTATTTTTAAGCTATATATTTTAAGCGATAATCGAGCAAGGAGAATATATCGAGAGCGAAGAATCGTCAGAGAGTCGTCAACGCAAATTTATATTTCATAAAGTGTAACTTACCCATTAAATAAAACTATAATTTGTAACCCTACATAAATTAAAAATAAATATAAAAAAAAATACTGCAATTATAATAATCGATGGTTGAAACCATTGATGGTCTGACCATCGATGGTTTTGCAGCTCTTTTGTGAGTGTACTTTGTAGAAATCGTTCGTGATGTCCTCAAAATTCTGTGTCAAAGTAAGCTTTTTAATTTGTATAAGTCTGTTTAGAAACTAAATTTCAATTAGACTAACAAAGTGAGTTTCACCTAGTTTCAGGCTAAAACCTATTGTAGTTTTTAGAGTATTTAATTCTTGTTAAAATGATAGTTGTCTCCATAGCCACCAATAGCCACTAGTCGAGATATTTTGTTTTTTAGATCATAACCTCAAATTTAGAAATCTTATTTATTTGACAAATTTTTAAGCTAAAACCACAAAAAAGATGATATTTTTAAATTCATTAATATTTAAAATCGTTTGCTAAGTGTTTGACCAATTCGAGCTTACTTCAGTGATACAAACTCACAATTTTGGTCTGCTTGCATACAAAATGCCTGTAAAATTAAGAAAATCCAAAGCTATAGTATATAGTCACCCGATTTTGAGGAAATTTTCAAAATTATAATAAAATCGTATACCAAAGCCGTTTCCTAAGTTTTATGAATTTATCTTTAAAAAACAAATAAGTTGACTCGATTGTTCCTATGGCAGCTATAAGATATAGCTATCTGATCTGAACGATTTTTACATATAATAAACTTAGGGATACAAAATGACGATTGGTAAAGTTTCATGCATGTATCTTTCAAAATGAGCGAGATATTAATTTTGGCCACAAAAAGTGGTCAAACGACCCCTAGTGGGCCGCCTGGTGAAACTTAGTCCAGTTTGTTGCATGTTTTTGTGAGTGCATTATATAGTTGCCTTCCTTTGGGGGTCACAAGGCGGGCTTCTTGTTTTTGTTCATAATGTTTATAAAATTTTTTGCACAAGAACCGTTTCGGGTCCTTTTTCCTTGAGCACAACTTGCAAGCCTTTGCAACTTTTTAGCTGGTACGTGTAGTAATTCTTTTTGGCATCGTTTGGGGACTTCTACTGCTCGGAAATCGTCTTCGGTTTTGGTTTGAAGTTTAGTTTCGCTTATATTTCCTTTCATAGGCGGAATAACATGAAAGTAATTTTTTCCGACAAGCTCAACTATTTTGTTGACTAAGGCATTCGAGATCTTCTCCCGAATAAAGATAGGTGGGGGTTTTAGTTTCCTTGGGGCTAATTCAGACTCCACCAAATGGAAAATCTATTTTCATCCGATGGCCCGGGATTTTCAGGGCCTTTGTTTATTTTAGGCTTATTGCCGTCCGATTTTTTTGGCGGTGTTATCTTGCGCTTGGAGATATTAATGTAGCGATCCATGCCTGTCTGCATGGCCGAACCCGCTTGCGGAATTTTAACTTCTTCTACCGTCGCTTTATTTTTGCCGTTTGCACCGATTTTTAATTGGTTGTATTGTTGCTTTACTCGCTGCAGAAGAAGAGAGTGGAGTCGTTATCGCATTTTTGGTGACAGAGACCATTGTAGTTGACGTAGTAGTTGCTGTTGTTGTTGTTGCACTATTCGGCAGAAGCTCTGTAGGAGTTTTTCATTGCTCACTCTATGGCATTTGAGCGGTGGAGAGCAGAGCGGGAGAGCAAGAACTAGCTCTCTGGGTTTCGGCGGTCAGTAAACTTGCACTTGCAAGCACTTTCGGTTCTAGAGTATTAGTCGTGACAAAAAAATAGGCATTGTTACGGGCCAAAGAGACATGGCTGCTGCCATGTCGTGCGTCCCTGCCTCCTAGTTTCCTTGGTCCAGATTATGAGACTGTTTTCTCGAACATGCCCAAATGGTTTAGCAACTGTGTTCTTGATATTAAGTCTGAGAATGCTGAGAATGTTGGCAGTTTTCGAGGACGCAGCAGGATTTGTAGGAAACTAGCTGATCACTAGGATGGATATGGCAGTGGATGTTGCTCGATGTCCAATTGGAAATTGACCCCTTGCTTGAAATCGCCGCAGATTCGTAATGCTCCACCCAGCTTGGGTACTAGTACTATGGCGACAAAACGATTTTCTTACACTCAAAAAAAACTTTGTCGATGTATGGTAAACCGTTCGAGAGTTATGAATGTTTCTCCAAAGCCTTAAAAACAAATTTTTTTTAACTTTGAAGTTTAAAATATCGAAAACCGTGCGGCATTTCGAAAAACTGTTAAAAGTGTTTTAAGGTACTGTCCTTAGCTACACATTCATATAATTTTTTTTTGAATCGAAAAGTTTTAGGTACAGTCGTCCAGCACGTGCGAAGCCTCAAAAGTAATTAATTCCGCCCCTCTCTGCCGCCGGCTTACGCACCTCGTGTTTGGCGGGGCGGGGCAACCCTCTCTTTTGGCTCGGGTGCTTGCTTCGCTTGGGCATTGGCTGGGGAAAATTACTCGGATTCTGTTGGTTCGAAAACATACCGGGATTCGTATTTGTCGTCGGCGAGCGTGCTGGTTGCACCTTGTAACGAACTGATATTTTTACTTTCTGCTCGCTACTTATTTGTGCGGCTAGCTCAGTAGAGTTTGTGTGTTCGTCCCACCAAATTTATATAAGCGTGATTGCCCAACTAATTAGAGATAATGCACAGCATTCTGGTTACACGGTATTTATTCCATGGCTCTTGTCTTATAAATTGTGTGTTCTCACTGTTGCTCGCTTGCTCGTTGATCTCGCTGCTTCTGGCTGGTGGACTGGCTGACTGACTGGTCCTGGCTGCTTGTGGGTCCTGTCTAGCTTGAAATCCTGCCCTGTTGATCCTGGCTGCTCTCGATATCCTGGTAGGGCTGGCTTCTGGTCCTGGCTGCGTTCGATGGACCGGCTCGCAGGGTCGCAATGAGGTATTGGGACCTGATCCGTGGCCGTTATTTAGGATGGCCGCGTCAGGATACAATCACTTCTGCACTATCCGTCGCGCCAGGCCTACGCCAGGGTCTAGTCGCGATGTGCGTAGAGTGAGGCACCTGGTTCTAGACCACGGGTCGCGCCAGGATACGCTTGACTACAATCTATCCGACGCGCCAGGCATACGCCGGGGTCTAGTCGAATTAGACGCAGTTGTAAGGCACCTGGTATGCCCCGCTTGCGCCAGGATTTGCTTATTTACACTTTATTAGACGCGCCACGCATACGCCAGGGTCTTGTCGAAATAGGCGTAGTCGTAAGGAACCTGGTTCTAGAGCCCTTTGCCACGGTTTCTCTTTTTGGGAACAAACGCCCGTTCAGGCAGTACCGAACGCGCCAGGCGTACGCCTGGGTCTAGCTCCGATAGGCGCTGTAGCTGGCACCCAACTAAACCGCGATCCTCACCACTTGCGTCTCCGCTCAAGTCCTGACAGATCCTGAGTGCCCTGCTGTCAGATCCTGTGTGTCCTGCTGGCAGATCCTGTGTGTTCTAGCATATCCTGTGTGTCCTGCTGGTAGATCCTGTGTGTCCTGCTGGCAGATCCCTTATGTCCTAGCTTGCTGCTGCTCCTTGTAAACTCGTTCCTTGTTCAATTTTTTACGCTTTGGCGCGCGTGCTACCTACTGAGTCCCGCTTCTGGCGTTCGGCCTCCTTATATAGGCTGACCTTACACCGTTGGTACTCGGCGTCTCCTTTTCTTGGGTCCAAGGTCCACGATCAGCGTTCAACCTTTCGCTCTCTGCGCACGACACCACAGCACGCTGACTCTCTCTGATCCTTCCGTCTCTCTCTTATCTTGCCCTCTCGCTCTCCACTCTCTATCTGGCAACTGGCAGGCACCTCCTTGCGTGATCATTCACTCTTATTTGTGAGGAGCTATTCAACTCCTCACAACCTTGGGGAAGTTTGCCGGCAGCTCGTTGGTGTGATTGGGCGGTGGCGAAGAAGCTTCGTGTGCGGTGGCAGTGCTGGCTTATCTGGCTATAAAAATCTAAAAAACTAATAATCGCTTCCGTGGCTTACATGGCTACAAAATATTCCTAGTTGACTACAAAATATTTAACGATTGTGAGGGCCGTCTTGCGGTTTCTCAAAAGCCCTTATGGTTCCCGAGATATCGACGTTCGTACGGACGGACAGACAGACACTTGCAACATTCACAGTATTTGCTTACTCTTTGAATATCGCAAATAAAAATATGCCAGCTATCCGCTTGCCCATAATGAACAACAAGGTGGGTGTTTCTTACGCCTAGGTGAAGAGGGCTGCTCCTCTGGCCTATGGAAAGTGGGTGCTCTGCTGGCCTATTTGAAAGGAGGTGCTCCTTTGGCCTATGCCAGCAGGTACTCCGCTGGCGATCTGGTTTAAGCCAATCGCACTTGGGCTCAGCAAAAGGTGCAAGCAGCTTTTGAAACATGAAAATTTGCTAATTAAATGCTGGAGCCAGCAAGCTAAAGGCTATATTAACCTCCGTTCTGTAACTGACACAAAATTTCACTTGGGATTGCGGGATTTTTAATCATTTTAGGAAATTCCGTTAATCGCCATGCGGATGTAGATGAATTAACTATGGCCACTTAGTTTTGGGCCAGGTTAACTTACCTTAGAACAGTACAGCTATGCTGAGGTAGCTTAACGGTGTCCAGAAGGTGGTTTTTACATTTATTTATGTCAAGAGTGGTTGCTGTAAAGAGTCCGGCCGTCCGATTTGCCCTATGGTACTAAATCCAGCCTGACAAGGACCAAGAAATTAAACAGAAAAGATATTTAGATATTTGGGTAGATATTTTAAATACAAACTACATTTATTAGGGCCACTTTTCTCTAGCATTTAAAATGTGGACACCACAAAGTTTCGCGGTTTGTGGGCGTAAAAAGGGGCGTGGTCAGGTTTTGAAACAAACTTGATCTGCGCTTTGCTTATAGAAATCTGTGTGTCCTTCAAGAAAGGACGCTAAAGTCGGGTTTCGCGACTATCAGATATATGATACCCATTGCCCTCTTTAAAAAAAATGTGTTGCCTGCTTTTCAGCGCAATACATTTTTAACGCACTTGTTTACACAATTTCTTACAACTGGCCAGATTTTCAAAATTTTTTAGATATCTGTGTAGATATTTTCAATAGAAACAACATTAATTAATGCCACTTTTCACTAACATTAAAACTGTGGGCACCACAGAGTTTCGCGGTTTGTAGGCGTTAAAAGGGGCGTGGTCGGGTTTTGGCAAAAAATCGTTCTTATGAATTTGTTTATTGTAATTGCGTAAAGATTAATTAATGAATTAATTAAAATTTGAGTCTACGATATGCGATTTGCACCGCGGAACTCAAAATAAATCAAAATTTAAGAGATTAATGCTGCTCACAATGGAGCAGCAACTTAAATGCCGTGTTTAGGGAATTTTGACTCGCTTTGTGAAATATGGCGAGGATCCACTGCAGCCTCTTCGACAGCGTCGACGCCATACTGTGGCCACTGAAGCAAGCATTCAGTAGTCTTGAAGAACTCTCGGACCTTTGCGGACCTTTCTACAGTTTTCCAGGCACACGAGGAAACGTATCTGTACACCGTAGTTCTACTCACATCGTTGAACAGCTCGTTGCAACTGAACACCAAACAGCGACGCGCCTTTGTAAAGAAAAGGCTTCTTTTCTTGAATTGTTTACGATCCGGCTATCGATGTAGACAATGTTGGTCGAAATATTCTTGCAAGCACTGAATTGGTCGGCACCACACTCTTGTTTGTCCCATAACCACGGATGGCCTGTCAATTGTTCCTGCCAACGTTAAACCTACATACGTCGCCCAAATTTCGGGCAGTTTCCAAAGCACATTACCTATAGCTTTGGTATACGTTCAAAGTGTCAGTGTGCTATTGAATAGTGGCTCTGAGCTGTTCTATGTTTCCGAACGATGCGTCAACGCACTTGGGCTCGCACGTTGACCCTTGATGATCCTTGTTTCCCAAATATCTTCTTTCGAGCATGAAACTACTCGAGAATTGACTACATTGCACATCAAGTCAATTGTGTCTTCGCATACAATCATCGCCGCAGCATATGTGCTGTGCAAAATAACGTCATCACTTCCGCGAGAAAACATCGACTCAAATGCATTACAGATTTATGATGGACTTCAATTAGCTGACACTTCGTTCAATACTACTTCGCAAGAAGACTTTTTATTGGGCACAAATTTGGTCTATACTTTCAGGTGACAAAAGATAGGACACACATGGAAACATTATTGCCATCTCTTCAATTTTTTTGGATCATCACGTCTGTAGCAATGTCCGTACTCATCAGCCGCAACCACATTGACACGTAGACATGAACGCCTGTCAACGCTTTTGAGAGATCGATCCAAAATGATCTTTAGATCTTTCAAATATGCAGCCACTGAACATAAATAACGCGCCACTTAAGTATGTTGAAACAGCTGTAAACTTGGGATTCACCTTCAACAAAACTCTTACTGGGAGCGATCACAAAACGAAGGCTTTAGGGAAAACATATGGCATAATAAGGGCACTATCCGTAACTAAAAATTACCTGCCCACTCAATTACGCAAGCTAATAGGTAAAATGTGCATTGTTCCAGCGCTCTTTAATGGAATAGAAGTTTATTCAAATTGTGACAATATCGGTCAAAACAAAATTAAAGTAGTGTTTAATTGCATAGCCATAAATATATTTAACATACCAAGGAGATATCGATGTTCTACTTAATGAATAGATAAAAATGCGAATCTTAATCTTACTATATAATCTTATTATCTTCGTATCTGTTCCAACAACTTTAATTTACTGCCTACAGAAGAGCAAACAATCTGACTTGCATAAGACCCAGATCACTGACATTCGAATGACAATTTTTAATTAATGCTATTAGATCACGGAATCAGCTCTCCAATCATCTAAAGAATATTAGCAGTGCCACGCAATTCAAAATAAAGTTTTTCTTACAGTTTAAAAATACTATGACGTAAATTAGAGTAAAAATAAAAAGCGACTTAGGTTAGTTCTTATAAAATTAATTTAAAGTATCATGTTACAATTAAATTTTTGCAACTCTTTGTGACTATCGCATAAACTTATAAGCTCCAAACTTGTAGCGTTGGGATGACATTTTTATAATAAAATACAAAAAAAAAAAAAAAGTATTCCTCGCACGAGTCACACTTAACTGACACTCAGAAGGCGCTATTTTTTGTTTGTTTGCTTTTTAAAAATGAAGCAGCTATAAAGTTTTCTAGGTTTAGTAGGGTATTTCCGAAAATTTATTTTAAACTTTTCACAAATAACATAGCTAAACCATTATCTGACATGACAAAACACGATGCAAAGATTAATTTCGGTGTAATATAATTGCCCCTTTCAAAAATCTTATGATGCTGACTATCGGTCACTCCAAAGTCCCGGTCGAGCCGCGTCCAGTCGGCTGGCGCGTGAAGGTGGTCACTCGCTGGCTATTATATAGTTACTTTAATTTTCTATTCTGCAACGGCACTAACCACTACAAAAACGGCGACAGTCATCGCCGATAGCCTTACGACTGCAATTTCAGCAGCGGAAAATACAACATAAACGGTAATCGAATAATACCTTCTCAAATATCTAAAAATTTTGAAAATATGGCCATTTTCAAGAAATTGAAAGTAGGCTAAACTTTTTTTAAAGAGGGCGTTAAAAATGTATTGCGCTCGAAAGTAGAATACACTTGTTTTTAAAGAGGGCAATGAGTATCGCAAATCTCATAGTCGGGAAACCCGACTATAGCGTCCTTTCTTGTTTTAACTGCGTTGTTAAGCGGAGGGAACATTTTTGTGCCACTAGTTTTAACCGTTTTTAAGTTTTTAGTGGATTTTCTACCATTAATTAAATTAAAAATTTAAAATTTTTTATTAAGCTTACACTAGTCTTTTTTTAATTTTTACCTGGGTAAAAAAAACTAAATTATTAATTAATTACGTACAACTCGCAAACTAGTCAAACAATGGAAAAACGTGACAAACTACTGTATAGGGCTAATAAGCTTTCCAAAATGTGCCATACCCTTCTTTGGAAAAACTATTAGAAAAATGACCAACAATGTTAAAAAATGAAATTTATTTTATATAAAATGGATAAATAATACCACAAACATACTTACTATAAAACTAGTATTATTTTTATTTCAAAATGATTATTTTATAAAAATACATTGATTTAACCCCTAATTTTTTATTATACAAGTCAAAAAAAAGGGGTATTTGTGTTTTTAGGTACTCTTGCTAATTACCTTACTAATAAATTGGTAATTACCCAAATTATTTACGATCGCCAGGTGCAGGTGCCTACCACTCTTTTTGGAATTACCCAAAAAAGGATGGGTCATAAAACAGTATATTTGTGTACGTTTTTAGACCTTCAAACTGGTTTTGTTTTTGTAATGACTTTTCCCAAAAGCAGGTATGGCAAATTGTACCTTTTCTAAAAAGTAAATTGCACTCTAAAAAAAATTTATTTTATCAAAAAAAAAAATTACCCGTTTTTTTGTTGTTTTAATTTGCCTTAATCTTAAAATAATAACTAATTTAATACATTAAAGTGATTTAAGATATAAGTATGTCAATTAATATTAGTTTAAAATTTAAATTCATTTGGAACATTAGTTTTTAAGAGAAAACTACTCAAACTCCTTTCGCTCAACAACGTATATAAAATTTTCCGCTCACAGAAGGGTTAACAGAGAAGACCCTGAAATGGAGAAACGTGGAAACTGTGGGGAAACCTTATAGCACACTACAGGGGCTGTCCATTAGAGTGTATCGAAAATCAACTTTTTTTGATTTTCGATGACCCTTTCAGCCCGAAAGGATAATGTTTACTATTGCCACTTCGTCCTTGAAATTTTGAAATTTTCATGGAAACTCGATTTTTTTTTTTTTTTTCGATGACGCTGGGTGCGGAAAAATTGTAAAAAAATGTCAAATGACAAAAAAGTTTCAGCCCGAAAGGTTAATGGTTACTATCCCCGCAACGACTTTGAAACTTCGAAATTTGCATGAAAACATGCAAATTTGCTCGTAGCTTTGCACGGCGACCTGAAGATCGGTAGGGCAATTTCAGCACATAAGAAGTTTTCACTTCAAAAATCTAAATTCAATCACATATTCATTTACATTACAATTGCAATTTCTATTACATTACTATAACAATTTCAATTACAACTAATATTTTTTATTTTTGAAGTGAAAACTTCTTATGGCGCGTTGGGCACTTTTGTGGGTGAGGATTTTTAGACGGGTTCGCGACAGATGAGATTTGACGTCACAGATGAGATTTTACACAGATATACTCTGCGCTCTTTCTGTGTGTGAGTGTGTGTGTGTGTGCGTGTGTGTGTATGTAAACACTTGTTTATCTACATACATTATACATATTATCTACATGCATTTACCATGTTATCTACATGAATTTTAAATGGTTTCTACATGAATTCTACATGGTTTCTACATCAAATCTACATGGCTTTTACATGAACTCTACATGGTTTCTACATCAATTCTACATGGTGTGTGTGTGTGTGTGTGTATGTGTGTGTGTGTGTGTGTGTGTGTGTGTGTGTGTGTGTGTGTGTGTGTGTGTGTGTGTGTGTGTGTGTGTGTGTGTGTGTTTGTGTGTGTGGTGTGTGTGTGTGTGTGTGTGTGTGTGTGTGTGTGTGTGTGTGTGTGTGTGTGTGTGTGTGTGTGTGTGTGTGTGTGTGTGTGTGTGTGTGCGTGTGTGCGTGTGTGTGTGTGTGTCTTCTTTGCTTTCTTTTTTTTTGTTTTTTGGTAACAGAAAAAGCGAAAAAAAAAGGAAAAAACGAATATTGGTTATATACATAAGTATGTATTTCCCAATGCCATTCTAATGGACAAACAATAGCAATGGCTGCAATTTATATTCCACCAAAACAGTCTTGACAAGCAATACGAGAGTTCTTGTATTCAAATTTGTTCATTCATTCGAAAGCTCCTTACACACTATTTATGATGAAAATTAATAGAAGATTTGATCATTATCCTATGATTTTGAGTAAAGATTTCAACATAAACTTAGCAGATGTAAAAAAAAATTCATTCATTGAATTTTTACATGAAGAATTTGATTTAACGATGTCAAATGATCGCAATCTTAGCACAACAAAATACAAAACGACTGTTGACGCAGTATTCACAAGATATATAAACAGAATTAAATCAAAATTGTTCATTTCATACTTTAGTTACCATAAACCTATTGTTTCAGTTTTAGAATTCGATGAAAATCCTGGTAATAATGATGAAAATGCTAATAATGATAATGTAAGAGTTGTTGAAATTATGGATGAGAATTAATAAATTTTGTAGTCTATTTGTAATTGTAATTTGAAATGTACTCATTCAAATAAAACCTCTTCCCAGTGCCCAAATTGCTTTGATAAACTTGATTTTTTATGTATAATTTCTCATGTCACGAGCGCACCTAAAAATGCTCACCCAAAAAGGTGCCCAACTTGAACTTATGGCGCAAGTTCAAGTTTTCACTTCTGCCTGCACTCCCGGAGTGCAGTTGATCTTGTTTTATTATATATATATATTTTTTTATTTTATTTATTTTTTTATGTTGTTTATGATGCGATTTAGTAATATATTTTACTTCTACTTATTGTATTATGTGAGTGTCTTAAAATGTTGTTTAAGTTTAACACTAAATTTTAATGTGCCAGTAATGATTTTTAAGGAATGAGGCAAAGAGTTCCACATTTTTATGGCATAAATAAGAAATTGTTTCTCCGAGCTTGCAAGTTTTGTTCTAATGCTTATTATATTGTTCATTCTTTGTGAGGATGTAAAACGAATCATGTCATACAGGTAATCAGAATGCCTAGAATTAATAATTTTATGAAGAAGGACTAATATTTTAAGGTAACTCCAGCTGTCAACATTCAAGTCAAAGATTTTTTTTGCGCTTTCAGTAACATGGTCAGTCCTACCCCATTGGTATATGTATCTGGCTATATTATTAAATGTCACTTTTATTTTATGTCGACTTGCTACATAACAGGTACCAAAAACTTCAACTCCATAAAAAAGAGTCGGTATAACTAAAGTTTTAGCGAGTAATAACCGGATAGAAATTGGCAGAAAAGTTTGTGTCGCATATAATTGTCGCAACAATCCATATGTTTTCCCTGTGGCTGCTCTTACATGATCATTCCATGACAAGGTTTTGTTGAACAACATGCCCAGGTTATTTGCTTTCTCAACATAGTCCAATTCTACATCTCCTATTCTAAGCTTTTGAAAATCATTTGTGTTTATATTTTTCTTGTAGATGACCAAGCACTTTGATTTCTTAGGATTTAAGCTCAAGCCATTCTTCTTAGCCCAGTTATCAACGTTTAACAAACAAAAATTACACAAATTGATACATTTATTAACTAAACTTACACATAGACAATTCATTAGACAGATCATTAATATACATTGAAAACAATAATGACCCTAATACCGATCCCTGAGGAACACCACGATAGGTTGTTTCAAAATTTGATTTTTTTTCTTTTATAACAACAGCTTGCTTTCTATTTGTGATATAGGACGACATTAGTTTTTTTGATGTGTCCGAAAATGTAAATAAATTCTTCAGCTTTATTATTAATATTTTGTGGTTAACTGTATCAAATGCCTTACTAAAGTCCAGCAATGTTAAAAAAGTTATTTTGCTTTCATCAGTTTCCCTTCGTATTTCTTCAACAATCTTGATAAAAGCAGTCGTGCAGCTTCTCTGCTTTCGAAAACCGGACTGATTATTATTTAACAAATTGTTTAAAGTGAGGAATCGATTTATTTGCCCGGCAATTAATTTTTCGAATATCTTTGAGCAATTTGACAAAATTATGGGCGACTTTAACCTGCCTGCCATTTCCTGGATGTCATCCCCAGATTCAAATATTCTTGTTCCCACTATACCTTACGAGTTGGTACATGGCCTTATCGACCTATCATTGGGACAATTGAACTCAATTCAGAACTTCTCAAATAAAATCTTGGACCTTGTTTTTGCGTCGAAGTTCGCCAATGACTACGTTTCTAGAATTGACCCGCTCGTAAGTTCTGAAGACGCTTATTACCCTACACTTGAGATCATTCTGGGAGCATAGGCTCCTTTATTGCCAGGTCCTGAAATCGAAAGAGCAACTTTTCGTTGCTTTTGTAATGCCAATTTTATTGAAATTAATCATTATTTATCCGAAATGGATTGGTCTTTTATAAATTTAAACGAAGACCCTTTAAACATTGTTAAACAGTTATACGGCATTCTCGATTCGGTTTTCGATATGTATGTGCCTTAATTTTTATCACCTGGGGTTTCTCATAAGCCTCCTTGGTTTACTCGTAGACTCTTTTACCTAAAAAACTGCAAGTCAATACTTTTTAAAAAATTTAACAGGTCAGTAGATGCAAGTAGACCATTCAATTTACGTTCTGACTTCATAACGCACAGATCCCATTGCTACAAGAATTACCTAGATTGTTGCAGAAACAATTTTCATGATAGCCCCAAGCAGTTCTATGCGTTTGTTAACTTCAAACGTAAATCTCAACAATTTCCATGCTGCCTTCATCTTGACTCCGTTTCCGCTTTTTGGGGTTATTATCACAAGCTACGATAATACCTCAGCCTATCCTTATTCACTTCCGCACTCTAAATGTATATTTATGCCCACAATCAATGTAGATGATGTTTTTCAAAATCTACGAAAAACCTTCCTTCTCTTCTTGTCCCGATCTTGTACCAAGCTGTGTTTTAAAAAAATATGCTAGTGCATTGTGTGAGCCACTGTCAAAACTATTTTAGTTATCCCTGCAGCACTCATTTTTTCCAGAAGTTTGGAAGGAATCTTTTATAATTCCACTTCAAAATAAGGGAAGTAAATCTATCATTAATAACTACCGAGGGGTTGCAAAACTTAGTTTTATTCCCAAATTCTTCGAACACTTAATCACTGCTTAGCTACAGCACCAATGTACCTTAATAATGTCCCCAACACAGCATGAATTTATGAAACGTAGATCAACGGCAAACAACCTTTAAGAGTTTACTGCACCTTTTAGGAATGCGTTTAAAATCAACACCCCAACTGAAGTCATTTTTAACGACTTTGGTAAGGCTTTCGATTCTGTGAACCATCAGTTACTGTTAATAAAACTTAAGCTTTTGGGATTCCCTATCTCGTTGACGAAGTGGATTTCTACATACTTATCGAACCAGACTCAGAGAGAAGCATTTAAAAATTCAATCTCAAACCTCGTCCATGTGACTTCTGGTGTTTCTCAAGGAGGTCACCTCGGACCACTTCTGCTTGGGAGTTTTATAAATGACTTGCCTCAAGTAATTCTTTCTTCGCACGTTATGATGTACGCCGATGACGTAGAGCTCTGTTTGCCTTTAGCAAGCGGACTTAAATAATCTGCAATCATGGTTCCTCCAGAAACTGTTGTTCTTAAATAATTCGAAATATAGCATCATGTCTTTTTATCGGAAGAGGCTTTTCCTCGCTAATTTTTCCATTGGGACGAGCGATCTTGAACGCAATAATTCCGTAACAGATCTTAAAGTTCTATTTAGCCACAACTTAAACACAACCGATTACATTGGTGTCATTGTCAGTCTAGCAAAGGGGGTTTTTGCAGTTGTCAAGCGCTGGTCAAAGGAATTTGAGGATCCCTACACCACAAAGCACCTTTACATTTCTCTAGTTCGACCAATTTTTGAATACTGCTCGTGCGTATGGTCACTTCAGTACGATAAATATCAGGACCTAATCGAATCCGTATAGAAACAGTTCCTTTTGTTTGCTGTACGTGGGTTAAACTGGGAACTACACCGTCACCTGCCATCTTACGTCGATGGACTGCTTTGTTTGAACCTGCCCTCGCTAAAGGATCGTCGGACCTGCCACTGTATATCATGGGTAACTAGGTATTTAATTTTTTTTTTGTCACTTGTTTTTTATTTTTTAAATTGAATGTATGATATCTGAAGAATATTGTGTTAAAATTTGTAGTCAACTAAAGCAAAATTGACGAAGTTATGAGCATTTTTATACCTGCCGTTTTACGTTTTACATTGAATTTTGTTGTGTTTAAAACTTTAAAGCGTTTTTCCCACAACTCACACACAACAAACACTATTTCTGTATGTATTTTACGAGGTAATGCTGTCGATTTTTTTTTTTTTCATAATTTTGATTTTACAATGACAAATTAGCCGACTATATACGCTGTACCGAGGCTTTTTAAGCGCCATATAACAGCCCGATTAGGATTTGCTAGAATAAAATTTTTGGTCAGAGGAGTTAACAAAAGCTTTATTTTAGGACGAAAAAAATTTAACTTAGACGGCCCTAACTCCTGCCAACAAAATTGGCGCGACAAAAGGCAACCATGGCAGCACTGCCATAAACGAAATCGTGGTGGGGGATCACTTATGGTTTGGGCTGGCTTTGGTTATGCTGGAGAGTCTCCCCTCTGTTTTATACCATCCAGGACCAATGCAGAAATGTATATAGAGTTGTTGGAAACAGTGCTGGTTGCATTTTCTGGAAACCTTTACGCGGATGAGTGGATTTTTCAGCAATACAACGATCCAATTCACACGGCACGTAAAACAAAAGACTTTTTTGATGACAGGAAGATATTTTTATTGCAGTGGCCCGACCTTAACCCAATTAAAGATCTTGGGGGAAGATTATCCAACAAAGTTTACAAGAACGGACTCCAGTTTGATACGGTAAACGATTCCAGAAATGGAATCAAATTAACCCTACAACTCTCCAAAACTTGGCAGCCTCAATGCCAACCAGGCTTTATCAAATTTTCAATAAAAAAGAAAGTATATTAACTATTAAATAACTAAAAAAATTTCTGCGCAATTTGTTTTATAAGTGTTTTTAATTCACTTTCTATGCACATATACTTATTTCATATGAACTTAAACTTTTTTACTACATATTTAGCCATCCTTAAAGCTTATGAAAATCATATTGTTGGTTTTTTGTTAATATGCACATATCTTATATATAAAAAGAAGTTACATTTTGATTGTCACTCCATAACTGCAGAACGGCTCGACCGATTGCCATATAATTTTTAGGGAAGGTGCAGGGAGGAGTGATGATTGTTATTTTTTTTTTAAATCCAAAATTGGTCCAGCCATTCGTGGTTTAAAAATAAATTTAATTTTTGTCATTTTGATTTTGGTCTAAAATAAAAGTTTGTTCACAGATTGCGATTAAAGTCATAATTTTACCAACCTAGCACAAAAGTTCGCTTTGAATCGCAGATTGTTGCTAAAACGCATTAAGACCATCCTCTGCTGAAGAATTCGCGGTTTCAACTTTTTTTTGTCATCATTGATATTAAAAGTAAAGGACCAATGTGGACCAACCTCTGCTGAAGAATTCGCGGTTTCAACTTTTTTTGTCATTATTGATATTAAAAGTTAAGGACCAATGTGGACCATCCTCTGCTGAAGAATTCGCGGTTTCAACTTTTTTTTGTTATCATTGATATTAAAGGTAAAAGACCAAAGTGGACCATCCTCTGCTGAAGAATTCGCGGTTTCAACTTTTTTTTGTTATCATTGATGGTAAAGGTAAAGGACCAATATGAACCATCCTCTGCTAAAGAATTCGCGGTTTCAACTTTTGTTTGTCATCATTGATATTAAAGGTAAAGGACCAATGTGGACCATCCTCTGCTGAAGAATTCGCGGTTTCAACTTTTGTTTGTCATCATTGATATTAAAGGTAAAGGACAAATGTGGACCATCCTCTGCTGAAGAATTCGCGGCTTCAACTTTTTTTTGTCATCATTGATATTAAAACTAAAGGACCAATGTGGACCATCCTCTGCTGAAGAATTCGCGGTCTCAACTTTTGTTTGTCATCATTGATATTAAAGGTAAAGGACCAATGTGGACCATCCTCTGCTGAAGAATTCGCGGTTTCAACTTTTTTTTGTTATCATTGATGGTAAAGGTAAAGGACCAATATGAACCATCCTCTGCTAAAGAATTCGCGGTTTCAACTTTTGTTTGTCATTATTGATATTAAAAGTAAAGGACCAATGTGGACCATCCTCTGCTGAAGAATTCGCGGCTTCAACTTTTTTTTGTCATTATTGATATTAAAGGTAAAGGACCAATGTGGACCATCCTCTGCTGAAGAATTCGCGGTTTCAACTTTTGTTTGTCATCATTGATATTAAAACTAAAGGACCAATGTGGACCATCCTCTGCTGAAGAATTCGCGGTTTAACTTTTGTTTGTCATCATTGATATTAATAGTATAGGACCAATGTGTACCATCCTCTGCTGAAGAATTCGCGGTTTCAATTTTTGCTTGTCATCATTGATATTAAAAGTAAAGGACAAATGTGGACCATCCTTTGCTGAAGAATTCGCGGTTTTAACTTTTTTTTTGTCATTATTGATGTTAAAAGTATAGGACCAATGTGGACCATCCTCTGCTGAAGAATTCGCGGTTTCAACTTTTGTTTGTCATCATTGATATTAAAGGAAAAGGACCAATGTGGACCATCCTCTGCTGAAGAATTCGCAGTTTTAACTTTTTCTTTGTTATCATTAATATAAAAAGTAAAGGACCATTCTTTGCTGAACAATTCGCGGTTTTAACTTTTTTTTAATCATTGATTTTATCGAGAACTGCAACGTGAACAAGAGTATGATCCCAATGAACTGCGAACATTTGTGAACTTGAATGTTCCCAAATTAAATGACCATCAAAAACATGTCTATGATACCATCATGCAAGCTATACAAAATGAAGTCGGTGTATGCGCCTGGTGGTACGGGAAAAACATTTGTGATTCCACTGATTTTTGCAGCCATTCGATCCGAACGAAAAATTGCATTGGCACTTGCTTCTTCGGGAATCGCTGTTCCCAAATTAAATGTCCAATGCATGATTTATTTGATCGAGAACTGCAACGCGAACAAGAGTATGATCCTAATGAATTGCGAACAATTGTGAATTTGAATGTTGCCAAATTAAATGACCATCAAAAACGTGGATTAACATTAATAATTTTGAAATACAATGCATTCGTTTCATACAAAAAATGTAGAATATTTCATTTTTTATTTTGGTTGGTTGCAACGAAGTGCATCTGGGCCCGCTAGTATTTGATAAATCAAAAAATCAAAGCATTCTCTTTTTTTAATATGTTTTTTTTTTTAAACATAATATCAGTGCAATTTTACTTCTTTCCCTGAGGTAGTAGAAGACCCTGTCGCTAGTGTGTTATAATAAATAATAAATTAATAAGTAACAAGTAACGTAACTTCAAAAGAAATGCTGCGATATAAATGAAATTTTTTACACATCCTAAAAAATAAAAATAGTACCTCGAAATATAAAACTTTTCAATATAATTTCGTTCATCCGTGCAAAATTCTATTATAAAATCAATCAATTAAATATTTTTATTTCCAGGTTTTAGCCACTGCAAGACGATTTTGACAGTTTTGATGAAATTGGTGACGCAAACTAAGCTTGGATCTTGGTTCGTATGTGTCACCAGATTACAGAACTGAAGAGACCTAAATTCCAGCTGATCGGTTTCGCGGGATATTTGTAAATGTAGTTTTTTACTAAATTACTACATACAAAAAAAAAACTATTGAACCGGACCGGAACATTTTTTTTCTGGTAGAGTTGTTTTCTACTTTAGGGCAGTCCTCTACCGTCGCGGTTTAAAAAAATCTTATTTTTTTTGCATAATTTTGAAGAAGACGATCATTGAAATACGCTAGTAAAAGCGTTTCGCGGAAAAAACGTTCCTTCATGGGTAATCGGGACTGGGGAGTCATGTACCCGCGGCCGTTTCCAAGCGCTACTTTGTCTTTAAACGCGTTTTCCCAAAAATTTACTTTTGTAAAAGTTTTGGTAAGACTTCTACCAGTAATATTCATCGGATTCACCATTTTCATTTTTGGCACAATTATTCAGAAAACATGTCGCTATGTTTTCCCGATCCGAATTTTTAAAATTTTATTTTTTCGAATTTTTACAGCTTTCAAAGTATGAAAAAACATGGTGAAAATTACAAGTTTTTGTAAAAAGTGGTATATTTTTTTTTTTACAAATTTTGAGATAAATAAAATCCCGATCGGGAAAACATAGCCAACGTAACAATAGTTATAAACAAATTTCACTTTCTTCATTTCTGACAACGACATCGCAAAACCTTGCCACCAAGTCGGGTCTCCAAATTTGAGAAGGACATTTCAAGGCCATCCCAAGGACAACAAAACCACTGGGCATACTTTTTAATTAAATTATTTTAAAGTCGACAGATTTACCAATCAAATAAAAAAAAGTTCATGAAATTATCTTCAGTAGTTCTTTTTCAATCAATTTTTAAAAATAAGCTCGAAGTTAAGGCCTGACGGTAGAGGACTGCCTTAAGAAAAAAATGTTCTATAGCCTTAATGATTTTTTTAAGTTTAAGAAAAAAATGTTTTGTTTTTTTTTAGTTTATATAATTTTTTTGTATTTTAAATTTTATTTTTTTTATTTAAAAAAAAAAAATTTTTTAAATATTTTTTCATTGTAATTTTTTTTTTAGGGGAATAAAAATAATCAAATTCAAAACACAAAAAAATTATAGAAACTAATAAAATAAACAAAAAAATTTAAAAAAAATATATAAAAAAATACTAAATACAAAAAAAAAAATTTAAATGTGACCATCCTATCACCACGTCCTCGTTTTTGGTCCTGGGGCAAGCTAAGAGTGATATTTTTATGTGGATTTGTTAATAATATATAAATTATGGTGGATCCAAATCGGCCGACTACAACCCGAGATATGAAGAAATCTAATAAAGGCCATTGAATATTTTTTTTCTTAAACTTAAAAAAATCGTTAAAAAAATTCGCTTAAAAAAAAAAAAAATTTATTTTGTTATTTTTTTTTTAAAGTAGAAAACCAACTCTACCAGAAACAAATTTTTCCAGTCCGGTTCAATAGTTTTTTTTAATGTTGTAATTTAGTCTCGTAAAAAATTACATTTACAAATATCTCGCGAAACCGATCAGCTGGGATTTAGATCCCTTTAATTCTGTAATCTGGGGACACATACGAACCAAGATCCAAGCTTAGTTTGCGTCACCATTTTCATCAAACCTGTGACCTCTTGGGAATCACTGTGAACAAGACAAATAAAAATAACAAAAATAATTTGTAAATACTCTCTTAATATAGTCATTTGTCGAGTAAAAAACTTAAATAATTATATTCACACTGAAATGAGAAAAAAAATCGTCAAAAAACCGGTTGGTTGGCGAAATAGGAAAGTTTGTGGTGCACGCAATTATATTTTACGAATAACGTCTTCCGTTCAGTTTCACTAAAATTGCTTGTTTTAGTGGCGCTGGTTTTTGTTTTGTGTTTTAGCAAATTACCGAGCTCTAGTTTAAGGAGGTTTAGAATTATCAAACCATCTAATGCCGACTTTTTGCCACACACACAAACTCGACAACAATATAAGTCGGTTATAAAAAGCTACATTGAACAATTGGAGTAATTATTCTTATATTATTTTTATTTTAATAGATTTTATTATACATTTTAAGATTTATAAACTTTGCCAATTTCATTATAAAATTGTTTATAACTTGGTACACACGCTTAACTAATCTAATTAATAAAAAAAAAAAAATTTGCTGTTTAAAAAAAAAAATTAGCTTACTTTCTTTTAAGCTCAATGAATGAATATTAACTAAAAAACATTGTTTTTAAAAAATACGGAAATTTGTTCAATATTATACTTTGAATTGGCACTTTACGAAAAAATAGTGATTGTGTATGTTATTTACACATGCGAAAAAAACCACCCCGTTTCTATAAGAGTGCTACAAGGCACATTTTTAACATAAGAGAAAGGGGCACTCTCTTAACAGAAAGTTGCCGGTTGATAAGTTTAAGAATATGATTTAAAATTAGAATTGTCCTCGGATTTCTCGTATAGGGACAAGGCATATTCAAATCAGTTTGTTTCGTTCACAAATTGAGGCCTTTCCCCTTTTTACAAACTTATATATTCATACATATGCACATGTGACTCTTAATCAGTATTGCAACACCCAAATGTTTAGATATCTCCGAACATATAAATCAAGAGAGGAAGTAAGCTTTCAGTTCCAAATCGACTGTTTATAAGTAAAAGTCATAAAATGAACTCAATAATAAAAACGACTGACAATTACGTGTAATACATGCACATTTTTATTAAATGCGCTGATTTGAAACTAAACTTTTTTATTGTTCATGTACCATATGAAATACCAAAAAGTTTACAAAGTCAACACAAGGTCTACATAACACAGTTATTCAAAGATAAAGTGATGTTGTATGGCGAAATGAATAAAATCACACTGAAAGCGAACATGTGTTTGCAATAATTTATAATAAAAAATATAAATTTCTCATGTGAAAAATACTTATGCAAAGACACATTTTTATGTTTTATCAAATCTTAACACTTTTAAAATGACAGCCTATGAAAAATATCTTAGTTCGTTAGAATAAATGTCGTGGTACGAATCGGTCAACCAATATATATACGGCTTTTGAATGTGACTCGTTAATTTAAACTTATATAAAACTGATTATGAAGATCTTAATAAACTTGGATGACATGTAAGTTAAACAAATTCCCAAAACTATAATTACATAAGACGCATAATTTAGAAATTCGAAGAACGCATCTAACAAAAACACCTCAAGACGAGGTACAAAGAAAGTGACAATCATTCCTTATTTTGTGACGATTATTAGTTATTTAAAGTGGACCAGGACCGTCTTTTTCATAGTAACATTTACCGAAATTCATATATTAAGGACTTAGAATATATTTTTTGAATTAATCCGGCCCTTCATGGTTACAAAATATCGACTTTAAAATGTTTAAAACAAAAAATCCAAAGACTTTTTTGTATGAATTTAAACAAATGAGTAAATGGCGTCGGTTTAATTTTTTTTTTACATATTTTTTAGACCTAAAACGGTAAAAAAAGGGGCTAAAATGGGAGAAGAATATTGACTGTACTTTAGGCGATAACAACAAGTGTGCTGAATAACTTTTTAATAACACCGCTCAATAAGTCCCCGGCCTAACTTAGAAAAACTATTTTTTTTGTAAAAATTTAATGGATCAAGAGATCAAGTAAACCTTTTCAAGCCATGTTTTTGCCCCTACCGTTTTCTTTTTTATTAAAAAAAAGTTTTTGTTCAGGAAACATAATTCCTTCTTTTTCATATTGAAGAAAAAACCCAAAAGTTGTATCACTTTAGCGATTGAAATTTAAAAGCACGTGGTGGCAGAGTTTTGTAATTTATACAAAGAGCTTATAATAATCGACACTCCTGATATAAAATATCTATTACCCAATGTTGTTTAAGTCAGGCGATGTGATAGTTTTTTAAAGTCGTGCCAACCAGCTGAAAAACGTTGTTTTGAGAAAAATGCGCCTCCTGTGCGTGTACAGAGGCACTAGCTGAGAATCGATTTAATGACAAATGTATTCTCGGTTGATAATCGCTAAGTCAGGGTTTCTACACTAATTCTACATATATATTGCGCAAAAATAATGTTTTGAGAAATCGAAAAAAACTAAAAACTAAGTTTAGTTTATTTAAACAGATTTTTATTCGGCATGCTGGTTTGGAATGGTTTGGCAACATTATTTTATTGTGCAGCTTTGTGCCACTTAGGAAACTAATTAAATTTAGTAAAGTTAATAAATGTGTCACGAGTCCGTAGCTTTAACCGTTTAGGAATTTTGGTTGTGGGAAATGTAGCCATTCTCAGTCGTTAGTGGTAGGACACAAGTTATTTTCTACTTCAGTTGCTTCTCCACCCCAACATTTTTTGTTTTTTTTTTTTAATTTCAAAAACCTTACTTTACAAAAAGTTACGCTTTGTATTGAATTATCTTACAAATCAAAATTCGAATCGAAATTCGTTTTCAGTCAAGAGATATGATAAATTTAAAAGTGGTCCGCAGCTTGGCCCCACTTTTCCCTGTTGTTTGCCACTCATAAAGTTTTATTTTTTTTTGCTTTAAAATTAGAAAAGTAGGTAAAGCTTTCAAAAATAAAATATTTTATATAATTTATGAATAAAAAAATTCATTTTTTTAGTGGTTCAAAATTTTTTTGGCCTTGGCTCTTAAAAGTTGGTAACAACTAGCTAATCCGGCAGGCTTTGTACTGCTTCAACCGATAAATAAAGGACGTAATCTTTTGTATAGAGTAGACTTAAAACAAACAAAACGAATTCGTAAGTAATAAAAAGGTTCTTGGAGTAAATAAAGTTGTATTATTAGTAACATTACGATTAATTACACGTGAGGTTTGTAACGACCCTGTTTTGGGTTGCACGGGATAGCTCGCTATTTCCGGTGTTCGTGACAGAAACATCTATCTTCAGGTCCCTCTTGTCTATAGTTCCGAATCCCCTATCTCGAATAAGAACGCAATGATGGATAATGTTAATGAGTTATATACGAGTATATTATATTTTGTACGTGCTGAGGCTTCTGGGTGGATTCCATTGCTTGTGTGGACTTTGCTGGACTCTTGATAAGAGTCGGTTGGCGTCGATGTTCTGATACTCAGTAATGTCTGCCTAAACAGCACCAATGTCTGTGATTGCGCTCTGAGTCTGTTTTCGTGGCTAGTTTGGGTTGACGTCGTATGTCAAGCTCAGATAACTTGTTGCTTGTTGTTCAACGGTATACTACTGAGTAGCCAAGGGGCTTGAATAAACCCTGATCGGATACCCTGTGCTATGGAGTAGCCAAAGGAGATTGAACAAACCCTGCTCTGGTACCCTCCACTTCTGAGTAGTCAAGGGAGATTAAATAAACCCTTTTCTGATTAACTCTTCTACGTTTTTGCCATCTCATGCTCGAATGCGGCAGAGAGGATTTAATAAACCCTGCTCGGATACCCTGTGCTATGGAGTTGCCAAAGGGGATTGAATAAACCCATCTCTGGTACTCTCTGCTACAAAGTAATCCAAGGGGATTGAAAAAACATTGCTTTGATACCCTCTACTATGGTAACACGCAATACTATGGTAAATCATGCTCGGATGCGTCATACTACTGGGTAGCCAAGGGGATTGAATAAACCCTGCTAGGATACTCTATACTATGAAGTAGCCAAAATAAAATTAAAAAAGCCCTGCTCTGTTACCCTCTGCTACTGAGTAGTCAAATGGGATTGAATAAACCCTTCTCTGTTACCCTCTACGGTTGAATAGGGTGAGTCTTTTCCCTGTGCTGCCCACTGTATGCTGGAATGTGTGGCGCGCCGATTGAATTGCGCGTTGTAGATTTTTTTTGTTTTTAATCTTTCCGCACATTTGGTGCCTTCCTTATATATTTTTTAAAAACCTTGTAGGGTATTATAATTTTAGTCTGATGTTTGTAACCCATAGAAGGAGGCATTTCCGACCCTATAAATTAAATATATTTTTGATCAGCGTCATCAGACGAGTCGATATAGCCTATAGCCTACTATTCGCCCAGTGAAAATCGTATAAACTTTTATAATATTCAATCCTTTTTTAAAGGGGAGGTTCTTTTTCATTTGGTCAAAAAATCGATTTTTTTTTGTTTTTTCATTTTCCTGAAGTTTAAGTATCTGAGAATACGTCTTCAAAATTTCAAGTCGATCCGATGAAAATTGACCGCGATATAAGCGTGGAATGAGAAGAAGCCATTGCGAAAAGCACTGACGTTAAAATTTTAAACGCGATTTTCTCGAAACCATATTTCTGGTCATAAATTCATGGATAACATTTTATCTATTGGTCGGATCCCTTTCATTTTACGATCAAAAGAAAAAACGTTTTTGTATGACTTTAAATAAAAATTAACGTGAAAAAGAATTAATTATGAATTAATTATAAAGAATTAATTATAATAATGAATTAATCACAAAAAAACGGAAAAACAAAATTATTTAAGGTAGTATAAAAGAATAAAAAATTCTTATGTGAATTTTAAAAATAATGCGCCACCCTAAGATATATTTTAAGAAAACTAAAATTTTGCATAATTACTTCTAATACTATGTATTATCAATTAATATTACAGCAATGTTAAAATTAAAAAAAAAATTTTGTTCGCTCCACCCTATTAGACATGTCATCATTAAACTTTTATTTTTTTTATTTATACGTTTTATTTGTTGATTGAATCTTTTCTAGAAAAGACTAACAATAAGTATTCAAATCTTTAACTATACTGTATTATAATTGTTAGTTGGTTAATGGCCCTAAGTTGGGCAGGAGTGGACGGTCGTTGCGCTGAAACCGAGAGCTGAAACCTACTGAGCTGCCTGGCTAATTGGTTTGGATGTATTGATAGTCAAGCTTCGGGTTTTATATCCAGGTCTGGCAGCACCGGGCTCTCTTGTAATTACTATTCAGCATGGCCGACATCGAATAAATGACATCTGAACTTTTCTTGAGTTTCTTAATCAATCGGAAACTTAAAACTATAACAAAATATTACGACTGATACATTCATCACCATAAGTTGGTTGATTTCTATGTTGCAACTGCCTGCGCTTCCCCAGAGTTTGGACCCGTACATCCAGGTTGGCTTTAAACAAGAGTTGTAAATAAGTAGGGGAGAAGTGGGGGTTGTGGGCATGGGTCGGTTGTGGGCACCCCTACGTATATTTTCACAAAATGAAGATTGACTTTTGTTGGTAATGTCATTCACATTCAATTACCCTATGTATGATTTATGCCAAATATCAAAGTAAACGAACGCGTTTGCTTTTTGAAATGAAGGAA
This sequence comes from Drosophila oshimai, assembly GCA_018150695.1. Taxonomy (NCBI): domain Eukaryota; kingdom Metazoa; phylum Arthropoda; class Insecta; order Diptera; family Drosophilidae; genus Drosophila; species Drosophila oshimai. The sequence continues at coordinate 317,495 of JAECWM010000291.1, read as the reverse complement.
TTGGTTTTTTTTGTGCTTGGAAAAGGTGGTGAAACTTTTTTCAAAGATTTTCAATAGATTTAGATTTAATAGATTTTCAATTAAAGTGAATCGATTAAGAAGGTAAGTGTATTGCATTTTTATTTAGTCAAAGTATTATACTAAATGGAACAATATCGATTTGAACCAAAAAATGTATGCAAACACATTTTTTAATTATTTAATTATTTTGTTTTAAATTTGACTTAAAGGGCGCTAGAAAAATTTTTCTTCAAAAACTTCGATGTATCGATGTTATTTTGTTCGAAACATCGGGAACATCGATGTTTGAAAACATTAATGTTCGCAACATTCGATCTTTGCCAAGCTCTACTTAAGGTTCTTTTTTAGAGTACTTTTTTACTCCTTCTTTGGATCGCTCCGAAAACGCTCTTTAAAGGTGTTACTATAGGAGTCCCTTTCCATTCCTGCTTCGGAGCGCCTTGGAAATGGTCCTTCGAGGTGTTATTTCGGGAGTCCCTTTTCATTCCTGCTTCGGAGCGCACCGTATGTGGCTCGCTGGGCACACTTCCACAATTGTTTTTGACACTTGAGTGTCAAAAATGTATTGTGTTAAAAACGATTCCTGGGTGTGTGTAAAAAACTAAAAATCTTTTTTAACACGTGTGTTAAAAACACATGTAAGGTATTCATGTCAAAAAGGTTTTTAACACATGAACACTACCATTTTTGACACACATGTAAAAAACAGATGTTTTTTACATTTTGTGTTATTTTCCGAACCCTGGTTTCCCCATAGTTCAGACCCGTACATCCAGGTTGGCTTTAAACAAGAGTTTTAAATAAGTACTTTGAGTTCCAGTGGCAGGGGTGAGCGGGAATTGATGAGCCAGTGGAAACGGTTGGCCTTGAGTTTTAGGGAAATCTTCTTCGCTTCAATGTGCTTTCTTCAAGTTTGCCGCCTGTCTAAGTGGATGCCGAGGTTTTGGGCCAGTGGTGGGCAGGTTGCCCGATTTAGTGTAAACGTAATATGCTTGCATTTTTGTTCGTTGACTTGTATGCGCGAATCTGCTAGCCATTTTTCTACGGCCCCAGATGGTTTTTTAAATACGCTGTTGCTGTTTTTGGACATTTTGAACGACTGGTTATAGCTGTGTGATCAGCAAAGGTGAATAGAGTTGTTTGACTGCTTGTGGGAATGTCAGCCGTGTATAGGACATACAAGATCTGTCCGAGCCGGGGTACTCCAGCTTCGATTTTGTGGTTGGCGGAGAAGAAATTTTTGCATCTGACAGTAAATACTCTGTCTTTAAGGTAAGATTCAAGTCATTTGTGGGTGTTTTGTGGTAGGACAGTCTTGATATTATAAACCAGACCGTCAATCCAAGCGCGGTCGAAGGCTTGAGATACGTCTAGGAATAAGGCACTGCAGTATTCCCTGCATTCAAACGCTGTGCGTATTTCAGCTGTTATGCGATTTACCTGTTCGGTAGTTCCGTGCTTTTCCCTAAAGCCGAACTGATGCAGGGGGATCGCTCTGTCGTTTTGGAGTCGTGTTCTGAGGTGGTACAATAGCAGCTTTTCAAATAGCTTTGATAGGCACGGAGGCTAATGGGCCTGTACGACGAGAGTTGGGATTTGTCTTTGCCTGGTTTTGGTGTCATTGTAATTACAGACTTTTTCCATTGTATAGGAAAATATCCCCATTTAAGAATTGAGTTGAATATGGTGGTTATGCATTTGACTGCGCATAAAGGCAATTCAATTATCATTTTAGGCGAAATTTAATCATGGCCAGGGGCTTTTTTTGGTTTCATCTGTTCTGCAATGGCTTTTATGATTGTGCTTGTTTCAAGCATAATTGTGTAGGAAGGCTCTGCTGGTATGATTTTTGGTAAAGATTTGCCGGCGGATGAGGTCGGAAGACATTTTTTAAGTACATTTTGGTCTTTTCCTCGTCACTACGGGCCCACACACCTGTTGGTGATCGAATTGGAAAATCGGGTTATATTGTTGGTTGAATGTTTGGGTGCGCTCTCCAGAGTGGAAATTTGTTGCTGGTGGGCGAAAGTTGCGCTATATAGCCACGTTGAGTCTGATTCTTTTCTGTTAGTAAAGCTTAAGACAACTTCCGACAATCTTCTTTAAATCTTTGTTAGTGACTGGGGAGCGGTGTGACTGCCAGCTTTTCTTGAAGGAGCGACTGGATCTGTGTATTTGTACGTGTAGTTTTTGGGGCGGATGTATCTGAAGGATCGGGTGTAGAGTGTTTGGCAGCAGAGGACATTACATTCGTTATAAGTTAAAGTGAGTCTTTAATATCAGTTTCACAGGAGATTTTAGGTTTGATTTCAAAGTGTGAGCTTATATATTTTTTATACTTAAGCCAATTTGTTGTTTGGTTTCAACATGTATCAGCCTGGACGGCACTCTCCTAGTTACAGCAAAATCGATTATGTCTGGTTTTTTGTTCGGATCTGCTGGCCAGTATGTAGGCCTACCTGGTGAAACAAAATCTAGCTTATTACCGGGTTTGATAATAGCATTGTATAATTGGCGTCCCTAGGGGTTAATAAGACGAGAGCCCCAGTAGTGGTGTTTCGCATTACTGTCACCGGCAGCTATAAAGCAGTTACCTTACTAGTTATAAAAGCTTAAAACTTCATTCTCTGAAATATTAAATCGTGGGGGACAATACACACCGATAGGGTGACTGGACCGCTGGTTATGTTGATTCTTAGGGATGTGGCCTGTATGTGGCTATAAGCAAACACCTTCAGAGGATGATGCCTAATCTGCTGTTTGATAAGGACGCCGGTGCCACCGTAAGCTTTGTCGTCTGGGTGGTTGGTCGCATAGAAGATGTAGCCAGTGAGATAGAAACGGTTTTTATTGGCTAGGTGCGTTTTTGAGAGGAGCATGATATCGATGTCCTGGGTGCTTAAGAACTGTAGAAGTTCAAGAGTGTGCTGCTGCGAAATACCGTTAGCGTTCCAAAAGCATATTCTTAAGGGAGAGAGCATGAGCATGATATGAGATATGAGAGCATAAGGAAATATCATGTCCTGGGTGTTAAGAAGAGCAAGGTGGCAAAACCGTAGTTCCAAAAGCATATTCTAAGGGAGGGCAGAGCAGATAGAGAAAGAGGGAATATCGATGTCCGGGCAAACGTAGTTCAAGCCTGCGAACCGTTAGCGTTCCAACAACTTAAGGGATCCATTTAAGTTGACTTTTGTTTGATTAGAAGTTCCATAAGGTTGTTCTGGTTTCGCACTAGTTCCTGAGGGTACCTTGCATTGAAACCATGATGTTTGTGAGTGTAGCTAAAGTAGCTTCGATGCGTTTTTGTGTTTGTGGAGTGTAAGTCTGGTTTTGTTGGTTATAAGGTTGAGTTGGTCTTTGAGCGTTTTGCTCTGGAAGCGGAGTATATTTTGGTTTTGGTATAGGCGGGTGGGGCTGTAATGCTTCGGGCTGAGCGGTTCTTGTAGGCGACATTCCAGGGTATCGAAGTGCAGCCGCAAAAGTAACTCCAGGAGTGGTTTGCGAAGGAATGTAAAAATTTGGCTGAGCAACCTGTTGGGCGGAGGATGGTTGTTGGCGCCTCTGGTTGAGCCCACTCTTGATCTCTTTATAGACGAGGCAGCCCCTGTAATTAGCAGTGTGATTTCCACCACAGTTGCTACATTTTCTCAGTGCTGGGTCTTCTTTCTTACTCGTGCAAGTTTCTATACAGTGCAGGTCGCCACAGGCAACACAGACTGGTCGCAAAGTGCAATAACTTTTTGTGAGCCCAAACTCTTGGCAGTTTGTACACTGTACCGGGAGTTTTCATTTATGCGGCTCCTCTAATGTTATTCTTCGATTGGGTAGGTATTGCAGTTTGTATATGGGATGCACTACGTTTTTCTTTAGAGTAGTCGTGTCTGGTTTGAGTTCAATCTTGAATAGTGGCTGAGGAATTTTTGCCCTGTTGGTTATGTTTATTACGTTATTAGCGTCAAAACCATTTTTTTTAAGTCCTTCAGCTATATCAGCTGCCGGGACGGTTGACTCGATACCCTTTATTACAACTTGAAGTCCTTTGCTTTTTTTAAGTTGGAAGGTTTAATAATTAACACGCTCACTGTCCAGGAAGTTTGTTACAGAGCGTTAGTTGGCTTCATTGGTCATTTGGAGCTTGGTTTTAGATATATTACCTCTTTTTAAATTGTAATATAAAAGTTATTTTGCCCAATTTTTTGCTTAAGTTTATTAATTAAATCTGATAAATTTTGATCTCCAATGTACATAGATGGTGGCTTTACAAAATTATTGGCTTGGGATGGTTGACCCTCATCTTTTTCGAGCTCGCCAAGTTTGGCAAATTTGTTTTCAGAAGTTGCCTTAGTGGTGTTGTTTGAAGTTTTCATAAGTTTAGGCAAATTTGCTTCTTTAGCTTTTTGCGGACTGTGTTCTTTTTATTTGTACATACCGATCGATTCCAGTTTGTACAAGCGTAGACTGTGAGAGCTCTGCAGCAGAAGCGGCCACATTTTGGTCGATTTTGAAGTTGTTGTTGTTGAAGTCGATACGACAGTTGTTATTGAGGGCACCGTGTTAGTGAGCGCACAAGCTGACGTAGTCGGTGCGTCTATAGGTGGAAAGCGGGAAAGGCATTGCGAACTCCATGACTGCGTTGAAGCAGCGCAGCTGGAGTTGGTAAATAGTGCTGGCGACAGAGATCGAGCTCTGTCCGTAGCAGGCGGCGACATTGCACTTGTTGTTGTGTTATTTACTGTCTCCGATGAAACAATTGCTAAATACGCATTATTTTTCGAAGACGAGGACAGTTGAAGCGAAGATAGTCGACGCGCGTCTTGCTGTTGTTGTTGTTGTACACGACTTAGACTCACTGGCTTGCTGTTGGCTTTTTTCAATAACTTACCCGCAGGCATTGTTATTTAGTTTAATTTGTTTAAATCTTTGTATTTGTTTTTAGATTTATTAGGGAAGAGAGCCCTTGTTGTTTGGCATTGCCGCCAAATACTCATTGCCCTCTTTAAAAACATGTTTTACGCACTTGTATACAGAATTTCTTGAAAATGTCCAAATTTTAAGATATTTGAGTAGATATTTTCAATACAAATAACATTTGTAACGGCCACTTTTCTCTAGCATTAAAAATGTGGACACCACAGAGTTTCGCGGCTTGTGGGCGTAAAAAGGGGCGTGGTCAGGTTTTGAAACAAACTTGATCTGCGCTTTGCTAATACAAGTCTGTGTGCAAAATTTGGTGGTTCTAGCTCTTATAGTTCCCGAGATCTCGACGTTTGTACGAACGGACGGACAGACGGACGGACAGACAGACATTTCAACGTTTACAGTATTTGCTTACTCTTCGAGTATCGCAAATAATTAAACTAAAATTACATAACAGATTAATTTTTATTTTACGTCAAAATAAAACATTCTCAAAAACTATCAATTGCTCGTAACTGTTAACGAGTTAGTTTTTTTTTTAAATTAACTTTTCTGGTAGGTAAATGATTTACCTTTCAGAAAAGGTACAATATACCTGCTTTTGGGAAAAATCACCACAAAACTAGTTTAAAGGTCTAAAAACGTGCAAAAATGGTAGGCACCTGGCGGTCATAAATGATTTGGGTAATTTGTAACCGTTAATTTTATTAGCCAGAGTACCTAAAACCAAAAATACCCCCCTTTTGGACATTTAGAGTAATAGTTATGGTATTAAAACAATATATTTTTTATAAGAATAATAATCAAAAATAAAAAAACTAGTAATATAATATATATTATATTTGTGGTATTATTTATCTATTTTATAAAAAATAAATGTAATTTTTCAAAAAAATGGTTGTTATGGAAGGGTATGACATGCTTAACCATTTTGGAAAGCTTACTGAATGCCCTATAACGTAGTAGTCAATTGTTTGACTAGTTTGCGAGTTTTACGTAATTAAACTCACCTGAATTTTTTTTCCAGGTAAAACTTTTTTTAGTGTAGGCTTAATTAAAAAATTAAAATTTTTATTGGCAGTTAATAAATATTCAGTAAAAATTTCAAATTTTGCCGAATTAAGGCTTTTAAGATATACACAATGCACAAAATTGTATCTTCCGCTCAACAACGTAGTTAAAAACTTAGCAAACCTGTTTAGAATCGTTAATGACGAGCTGTCAGAAGCTGTCCAGATATTTACACGCTAAATCGAAGTGGAACAAAAATGTTTCTTCCGCTCACACAAGGGTTAAGTTTACAATAAAACAAAAACAAGCTTTTAAGTTTTGATTTAAAAAGAGTAAAAATAAATATTTTAATATAGAAAAAATATAAATTTTTTAAAAGTTTTAAATTAGCAAATATCATTTACTCGTAAATTAACCTTGAATATAAGACCTTACAATATATGGGCACCTAAAAGGTTCTTGTGATATTGCACCATACACATTCACCGTAAAAATTTCTAAATTCAAAAAATCTGTGTTTTTTATTAGAGTTTTCTTATATTATAACCACATATATACATGTATACCTTGTTATTCATATAAAAAGTCATAGCTTTAAATATATACCTATTTATAAGCACGGGGAATATCAAGAGTAAGAATTCCCCTTGATTTTAAGGCAGCGCGAGTAGGAAACAGAAAACACACGATCGAGTAGAGCAAAGCAGAAACAGCGAGAATGCAATGAAAAATTCCATCAAACACGAGTGACAATGCAAAGGACGCTTAGGCTGCGGCAGACCGAGAGGAAGCTTAGGCAGCGCTTGGTGAAACTATATAGGTGGTCTCATCAGCTCTGCCGAGGACGTTATTTTATCAGCACTTTCACTCCGCTCTCAGAGAGACAAGCGCAAGAAAGAGATCAAAATAGTATTTCTTTCAAGAGAGAAGACAACAAAGAAAAATGCGCTACACAACCTTTTTCGACAACGTTTTACAAACGACTGGCACAAATAACGTCCTCAAAAGAGGTCAGCTCTCGCGACGAGACCACCTTTATAGTTTCACCATGAGGCAGCGTGGAAAGGAGAAGACGATGAACTCAGAATGAGAGAGCACGTGAGAGCAGGACAACTATATCGTGCCAGTTAGAGCAGTGAGAAAGATGTAACGCGAAATAACTTTGGCTACGTGGCATTTGACGCGGGAGTAAGAAGTCAGTCGTTTTCTATGCCCGGATGTGGGCAGTCGTTGTCTGGTGTTAAAATGAAGCAGACGCCGTGATCTTGCCAAGCCAAGTCCACCGCGAAACTTGCCCTCGACCGCCAAAAATCCGTGCAACCCCCTTAGAGATCTACGCCACAAGGAGTTCGCGCCCACCCGCCAGAAACAAGCCACGTTCGTATTTTTTCGGAAGTCAGGGCACATAAACATGTAGAAATGTAATATTCGTTACAATGATTTTTATTATGATTATGATTATATTTATTATTGAAATGGTTTTTAAACGTAAAAGTGCTTAGATTTAGGTTTACAAAGTGTCTTTTCACAGTTTCTTATAGGTTAAACAACTTTAGCTTCTTATTTTAACTTGTCTCTATTTTCACAACTTGTCTTTCGCTTTTGACTTTTCTTACTTCCTCTTCTTGTCTATACCGACTCTCACGTCTAGTCTTTACCGACTTCTACCGACGACTCTCTAGATCTATCTATATTTCTCTACTCGTTAATACGGCAACCCACTGAGCGTTGCCATATAGCTTAAACCGCTACGAGTGCGCCGTGCGTTAAAAAGCCCGCCTGATTCAAATCCCACAATCGGCCCTCCTGACTGTACATTCGCCTCGAATGGACCTGACCAAGGCTTCATGTACTCAGCAACCGTGGACGTTTTAAATGGACCCTCAGAATCCTGACTGTACATTCGCCTCGAATGGACCTGACCAAGGCTTCATGTACTCAGCAACCGTGGACGTTTTAAATGGACCCTCAGAATCTCCTACGCGTTCTACTTCATAACGCCCATGATTCTTAACTGCCACTATCTTGTACGGTCCTAAAAACTTTCCCTTACGCATTAGGTCAATTCCACACTGCTTTCTCGTGATCACTTTTAAATCATTTAGTTCTCTCTCTTTTTTCCTTTTGAAGTCCAACCTCTTTTTATTTACTTCCTGATTCTCTGACTCATCCACATCAGAACTCTCATTTATATATTCTTTAAAATCCCACCTCGTATTCTGCTCTCCTGGTTCTATCTGCACACTTTTGCCTGGCTTATCCAGAATGGAAGCAAATCGAACTTGCTTTGATGACGAAATTGATGACGAAACGCTTTTGTTTGAGTTATTGCTCTTCTCGATAATATCGTGATCATGTGAAACCGTTTGTTGGAATTTTGCCTGCATTTCGCCTATAAGCTTGCGTGTCTGCAGTAAGTCGACTATCTTCTTTTTCCGATTATCCGTCATTTTTCTGATAATGTTCTTCTCCTGGTCATTCAACTGACCGAGTTCTCCTTCCAAAGTGGCCTGCTTCTTTCCAGCAAGTGGCTTAGATCTCAGCTTCTTACGTGAACTCTGAGCAACAATGCATTTCTCTAAGATGGCCAAAAGATCCTCCTCCAGCTGGGCCTGTTTATCCAAATGAGCCATCTCGCTCTAAATTTATCCTCCATGCTATCAATTGAACAGCGAAGAATGTCCTGCAATTCAGCTTGAGACATGCAGTCAAACGTTCCTTCTACCGCTTTTGCAATCGAAGCTAAACACTCAGTCCCCGCCTGCTTGATTGGCGCCAAGGTCATCATCAGCTCCTCAGACTTCTTCGTTGCGCACAGGTTACTGCTCATCTTAATCTTCTTTAGTAGACCATTTGCAGAACTGCTCCGTTGCACTTTGGGTTCATTTTGCTGTGTAGATTTATTTCGAACCTCGAACTTAGTAACCTCTTTGGTAACTTTCATGTCCACAACATCCAAAACAGTTCGGCCTAAAATAGCATCGAAGCTCATTGTTTCATCCGGAACTACGTGGAACTCTACCTGCATTTGTATGTTATCGATTTTAACAAGTATGTTGATGCTCCCGAAAGTCAGAACTTGACCCTCTCCTATTCCCGTCAAAGTAATCTTCTTTTCACCAAGGACCTCGCTTCCAAGTCTGAGAAAGATGTGCCTGCGCATGAGGCATATATCTGTACCTGTATCAACGAGTCCTTTGAATTGAGCTGCAGCATGTTTGATGACTTTGAGTTCGAGACCAGAAGCTGTAAACTCGCTTTTCGGTTTTGTTGCCACGTTCTTTACTTGAAATGAGTTGACATTTCCTTCCTGCTTGACTTCGATCTCGACTGTGCACTGATCAGCACGGTGGCCTGGCTGCCCGCAACGATAACAATTAAAATTGTTTTTCTTGCAATCCTTTTTTAAATGTGAAGGATCTCCGCACTTAAAACATTTGCGCACGATCTTAGGCTTCTCATCAAAGACTTTTAAGCTATCCGTTTCATCCATGCGATGCTCCATCTTGTTGGGTGCTTTGTGTGTACTGCGTACTTTCTTATAAACTTCTATCTGCACCTTGAGTTCCTTTATTGTTTTGGCCTGATACAACATTATCTTGTATGCTTTTTTTTTTTTTTTTTTTTTTTTTTTACGCGCGTAGTCCCACGGCCCTCTTACCCGCCCAACCGACCGGGGGCGCAGCCGTGTATCGTACGGCACGATTCGCGAGAAGATAGACGCGAGTTATGAAAAGATAGGCAAAAGTCCGAGGAAAAGTAGGATCTAATTTTGTGCTAACGAAGTTAATATAAGTCGTTTTAAGAGCGGCAGAGAGTCAGAATTTGAGATTATAGGATAAAGTCTATTATAGTCAGAACATAATACTCTGAAAGGCTCATGCAAGTCATAGTTAGATCTACAATGGTTTAATGTTAAGGGTATATAATTTCTAGTTAATCTACTTGGCACAGAAAAGTTAAGCCGACCTACCAAGTCGGCACTGTCAATATCACCACGAATAAGATTATAAATAAAAATAGTACCAAGCATCGTTCTACGGTTAGCTAGGAGGGTAAATTAATTAAAAGTAATCTGCTAGAATAAGAAGGTAAGTTAAGGTTTGCATCCCAGTTGAGGCGCCGTAAAGCAAAAATTAAAAAGTTTTTTCTGTACAGATTCAATGCGATCTATATGTACTCCGTATTGGGGACTCCAGACGGGAGACCCATACTCTAGAATCGGACGGACTAGCGAAGTAAATAAGGTCTTAGTGACGTAGGGATCATCAAATTCCTTCGACCATCTTTTAATGAAACCAAGCACTCCCCTGGCTTTATTAACCATGGACGAAATGTGATCAGTAAACTTAAGTTTTGGGTCCAAAAGGACGCCAAGATCGTCAACCATAGTTATTCTATCCAAAGGTTTCCCACTTAGTGAGTAAGTTGCAAGTTTTGGATTGACTCGGCAAAAAGTCATCAGCTTGCACTTAGGCCCGTTTAAATTTAGTAAATTATCACGGCACCAGTTTTGAAAATTATTTAGATCGGATTGTAAGTCAGAATGGCTGGAAATATCCTTATACTGCAGGCATAACTTAACATCATCTGCGTACATAAGTACGCGAGAATGATTTACAATTAATGGAAGGTCGTTAATAAATAAAGTAAAAAGAAGCGGACCAAGGTGACTCCCTTGTGGGACGCCGGAGGTAACTCGGAGAAGACCAGAAAGAGAATTTTTAAAAAGGACTCTTTGTGTCCTGCCAGTCAGATAACTTAAAATCCATCTAAGAAGATCAATTGGAAACCCTAACAAGTCAAGTTTCCGAACTAAAAGTGAGTGGTTTACAGAGTCAAATGCTTTACTAAAGTCAGTGTAAATGACATCTGTTTGAAAGCTACTTTTAAAGCCCTTTATCACGAATGAGGTGAGCTCCAAAAGGTTAGTAGTTGTTGATCTTCTTTTCATAAATCCGTGTTGACACGGAGATATTACTGACCTACAAAGGTGCTGCAAATGAGGAGTAATGACATTTTCGAAAAGTTTGGGGATAGCCGACAACTTAGAGATACCTCTATAATTGCTGGCATCCAATTTGTTACCTTTTTTGTGGAGAGGAATAACAAATGACTCCTTCCAAATAAGGGGAAATTGGGAGGTTTCTAAAGATAAGGTGAACAATTTGAGAAGGGGTTTGCACAGGGCTTCCGCGCAATTCCTAAGCACGCAGCCAGGAATTCCGTCGGGACCTGGAGAGTAAACAGGCTTAACACGTTGAAGATCCAAAAATAAAGAGCTTTCGTTTATAATAGGACTGAATATAAGGTTCGACGTGGACATGGTGTAAGAATAAGGCTCTATTGGATGTGCGGAAGTAGTATAAGTTGTTTGAAAAAACTGGGCATAAAGATCGGCTATAGCCTGATCTGTGGTTGCCGTCATGTTTTCAAAATAAAGCGAGGAAGGATAAGAAGTAGATTTACGCTTGGTGTTAACAAAGTTATAAAACTGTTTCGGGTCCTGCGAGAACTGGACCTTACAACGATTTAAATAATTTTTATAGCACTGCGCGTTAAGCACGGTAAATGTTGACCGAGCACTTAGATATTTTGAAAAAACAGATTGAGAACCGGAGTATTTATATTTCCTATAAAGTCTGGACTTAACATTTCTTAGGTGTGACAACTCTTTACTAAACCAAGGTGGTTTACTGGAGATAGCCGGATAGTACATCGGAACACAAGATTTAAAAAATGATTTAATTGCAGTATAAAAATTTTTTATGGCATCAGCCATGTTATTGCATGAGTAGAGATCGGACCAATTGAAGCCAGATATAAAGTTATTAAGCCTAGAAAAGTCTGCCTTACGAAAACAATGTATTCGTTTAGTTGACTTTTCTGATTTTTCTTCCATCACGATACCCGTGTCGACTGTCACATCGAAAGTAGGATGATATGGATCGTCAGGTTGCGTAAGTGGTGGTACCCTGGATAGAAACACTGCTTCAGGATTCGAGACAAAGCACAAATCCAGTAAGCGGCCTAGTGAGTTTCGAACATGGTTTACCTGACTCAAAGATATGTCAAGCAAGCCGTCAATAAAGTCATGTTGTGCAATAGGTAGTAAGACATTTGATTTTTCATCTATGGACCACGTAGCTCCAGGTATGTTGAAATCACCTAGAACTAATAACTGATCCCTATCGGACAGCCTATTTGAAACGGACTGTATCGCAGAAAGATGATTTAAGTATTCTTGGAGTTCAGAAGACGGCGGAACATAGGAGCAAGTGATATATATTAACTTTCCCGGAAGGGTCAGCTTTGTACAAATAAATTCAATATTATTAAATTCCTCAACACATACCTCTTCCGACGTGAGGTTGGAGTCCACGGCAATTAAAACTCCACCTCCCCGTTTGGAAGGACGGTCAAGCCTATATATTGTGTACTTACCGGGAAAAACTTCGGAGCTAAGAATCTCCGGCTTTAACCAGGTTTCTGTAAACACAATAACATGGGATGCAAATGAAAAGCTATCAGAATACAATTTAGTTAGCTTGCTACGCAAGCCTCTTGCATTTTGATAGGAAAGAAGGAGGTTTTTAGTTAGTTTTTTGAAGAAGAGGTAGAAGAGGAAGATGGCACAATGGTCTGGCCACGACTGGGAAGTCTTATTCCCGTGGGCCCTTTCTTTTTTGTCTTAGCTTCGAACTCCTTTACCACCAAATTGTCCGGCCAAAATTTGGCAGAGCTTATGGTAGCAAAGTACTCGGGTGGGACAGTGATCTTGAAAGATGAAATATCCCTAGCATAAGAGAAGTTAAATTTTTCCACCTTAACGTTTTCGGCTTTTGTTTTGTCTTGTATATAAAACAGTACATCAGAAGATGTTTGATCAGGGGAAAGCCGAGAAACAAATATTTGTTTCTTTAGTGGAACCACTGAAAAAGCTTTAGGTGGTGCAGGTTGTGCGTCTGCAGAACCACCTATGCCCGGTAGTCCGGACTCAATATCTTGTGGCGGTATGTTTACTAGGTTAGGTGGATTCACCAACTGTGAAACCACTACGGACAAATCGGAATTTTCAGGATCTCCTGTTTGCATACACTCCGCTGTGGATTGATCGGGCTCCGAATCTTTTTTTGGCTGCCGATCTTAGCAACATTTGAGCGGTTGCTGAGTTCGGCTGCTGATCCACGGGAGTGCTCTGCTGGTCACCTGACGGTGGCTGCGGGGTGTTCCCCTTTGGCCTACCACCAGCGGCTTTTTTGCGCTTTGGAGACTCCTCTAATAGTTTTATACTATTAAATTGAGTGTCCAGAGCTTGGAGCAGATCATCTGCCTTGCGAAAACTATCTCTAGCTCCGGCAAAACAGGTGATCAGCCCCTTCAAGCCGCCTTTAGTTTGGCGCATGAACAATTTCATCTCGTTCGCAACCTCGAGACAGGCGTCACAACAGAACTGCAAATTTTTACCCTTACTAAGGTCATCACTTGTTCGGCCAGTAAAACCAGCGCACTTGGTGTGCACCATTTTTTCACATAGCCAACAAGTCATTTTAGGCTGGTCAGCCTTGATTGCCTTCTGGCATTTTTTATCAACACAGACAAAAAAATATGTGTCCATAATTTTGACTAATCGGACCACTGTACCAAATGAAATGAAATCGAAACTTGTAAGCCAGCCGCTAAAAGTACCGTAAGAGCACAGATAAATGCCCGCTTAGGAGTTTCGAAATAGAGAGCGAGATAAAGAGCGAGAGAGTTAGCGCAGTGGAATGCAGTTGATGTGCATGCAAAACAACAACAACGATATGCCCTGCGTGGTACGGATAAAGCACAAAAGAAAGACAAAATAGAAACGCAACAACAAAAACACAAGCGAAACTAAAAGTTTAAATTGATTAATTTATTGTTATGCACAGAATAGAATAGATTCACTCGCGAAGCGAACGGAATATTAAAGTATATTAATTAAAAAGGCGATTTATATGTTTTTATTTATTCCCACCGTTGGGTTTACACGATAAAAAGGTAAAAATCGGAGCGCAGAAAAAAAAACACGGCCGTTCACTTTGAAAGTACAAACGCTGTCTGGAACTCCCTTCACGAAATATTCTACCAAGCTTTCTTCATCCAATTAAGAGAATCCCAGTTCTTTATATTTGTCTGACTCCGCAAAAAAGATTTCGCAGCCCCACTAAGCAACTGCTTTGAGTATATAAATAGTTGGAGCTGCCTCCACTCTACTGTCAAGGCACATTCTTCTAATTCTTGTATCCACTGCTCAATATCTGGACTGCCTGTTCCTGCAAAATTCGACACACTGCCTTCTACATCATTAAGTGTAAACAACGAACGACTTAAAGGTACTGCCTGCACAGGACAATCGGTAGCTACAGACTCTACTCCATCTGAGTCGCCATCATCGTCATCCTCGTCTTGGATACCAAAATGAGCAAGAAGTCTATCCTGTAATACATGTTTCCTACCAGTTATGGGTAAATTCAGCTCAGTGAGCTTGGAGCGCAAATCTGCAACTCGCATTAACATTATTTCTTCCACTTGCATTTTGGGTACTTTGCTTCAAGCTTACAATTATTTCAAATTCAAAAGATTTAATATTATTATGCTAGGGGAATATTAATTTATATTAAATAATGTTTACTATTTCCTCAATTTTTTTTTTTTTTTTTTTTTTTTTTTCGCGCGTAGTCCTACGGCCCACTTACCCGCCCAACCGACCGGGGGCGCAGCCGTGTATCGTACGGCACGATTCGCGAGAAGATAGACGCGAGTTATGAAAGTATAGGCAAAGTCCGAGGAAAAAAGTAGGATCTAATTTTGTGCTAACGAAGTTAGTATAAGTCGTTTTAAGAGCGGCAGAGAGTCAGAATTTGAGATTATAGGATAAAGTCTATTATAGTCAGAACATAATACTCTGAAAGGCTCATGCAAGTCATAGTTAGATCTACAGTGGTTTAATGTTAAGGGTATATAATTTCGAGTTAATCTACTTGGCACAGAAAAGTTAAGCCGACCGACCAAGTCGGCACTGTCAATATCACCACGAATAAGATTATAAATAAAAATAGTTCCAAGCATCGTTCTACGGTTAGCTAGGGAGGGTAAATTAATTAAAAGTAATCTGCTAGAATAAGAAGGTAAGTTAAGGTTTGCATCCCAGTTGAGGCGCCGTAAAGCAAAAATTAAAAATTCACCAGTTAAATTTCATACATACGTTAACTTTTCATCTAACTTATCTGAAATTCTGCTTCAGGTATTCAACGTCTTCCAACCAGAACGTCAATGCTTTCTTGTCTGCACCAATTCAGATGCACTGATTCTCCGTTGATCGTAACAGCTTTCCAAAGTCCAATTAGATCCTGCAACTTACGGTCGAGTCTCGAACCACTTGGGTCTGCTTGATGATTCACTCCAGTCTCGAACCAATTCGTCTCTGCTAAATACTCCAGTCTCGAACCAATTCGTTTCTGCTTAATACTCCAGTCTCGAACAAATTTGTCTCTGCTTAATATTCCAGTCTCGAATCATTCGTCTCTGCTCCGCTTCACTCGAGTCTCGAACCTCTCCGGACTTAAACCACTTGGGTCTGCTTGATGATCCACTCGTTTCCGATTCACTCCAGACTTGAACCACTTGGGTCTGCTTGATGATCCACTCGTTTCCGATTCACTCCAGACTTGAACCACTTGGGTCTGCTTGATGATCCACTCGTTTCCGATTCACTCCAGACTTGAACCATTTGGGTCTGCTTGATGATCCACTCGCCTCGCTGCTTCCCTTTGTGACGTCACACCTGTCACCAAAATCTGCTCCTCCAGACCAAATCCAAACACGTCACTGACTCGCTCCGCTCGCTTCTGCCTGTCGTTGCTTGCCTCTGCTTGCCAACGCCTTCCACAGATCAGCCTATGCAAGTTTCCAGTTCCCCGTGTACATACGGATCCGCCTACTCTTGACAAATTTTTGTATTTTCAGTGCACTTTTCGCCACTCTTTACCAGCTCTTCTTTAGCGCAGCTTCGTCTGTTGCTTTTGTCTCTGTCGCGCACATGTACGAAAATCCGTTGTCACACACACATGCGAAATTTTTCGGTTGCGTCGGTCGCACACAGTTGCAATTTTCTGAGCGTCTGTCTCACACACACAGCTATTTCACCGCCTTTTCCGCGCACTTTTCGCACTTTAACACTCAAATTGTTTTGCACTTTACGTTTGGGTCGTTCCCGGTTGAGCCCCCAAATTGTAGGAATGTAATATTCGTTACAATGATTTTTATTATGATTATGATTATATTTATTATTGAAATGGTTTTTAAACGTAAAAGTGCTTAGATTTAGGTTTACAAAGTGTCTTTTCACAGTTTCTTATAGGTTAAACAAACTTGTCTCTATTTTCACAACTTGTCTTTCGCTTTTGACTTTTCTTACTTCCGCTTCTTGTCTATACCGACTCTCACGTCTAGTCTTTACCGACTTCTACCGACGACTCTCTAGATCTTTCTATATTTCTCTACTCGTTAATACGGCAACCCACTGAGCGTTGCCATATAGCTTAAACCGCTACGAGTGCGCCGTGCGTTAAAAAGCCCGCCTGATTCAAATCCCACATACATAGGATTCTGCTCTTTTGCTTAAATAAAAAGTAGACGAAACATGAAACCCCGCGTGTCCATTGAATTTTTCCAGCTTTGGCTGGCTAATTTGATCGCAATAGACAAAGCCCTGCAAGATAGCTTAACCTAACCCCAAACCGACTCGTGTAAAAAAGCTTTGCCCGCGAGTACGCATCTTCTGGATGCGCATCTTTTTGTCCGCTTTAACGCACATCTCCGGTTTTACAGCCAGGCGTAAGGTCTCTGCCGCCCGGATCTGCAACGGTCACGGCCACGTGCATTTTCGGTCACTGCCACCAGGCGCAAAGCCTTTGTTGATCCATTTGTACCACCACCTGTTTCCCGCTTTCCCAGCAGCCGCTAGGGCGAAAAGCCTCGGTTAAGACTTGTTTTCCCAGCAACCGCGGAAAACGGTTGTTCAAGCAACTCTTACGTGAGTCCGACAACTTCCACCTTTAGCTCTCTCTTTAAAAACTTCCGAAAGTCCCAAACTTATACATTTTCTGCAAGCGAACCTGGCTGGACTAAGACACAACCCAGCCAGGTTAAATACTTAACAGTGTACTACATGTATTCCAACACAGTCCACTTCGCTAATAACTGAAGCCACCTGCCGGCATTCCTAAAGGCAAATAAAATATGTTTTCCCAAATCCAACAGCATTTTTAATTCATTTGCTTTGAAAAATAACCGAATTTTACGGTCTTTAACTCAACCGTTCTTAGCTTGATGTTCTTCATTACTGCATACATATGTATGTTGCCTTACTCTTTTGCCGCTCTTCCTTCGTCTGCACAGTTACCTTATTGCATTCTACAATAAGTGTATCCTGCTCAGCCAATGGACTTCAAATATTAAATGAAACTCCTAAACAAATTTCTAGTGACATTTCTACTCCTCCAACTGGCCATTTAATGAATAATCTAGCTCCGTCTTATCCACCCTTACCCATGATGGCCCCTGGTTCTTGCGTACACCTTACACATTAAATTTTGTGCCTCGTAAGTCCATCTGTCCAGACGTCACCCCTGTCAAGTAACTTCGGTTCTAGCTGGTGCACATATTACCGACACTTATCCTAACGTCCGGCCATTAATTTAAACCGGTGATAATAAGCCGTGGCGCCACAGACACTGCTGGCAAAGAAGGCCATCTTTGTCTCTCGTCTAAGGCCTGATACTACCATAGATGAGATTATATTTTATCTAAGTGACGAGCTCCGTGCACCTTCGACTATGCCCCTATGGCCAATCAATACCGATCTACACGAGTTTGCTCGTGAGGAATCATCTGCAAATCTGAATACGTCCGTTCCAAAAAAACAAAAAGCTGGCTTGATTGCATGCTAATGGCACTTCTTTCGATTCCAGCGTTATTGGCTTTTGCAAGAAGTTCCAAATGGGAATAACGGAGTACAGGCAAATTGATTTTGTTTTTGTTTATAAATAATCAAAAGACAAACAGAACAAGTATGGGTTCATTTGCGTTGCTAATATTTTTTTTATGCGGGCTTATAGTCAACATTTGCAAACATGTTCTCACATTTGCACCCCATTGTGTATTCGGCACCTCTCCGTCATCCAAAATATCTCCTCATATGCCTCTGATTCTGACAACCTTTCAACATAAGGTTACTTAATTATTTCGTATCTAGCCTGGTCTCCATGTGTCAATCTCATTACCCTAGTTCCTGGCGATCAAAATTTTGTCGACCTCCTTCCTCCTACGCTGTAAAAGCGAATTTAGCAGGAATCTTTATTTTACTCAAATCCAACAAATTTACACCATCACTACTTATTATTATTATTATATTATTGGGGTGTTAGTGTACCGCGACCTGTTTAGATCTATTGTACCCCCATTCGGAGCCTACAGCTCAGATATCAACCCATTTCCTCGAACAAAGTCGAGGAGTTTTGATGGGTTGATTCTTCCTAAGAGCTCATGTGATAGAGCTCTCGACCCTAAGGTTCTGCATCTTATATTTATTAAGGCCGGACAGTCTGCGATGATGTGTGTAGAGGTTTCGTCCTCCATGTCACAGAATCTGCAAGTCCTGCTGCTTGTTATTCCTATCTTACCTAGGTGACTTTTCAGTCTGCAGTGCCCGGTTAGTAATCCGGTAACGATCCTAAGTGAATTCTTCCCTAGTTGCATAAGTTCCTCGAACCTCTTCTTGTTGTAGTTTTCTATTAGAGTTTTGGCTTGCCTTAGGCCTGGGGTATTCCTCCAGTGTTCTTGCCTCATGGTGCCTTCCTCTTTCCTAATGTATTCTTTTATTGTGTGCCTTCCTATGCCACAGTAGGGTTCTGGTCCTATCAGTGGCTGTTCGGCTCCTAGTTTTGCCATTTTGTCGGCAATTTCATTTCCGGATATGTCCCTATGACCCGGAATCCATCTGAGGGCCAGTCTATTTAGGCTGCCCAAACGGTTTAGTTTACTCTTCACCTCTAGTACTATCTTTGAGGTGACTTTATTACTGCATAGAGCAGTAATTGCTGCTCGGCTGTCCGAAAGGATCGAGATGTCCTTATTCTTATATCCACGCTGTATGTTGAGCTCTGCACAACGTCCAATAGCGCATACCTCAGCCTGGAATATGCTGGTGTATTGGCCAAGGGATTCGTGGTATTTTATGCGGGGCCCTACCACTCCAAGGCCAGTGCCTTTTTGTGTCAGGGATCCATCTGTGTACCATGCTATGGTGTGTTTAGCCATAGGGTGCACTTCGGACAATGTGGTCCAATCTTTCTTATTGCCTAAGTGTGTTGTGAAGTTCTGCTCGAAGATTAATTCGGCTGTCATTTCATCCCTAGGGTGTAGTATTAGGGGCACCTCACCTAACAGATTAGTCGCATCCCTGTTATTTAGAATGCAACCACTACCCGTGCCCTCAGTGCTTATTCTCAAGAGGGTAGCTTTGCGTTGAAGTTCAATTACACAATGGAGTGGTGTTAGCTCCATCAGTACTTCTAAGGCAGTTGTGGGACAGGTTTTCATTGCCCCTGTCATACATACGCAGGCAAGTCTTTGCAACTTTTGTAGCTGTTTTTGTATGGTGATGAGCTTAGCTCGTTTACCCCATGCAATTGCTCCGTACGTGAGAATTGGTCTCACAATCATCAGGTATAGCCATCTTATTATCTGGGGCCTGGTTCCCCAGGATTTCCCAGCAATTTTTCGACAGGTATACAGAGCTCTATAACACTTCTCCACTGTCTTTTGGACATGGGAAGCGAAGTTTAGCTTACTATCTAAAGTGATTCCTAAATACTTAACCTCTCGGCTAGTTTCTATAGGAATTCCTAGCAATGAGATTTGTCTCATTCTCTGTAGTTTGTACTTCCTTGTGAAGGGAACGATGACTGTTTTGGCGGGATTTAGGTTGAGTCCAACCTCCCTGCACCAGTCTAGCGTTATCTTGAGTCCGAGTTGGACGATGTCACAGAGTGTCTCTTCAAATTTGCCTCTGGCTATTATCACAATGTCATCGGCGTATCCCTGACACTGGATCCCCTTTTCAGCAAGTTTGCTGAGAAGCTCATCTACCAGCAGACTCCATAGCAAAGGGGAAAGCACTCCTCCTTGCGGACAGCCTCTGCTGGTTGCTATCGTCATGTTATCTGAGCCCAGTGTACATGTTGCCTGTCTGGATTGTAGTAGGTTACCAATCCATTTGCTCGTTGTAACATCTATGTTCCTCCTAGACAGGGCAGCTCGAACCGCATCATGTGATGTGTTGTCGAAGGCTCCCTCTATGTCTAGGAAGGCACAAATAGCAATTTCTTTGCTGTCAACTGCCCCCTCTAGGGTGCGGCATAGTTGATAAAGTGCCGTGTCTGTTGAACGGCCTGCTCTGTATGCATGCTGCGTGTGTTGCAGCGGACAGTCTCTGAGAGCTGTTCTCCTAATATTGTAGTCTACCAGTTTTTCCAGCGTTTTAAGCAAAAACGAAGTTAAGCTGATAGGTCTGAAGGACTTTGGGCTGGTGATATCTTTCTTCCCGGTCTTGGGGATGAAGACCACCCTAGCGCTGCACCATGCACTTGGGATATAGCCAAGGGCTAGGCTGCTTACCATTAGTCTTCTTAAGCGGGTTAGGAGTAGCTCCTGCCCCTGCTGTAAGAAGGATGGAGAGATTCTATCTAATCCCGGTGACTTAAATGGTTGGAAGGTTCCAATAGCCCATTTAAGTTTCTCGGGCGTAACTATGGACTTGGCTGTTGCCCAGTCACTTGCTACTGTCCTAGGGGTTCTATGATGATCACGCATAATATTTCCCGTAATGGGAGTACTTCCCGGGAAATGCGTGTCAAAAAGAAGTTCTAATTTCTCCCGATCCGTGGAAGTAAAGGTGTTATTACCTTTCTTCAGGGCTAAATTACTATCCGTTGCACTTTTGGCCATTGCCTTGTGCAGTCTTGCGCCCTCGTTGACGTTACTTATTGCCTCACAGAAGTTTCTGTAGTCCTTCCGTTTGGCTTTCCTGATCTCTTTGTTATAGAGCGTCAGGCTTTGCCTGTATCGTTCCCAGTTACTTTCAGTTTTTGGCCTATTGAAGAGCCTTCGAGTGGTGCGTTGTAGCTGTTCAAGCTTAGCATTCCACCACGGTGCGTCTGTTTCCCGTTTCTGTCTGCCTAGTGGACAACTGTCTTCAAAGGCATTCACTATTTCGTGACCTAGGTTGTCTACTGCTCTATCTAGTTCCAAGGGATGTCTAGGGTATCCTGACGGTTCGTTGGAAAGATTTAGCTCTAGAGTTGACCTGAACTTATCCCAGTTTGTTTTCCTGGGGTTTCTTTTAGGGGTGTATCTTTTTGTGTTGAAGGCTACTTCAAACAAAATTGTCCTGTGGTCGGACATGGATTCTTCTGGTGACACATGCCAGTTCCTAATGTGGGGCTTGATTGAATTGGTTGCCAGAGTTATGTCTAGCACCTCTTCTCTTACCTTGGTAACAAATGTCGGCGTGGAGCCGACATTACAAATCTCTAGGTTATTGTTTAAAATAAATTCTAGTAGTTGCTCACCTCTGTTATTAACATCAGTACTGCCCCAGATCACATGATGTGCGTTGGCATCACATCCGATGATAAGGGGGATCTTGTTCTTCCGGCAGTGGTCCACTAGCCCGAGTATTTCTGGCGGTGGACAGGCTTCCTCCCCAGCAAAGTAGGCGGAGGCCACTGCTAGCTTCTGTGTAGCTCCTGTGCCGTCGATGGAGATGGCGACACAGTCCCTGCTCAGGAACTCTGAAAAGATATTGTAGTTGATATCTTTCCTTATAACAATGCATGATCTGGGAGGTAGTTCTCCTGGATCGCATATTACCTTGGTATCCTTCGTGTACAGGCCTTTAATGCCACGGTGCCACCATGGCTCCTGTACAAGGGCTAGCCCTAGGTGTTGGGAGGTGATCATCCTTGCCAAGACAGCAGATGCTGCTTTGGCCCGATGGATGTTCACCTGGGCTAGCCGAGTGCTGCTTGGTGCAGCCATCAGATGAGGGTTTGGTGCCCCGTGACTTCTGGTGAAGAGAGCGAGCAAGTCTCTCCACCACCGTCTATCACGGTGACCTCCGCCTCATCGCAGCTTTCGTCCAGGAGGAGCTCCTGGGCCAGCTCTTGAGATGACATGGGGTGTCCATCCCCCTGGTCGTCCCCAATCTCCATGGCAGATTTACTGTCCTCTCCACTCTGCGACGTCGGCTCCACACTTAGTGGTCCGAGGGTATCCTCAACAGCCTCGCAGGTGCCTTCATTGGACGCATCTTCCGGAGCTTTCGTAGTCTTCTTCAGACCGCTCACGGTGACGTGACCGTACCGGAAGTTGAGTTGGTGGTCACACTCCACTATCTCATCCCTTCCGGCCTGATCCATCCCTACCACGAGGAGTGCACCAGCTCCGTCGTTTCTCCTGGAGATGACCTTCCAGGCGTCTGTTCCGACGCGGTTTTGGAAACCGATGAAGGCCAGAATTTCCTCATTGGTCCTATCCGCGCTCCTCGGGCAGAACAACGTTGCGTTGAAGACTGCCGGGATGTCGGCTCCCGTTCGTGTAGCAAGGGGTACTCCCTTCCACGTCCGCAGCTGAGGTACGGCAAGTTTTAGCCACTCAGCTGTGCCCTCGTCCAGGCAATCGATGATCAGGTGACCCACCCTAAAGTGGATCCCCCTGAACACGACCGGACCGCTCCACGCTGACGTGAGCATCTCGTCCATGATGGACTCCTGTAGTCCGGACAGCTCCTCATTAGTCAGGCTGACCACCGGGAACCTTTTGGTGGTGTCTGCGGGTGGTGTGCGGCTGGTGTTCAGCCGTTTGCCAGCCGGTGCTGCTCCTGATTCCGGTTGCTCCCTCGGCTCCTTTGCCTTCTTCAAGGCCTCCTCTGGCGTCAAGCCCTGCAAGAGGTACCTGAGGTACCGCATGACTTTTGACCCTGGCAGGCCACGCCTGTTCGGGTCATCTAGTCCTCCGGGCTGTCCTAGGGCTGGAAGGGCGTCTTGTTTCTTCAGCTGTCTAATAGAGTGTGGCCTATCAGACGCGAAAGGTGGACGTGCTGGCAGGGTAAGTCCTGCTGGCACACCGCGCTCCCTGGCTGGAAACACCTGCAGCGCAGGTCTGGCCTGAACTGCTGGTGAGATCCAGGGCGTGTGCGCTGCCGCCTGGGGTCTCTCGCCGTCGAGGGATCTGGGATCAGGGATATCCTGCGGGATTTTGGTTTTGAGTTCCCACGAGTTGCGGAGAAATATAGGTCCGCACGGGCAGAGATCCGCCGTACCCGGGTAAGGCGCAGTTAGGACAGACGGTCGCCACTTGTCTGAACCCTCCGTTTGCGACTGGGATATTTGTGGACTCGGGCCCCCAGCCAGGCTGACTATCGGCACGGGTCGGATGACACCTTAGTCCGGCACCGAGGTGAGATGTGAGGGATAGGATGGTGGTAGGTAGTTGTGAGGGAGGGGGTGTGTAAGGCTACGGTGGTAAGACGGCCAAACAAGCGTCTTGTCGGTATACCTCGTGGGTATACCCGCTGTTTGTCCGGGGTTGCTTATTCGCTTACGCTTATTCGCAACTAACCTTCCCGGAAGGCCGTTCGCTATCCGCAACCTGCGACCCGCCTGGTGGCCCCAGCTAAGCTTCCCTTCGAACCATCTCACTAGTTCTTGGGGACCAAGATCACTACTTATGTTCGCAGATGATGTTGAGTTATGCCTCCAGTATAAGGATGTTTCCAGCCATTTTGACTTACAATCCTATCTAAATAACTTTCAAAACTGGTGCCGTGATAATATACTTAATTTAAACGGGTCTAGGTGCAAGCTGATGACTTTTTGCCGAGTCAATGCAAAATTTGCAACTTACTCACTAAATGGGAAATCTTTGGATAGAATAACTATGGTTGACGATCTGGGCGTCCTTTTGGACCCAAAACTTAAGTTTACTGATCACATTTCGTCCATGGTTAATAAAGCCAGGGGAGTGCTTGGTTTCATTAAAAGATGGTCGAAGGAATTTGACGATCCCTACGTCACAAAGACCTTATTTACTTCGCTAGTCAGCCCGATTCTTGGGTATGGGTCGCCCGTCTGGAGTCCATAACTCGGAGTACATATAGATCGCATTGAATCTGTACAGAAAAACTTTTTAATTTTTGCTTAACGCCGCCTCAACAAGCAAACCGTAACTTACCTTCTTATTCTAGCAGATTACTTTTAATTAATTTACCCTCCCTAGCTTACCGTAGAACGATGCTTGGTACTATTTTTAATTACAATCTTATTCGTGGTGATATTGACTGCGCCGACTTGGTAGGTCGGCTTAACTTTTCTGTGTTAAGTAGATTAACTAGAAATTATATACCCTTAATATTAAACCATTGTAGATCTAACTATGACTTGCATGAGCCTTTCAGAGTATTATGTTCTGACTATAAAAGACTTTATCCTATAATCTCAAATTCTGACTTTCTGCTGCTTTTAAAACGACTTATACTAACTTCGTTAGCACAAAAATTAGATCCTACTTTTTTCCTCGGACTTTTGCCTATATTTTCGTGGTGATATTGAATCGTGCCGTTCGATACACGGCTGCGCCCCCCGGTCGGTTGGGCGGGTAAGTGGGCCGTGGGACTACGCTCGTTAAATTAAAAAAAAAAAAAAAAGAGCTGCTAAATGGCTTGTTTTCGTAAAAGTTCTAAGTGCTAAAAACGGTACAACAAAACGATTTGCCTTAATTCCTCGCGATCAGAACGATTTCGTGGACGGTCTTATTGACTTCTCCCTTGGTCAAGTTAATTCCATTAACCAATGAAAATAGCAGGTATTCAGATCTCGTATTCGTATCTGACCTGTGTGAGGTCATCATATCACGAACTATTCCTTCATCCACTCCAAAAGACTCCTAACGGCTTTACGATACCAATGCGGACTCGATGTTTTCAAGAAGTCGATTACTCGCAAATCCTATGCAATCCTATGTTATTTTACTCCTTCGTAAACTCAAGGCGCAAGTCCAACATGTTTCCAGCATCACTTCAACTAAATATCGTATCTGCGTCAAATGACCAAGGAATTGGTAATTTGTTTGCGGAGTTCTTCCAGTCCACTTATTCTGTAATTAATCTGATTTCCAATTGCAGTTACTTCTACTAGCTTTTTCGTACTGACTCTATATATTCAGTCTCTATGTTTTCAGTAGCTTTTCCGCTATAAAACTTTCTTTTTCCCTGTGCTGTGTTCTCAAAAACTGTGCTTGCAGATCCATTAACAATGATCTTTACAAAAAGGCAACAAGACTGATATTATCAACTACAGGCTCTATAGCAAACTGATATAATCTTTACTGATTTTAGTAAAGCCTTTGACTCGGTCAACCATGAGCTGATTACCCACAAGCTTCTTTTTCTCGAATTCCCTCCAACTCTACTGGCATGGCTTTGTTGTCAATCAACAAAACGTACCCAAAAGGTCCAATACATTTATTCAAAAGCATTTTTTTTTAAATTAGGGAGTACCGCAAAGCCAAGTCATCTGGTCCATTACTATTCGGCCTACTTATCAATGATCTTCCAAGTAATTATAACGATGTCAAGTTGTGTATGCATACGACCCCGCCTAGTTCCTACATGCAGCTATAGCTCAAGCTAAAGCATCGATATAAAAGAAATTAATTTTAGCTTATTTCTGTATGTGTGTGTGTGTGTGTGTGTGTGTGTGTGTGTGTGTGTGTGTGTGTGTGAGTGTGTGTGTGCGTGTCACGATTGGATACCCTCATCTGTAGGAAGCGTGGACATATAAGTTATAGATGGTTCTTTTTGAAACAGAAATCGCAGCTATTGGGAACAATCGAAATTATCTTCGTAGTAAAAGGATTTATTCTTGGGTTTGCTGCTTTGAAAGGTTGAAAGGAGTCTTTGGCCTCTAAAGTTCTATGGCGCTCAGACAACAATGAATTAAGGCCTAGGCACTTGAAAATTGCAGTTTCTTTTTTATTATGGATGGCTCCCATAATAAGAGCGTGATATATAGAAGCTTCGTGGAGCAAAAATAACACAGGAGACAATCCCAGCTTTAGGTGGTAATGCCGGACGTTTCAAGGGAGGTTTAATAACTTTGAACGGTACTTTGAATCTTTTTCAAGAACGACCCAGATTCTTGCGCTATGGATTGTACATTAAACAAGCTTTTCAGTTGGCTGTGAATCAGCGATCGGTTGTTTTCGAAGCGCTCTGTTAGGTTGTCCTAAGCTGAGGAGAAGCC
Organism: Drosophila oshimai; assembly: GCA_018150695.1. Classification (NCBI taxonomy): domain Eukaryota; kingdom Metazoa; phylum Arthropoda; class Insecta; order Diptera; family Drosophilidae; genus Drosophila; species Drosophila oshimai. The sequence continues at coordinate 291,156 of JAECWM010000291.1, read as the reverse complement.
GTCGTTGCACTATGGTTTTTTTCGCGTTTTTTTTGGCATAAAGTCAATTTTTTTTTTTTTTTGTATTTTAAATTCTGTTTTATTTTTAATTTTTAAACACCCTAGACAGATAAAAAAATATCTAACTTTAACATATGGAGCAACACTGTTCTGCTGGCGAGCTGTTAAAGTCAGCTGATTATGTTCCATCTGTTTTGTATGAAATTGGCGCGAAAAATTGTGCGACTTTGATCGTTTATTGTGGCAAAAGTTTACGAAAAAGTTAGATGAATAAATATGGAAAACGATTGTCCATGTATTTAAAACTACAGTTTACCAATGTTTGTGTCGTTGTTATGTGTTTTTGTCCAATTGTACCGTGTTTTGTTTATGTGTATTTTTAGAACGAGCTTAACAAGTGTAGTTGTGTTTCGTGGATCAGTACTTTTGCATGGCAAAGTGTTGCACAAAGGTTTAAACGCGAAACTATTAACCAAAGTGTGCAGATTAATTAGAAACTAACCGTTTTTGTCCAAATCCACACGTTTTCGAAAAAATCAAAATTTTCTAGTACAATACATATGTGTTCAGTCCTGCTGAACTGGTTGACATTTGGAGCAACAACAATCGCTCAGGAGACGCCGTACAACAGCACATATTGAGAGTGATGAATACTAAAATGTGATCTTAGATAATTGTTTTTTTTTCATTTAATATAAAGAAAATATGAAATAAAAATGTTTAATGGAGCTTTTTTGCATGTCGGCCAGATCGGTTATATGGCAGCTATATGAAATAGTGCCCCAAATCATTTGAAACTTGGTAGGCCATCTTGGGAGCTTACAAAATGTATACAAACCAAATTTCAAAGCAATAGCTTGATAAACAAAAGTTGGGGCAAATCGGCCAGATCGGTTATATGGCAGCTATATAAAATAGTGCCTCAAATCATTTGAAACTTGGTAGGTCATCTTGGGAGCTTAAAAAATGTATTCAAACCAAATTTCAATTCAATAGGTTTAAAATTAGAGTTTATGCCAAAAAAACGGAAAAAAAACCATAGTGCGTTGGTAAGAGGCAAAAGGGAAACTACAGCATGAGCTTCGCCATCAGTCGTGGCGTTAAAGTAGAACAGTTTTACAGCTGTGAGCCTTGGATTTTCTATATAGACAGCTGTGAAAAGGTCCCAGAAAGTCGGCCAGGGAAGGTAATCGCCTGAGAAAACTTCCGTGACAGCCAGACGAAATGGCATTTTCAGAGGAAATGGATTGGACTTAAGAATATCCCTTCTCGATCTTCTCCCCGAGTACGGTGGCACACTTTCGCTGCACACTCAACACCAACTGAAATTAGCTCGGAGCAAGCTTCGTATTCTTTTTACACCTTATTCCTTAGAAGTCGGACTTGGTCGTGACGGACTTTGCACGTGTACGCGGATGGATTTAAAGCTGCTGCAGTGCTGATTCTGGCCACAAATTGGTAGGCGATCAGTAGTAAAACTAAATTTATTAAGAGCGGCAATTGGCGCAGAAGATGCCTTGAGTTCGTGATTGGAGTTTTTGGATTAGGTGGCTTCACCCTAGTTTTGGGAACGCGTTTGATGTTAGCGGTGTTAGCTTAATCGTTTTTCTTGTTTTCAAACGGGCATGTGTAGACGAAGAAAAATCTAAATCAGAAAACTTTAACAGAACGGTCACACTTTGTAAAAATTTTAATTATTTTTCAGAATCGTGGTTCGATGTTTGAAGTAACGGGAATGGAACACGCATAGGAAAATATATGTACGACCAATTAAATTCTGTATATTAAATGTACCGGAGAAAATATTTGGTTTTGTGGAGAAACAATTATGGAGGAATAACGTCATATCCATTTTTTTTAAGCTGTTCAAAAGAGAAGTAAAATCAAGCAAACTAATAAAATACATAATTAAAATGTCAGTAGGAAATTATGTACGATCAGTGATAATACAGTGTCTCAGGGTGTGTGTTCATTTAGTTGGAAATTTAATTTGGAAAATAAAATGGATTTTATTTTTCAATACATTCAAATCACTTGGAATTTAAAAATTGTGGGCCTTTGATCTTTTCTGCGTTAACCAGGCTTTGCAACAACAACGTTTTTTTTCCCCTTGCACCTTCCCCACCAGAAATACGGGGCCTCATTTGAGGAACATGCGGAAAATGCACGTTGTGTAAGTACTTTTCACCAACCCTGTATATGTAGGGGAGAAGTGGGGGTTGTGGGCATGGGGGGGTTGTGGGCACCCCTACGTATCTTTTCACAAAATGAAGATTGACTTTTTTTGGTAATGTCATTCGCAAGCAATTACCTTATGTATGATTTATGCCAAATATCAAAGTAAACGAACGCGTTTGCTTTTTGAAATGAACGAATTGGTTTTTTTTGTGCTTGGAAAAGGTGGTGAAGTTTTTTTCAAAGATTTCAATAGTGTATTAATTAAAGTGAATCGATTAAGAAGGTAAGTGTATTGCATTTTTATTTAGTCAAAGTATTATACTAAATGGAACAATATCGATTTGAACCAAAAAATTTATGCAAACACAGTTTTTATTTACTTCTTAAAATGTCTGCTAAAGTTGGTTGTGGGCTCCAAAATTGGGTGGGTTGTGGGCACCCGTTTTTTTTTGGCAAATTTTTTTATTACCTACAATTTCTTGTAAAATTGTTTTCAAAATTTGTTTGGAACCCTCTAGAACATTCTTGTAGAAATCTTAGGCACTTTGAAAAGGATCCTCTCCCGCTGAGAGGGATTATCACTAAGATTTGTAATTTTGCGATCGAGCTTTTCGTCTGAAATGTGTTGACATGCGGGCCAGTTATTACACATGTCAAAATTGTGTTTCCGACGATGAATAACGCCTATGTAGTCTTTGAAATAAATAAATTGTCGTTATGTTGATATTATTTGCGGTTTTTTTCCATATTTTTCCATTTGCAGCATTTTTTCCCAGGGTGCCCACAACCCCCCCAAAAAAAAATTTTAGCTAAAAATTACGGTTTTACAAAAGTCCATATGAAATTTTTTCGCATGACGAAATCAAGTATGTTTCTTCATAATTAGTTAGTTTAGGTCTCTTGCTTTACACAGATACCCATATGTCCAAATAATATGCACTAGTTCGGTAATTATAAGCCAAAAACAAAACTATGCCCACAACCCTCACTTCTCCCCTATAATTGTTAAATTCACAAATTCAAAATATTGGTTTTAGCAGCTCATGATTACGGAAAAGTATTTTTTTGCGGAAAAAAACTAAGCAGACTGTTATGGAATGTAAATAAATGCAAGGGCTCAAACAAAGTGAACAAAAAAACAAGAAAGAACGCTATAGTCGGGTTTCCCGACTATAAGATTTGCGTTACTTATTGCCCTCTTTAAAAATAGCTAGCGCTCTCTTCAAAAAAAAAGTTTAGCGCAATAAAAATTTTCAACGCACTTATATATACAATTTCTTGAAAATGGCCAGATTTTTAGATATTTGGGTAGATATTTTTAGTACAAACAACATTTATAAGGGCCATCAAAAATGGGGACACCACAGAGTTTCGCGGTTTGTAGGCGTGGTCAGGTTTTGAAACAAACTTGATCTGCGCTTATAGAAGTCTGTGTGCAAAATTTGGTGGCTCTAGCTCTTATGGCTCTCGAGATCTAGGGGCTCGTATGGACAGACGGACGGACGGACAGACAGACATTTCAACGTTTACAGTATTTGCTTACTCTTCGAGTATCGCAAATTTTGAATTGTTTAAGCCAATTTCGGGGGAGCAAAATTAAATTTGTTTATTTCATTGTAGCTTGTGGCAAATATTGAATTACACTTTTTGAACTTGGCATGCATTGAAATTAACTTGGATGTCGAATTTATTTACGGAATAGGAAAAGGACATTTTCGAACATGAGCAAAATTAATTTTTTAAATATGGAAATTTATAAAGGAAATTGGAATAAGTGCAACACACAAGTATGTTATTATATTCCGTAATTTCGGATATAATCGTACTGGGATTGTGACAAAAAATCACAAAAAAAGTTTAACGAACTGGGTTTACCCTGTTAAAAAAAATGTTGCCTTTTTTCAAGCGCAATAAATTTTAAACCTTCTTTTAAGTTAGTTAAAGTGCAGTCCCGTGGTAGATCGCCGGTTGTGTCGATCTATGTTAGGACGTGGATGGTAGTTCTGCGTAGCTCTTGCAGGTAGGTACGGGGATGGTGATTCCGCGTAGCTCCTGTAGGTAGGTGGCCGGTTGGCCGATGGTCAGCTTTCGTCCACTGAAGAGTTGTAACGATTATGCTGGAAGGGTAACTGCCCTCCGTTCACTGCTGGCCTAGAGACTCAGTCAGTGTTCAAATAATAAATGGATTAACGGTGGTTGCCGGAGTTTGCTTGACGAGCGATGCGCTCTTTATTGGATCAAAATCAAAAGTGAAACTTAAGGCTAACATAAATGAACTTTATAGCGGCCACTCCAGTGGGAGTGGCACGATGTTGTTTACGTAAACTGTGGTCAACGACTTTGCTCTGGGTGGCCACAGTTAACTACTCCCCCTTCTAAGTTAAGGCCGCCCTCGGCCGATCCTAAATCTGCAATCACTTCTTTTATTTGGATGGCGGATCTTTTTGCCCTTCTAAGTCGCTGGTAAGTGAGACCAATGCAGATGAGCGCACAGCATATTGCTCCTACAATAATTGCTGCGAGATGCATTTGGTTGTCGTCGATCTCGTCTCTGAACCCCTTGATAAACTCCAAGTTTCGTTCACTCAAGCGGTGAAGGTACGGGAGGCTGAGAACATCTTGGTTGGCAGTGATGTTCAATAGGGGGGAGCTTGCTGCCCCTGGAGTTCTCTTCTGGGCGTTAGCTTGGTTGATGAAGAGGGTTTCATTTATCTTGGCCTGTTTATCGAAGGTGATGAGGTGTGTGCCATGTATCCAGACTTCTGTCCCATTGTCTACTCGAACCTTGGCTGACCTGTCGTTGATGATTATGATCCCTTCGTCCACGTATGTGATTGGGTGTAGGTCGCTCTGTTGTGTTCGGCAATGCGCCACCCCACCTGCATGCAGTTCTTTGGCGCATGAACTCTCTGACGCCAAACGTCAGAATGTGGCTCCCGGATCAGTTTTTAATGGCGTGAATTTCTCCGCCGCATTCCGCTATAATGTTGTCTATTACTGCGTCATTGTCTCACTATGGGCGACTGGAAAAATGGTTATCTTTTTGCATGCTAATTTTATTTTAGGAAATTTTATGATGAAGTGTAAAACGTTAACGGACTGCAGAATCTTTACGGACGAAACGGACAAAAGATCCCCTATGGGAGTGTTGGTGGGTTCCTCAACCCAACTGATTTTAAGTCTTCGTGGTCTAAAATATTCGGACTAACAACATTAATTTTGGCAAGGGTTATTGCAAGCATTAAATTCTGTAATTCCATCATCAACATTCTGTTTTTAGCAAGTAGTGTCTCATATAAGTGTCCAGTGTTTACTTGTGAATTTTTGGAAGATCTCAGAATTTGATCGTCAATGTTAGCTGATTAATTTGATTTAAATCCTTTAGCACTGATTCTAAGCAATCTAAACTCCTAGCTACCCGATGATGAATGCCCAACGACTAAAACAAGTCCTGGAGGTGGGCGGTATCTACGTTTAGAAGCTTCTTCATATGGGATAGTGGAAACATGTTTATCATGTTGTCTGTTTCTTCCACCACGCGCGAGTTACCATACCGGTACCGTCTTCCACACCACCGCCTAAACCTCCACGTGCTACCCTTTTTCAACTGGACAGCGACCGGCAGCTAGCCGTTCGTTGCCCCACATAAGATGGATACAAGAAATGCAACATCAGCATTAGACAGGATGTTGCCAAACGACACCCACTCAGCACAACTCCATAAAAATACTTTGTTAGCATTAAGTCACACACACATACACAATTGTAAACCCAGAATATTCTTTGGCTGAGGTTCGGTTTGAATCTCAAGCCACAATAAAAATCATTCCATTTGGAACAAGCAACCCAACCGCACCAACTGTTTCTTACATTTAATCTGAATATTTGGATGACAATCAAGACGAATAACCATAACTAATTATAACTGGCGCAGCCGGTAGGATTTAGCCGGAAGGAGGAAAAAGGACACACATACCCGGAGAGCTGAGAAGGAAAGAAATGATGAAAATTCCATTAACCAATGAAAATAGCAGGTATTCAGATCTCGTATTCGTATCTGACCTGTGTGAGGTCATCATATCACGAACTATTCCTTCATCCACTCCAAAAGACTCCTAACGGCTTTACGATACCAATGCGGACTCGATGTTTTCAAGAAGTCGATTACTCGCAAATCCTATGCAATCCTATGTTATTTTACTCCTTCGTAAACTCAAGGCGCAAGTCCAACATGTTTCCAGCATCACTTCAACTAAATATCGTATCTGCGTCAAATGACCAAGGAATTGGTAATTTGTTTGCGGAGTTCTTCCAGTCCACTTATTCTGTAATTAATCTGATTTCCAATTGCAGTTACTTCTACTAGCTTTTTCGTACTGACTCTATATATTCAGTCCCTTAATTAATGAAGATGATGTTTTCAGTAGCTTTTCCGCTATTAAAATTTCTTTTTCCCTGTGCTGTGTTCTCAAAAACTGTGCTTGCAGATCCATTAACAATGATCTTTACAAAAAGGCAACAAGACTGATATTATCAACTACAGGCTCTATAGCAAACTGATATAATCTTTACTGATTTTAGTAAAGCCTTTGACTCGGTCAACCATGAGCTGATTACCCACAAGCTTCTTTTTCTCGAATTCCCTCCAACTCTACTGGCATGGCTTTGTTGTCAATCAACAAAACGTACCCAAAAGGTCCAATACATTTATTCAAAAGCATTTTTTTTTTAAATTAGGGAGTACCGCAAAGCCAAGTCATCTGGTCCATTACTATTCGGCCTACTTATCAATGATCTTCCAAGTAATTATAACGATGTCAAGTTGTGTATGCATACGACCCCGCCTAGTTCCTACATGCAGCTATAGCTCAAGCTAAAGCATCGATATAAAAGAAATTAATTTTAGCTTATTTCTGTATGTGTGTGTGTGTGTGTGTGTGCGTGTGCGTGTGTGTGTGTGTGTGTGTGTGTGTGTGTGTGTGCGTGTCACGATTGGATACCCTCATCTGTAGGAAGCGTGGACATATAAGTTATAGATGGTTCTTTTTGAAACAGAAATCGCAGCTATTGGGAACAATCGAAATTATCTTCGTAGTAAAAGGATTTATTCTTGGAGTTTGCTGCTTTGAAAGGTTGAAAGGAGTCTTTGGCCTCTAAAGTTCTATGGCGCTCAGACAACAATGAATTAAGGCCTAGGCACTTGGAAATTGCAGTTTCTTTTTTATTATGGATGGCTCCCATAATAAGAGCGTGATATATAGAAGCTTCGTGGAGCAAAAATAACACAGGAGACAATCCCAGCTTTAGGTGGTAATGCCGGACGTTTCAAGAGAGGTTTAATAACTTTGAACGGTACTTTGAATCTTTTTCAAGAACGACCCAGATTCTTGCGCTATGGATTGTACATTAAACAAGCTTTTCAGTTGGCTGTGAATCAGCGATCGGTTGTTTTCGAAGCGCTCTGTTAGGTTGTCCTAAGCTGAGGAGAAGCCGTCGTTGCACTATGGTTTTTTTCGCGTTTTTTTTGGCATAAAGTCAATTTTTTTTTTTTTTGTATTTTAAATTCTTTTTTATTTTTAATTTTTAAACACCCTAGACAGATAAAAAAATATCTAACTTTAACATATGGAGCAACACTGTTCTGCTGGCGAGCTGTTAAAGTCAGCTGATTATGTTCCATCTGTTTTGTATGAAATTGGCGCGAAAAATTGTGCGACTTTGATCGTTTATTGTGGCAAAAGTTTACGAAAAAGTTAGATGAATAAATATGGAAAACGATTGTCCATGTATTTAAAACTACAGTTTACCAATGTTTGTGTCGTTGTTATGTGTTTTTGTCCAATTGTACCGTGTTTTGTTTATGTGTATTTTTAGAACGAGCTTAACAAGTGTAGTTGTGTTTCGTGGATCAGTACTTTTGCATGGCAAAGTGTTGCACAAAGGTTTAAACGCGAAACTATTAACCAAAGTGTGCAGATTAATGAGAAACTAACCGTTTTTGTCCGAATCCACACGTTTTCGAAAAAATCAAAATTTTCTAGTACAATACATATGTGTTCAGTCCTGCTGAACTGGTTGACATTTGGAGCAACAACAATCGCTCAGGAGACGCCGTACAACAGCACATATTGAGAGTGATGAATACTAAAATGTGATCTTAGATAATTGTTTTTTTTTCATTTAATATAAAGAAAATATGAAATAAAAATGTTTAATGGAGCTTTTTTGCATGTCGGCCAGATCGGTTATATGGCAGCTATATGAAATAGTGCCCCAAATCATTTGAAACTTGGTAGGCCATCTTGGGAGCTTACAAAATGTATACAAACCAAATTTCAAAAGCAATAGCTTGATAAACAAAAAAGTTGGGGCAAATCGGCCAGATCGGTTATATGGCAGCTATATAAAATAGTGCCTCAAATCATTTGAAACTTGGTAGGTCATCTTGGGAGCTTAAAAAATGTATTCAAACCAAATTTCAATTCAATAGGTTTAAAATTAGAGTTTATGCCAAAAAAACGGAATAACAATAAATTAATCAATTTAAACTTTTAGTTTCGCTTGTGTTTTTGTTGTTACGTTTCTATTTTGTCTTTCTTTTGTGCTTTATCCGTCCCACGCAGGGCAAATCGTTGTTGTTGTTTTGCATGCACATCAACTGCATTGCACTGCGCTAACTCTCTCGCTCTTTATCTCGCTCTCTATTTCGAAACTCCTAAGCGGGCATTTATCTGTGCTCTTACGGTACTTTTAGCGGCTGGCTTACAAGTTTCGATTTCATTTCATTTGGTACAGTGGTCCGATTAGTCAAAATTATGGACACATATTTTTTTGTCTGTGTTGATAAAAAATGCCAGAAGGCAATCAAGGCTGACCAGCCTAAAATGACTTGTTGGCTATGTGAAAAATGGTGCACACCAAGTGCGCTGGTTTTACTGGCCGAACAAGTGATGACCTTAGTAAGGGTAAAAATTTGCAGTTCTGTTGTGACGCCTGTCTCGAGGTTGCGAACGAGATGAAATTGTTCATGCGCCAAACTAAAGGCGGCTTGAAGGGGCTGATCACCTGTTTTGCCGGAGCTAGAGATAGTTTTCGCAAGGCAGATGATCTGCTCCAAGCTCTGGACACTCAATTTAATAGTATAAAACTATTAGAGGAGTCTCCAAAGCGCAAAAAAGCCGCTGGTGGTAGGCCAAAGGGGAACACCCCGCAGCCACCGTCAGGTGACCAGCAGAGTACTCCCGTGGATCAGCAGCCGAACTCAGCAACCGCTCAAATGTTGCTAAGATCGGCAGCCAAAAAAGATTCGGAGCCCGATCAATCCACAGCGGAGTGTATGCAAACAGGAGATCCTGAAAATTCCGATTTGTCCGTAGTGGTTTCACAGTTGGTGAATCCACCTAACCTAGTAAACATACCGCCACAAGGGGATATTGAGTCCGGACTACCGGGCATAGGTGGTTCTGCAGACGCACAACCTGCACCACCTAAAGCTCTTTCAGTGGTTCCACTAAAGAAACAAATATTTGTTTCTCGGCTTTCCCCCTGATCAAACATCTTCTGATGTACTGTCTTATATACAAGACAATTCAAAAGCCGAAAACGTTAAGGTGGAAAAATTCAACTTCTCTTATGCTAGGGATATTTCATCTTTCAAGATCACTGTCCCACCCGAGTACTTTGCTACCATAAGCTCTGCCAAATTTTGGCCGGACAATTTGGTGGTAAAGGAGTTCGAAGCTAAGAAAAAAAAAAAAGGGCCCACGGGAATAAGACTTCCCAGTCGTGGCCAGACCATTGTGCCATCTTCCTCTTCTACTTCTTCTTCAAAAAACTATCTAAAAACCTCCTTCTTTCCTATCAAATTGCAAGAGGCTTGCGTAGCAAGCTAACTAAATTGTATTCTGATAGTTTTTCATTTGCATCCCATGTTATTGTGTTTACAGAAACCTGGTTAAAGCCGGAGATTCTTAGCTCCGAAGTTTTTCCCGGTAAGTACACAATATATAGGCTTGACCGTCCTTCCAAACGGGGAGGTGGAGTTTTAATTGCCGTGGACTCCAACCTCACGTCGGAAGAGGTATGTGTTGAGGAATCTAATAATATTGAATTTATTTGTACAAAGCTGACCCTTCCGGGAAAGTTTATATATATCACTTGCTCCTATGTTCCGCCGTCTTCTGAACTCCAAGAATACTTAAATCATCTTTCTGCGATACAGTCCGTTTCAAATAGGCTGTCCGATAGGGATCAGTTATTAGTTCTAGGTGATTTCAACATACCTGGAGCTACGTGGTCCACAGATGAAAAATCAAATGTCTTACTACCTATTGCACAACATGACTTTATTGACGGCTTGCTTGACATATCTTTGAGTCAAGTAAACCATGTTCGAAACTCACTAGGCCGCTTACTGGATTTGTGCTTTGTCTCGAATCCTGAAGCCGTGTTTCTATCCAGGGTACCACCACTTACGCAACCTGAAGATCCATATCATCCTACTTTCGATGTGACAGTCGACACGGGTATCGTGATGGAAGAAAAATCAGAAAAGTCAACTAAACGAATACATTGTTTTCGTAAGGCAGACTTTTCTAGGCTTAATAACTTTATATCTGGCTTCAATTGGTCCGATCTCTACTCATGCAATAATATGGCTGATGCCATAAAAATTTTTATACTGCAATTAAATCATTTTTTAAATCTTGTGTTCCGATGTACTATCCGGCTATCTCCAGCAAACCACCTTGGTTTAGTAAAGAGTTGTCACACCTAAGAAATGTTAAGTCCAGACTTTATAGGAAATATAAATACTCCGGTTCTCAATCTGTTTTTTCAAAATATCTAAGTGCTCGGTCAACATTTACCGTGCTTAACGCGCAGTGCTATAAAAATTATTTAAATCGTTGTAAGGTCCAGTTCTCGCAGGACCCGAAACAGTTTTATAACTTTGTTAACACCAAGCGTAAATCTACTTCTTATCCTTCCTCGCTTTATTTTGAAAACATGACGGCAACCACAGATCAGGCTATAGCCGATCTTTATGCCCAGTTTTTTCAAACAACTTATACTACTTCCGCACATCCAATAGAGCCTTATTCTTACACCATGTCCACGTCGAACCTTATATTCAGTCCTATTATAAACGAAAGCTCTTTATTTTTGGATCTTCAACGTGTTAAGCCTGTTTACTCTCCAGGTCCCGACGGAATTCCTGGCTGCGTGCTTAGGAATTGCGCGGAAGCCTTATGCAAACCCCCTTCTCAAATTGTTCACCTTATCTTTAGAAACCTCCCAATTTCCCCTTATTTGGAAGGAGTCATTTGTTATTCCTCTCCACAAAAAAGGTAACAAATTGGATGCCAGCAATTATAGAGGTATCTCTAAGTTGTCGGCTATCCCCAAACTTTTCGAAAATGTCATTACTCCTCATTTGCAGCACCTTTGTAGGTCAGTAATATCTCCGTGTCAACACGGATTTATGAAAAGAAGATCAACAACTACTAACCTTTTGGAGCTCACCTCATTCGTGATAAAGGGCTTTAAAAGTAGCTTTCAAACAGATGTCATTTACACTGACTTTAGTAAAGCATTTGACTCTGTAAACCACTCACTTTTAGTTCGGAAACTTGACTTGTTAGGGTTTCCAATTGATCTTCTTAGATGGATTTTAAGTTATCTGACTGGCAGGACACAAAGAGTCCTTTTTAAAAATTCTCTTTCTGATCTTCTCCGAGTTACCTCCGGCGTCCCACAAGGGAGTCACCTTGGTCCGCTTCTTTTTACTTTATTTATTAACGACCTTCCATTAATTGTAAATCATTCTCGCGTACTTATGTACGCAGATGATGTTAAGTTATGCCTGCAGTATAAGGATATTTCCAGCCATTCTGACTTACAATCCGATCTAAATAATTTTCAAAACTGGTGCCGTGATAATTTACTAAATTTAAACGGGTCTAAGTGCAAGCTGATGACTTTTTGCCGAGTCAATCCAAAACTTGCAACTTACTCACTAAGTGGGAAATCTTTGGATAGAATAACTATGGTTGACGATCTTGGCGTCCTTTTGGACCCAAAACTTAAGTTTACTGATCACATTTCGTCCATGGTTAATAAAGCCAGGGGAGTGCTTGGTTTCATTAAAAGATGGTCGAAGGAATTTGACGATCCCTACGTCACTAAAACCTTATTTACTTCGCTAGTCCGTCCGATTCTAGAGTATGGATCTCCCGTCTGGAGTCCCCAATACGGAGTTCATATAGATCGCATTGAATCTGTACAGAAAAACTTTTTAATTTTTGCTTTACGGCGCCTCAACTGGGATGCAAACCTTAACTTACCTTCTTATTCTAGCAGATTACTTTTAATTAATTTACCTTCCCTAGCTAACCGTAGAACGATGCTTGGTACTATTTTTTATTTATAATCTTATTCGTGGTGATATTGACAGTGCCGACTTGGTAGGTCGGCTTAACTTTTCTGTGCCAAGTAGATTAACTAGAAATTATATACCCTTAATATTAAACCATTGTAGATCTAACTATGACTTGCATGAGCCTTTCAGAGTATTATGTTCTGACTATAATAGACTTTATCCTATAATCTCAAATTCTGACTCTCTTCCGCTCTTAAAACGACTTATATTAACTTCGTTAGCACAAAATTAGATCCTATTTTTCCTCGGACTTTTGCCTATCTTTTCATAACTCGCGTCTATCTTCTCGCGAATCGTGCCGTACGATACACGGCTGCGCCCCCCGGTCGGTTGGGCGGGTAAGAGGGCCGTGGGACTACGCGCGAAAAAAAAAAAAAAAAAAAAAACCATAGTGCGTTGGTAAGAGGCAAAAGGGAAACTACAGCATGAGCTTCGCCATCAGTCGTGGCGTTAAAGTAGAACAGTTTAACAGCTGTGAGCCTTGGATTTTCTATATAGACAGCTGTGAAAAGGTCCCAGAAAGTCGGCCAGGGAAGGTAATCGCCTGAGAAAACTTCCGTGACAGCCAGACGAAATGGCATTTTCAGAGGAAATGGATTGGACTTAAGAATATCCCTTCTCGATCTTCTCCCCGAGTACGGTGGCACACTTTCGCTGCACACTCAACACCAACTGAAATTAGCTCGGAGCAAGCTTCGTATTCTTTTTACACCTTATTCCTTAGAAGTCGGACTTGGTCGTGACGGACTTTGCACGTGTACGCGGATGGATTTAAAGCTGCTGCAGTGCTGATTCTGGCCACAAATTGGTAGGCGATCAGTAGTAAAACTAAATTTATTAAGAGCGGCAATTGGCGCAGAAGATGCCTTGAGTTCGTGATTGGAGTTTTTGGATTAGGTGGCTTCACCCTAGTTTTGGGAACGCGTTTGATGTTAGCGGTGTTAGCTTAATCGTTTTTCTTGTTTTCAAACGGGCATGTGTAGACGAAGAAAAATCTAAATCAGAAAACTTTAACAGAACGGTCACACTTTGTAAAAATTTTAATTATTTTTCAGAATCGTGGTTCGATGTTTGAAGTAACGGGAATGGAACACGCATAGGAAAATATATGTACGACCAATTAAATTCTGTATATTAAATGTACCGGAGAAAATATTTGGTTTTGTGGAGAAACAATTATGGAGGAATAACGTCATATCCATTTTTTTTAAGCTGTTCAAAAGAGAAGTAAAATCAAGCAAACTAATAAAATACATAATTAAAATGTCAGTAGGAAATTATGTACGATCAGTGATAATACAGTGTCTCAGGGTGTGTGTTCATTTAGTTGGAAATTTAATTTGGAAAATAAAATGGATTTTATTTTTCAATACATTCAAATCACTTGGAATTTAAAAATTGTGGGCCTTTGATCTTTTCTGCGTTAACCAGGCTTTGCAACAACAACGTTTTTTTTCCCCCTTGCACCTTCCCCACCAGAAATACGGGGCCACATTTGAGGAACATGCGGAAAATGCACGTTGTGTAAGTACTTTTCACCAACCCTGTATATGTAGGGGAGAAGTGGGGGTTGTGGGCATGGGGGGGTTGTGGGCACCCCTACGTATCTTTTCACAAAATGAAGATTGACTTTTTTTGGTAATGTCATTCGCAAGCAATTACCTTATGTATGATTTATGCCAAATATCAAAGTAAACGAACGCGTTTGCTTTTTGAAATGAACGAATTGGTTTTTTTTGTGCTTGGAAAAGGTGGTGAAGTTTTTTTCAAAGATTTTCAATAGTGTATTAATTAAAGTGAATCGATTAAGAAGGTAAGTGTATTGCATTTTTATTTAGTCAAAGTATTATACTAAATGGAACAATATCGATTTGAACCAAAAAATTTATGCAAACACAGTTTTTATTTACTTCTTAAAATGTCTGCTAAAGTTGGTTGTGGGCTCCAAAATTGGGTGGGTTGTGGGCACCCGTTTTTTTTGGCAAATTTTTTTATTACCTACAATTTCTTGTAAAATTGTTTTCAAAATTTGTTTGGAACCCTCTAGAACATTCTTGTAGAAATCTTAGGCACTTTGAAAAGGATCCTCTCCCGCTGAGAGGGATTATCACTAAGATTTGTAATTTTGCGATCGAGCTTTTCGTCTGAAATGTGTTGACATGCGGGCCAGTTATTACACATGTCAAAATTGTGTTTCCGACGATGAATAACGCCTATGTAGTCTTTGAAATAAATAAATTGTCGTTATGTTGATATTATTTGCGGTTTTTTTCCATATTTTTCCATTTGCAGAATTTTTTCCCAGGGTGCCCACAACCCCCCCAAAAAAAATTTTAGCTAAAAATTACGGTTTTACAAAAGTCCATATGAAATTTTTTCGCATGACGAAATCAAGTATGTTTCTTCATAATTAGTTAGTTTAGGTCTCTTGCTTTACACAGATACCCATATGTCCAAATAATATGCACTAGTTCGGTAATTATAAGCCAAAAACAAAACTATGCCCACAACCCCCACTTCTCCCCTATAATTGTTAAATTCACAAATTCAAAATATTGGTTTTAGCAGCTCATGATTACGGAAAATTATTTTTTTGCGGAAAAAAACGAAGCAGACTGTTATGGAATGTAAATAAATGCAAGGGCTCAAACAAAGTGAACAAAAAAACAAGAAAGAACGCTATAGTCGGGTTTCCCGACTATAAGATTTGCGTTACTTATTGCCCTCTTTAAAAATAGCTAGCGCTCTCTTCAAAAAAAAAGTTTAGCGCAATAACGCAACAATTTCTTGAAAATGGCCAGATTTTTAGATATTTGGGTAGATATTTTCAATACAAACAACATTTATAAGGGCCATCAAAAATGGGGACACCACAGAGTTTCGCGGTTTGTAGGCGTGGTCAGGTTTTGAAACAAACTTGATCTGCGCTTATAGAAGTCTGTGTGCAAAATTTGGTGGCTCTAGCTCTTATGGCTCTCGAGATCTAGGGGCTCGTATGGACAGACAGACATTTCAACGTTTACAGTATTTGCTTACTCTTCGAGTATCGCAAATTTTGAATTGTTTAAGCCAATTTCGGGGGAGCAAAATTAAATTTGTTTGTTTCATTGTAGCTTGTGGCAAATATTGAATTACACTTTTTGAACTTGGCATGCATTGAAATTAACTTGGATGTCGAACTTATTTACGGAATAGGAAAAGGACATTTTCGAACATGAGCAAAATTAATTTTTTAAATATGGAAATTTATAAAGGAAATTGGAATAAGTGCAACACACAAGTATGTTATTATATTCCGTAATTTCGGATATAATCGTACTGGGATTGTGACAAAAAATCACAAAAAAAGTTTAACGAACTGGGTTTACCCTGTTAAAAAAAATGTTGCCTTTTTTCAAGCGCAATAAATTTTAAACCTTCTTTTAAGTTAGTTTAAGTGCAGTCCCGTGGTAGATCGCCGGTTGTGTCGATCTATGTTAGGACGTGGATGGTAGTTCTGCGTAGCTCTTGCAGGTAGGTACGGGGATGGTGATTCCGCGTAGCTCCTGTAGGTAGGTGGCCGGTTGGCCGATGGTCAGCTTTCGTCCACTGAAGAGTTGTAACGATTATGCTGGAAGGGTAACTGCCCTCCGTTCACTGCTGGCCTAGAGACTCAGTCAGTGTTGAAATAATAAATGGATTAACGGTGGTTGCCGGAGTTTGCTTGACGAGCGATGCGCTCTTTATTGGATCAAAATCAGAAGTGAAACTTAAGGCTAACATAAATGAACTTTATAGCGGCCACTCCAGTGGGAGTGGCACGATGTTGTTTACGTAAACTGTGGTCAACGACTTTGCTCTGGGTGGCCACAGTTAACTACTCCCCCTACTAAGTTAAGGCCGCCCTCGGCCGATCCTAAATCTGCAATCACTTCTTTTATTTGGATGGCGGATCTTTTTGCCCTTCTAAGTCGCTGGTAAGTGAGACCAATGCAGATGAGCGCACAGCATATTGCTCCTACAATAATTGCTGCGAGATGCATTTGGTTGTCGTCGATCTCGTCTCTGAACCCCTTGATAAACTCCAAGTTTCATTCACTCAAGCGGTGAAGGTACGGGAGGCTGAGAACATCTTGGTTGGCAGTGATGTTCAATAGGGGGGAGCTTGCTGCCCCTGGAGTTCTCTTCTGGGCGTTAGCTTGGTTGATGAAGAGGGTTTCATTTATTTTGGCCTGTTTATCGAAGGTGATGAGGTGTGTGCCATGTATCCAGACTTCTGTCCCATTGTCCACTCGAACCTTGGCTGACCTGTCGTTGATGATTATGATCCCGTCCACGTATGTGATTGGGTGTAGGTCGCTCTGTTGTGTTCGGCAATGCGCCACCCCACCTGCATGCAGTTCTTTGGCGCATGAACTCTCTGACGCCAAACGTCAGAATGTGGCTCCCGGATCAGTTTTTAATGGCGTGAATTTCTCCGCCGCATTCCGCTATAATGTTGTCTATTACTGCGTCATTGTCTCACTATGGGCGACTGGAAAAATGGTTATCTTTTTGCATGCTAATTTTATTTTAGGAAATTTTATGATGAAGTGTAAAACGTTAACGGACTGCAGAATCTTTACGGACGAAACGGACAAAAGATCCCCTATGGGAGTGTTGGTGGGTTCCTCAACCCAACTGATTTTAAGTCTTCGTGGTCTAAAATATTCGGACTAACAACATTAATTTTGGCAAGGGTTATTGCAAGCATTAAATTCTGTAATTCCATCATCAACATTCTGTTTTTAGCAAGTAGTGTCTCATATAAGTGTCCAGTGTTTACTTGTGAATTTTTGGAAGATCTCAGAATTTGATCGTCAATGTTAGCTGATTAATTTGATTTAAATCCTTTAGCACTGATTCTAAGCAATCTAAACTCCTAGCTACCCGATGATGAATGCCCAACGACTAAAACAAGTCCTGGAGGTGGGCGGTATCTACGTTTAGAAGCTTCTTCATATGGGATAGTGGAAACATGTTTATCATGTTGTCTGTTTCTTCCACCACGCGCGAGTTACCATACCGGTACCGTCTTCCACACCACCGCCTAAACCTCCCCGTGCTACCCTTTTTCAACTGGACAGCGACCGGCAGCTAGCCGTTCGTTGCCCCACATAAGATGGATACAAGAAATGCAACATCAGCATTAGACAGGATGTTGCCAAACGACACCCACTCAGCACAACTCCATAAAAATACTTTGTTAGCATTAAGTCACACACACATACACAATTGTAAACCCAGAATATTCTTTGGCTGAGGTTCGGTTTGAATCTCAAGCCACAATAAAAATCATTCCATTTGGAACAAGCAACCCAACCGCACCAACTGTTTCTTACATTTAATCTGAATATTTGGATGACAATCAAGACGAATAACCATAACTAATTATAACTGGCGCAGCCGGTAGGATTTAGCCGGAAGGAGGAAAAAGGACACACATACCCGGAGAGCTGAGAAGGAAAGAAATGATGAAAACGATTATTTTTATAATTTATATGCAACAGTAAGTTAAAATAGTGATGTGATGGAAGTGAGGTTTGGTGTGAATAAACAAAAGAAAGGGTGCACATATGTAATAACGATAAAATTAAAAGGCATAAAATGAAACAACGAACATTGGCAAGAATAAATTAAATTAAATAATGTGTGACAGTGAAGTTCGTTGCAACGCAACCTGGCGACCTGCAACGGCATCGAACCATATAGTTCGATGGAAGTGAGTTGCGAGTATGACGTTCGAAGGTTCGATGTTGGACGCGAACATCAAACATGCAGCTTGGGGAAAGAAACCCAGGTCGCTGGTTGGATACTCTGCCTGTCAATAAATAAGATAGAAAATAATAAAAAGAAAATGTCTATTGCAAGTCCGCTCGAGGCTGGAATAAATAGTGAAAAAAGAAAAAAATTTTAGTTGCTGCCATTAGTGCCACTGCATCGCGCAAGGGTAACCGATGGACAACATCGCAGAAAAAGTAACAAGGACAAGGGAATCCCAAAGACCACTGCATCGCGCAAGGGTAATTGGTGAATCTCAAAGTTAAGTAAGAGAGGAAATAAATCATAATACATACAAGAAGAAATTGTTGCCATATCGGAAACCACTGCATCGCGCAAGGGTGACGGTTAAGCAATAATAATATAAAAAAAAAAAAAAAAATATAAAAATAAAAATAATATATATATGTTACAAAAAAAAATATATATGGGACGTTTCACTTCAACTGGCCCAGAGCTCTGCCCAAAATTCTATTGGATCCGCCATTTTGAATTTTAAAAATCTGACTTCAGATTCGTAATCAGCAACCTCAAAACTATAAGAATCTGTCATTATCCATCGATATATACTGTTTTTCATAAAGTATTTAATATATTTGTTTGCTAAGTCCACAAATACTTGTGCATTTAGAGTCACAGTAAGAACGCCATTTTGAATTTTTCAAAACGCCACTTTTCATTCGAAAGGGTATGAATTGACGAAAATTTTAAGGTATAATAAGTCCATTTTCGTTCAGTAGAATTTTGGGCAGAGCTCTGGGCCAGTTGACGTGAAACGTCCCATATATATAAGGGAACCCGATACCACTGCATCGCTTAAGGGTATAGAAGGGTTTGTAAAAAAAAGTAACAAAAAAATTGAACAAATGATAATAACAAAATTTTACAGATAAAAGACACCGACACACACCTCACTTCTAAGGAAAAGGAATTATTAAAGACACATCAGGAAAAAGCTAAGAAATACATAATACAATATATAGGTACATACATTTATTAACATAGGTATATATACATATAAAATATATAATAAGCATAAGCAAAAATAATAATTTAAAGAGTAAACAAAAGAGAATTGTAAATGTCAAAAATCAGCAAAGTCAAAGAGTCACTTAGGCCTCTGACTAGAAGTAAAGTTATTAAAAAGGCTACCAGTTTGCCAAACGATAGTAGAACAATTAAATTTTGAGCCCTCAACTTCTAGAGCAGTACAGAACAGGGAAACTGATACAATGGCGCAGCAGAAAAATTTAGGAATGCAACAGGCAACGTTTGAGATGTTAGGCACGGTAAAGATTTCCGATGTAATCCGATCGATGCATGTTTATATGGGGGAAAAAGAAAGGATAAATGAGTTTGTTTTAAACACAGAAGATATCCTTTTAATGATTAGAGGAATGGATCAAACACCTATGGGACTGATGATCCTTAGGCAAATAAGGAATAAAATCCAAGGAAACTCCGATGACGTTTTGGTAAAATCAAATTGTGGATTAAATTGGGATGAAATTAAAAGAATTTTAATAGCCCATTTTGCAGATAAGAGGTCAGAACCCGATTTACTGAGGGAATTAAACCAGTTGGAGAATAAAAAACTAACAGTAGAGTTATTTTACTCGGAGGTGTCTGATGTGCATAAGGCATTGTGTAATGTGATAGACAGGACAGATAAGACAAAGACAAAGAAGAAATTATATGAAGAAACGTGTCTGGAGGCGTTTGTAACAGGTTTAAAAGGCAATTTAGGTAGTGCCGTCAGGGGAAGAGTTCCGAAGACTCTCTTGGAAGCATACGAGATAGCGATTAAAGAGAGAGACATTTATTACCGGTCTAAAGAGGTACCCAGGAACAATAATTTCAGTAATGCAGGGGGATACAACAGGCAGAACTTTGTTTATAATAGGAACAGAGGATGTAATAACAACTTTAACAGAGATAATGGAGGATATAGGCAACAAGGAGGAAATAATAGGAACCTCAGGTGGAATAGGGAAGAAAACAGGAATAGAGGATATGACGAACAGTCGACCTCTAATTCTTCAGGCTATAATAAAAAAGGCAAGTATGCCAAAACAAGAACTTGCAGAATACCCATCAACTGGGCCTAGAAGTGCCAAACGATGGCAGTCAGGGCAATTAAATACAGTAGAAAGAGAGGAGGAGCAAGAGTTGAATAACATTGAGGACGAAGGAAATTTTCGTCAAAATGCCTCCAAAAACAAACAGGGTACATAAGGAAGGATACCCATCAGGCGACATTACCATACGTGGTAGTTAAAGTAAAGAATGGAAAAGAACTAAAATTATTAATAGACTCGGGAGCTACAAATTCATATTTAAGTCCCGCAATAGTTAGTAAAGAGCAACAGGAAAAATTGAAAGAAAACTTCGTTATTAAAACACCAATAGGAACTCATAAAATAAACAGTTATGTAAAAGATATTGAGCTGCAGGAAATTGCAAAAGGGGAATTGTTTGATTTATTTTTATTTCATTTTCATTCCTGGTTTGATGGATTATTGGGAATGGACATATTAATTAAGTTAGGTGCAAGTTTAGACTTAGAAAATCTCGTATTAAAAACTAAGACAGGGACAGTTAAAGTCTATTTGAAGCCCAATAGGGCCACTAACATACATTTCCTGGAGGAGGCGACTAAAACAATTGTCACCTTACCAGTTTCAATAAACAATGGTTCATTTTTGATAAAAACAACACTAGTGGAAGAAGGGTTAGAAATAACTGGCGGAATTTATTATGCAAGTAAAGGACAGGTTGACCTGGAAGTTGTTAATTTCACAGGAAAAGAAAAAAAATTATATCTGGAAAAGCCTTTGGCTGTCACTGCATATGATTCCAAAGATTATGTAGAAATCGAAATGTTAAAACCTTTTCAAAAAAAATATGTAAGCAGGGAAATGAATACAATGGAATTAGCCGGGGGTGATTCAAGGCATGCAAAGTTGGATATGTCCCATCTAAATACAGAAGAGGCGGCAAGCCTTAAAAAACTGTATTCGGAATTTTCAAGTATTTTTCACACAAAAGGAAATTAACTGACATTTACCAAGCAAGCCACTTGACATCGTTCATACGGATTTATATACAATACACAAAAACTACGTAATAACAATAATAGACAAGTTTTCAAGATTTGCCGTGGGGTACACCATACCGGTTTAAATATTGCCAAATCAATGAAGAAGTTCATAAGTCGTAACGCTCTGTACTTCCAAAGTGAACGGCCGTGTTTTTTTCTGCGCTCCGATTTTTACCTAATTATCGTGTAAACCCAACGGTGGGAATAAATAAAAACATATAAATCGCCTTTTCAATTAATATACTTCAATATTCCGTTCGCTTCGCGAGTGAATTTCTTCTATTTCTGTGCATAACAATAAATTAATCCATTTAAACTTTTAGTTTCTCTTGTGTTTTTTGTTGTTGCGTGTTATTTTGTCTTTCTTTTGTGCTTTATCCGTCCCACGCAGAGCCAATCGTTGTTGTTGTTTTGCATGCACATCAATAGCATTGCACTGCGCTAACTCTCTCGCTCTTTTTCTTGCTCTCTATTTCGAAACTCCTAAGCGGGCATTTATCTGTGCTCTTACGGTACTTTTAGCGGCTGGCTTACAAGTTTCGATTTAATTTTCATTTAATTGCCAGAAGGCAATCAAGGCTGACCAGCCTAAAATGACTTGTTGGCTATGTGAAAAAATGGTGCACACCAAGTGCGCTGGTTTTACTGGCCGAACAAGTGATGACCTAAGTAAGGGTAAAAATTTGCAGTTTTGTTGTGACGCCTGTCTCGAGGTGGCGAACGAGATGAAATTGTTCATGCGCCAAACTAAAGGCGGCTTGAAGGGGCTGATCACCTGTTTTGCCGGAGCTAGAGATAGTTTTCGCAAGGCAGATGATCTGCTCCAAGCTCTGGACACTCAATTTAATAGTATAAAACTATTAGAGGAGTCTCCAAAGCGCAAAAAAGCCGCTGGTGGTAGGCCAAAGGGGAACACCCCGCAGCCTCCGTCAGGTGACCAGCAGAGCACTCCCGTGGATCAGCAGCCGAACTCAGCAACCGCTCAAATGTTGCTAAGATCGGCAGCCAAAAAAGATTCGGAGCCCGATCAATCCACAGCGGAGTGTATGCAAACAGGAGATCCTGAAAATTCCGATTTGTCCGTAGTGGTTTCACAGTTGGTGAATCCACCTAACCTAGTAAACATACCGCCACAAGGGGATATTGAGTCCGGACTACCGGGCATAGGTGGTTCTGCAGACGCACAACCTGCACCACCTAAAGCTCTTTCAGTGGTTCCACTAAAGAAACAAATATTTGTTTCTCGGCTTTCCCCTGATCAAACATCTTCTGATGTACTGTCTTATATACAAGACAATTCAAAAGCCGAAAACGTTAAGGTGGAAAAATTCAACTTCTCTTATGCTAGGGATATTTCATCTTTCAAGATCACTGTCCCACCCGAGTACTTTGCTACCATAAGCTCTGCCAAATTTTGGCCGGACAATTTGGTGGTAAAGGAGTTCGAAGCTAAGAAAAAAGAAAGGGCCCACGGGAATAAGACTTCCCAGTCGTGGCCAGACCATTGTGCCATCTTCCTCTTCTACTTCTTCTTCAAAAAACTATCTAAAAACCTCCTTCTTTCCTATCAAATTGCAAGAGGCTTGCGTAGCAAGCTAACTAAATTGTATTCTGATAGTTTTTCATTTGCATCCCATGTTATTGTGTTTACAGAAACCTGGTTAAAGCCGGAGATTCTTAGCTCCGAAGTTTTTCCCGGTAAGTACACAATATATAGGCTTGACCGTCCTTCCAAACGGGGAGGTGGAGTTTTAATTGCCGTGGACTCCAACCTCACGTCGGAAGAGGTATGTGTTGAGGAATTTAATAATATTGAATTTATTTGTACAAAGCTGACCCTTCCGGGAAAGTTTATATATATCACTTGCTCCTATGTTCCGCCGTCTTCTGAACTCCAAGAGTACTTAAATCATCTTTCTGCGATACAGTCCGTTTCAAATAGGCTGTCCGATAGGGATCAGTTATTAGTTCTAGGTGATTTCAACATACCTGGAGCTACGTGGTCCACAGATGAAAAATCAAATGTCTTACTACCTATTGCACAACATGACTTTATTGACGGCTTGCTTGACATATCTTTGAGTCAAGTAAACCATGTTCGAAACTCACTAGGCCGCTTACTGGATTTGTGCTTTGTCTCAAATCCTGAAGCCGTGTTTCTATCCAGGGTACCACCACTTACGCAACCTGAAGATCCATATCATCCTACTTTCGATGTGACAGTCGACACGGGTATCGTGATAGAAGAAAAATCAGAAAAGTCAACTAAACGAATACATTGTTTTCGTAAGGCAGACTTTTCTAGGCTTAATAACTTTATATCTGGCTTCAATTGGTCCGATCTCTACTCATGCAATAACATGGCTGATGCCATAAATATTTTTTATACTGCAATTAAATCATTTTTTAATTCTTGCGTTCCGATGTACTATCCGTCAATCTCCAGTAAACCACCTTGGTTTAGTAAAGAGTTGTCACACCTAAGAAATGTTAAGTCCAGACTTTACAGGAAATATAAATACTCCGGTTCTCAATCTGTTTTTTCAAAATATCTAAGTGCTCGGTCAAAATTTACCGTGCTTAACTCGCATTGCCATAAAAATTATTTAAATCGTTGTAAGGTCCAGTTCTCACAGGACCCGAAACAGTTTTATAATTTTGTTAACACCAAGCGTATATCTACTTCTTATCCTTCCTCGCTTTATTTTGAAAACATGACGGCTACCACAGATCAGGCAATAGCCGATCTTTATGCCCAGTTTTTTCAAACGACTTATACTAATTCAGCACATCCAATAGAGCCTTATTCTTACACCATGTCCACGTCGAACCTTATTTTCAGTCCTACTATAAACGAAAGCTCTTTATTTTTGGATCTTCAACGTGTTAAGCCTGTTTACTCTCCAGGTCCCGACGGAATTCCTGGCTGCGTGCTTAGGAATTGCGCGGAAGCCCTGTGCAAACCCCTTCTCAAATTGTTCACCTTATCTTTAGAAACCTCCCAATTTCCCCTTATTTGGAAGGAGTCATTTGTTATTCCTCTCCACAAAAAAGGTAACAAATTGGATGCCAGCAATTATAGAGGTATCTCTAAGTTGTCGGCTATTCCCAAACTTTTCGAAAATATCATTACTCCTCATTTGCAGCACCTTTGTAGGTCAGTTATATCTCCGTGTCAACACGGATTTATGAAAAGAAGATCAACAACTACTAACCTTTTGGAGCTCACCTCATTCGTGATAAAGGGCTTTAAAAGTAGCTTTCAAACATGTCATTTACACTGACTTTAGTAAAGCATTTGACTCTGTAAATCACTCACTTTTAGTTCGGAAACTTGACTTGTTAGGGTTTCCAATTGATCTTCTTAGATGGATTTTAAGTTATCTGAATGGCAGGACACAAAGAGTCCTTTTTAAAAATTCTCTTTCTGGTCTTCTCCGAGTTACTTCCGGCTTCCCACAAGGTAGTCACCTTGGTCCGCTTCTTTTTACTTTATTTATTAACGACCTTCCATTAATTATAAATCATTCTCGCGTACTTATGTACGCAGATGATGTTAAGTTATGCCTGCAGTACAAGGATATTTCCAGCCATTCTGACTTACAATCCGATCTAAACAATTTTCAAAACTGGTGCCGTGATAATTTACTAAATTTAAACGGATCTAAGTGCAAGTTGATGACTTTTTGCCGAGTCAATCCAAAACTTGCAACTTACTCACTAAGTGGGAAATCTTTGGATAGAATAACTATGGTTGACGATCTTGGCGTCCTTTTGGACCCAAAACTTAAGTTTACTGATCACATTTCGTCCATGGTTAATAAAGCCAGAGGAGTGCTTGGTTTTATTAAAAGATGGTCGAAGGAATTTGACGATCCCTACGTCACTAAGACCTTATTTACTTCGCTAGTCCGTCCGATTCTAGAGTATGGGTCTCCCGTCTGAAGTCCCCAATACGGAGTACATATAGAGCGCATTGAATCTGTTCAAAAAAACTTTTTAATTTTTGCTTTACGGCGCCTCAACTGGGATGCAAACCTTAACTTACCTTCTTATTCTAGCAGATTACTTTTAATTAATTTACCCTCCCTAGCTAACCGTAGAACGATGCTTGGTACTATTTTTATTTATAATCTTATTCGTGGTGATATTGACAGTGCCGACTTGGTTGGTCGGCTTAACTTTTCTGTGCCAAGTAGATTAACTAGAAATTATATACCCTTAACATTAAACCATTGTAGATCTAACTATGACTTGCATGAGCCTTTCAGAGTATTATGTTCTGACTATAATAGACTTTATCCTATAATCTCAAATTCTGACTCTCTGCCGCTCTTAAAACGACTTATACTAACTTCGTTAGCACAAAATTAGATCCTACTTTTTTCCTCGGACTTTGCCTATACTTTCATAACTCGCGTCTATCTTCTCGCGACTCGTGCCGTACGATACACGGCTGCGCCCCCCGGTCGGTTGGGCGGGTAAGTGGGCCGTGGGACTACGCGCGAAAAAAAAAAAAAAAAAAAAAATCAGTACGGTGTTCCTAAAAAGATCGTATGTGACCAAGGCGCAGAGTACGCCTCGGCATTATTCAGGGATTTCTATAGGCAATACGGAATTGAATTGCATGTGACGTCGTTTCAACAATCGTCCAGCAATTCACCGGGTGAAAGGCTTCATTCAACGCTGACAGAAATTTATAGAATAATTATGAAAACAAGAAAGGACTTAAAACTTGAAAATGAGCATGAGGAAGTTTTAGATTAAGTTTTCCTAACATATAATAACTCAATACACTCCAGTACGAAATTGAAACCGTTCGAATTGTTCTCGGGGAGAACACACGTTTTTGAACGGGAGATCAATTTTGATACGGAGCATGAGTACTTAAGGAAGTTAAATGCTTAAAGACAAAAACAGGAAAGGACGCGAAAACTCAATGAGGGAAGAGAAGAACCCATGGAGTTGGAAAAAGGAGATGTAGTTCATAGGAAAGAGAATAGAAGAAATAAGCTAACACCTAGGTTTACGGAGCACACAGTAGATGAGGATAAGGGGGTTACATTCGTTACAAAGAGGAAACAGAAGATACATAAATCAAAAATTAAAAAAAGGATTAAACAAAATAAAAACTAATCAATCACGGTTACAGGTGCATATTGGTCCATGGACAGACAATGGATGTGCAAACGATAAAACGAGAAGAAGCGATCGTATAAATGGAACTGGGAAAGGCAAGAGTAATGGTCGTAGCGAAGACATTCGACCATATAATAAACTTTAAGGACTACGAAGGTAATATTGCACAGATTGAAAACGCGTTGTTAGACATAGAGAATGTTAAATTCTCAGGTGAGGCAGTCCAGGTGGTTAAGGCAGGTTCTCACCTTGTAGGCCCGAAAAATGGCACTTTTGAAAAAAATTTTTTTTGAGAAAACGGTTAAAGGTACAATGCTGAAAGTTCATAACGGATAAGAAAACATATTTATTTAAGCAACACAATGTTTTAAATTGAAAAAATAAAAAAAGTGGGGGAGGGGGTGTCCATCAAAGTCGAAATTTTTTTGAAAAGGTGTCCCGCTACCGGAAGTGATGCCGTCAAAACGCGTGAACGCCGAAACACAAAATCGAAACACATTTTTAATCTGAATTGTATTATCTATAAAACGAACTAAAATAATAGAAAAAAAATAAAAATTACAAAAATTATGAAGCTTTGAAAAAAAATTCGATTTTTGCATGTTTTTTTCATTTGTTAGAAAAGACCCTTACAAACATTTAAAAAAAATTTGGTGACGATTGGTTCATCCCAGCGCCTTCAATCACTTCCGTAAGGTCCGAAAACATGGTTCTGAGATAGTGAGGTGAAGTTTGTTTCCCAGGCGACGTAGGGCGCGTAGAGTAAACTGGCAACTTTGAACTCCCGTAACTTACAAAGAACTTGGAATTCAAACATAAAATTTATAGAACATACTCTTTAAGGGTTATACATCCGATTTATAAGATAAAAAAAAAAAAATTTTTTTTCCAACCACAAGGTGAGAACCTGCCTTAAAGAAAAATTGTACCAGGTGAAGGAGAAGCTAGAAATACTTAGACCAAGAAATAGGGTCAAAAGAGGAATTTTTAATGGATTAGGAAGCATGATAAAAATAGTTTCAGGAAATATGGACGCGTATGATGAGGAGAAAATAGGAAATAGAATAAAAGAATTAAGAAACGAAACAAGGTTTCTTACAAAAGAAGCGGATGAGCAAAGAACCTTTTATCAGGAAACCTTGAGTAAATTTACAAAAATTACTAAGCACATAAATAAGGAGCAGAAGGATATAAATTTGTTCATACAAAATTATAAGAATAACGTATTTAAGGAACTAACACAAGAGCACAATGAAATACATATGCTCCAGCATTTGAATAGGATTAGTTACAGTATTGATTTATTAGCGGTGCACTTGAACAATATTGCGGAGAGTATATTGTTAGCAAAACTTCGCATTGTGCCTAAATTCATTTTAGCAGAGACAGAATTAGATAGAATTATACAGTTTGCCGAGAGTCAAGGGCTCAAAATTGTTTCAAATGAACAAGTATATGAGCTTATAAATATACAGGCCCAAATAAATGAACATGAGACATAATATTAAGGGGAAGAGCTCCAATTTTTGAGCCAAATGTCTATCAATTATATCATGTAATACCAATTCCAATTAATGGAACACATTTATTAATAATACCAAATTATGTAGCAATTAATAAGTATAAAATAAGTTTCTTTAACAACCAATGTTCAAAAGTTCATGAAACTTTTATTTGCGAGAGCGAAGAGTTGGGTGTTGAGATATAGAAGGAAAGGAGTGCTTGAGGAAGGTTTTAACGAACAAACCACCAATATGCGATTCAGTAAATCTAGAGGGGAGAGAAATGGTTTTGGCACCTGAGGATGGACACGTAATCATATTCAATGCCTTGAACTTACCTGTAAACAACACATGCCGAGAAGATATTACAGTATCGGGGGCGTTAGCAATCAAATATGCAAACTGCTCGATCGAAATAAATGGCATAAAGTATGATGGCCAAGTTATGGAACATAAAGAAGCTCATATAGGGGAAAGTAGGGTAAGATGGGACGGTGGGTAAGATGGGACCCTGTATGTTTAAATAGGAAAACATGCTGCCATCTATGTTATATTTTAGTACTCAGTTGGTATTGTCATTTTAAAGAAAATTTGGTCACATTCACATGTATTTGCATATCCTATAATTTTTCCGAATCGTTGAAAGTTTTTCGCTCTCCAGTCGTCTACTTTTTTGGCGTAAACATCAGCCTGGCATTTCGTGTTCTTCGTGAATATAAAAAAAATAAGTACGTAGTCTTTTTCCGTAATCCCTTAGACGTAATAATTGCTTACAATGTCAATGCTAGGTTATGTCATTATCGAATTATTGATTTTTAAGTAAAAACAGTCGCCGTCGGGTAAGATGGGACGCGTGAACGTGAAAATACGGCAAAGGGTGCAAAACTGAAGAGACAAGCGAGAAAAAGTGCATCGAAAAATAAGAAAAAAACGTTAAAAAAGTAAAAAACAACCAACATGTACGTTTTAACAGAATGTAAAAAATAAACTTTCTGAATTTTGCAAATCGAGTGAATTTTTTCTGACTTCACAATATCGGTCCATTTAAACAACAAAAAATTGTTTAAATATACTCGGATTTATATATATTGTTGCAAGACATCATATTCTTCCCCAAAAATCAGCTGACGATTCATTTTTGCTTTATAACACAGTTTACATAAATCAAATAACAAGCGTCCCATCTTACCCGACGATTTTTTAATTCCTCCAAAAATGACAGTTTCTTAAAATTAGTAAAAACCACATAAAATTTTTTCTGATCATCATCGTTTTTCATATATTGTTACTAGAGGCTTTAGACTTCCCGAGGCTTTGTTGTTTGGTTTATTGTATAATTTACAGGGATCAGAATCCAGCCGTCCCATCTTACCCTACTTTCCCCTAGTACTTACCACTACAATAAGTAAGCAGATACTTATAAATAACACCAAACAGGAGTTAAACCTAGAAGTTTTACATCTCGAAGATATGAGAAACCTCAAAAAAGAAGTGTACATAGGAAAAGTACAGGAGACACATTTTTCCGTAATATACTGTATGTTGGTGCTTCTAACGATAATAGTACTGGCAATATGGAGAATAAGAAAAACAAAAACAATCTTCACCCCCAATGCTTTTCTGCACAATGTCGCTCTGGATATACCACAGATGTGGCCATCGCTCCATTCTAGGGGGGGAGGAGTTACCATACCGGTACCGTCTACCACACCACCGCCTAAACCTCCCCGTGCTACCCTTTTTCAACTGGACAACGACCGGCAGCTAGCCGTTCGTTGCCCCACATAAGATGGATACAAGAAATGCAACATCAGCATTAGGCAGGATGTTGCCAAACGACACCCACTCAGCACAGCTCCATAAAAATACTTTGTTAGCATTAAGTCACACACACATACACAATTGTAAACCCAGAATATTCTTTGGCTGAGGTTCGGTTTGAATCTCAAGCCACAATAAAAATCATTTCATTTGGAACAAGCAAACCAACCGCACCAACTGTTTCTTACATTTAATCTGAATATTTGAATGACAATCAAGACGAATAACCATAACTAATTATAACTCGCGCATACTCCGAGAGGTTCGCTGTATGAGTGACGAACGCGAATCTTCCCACACTAGTATTTAGCCGTCAACGATGGGAATATACTTGGCCTGCGAATAATCAGTTATGAGCCGACGCCAAGGATAGGAAAAGATAAAGTATGAGACCGAACCTATGAAATTGAACTTTAGCTATTTTTTTGTTCACCGAGAGGTATCCCACCACCAATGAAATGAACTTAAACCAAAAAGTATGCCGGTGGCAATGAAACTTATAGCTAGTAAGAATTGGCGCCAAGTTTCTTAAAAGTGTAATAAAGATGTTTTAAGAAGGACATTATTGATTGTATTATTTAAGATTGTCCTTGTGGACCACCCTCCCCTTAATGAGGACCGTGGTCCCCAGGTCCGCTTCTAAAGCTCTTTCCTCACACAAGGGTGTGAGTTTATTTCCTAGCCTTTTGTTGGACTTTACGAAAACTTTTTCTCCAACTTCGAAGACCCTATTCTGCCGAGTCGCGTTTTCCCTGTTTCTTAGCGCGTCCTGGGCGCTTTTTATCTTTTAATGGATTTCTGTTTGTAAGTCGTCCGAGTTCGCCTGCACAACATCAGCTGGTCTTTTGTCAATGACCGTTTTAATTGATTTGTTGTACCTGGTAGTGGCTAATAAAATTATTTCCACGGTGTCGGTTATTCCAGTGTCGATTTTTTAACATCGACTGAGTTCCGATAGGGTACTATGGAACCGCTCTACCTGCCCGTTTGAAACACTATGCAGAGGCGATGCAGTTGCAATGCTAACGCCAAAATGATTACTGAGCAAGGTTGAGATTGTTTGCGAGTTCAACGATGGTTCTTTGTCGCAATAGATTACCCTAGCTTTTGGAAAATAATTCATTAGCTGAAGTAAAGCTGGTTTAAGATCCTCAATGGTCCTTGATTGGACGTGTTGCACGACAGCAAATTTTGAAAATTTGTCGATGCAAGTGAGGAAATATTTCCTGTCGGTGGAGTATATGTCTATGTGCAGTATTTCTCCTATATGAGAGGGGATTGGTGTCTCACCCAGCTCCTGTTTTTTTTGGATGCCTGTCAAATTTGGCTCTCGCGCATGTCTTTCGCTGGCCAAATATGCCATCTTTGAGAAGTAGTACTCTGAGAGCACTTGCTTCACATTTTCCTGGGCCGATCTATGGGCCCTGTTATGCTCGGCTGTGATAATTTCCCGCCTCTCAGCAACTGCGAACATGTCTGTCACTTGATTTTTGCAGTGCCAGAATTTTGTTGCTGAAAATTGTCGAGCCAGCTGGTCCTGTACCATGGCCAACGTGTGTAGGTCATTAGGAACGATAATATCTGCTATTTCTCTGAGCACGAGAAGCTAATTAAGTGACGCCTCTTGTTCCCAAACAGTTTGAAGCTGCGTAAGGCGCGCTCCCCACCTCTTCCAGAACTAATTGGTTCTGGAAGCAATTCAGCGGTTTGTCCGTAGAATCAGTGGTGTGGGTCAGGGAGAGTTCGCTGTGTATCGTGGCTATGCATGGTTCAGCTTCCTGCTCTTCCATGGCATTGAGTTGTTGTCTGGACAGCGCGTCCGCGACCAAGTTCTCTTTGCCAGGCTTATAAAAAATACGCGCACCTGACTCATCGATGCGCGCTCTCCACCTCTTGATTTTAGAGTTCGGATTTGACTCCGAGACCGCTAAGGTTAAGGGCTTATGATCAGTAAAGATATTATGTCTTTTACTTCCCTGTCCTTTAATGTCCTTGAGATCATTGTGATTGGACGACCCTCTTGGGATAATACCGCGCCAATGCCATAGGCTGATGCATCTGTCGTTAGATCAAATGCTTTTTTATAGTCGGGGTATCTTAGCATGACGTCCTCAGATGCCAAGATATTTCGTAGCTTCTGAAACGCTTGTTGCTGCGCCTCAGAGAACTGGACCGAAATTTTCCGTGACCTATGTCTACTAACCGTTCCGTTTTCCACTTTTAAGATGTCCGAAATGGGCCTTGCTATTGCTGCAAAATCCTTTACGAAACATCTGTAGTAGCTCGCCAGGCCAAGGAACGATCTGACTTCAAACACGGATTTTGGTTCCGGGAAGTCTTAAATGGCTTTGACTTTCTCTGGGTAAGTTGTTGCACCATTGCTGGTGACTATGAATCCCATGAAGCCTACGCTCTTTTTAAAGAAGCGTAATTTTTTTACAGACACCCTCATGTTTGCTTCGTAGAGGTTCTTTAAAATCCAATTTACGTGTGTGACATGTGATTCTTAATTTTCAGAAAAAATAATCACATCATCCACATATACGTAACAAAATTTTGCCGATTTGTTCTCGCAAAATGTCGTCGATTGTCCTTTGAAAAATGCTGGCAGCAGGTCGAGGCCGATTATCCCATTGAACGTCGATAGGTCCAAAAGAATAAAGAATGTTGCTTTTATATTGAAAATTGAGACGAGGCATTTCTGTATTATTTGGGTTGTGCCATGGATTGAATGAATATTGAAAGGGGCTTCTACTGAAGCTTTTAGCCCCTTGTAAGGTCTAATAAAGTTTTTAGAAGCGCTCGTGTCTATGAGGAATTTCATGGCAGCCCCCGCTACTCTTCGTATGAGGATTGGTAGCAGGGATTTTCCCCTAAAAAATTGGTGGCATCCGAATCATATTCTTCAATGGCATCGTCATCACTTTTTGCCGCTGCACTGGAGGCTGCGCTTGAATAATTTTTGTCTGCCTGCTCGCCGCTTTGAACGGCCGGACGTAGCCGGCTTCCCGTTTTGGTAAGCCTGTGCTTGGGTCGGTTGTACGAACTTAGAAAGGAATGAGTCAGGAACCATTGGTTCCGGAGTATTATTTTGCCCTATGCGGTTTGCTAAAGTGCGGGTTTTTACCGGCACCAAACTGCTGATTTGGCTGCGGGAAGGTCTTGTCTTGTTGACGATCTTGTGGCTTTGGATTTTGCCGACGATCTTTGTCCTCCTGGCTTATTGCAAACGTAGTTGCGAAAATATATCTTTCGTGGTTCGATTCCACTTCTTGTGCCAGGGCCAAGGCCGATGGCATGTCTTTCGGCTTTGCCGAGAAGGGCACATCCGTTAGGTTTCGTTTGAGGCCTGAAATGAACATGCGTAAAGCGTCCTCACGGAATTTGGCACACAAAATTGTTGCCATTAACGGGTCGACCCCAAATAAACTATGCCTAGTCTTCGAATAACTCTGTGGAACGCCAACGGTGTTTCACGGCATAAACCTGAAATAACTCAATTTCTGAACGAAAACCACATCGACGTTATGTTGCTGGCAGAAACGCATCTCACCAGCAAATATAACTTTCAAATACGGGGATATACGTTCTACAGCACCGATCATCCAGATGGTAAAGCACATGGCGGAACCGGCATCTTAATAAGAGACCGCATCAAACACCACTTTCACCAAAGGTTTGCAAAAATTACTTGCAAGCTACATCGATAAAATTACAGTTGGGCAACTGCAATCTTGCCATTGCCGCTGTTTACTGCCCACCCCGTTTTACAGTCTCCGAAGATCAATTCATGGACTTTTACAATTCACTTGGAGAGCGATTCATAGCAGCAGGAGATTACAACGCCAAGCACACACCTGGGGATCCCGCCTTGTGACCCCCAAAGGAAGGCAACTATATAATGCACTCATCAAAACATGCAACAAACTGGATTACGTTTCACCAGGCAGCCCTACATACTGGCCTACAGATCCTAGAAAACTACCTGATTTAATTGATTTTGCTGTGACAAAAAATATTTCTCGCAATCTAATATCTGCAAAATCGCTTTTGGATCTATCATCGGACCACTCACCGGTGCTAATAACTCTTCTCCAAAGCCCGGAACTAATCGAGCACCCCTGCAGGCTGACGTCGCATCGAACCAACTGGCTGAAGTTCAAAAAGTACGTAAGTTCCCACATTGAACTAACTCCACAGCTCAACATCAAGGAGGACATCGACTGCTATGCCGATGCACTGGAGTCTGTACTCGTCGCAGCAGCCAAAGTCTCTACACCGCAAGGGAGGGATGGGCACACACACCAACACAAAACTAACCTTGAAATCGAACAGCTTGTTTTGGAGAAAAGACGTTTGAGGCGTGCTTGGCAAACCAGCAGATCGCCATCCTCAAAACAAAGTCTTAAGGAAGCTGGTCGCAGGCTTACCAGGGCCCTAAGGCACGAAGAAGTTAAAGAACAACGCCAGTACATTGAGAAACTTTCACCCACCAGCACCAAGCATCCCTTGTGGAGGGCCCATCCAAATCTAAGTGCGCCGGCCGAAACAGTAATTCCCATAAGAGACTCTTCAGGCAGCTGGGCCAGAAGTGACAAAGACAGAGCTTGTACATTTGCTTTACAGCCAAACCCTGCAACAAATTCATTCGCACTACCGTCGCCGCCAATTCGAATTGAAACTGAGACGGAGCCAATTCTGTTTCAACCAAACGAAGTTGCAAAAGTCATCAGCGAGCAATTGAAACCAAAAAAGGCCCCAGGCGGTGATCTAATTACTCCCAAAATGCTAATTGAACTCCCAAACTGTGCAGTTGAGGTCATTTGTAAACTCTTTAACGGGATAACACGACTTGGCTACTTCCCAAAAAAGTGGAAAAAATCGGTAATCATAATGATCCCAAAGCCAGGAAAAGATCACACAATACCAGCTTCATACAGACCGATAAGTCTACTCTCGTGCCTGTCAAAACTGCTCGAAAAATGCCTTTTGACGCGCATAATCCCATATCTGAAAGAGCACAACGTTATTCCAGCACATCAATTTGGCTTTCGAGAAAGCCATGGAACAATAGAGCAAGTCAACAGACTAACAACAGAAATACGGACTGCATTCGAATATCGGGAATACTGCAGTGCGGTATTTCTCGACGTTGCACAGGCTTTCGATCGAGTCTGGCTTGATGGCCTTATGCATAAAATCAGAACTATTCTGCCGGAAAACACTCACAGGATACTTGAATCGTACCTTTACAACAGAGAATTCGCCGTGAGATGCAACACTACAACATCCGACGATTACACTATAGAGGCTGGAGTTCCCCAAGGTAGCGCCCTTGGTCCAACTCTATTTCTCCTTTACACCGCAGATATTCCCACGAACGAGCGGCTAACTACTTCTACATTCGCAGACGATACCGCGATCATAAGTCGGTCCAAATGCCCAATTCAGGCAACAGCACTACTAGCTGATCATCTCGTGGTAGTGGAGAGGTGGTTATCAGACTGGCGTATAAAAGAAATGCGCAAAGTGAAACACATAACGTTTACTCTTAACAGACAAACGTGTCCCCCGCTAACTCTGAATAACACGCCACTTCCACAAGCTGACGATGTTACGTACCTTGGCGTTCACCTAGACAGGAGACTTACATGGCGGAGACATATCGAAGCTAAGAAAATTCATCTAAAACTAAAATCCAATAGCCTCCACTGGCTCTTAAACGCTCGCTCCCCCTCTGCCTGGACTTCAAGGTCCTGCTCTACAATTCAACGCTTAAGCCAGTCTGGACTTACGGCTCCCAGTTGTGGGGAAACGCGAGCAGCAGCAACATCGACATTATCCAGCGAGCACAATCAAAAATCCTGAGAACTATCACTGGGGCACCTTGGTATGTTCGGAACGACAAAATCCACAGAGATCTTGGCATTCTACCCGTTAAAGATGAAATATCAAAACAAAAAGTATCCTACCACACCAAGCTAACTTCTCATCCAAACCAGCTCGCCAGGGGCCTAGCCAGGGTTTCCAACCGGACCCGATTGCAACGAAATGACCTTCCAGCTCAGCAATAGTTATTAGAGCCCTTTAATCTTGCGTCAGTCATCGTGACTGTCAAATAGCTTTTTAATTTAAGATTTTATATACTTATTGTTAGTCTCAAATTAGAGAAGATCCAATAAATAAAATGCATATGTAACAAAAAAAAAAAAAAAATTAACGGGTCGTATGACATATTGACACTATTTGTCAATAAGGTGAGTTTTTTCCCAGCCTTATCGTAATACTGTAGAAGGGTCATGCCACCCTGTCTATGGGTACCCGATTCCTGTTCAATGACATGCATTGGTCGCTTGTCACTGAACGTGAAGTCAAGACGACTTATTATCGCGTCGAAATTCAGTACCGTGCCGAATGAGGACAGCACGGCGTCGGCGGGGCCCCTAATCTTACTTCTAATGATAATAACCGCCTGGTAGTGGCGCGAGCTACCATCATACAGTCTGAAAATGTGGTAAGCGGCCGTGGCCACCTGCCGCCAGGAGACGTATGTTTCCTGTGCACCCGCAAATTCGGGCAAGCATTTTACAGCATCTAAAGGTTCATTACATGGTACATTATCATCTATTTGAATGGCTGTGTATGTTTTTATTTCTCCGGCCGTTGCTGGTGCAGTACTTACTGCGGCCACCCTGCCGGCCAACTCCTTGATTTGTTGTCTTAACCCCTGCTCTCTTATGTGGTTCTGAACGGCCTGTTCTGAAAGGGCATTACTAACTGCTGCCTGTATAACGGACCATAGTTGCTCGGGATCCATGACGTCTGTAGGAGGGACGGGGGGCCGGCGTATTGGGGTTGGGGCGTGGACTTGCCCTATACTCTCGGACTCGGAGTCGCTTGAGGATTGTTTTCTGTTCCTATATTGGAGAAACGGATCACTCATGGGCAGTTGAATTTAACTGCACAGAAACCCGTGCACGTAAGCAAAAGCGCTGCACAAACAAAGACAAAGTCGAAAGACTTTGGGGGTCGTATTTATATTCAATATGCGGGACAATAAAAACACCAACAATGTCTGCAGGGTGACAGAATGTGAGGCCGCTGCATAGCATTATAATTAGTACACAGTAAAAAAACAATCACTAAAATGGCAGGCGAATTAGCGATGCGCCGTTACACAGAAAGAAAAATTATGGGGCATAATTTAAACTAATAAATTTATTATTTTGTTAAATAATTTCGCATTAAAAATTATGGTAGTTTATATTTTGTTTGTTTAAGATCTTGTAAACAACACCAAAAGAAATAGTTTTTCTTGTAATAAAATGTTTACTGGAGTTATTGGGTAAATTTCCTCCACCGGACACAGTAAAAAATAACCTAACTGTGGCTGTTAAATTATAAAATTATAAATACTGAGATTTTTCAAAAACTCACTTCACACTCGTTTGTTTATATATTTTGAATTTTTACTTTGTTGTTACAGGGACAGAATTCAATGCTTGTTTTTCCTGAGACTTTACAGTGGTCCGAATTATATAAATAATTTTGGTCGAAGACATTAAAATTTTGGCCGAAGGGCCCACTTACATGTTTTGTAAATTGTGTGTTTGTTTCGCAGCTGCGTTTTTCCCGCGCCGTCGTCACCTTTAAACTTCTAAGCTAGTTTTGTTTTATCCGGTAGGGTAATAAGTTACCACTAGTTGAGCGCCAATTAGCTTAAGTGGGTTTACCGCAGTTAGTCCCTTGCTGCAGTCCCGTGGTAGATCGCCGGTGTGTCGATCTACGTTAGTACGTGGATGGTAGTTCTGCGTAGCTCTTGCAGGTAGGTGGCCGATTTACGTTGGTACGGGGATGGTGATTCCGCGTAGCTCCTGTAGGTAGGTGGCCGGTTGGCCGATGGTCAGCTTTCGTCCACTGAAGACTTGTAACGATTATGCTGGAAGGGTAACTGCCCTCCGTTCACTGCTGGCCTAGAGACTCAGTCAGTGTTCAAATAATAAATGGATTAACGGCGGTTGCCGGAGTTTGCTTGACGAGCGATGCGCTCTTTATTGGATCAAAATCAGAAGTGAAACTTAAGGCTAACATAAATGAACTTCATAGCGGCCACTCCAATGGGCAGTGCTTGCCGGCTATGCATAAGCATCTGGCCAGAAGCTGTGTCAGCAGTTTGGCCGGCGCTATGTTGTTTACGTAAACAATGGTGAACGACTTTGGTTTGGCTGGCCACAGTTAACTTGTATATACAAGTTCATGAAACTGGCCAGATCACTATGGGTCGTTTGACCACTTTTTTTGGCCAAAACTCATTTTTTAAAAGTCGTTAAAATAATGTTTTTTTAACCGCTATGTATTAAAATAACATTGATATGTAATGTTACGTACAGAAATTTTTAACAGAGCGCTTCGCTGTAAAGTTATCAGCTGTTAAAGTCAGCTGTTCCACAAACGAGAAATGCGAGCTGCTGAGTTGCTTGTTTTTAGTGAAAGTTCTTAGTCCTTAAAACAGTACAAATAGACGATTTAAGTGAAGTTTTAGGAATGCATTCTTATTCGGGGGTGCCACAGAAACCGTTCCGCACAAAGTAGGTTGGAATTTACATAGAGAAAGGGTTGGACATTCGGTTGGAATATGGGTGGAACGGTTTCTGTGGCCCCCCGATTATTGTGGTTTGTAATAAGTGTTTGTGAGTGTCAACTATAAAAATTGATTGTGGTTTCCCTATAATCTTGTGTAAGTTCTAACCTTAAAAAAAATAAAAGCTTGTTGAGAAAACTAATATTTAAGTAGAGTTGTAAAGTGATTCCAGTCGTTTCCACTTTTTAAACTTAGTTCATGATGTAGAGTAATCAATCCTTGTTATGTGCTTTTAATATAAAAGTGCAGTTTCCCGCAGTTACTCTAAAATTTAACTTTTAAGACTGAGCCTTTGGTAAGGAAAATTTCCACTTTTAATGGCCTGTGAACGTCAGTTACGATAGGATGTGAAACGAAATAGTACAGTCATTTTAGTTAAATGTTTACTTTTTATAATAATGAAACACCTTTTTTAGCTTATATAAAACTTTTTTAAGCATACTTACAGTATTTGGTATGAAATGTACTGAACAAAACATTAAAAACGCGATTACACTTAAAAAAAATGCTGGAATTACCGTTTTTTTCAAAATTAAAAACAAAAAAAAAATAATAATTTAAAAAATATTTTCAGCTAAAAAAAAAAAAATATATAAAACATTTATTTTTACACCAATTTTATTTTAAAATACTTTCATTTTGTTAATATTGACATAATAAAAAAAAAAACTCAAAAATGTTGCTCCGTTTTTAAGTTATTAAATAATGCCTCAAAAAGTGGTCAAATGACCCATAGTGCAGATGTTCAACAATTTTGAACATATGTGTAGATATT
The DNA here is from genome assembly GCA_018150695.1 of Drosophila oshimai. NCBI lineage: Eukaryota > Metazoa > Arthropoda > Insecta > Diptera > Drosophilidae > Drosophila > Drosophila oshimai. The sequence goes on along the minus strand of JAECWM010000291.1, from coordinate 251,763 downwards.
TTCAGTACATTCAACATTTATAAAGGCCAATTTTCTCTAGCGTTTAAAATGTGAGCACTATAGATTTTCGCGGCTTGTGGGCGTTAAAAAGGGCGTGGTAAGGTATTGAAACATTGGGGTATTTAGAAGTCGGTGTGCAAAATTTGGTGGTTGTAGCTCTTAAAGTGCCCTTGATCTCGACGTTTGCACGGACAGACGGACGGGCAAACAGACATTTGCAACATTCACAGTATTTATTTACGATTCTCGTTTTAAGTACCGGAAATAAACCCAATAAAGGTTGAAGAGGACTCGTGTTATGTCCTAAAATTTGGCTGAAAACTGGGAAGAAATAAAGGCACTCGAAAATATACGTCTGTCTGGTTCGCTTTATTGGTTGAGAAGATCGAATTCCGTTTTGGTGCGGCTGTATAGCGACCGCCACAAAACGTTCTCTTATGCGTTAGGTATTTTCAGATCTTAAGTTTCGTTTGGCAATCGATAACTTGTGACGCGAGAACATTATTTACTGCGGTTGATTATTGAGTTAGCGTACGCTAACATGCCGCCCCCTCTTGCCATATGGCGGTCCTATAGAAGCATCCCTTCCAACTTAGTGAGGCTTCTGATGGCCTCTTGAAGTTGACGAAGAGTTTTGGAGGGGGAAGCACTGCTTTGGTGTTGTCGTTGATGAGCCGAGCTTCGGGATTTTGAGCGACTCTTCCTGGTTTCCTCATCGGGTCTTCTTGATATTGTCAGGCGTTCTGCGACGCTTGACTTTTTCTCGATCTTGGTGGTGTTTCCTCCTTCCTTCTTGGTGCGTCGGAACTCCGTGTCAAGGTTTGCATGCAGCAAGGTGTGATGAAGGTCACCGCATTTGTGGCAGACCTCTTTGGAGTCGCATTGGTGCACGCGGTGCGTTGTGGCAAAGCAATTGGAGCAGTAGCCCAGTCGTCTTGCGGCTCGTCGTCGTTCCAGAGTGCCCAGCTTCAAGAACTTTGCGCACACTCGCAAAGGATGCCCCTTCTGGCACATGCGGCAGTTGTACATCTGTGAAAACGAATGTTGCATTAGTACTGTGGACTACTAGTAAGGGAAATCAGCAGAGAGGACGACGAGCATGAACAAAAGTTGCTACTGAGCCTGAGAAGGTGGGTTTGGTTTTGTGGGGAGTACAACCAGCTTAACAATGGGTCGAGTTAATTGGCCGGTTTTTGTTTGTAGGTCAACTACGCGGATATTTTGATCTCGGCCTGGATGTAATCGAATTACTCTTCCGAGACGCCACTGCGTTGGTGGACAAGCATCATCCTTGATGATGACGATGTCATCTATTGACAAATTGGTGGTGGGATGTTTCCATTTGTACCTTCGATGGAGCTCATGAAGGTATTCATGTCTCCATCTGGCGCTAAATTCTTGATGAAGCAGTTTTAGCTTTTGCCAGCGGTTGGTAATGGACAGGGATTCGTTTGGATTTTCAGGAAGTGCTGTTAATGGGGCTCCTCTCAGAAAATGACCAGGAGTTAGAGGTAGTAACTCATTGATATTAGATGCGGGCATGCACAGGGGTCTTGAGTTTAATACTGCTTCTATTTTAGCGAGTATCGTCGAGAATTCTTCATAAGTAAAGATGCGGCTGCCCGCCGTTCGAGTGAAATGTTTTTTGAAACTTTTAACAGCTGCTTCCCAGAGGCCACCCATGTGTGGAGCATGGGGTGGTATAAACTGCCACTCGAGCTCGCGGCTGCTGTATTCGTCTGAGATGTGTTCACTGGAGGACTTCATAAACTCCCGCCAATTTTTTGCGAGTTCCTTGCTTGCGCCGATAAAATTCCTTCCATTGTCCGACACTAACTTTTTGGGTATACCTCGTCGGCTGACAAAGCGTTCAAAAGTTTGCAGGAATGCTTTTGAACTTAACTCTGAAACGGCTTCTAAGTGTATCGCTTTTGTGGAGAAACAAATAAAAATTGCGACATAGCCTTTGAAAATGGTGTTTGTTCGGAGTGTTGACGCTTTTAAATTAAAGGGTCCTGCAAAGTCAATGCCCGTAACTGTGAATGCGGGCGAAAATTGAGTTCTTTCAGGCGGAAGTGCTGCCATAATCTGGTTTTGGGTATTTTGCCTGAAGCGGGTACATGTTACGCACTGACGAATGCATGCTTTGACGTAGTTTGTTAGTTTGGGAACAAAGAATTCTTGGCGAATAGCTCTTATCATCAACTGATTTTGTGCATGAAGTAGAGTGTGGTGAACGAAATTGATGAAAAGAGTTGCCAATTTGGATTTGGGTGGTAACAGTATGGGAAACCGTTCTTTATAGGGGATGTTTGCATTTGCTAGTCGACTATTGACTCGAATTTGGCCTTCGGAATCCATGATCGGACACAGCGTACATAAAGGGCTTTTGCTTGGTAACGGAAGTTTGTTCTGCAATTGAGCATACTCTTTAGGGTAAAAGAGGCGCTGTGCTGCTATGATTAACTTTGTTTTGGCTTCTTGAATCTGTTGTGCCAGGTTCTTGTAGTAAATCGCGTGTGACGGATGCCAGCGCAACATCCTAGCTGTTGCCCTTAGGGCTCGTGAGTAGGTTGTGAATTGGGTGCAAACATCAAAGTGTTCCGCCTCTGTAAAGTATTGTTGCACATTTTTCATCTCTGGAGGAGATGTAGAGGGGGGTTCGCCGCATGGCCAGTTTTCTTCTGGTGCTGATAGCCATTCTGGCCCTTGCCACCATAGACGCGAAGCTTTCAGCTCAGCTGGGGTACACCCACGAGTTCCTAGATCTGCAGGGTTTTCTTGGGACTGAACGTGGTTCCATATGGCATTGGGAGTTTTTGCCTTGATTGTGGCTGTGCGATTAGCTACAAAGGTTTTCCACGCACTTGAAGGTTTTTGCAGCCATGCTAGGACGATGGTGGAATCTGACCATAAGTAAGTTTTTAGTTCCGGAAGTTGAGTTGATTTGAGGGTATGTTGTACTAGTCTTGCTAGTAAGTGAGCTCCGCATAATTCAAGCCGTGGTAGGCTTATCGCTTTCAGTGGAGCTACTTTGCTTTTGGCAACGAGTAAATGGGATTGGGCGGTTTCTCCAGCGTATGTCGACCGTATGTAGATTGTGGCGCAATATGCTTTTTCTGATGCGTCAGAAAACCCGTGCAGTTGAATGTCCTTTATCGGACTGTAACCAATCCATCTTGGTATGCTGAGCGTCTTAATATCTGGTAACGACTCGAGGAAGTTGTTCCACGTGGCCAATGTGGCTGGCTTGACACTCTCATCCCACTCTTGACCTTCTTTCCAAAGGGATTGGAGAAGCAGTTTCGCTTGTATGACGAAAGGCGTAAGCCATCCTGCCGGGTCAAACAAGGTGGATGCGTGGGATAAGATGGCTCTTTTAGAAATGGCTTTGCATGGGTTGGGGGCTTTGATGTTATACTGGAAAACATCTCTTTCAGCATCCCATTTAATTCCCAGGATGTTGGTTGTGCTAGCTTCTGAGACTTCCAGAAAGTCGCTGTCTAGCCTGTCACCGACGGGAATGTTTTTTAACAGGGTTTTGTGATTTGCAGTATTTTTTTTGAGAAGAAATCCTGCGGATTTGAGAGCGACTATAAGTTGGCCTTGAGCGGTTTGAGCGTCCTCGAGGGTGTGATCTCCTGACAGTATGTCGTCGACATATGTTTCTTGCAGGAGAATTTTGCTGGCCATGGGATAGGTTGTCTTGCAGTCCTGGGCTAACTGTTGAAGAGTTCGGATTGCGAGAAACGGGGCGCAGTTGACTCCGAACGTCACCGTATTGAGTTCATAATCTTTCATCACACTGCTTTTTTGAGGGCGGAAGATGATGCGCTGGAACTTGCGATCTTCTGGGTGGACTAAAATTTGGCGGTACATTTTCTCAATGTCGCCGTTAAACACAAATTTGTATAGCCTCCAGTTGAGCAAAATTCCTAATAAGTCACTTTGAAGTACCGGACCTTTGTGAAGAACGTCATTTAGTGAAGATTTTGTGGAAGTGCGGCGAGAGGCATTAAATACCACGCGAAGTTTGGTGGATTTACTTTCTGGTCTGACGACCGCGTGATGTGGAAGGTAAAATGAGAAGTAATTATTCTGTCGTATAATCTCCATGGGTTGGGTTTCTGTCATGTGACCCAGCTCCAGGTATTCCTCCAAGACCCGGGAGTATTGGGAGGCTAGCGAGAAGTCTTTTTGTAAAGATTTTTGAATGTGAAAGTATTGGCTCATTGCTGTATTTCTAGATGGGCCTAGAGTGATTGTCTCTGGAAATTCATTTTTGAATGGCAAGCGTACCATATATCTGCCGTCCGGTAGTCTTTTTGTAGTATTCGCGTATAGGTTTTCGCAATACTCGTCACTATCGGATACGGGTTTGGGTATGGAAATTTCTTCGACTTCCCAGAGCTTTTGCAGTTGTGTGCCAATATCTATTGTGTGTTCTACTTGAGTCGAGAATGAGTGGGTGTTTGAAGTAAAGGGGAGCGGACCACTAACTATCCATCCAAAAACGGTAAGTTGAGCGAGTAGGCTTTTATCCAGGGCACTTTGTATCCCTTCTAGGATTATACGGGGGGTAATGTCGCTTCCTATGACGAGATCGATTTCCGCGGCCGTTGAGAAGTTTGGATCTGCTAGTTCTAATTGGTCTAGAGTTGCTGATCTGGGTTTGTTTACGGAAACGGACGGAATCAGATTAGTCAGTCTTTTCAGTACAATTGCTTCCATAGGGATGTGGCACTGATGTGTCGCGTTGGTAAGCGTCAAGTCGCATATTTTGGAAGATGAGCTAACGAATTGCCCTCCCATCCCCGATATATTTGTATGAAATGCTCTCACCGGCAAGTTTATCCTTTTTTGAGCTTTTTCGGTTATAAACGACTTCTGGGAACCTTGGTCTATTAAGGCACGAAGGCGAATCATTTCTTCTCTGTGTTGGACGTATACTATTGCAGTGGGAAGCATCACGTTATGATTTTGACCTGCATAGTGCGCTCCTACTGATTCGGACTCTGGGTCAGGTGTTCTTGGGGGAAAGTGAAGCAAGGTATGATGCTGCTTATTACACGAGTTGCATGTTTTGGAACTCCTGCATTCGGTAGCCATATGGTTATAGGCTAAGCATTTGATGCATACCCTTTCTGTTTTTGCGTATTGGAAACGGTCTTGAGGAGAGAGAGTTCTGAAACCCGTGCACTGGCGTAAGTGATGAGATTCTTTACAGTATTTACATGCTGTTGGTATGGTGGCTGCATGCACTAAAGTGGGGATTTTGGTCTGAAACTTATTGCTGGGAACGAAGCTTTTTATTGGAGTGATAGCTGATAGACGCTCTAGCACTTCAATACGGGATGTAAGGAAGGTTGATAGTTGTTCCCAAGTGGGCAATTCTTTCCTAGACTTGAGGGATTGCTCCCACAACGACAGGGTTAGTTGGGGTAGCTTTGAAGACGTATGAAAGACTAGGAACGGATCCCAGTTTGTGATTGGAACAGATTGGGCCGTAAGCACTGCAAGGCAACTGACAATTGTGGCTAGGAGTTTCTGGATTTCCTTATCACTTTCGGTGTAAATGCGTTTGATTTCGAAAATGTTTTTAAGCTGCGTGTCTACAATAAGTCTTTTATTTTCGTATCTTTCGCCTAACGCTTGCCATGCTGCTTCGAAATTGTCATCGCATAAAGGAAAACGCTTAACAATTGTGCTAGCTTCTCCAAGAGTTTTATGGCGCAGGTGATACAGCTTTTGTGCCGGGGTTAGCTTGGGATGGTTTATGTAGACGGCTGAGAACATGTCTCTAAAGGAGGGCCAGTCTTCATAATTGCCATTGAATGGCTCTGTGTCACAGACTGGGACCTTGATATGATTTGAGCTCGCGAGATCGTGAAAAAAGGCATTTGAGCTCTCTCGACTTTGAGACGGGTTTGCTGAAGGTATCTCGGAGAGAAAACCTTTAAGCATGGCTTTAATGCGGAATAGTTCCATACACACATATACATAACTGAACACACTTATAAAATTCAAGCTTTGTTTTTTTGTTTTTGCAAAAGAACGTGTTTACACCAAGCTACAAAATTTCAACAAACACTTAGTAAAAAAGCAAGTTTATTTTTGGCCAAACAACATACATAATTAAAAATCAACTTTTATTTGGAACAACATACACAAGTTTACACTTTGCTTAAAGATTTAAACAACATTTATATTTGGGAAAAACACACACATGCATTGCTGAAACATACACTTATAAAATTCAAGCTTTGGATTTACCGAAGAAAACCTACACGTGTTTTACGCTTACCTACAAAATTTAAACAACATATTAAAACTCAAGTTATTTGCAAAAAACACACACACATAAAAGTGCATTTTATCAGTTACTCGAAATAAATAAAAACGTGTTAAAGTGCACTTCCATACACACATATAAACAACTAAACACACTTATAAAATTCAAGCTTTGTTTTTTTGTTTTTGCAAAAGAAAACCTACACGTGTTTTACACCTAGCTACAAAATTTTAATACACACTTAGTAAAAAGCAAGTTTATTTTGGCCAAACAACATACATAATTAAAAATCAACTTTTATTTGGAACAACATACACAAGTTTACACTTTGCTTAAAGATTTAAACAACATTTATATTTGGGAAAAACACACACATACATTGCTGAAACATACACTTATAAAATTCAAGCTTTGGATTTACCGAAGAAAACCTACACGTGTTTTACGCTTACCTACAAAATCTAAACAACATATTAAAACTCAAGTTATTTGCAAAAAACACACACACATAAAAGTGCATTTTATCAGTTACTCGAAATAAATAAAAACGTGTTAAAGTGCACTTCCATACACACATATACATAACTAAACACACACTTATACAAGTCAAGCTTTGGTTTTGCAAAAGAAAACCTAAACGTCGTTACACTTAGCTACAAAATTTAAACAACACATTAAAAAATAAAAATTTTGGGCAAATAACACACATTTACATCCGGTTCGAAGGACCATGAAGAGAACTCGTGTTATGTCCTAAAATTTGGCTGAAAACTTGGAAGAAATAAAGGCACTCAAAAATATACGTCTGGTCGGTTCGCTTTATTGGTTGAGAAGATCGAATTCCGTTTTGGTGCGGCTGTATAGCGACCGCCACAAAACGTTCTCTAATGCGTTAGGTATTTTCAGATCTTAGTTGGTATTTTTGTACATGAGATTAAATACGAACAAGGTATTATTTGGTTTTAAGTTTCGTTTGGCAATCGATAACTTGTGACGCGAGAACATTATTTACAGCGGTTGATTATTGAGTTAGCGTACGCTAACAAAGGTTATTTATTCGGCAAGTCAATAGATACCTTCGTTATTCCTCTTTTGAAATAGTTTTAATTGGCTTGTTATTTTAACATATTTATTTGCGATACTCAAAGAGTAAGCAAATACTGTAAACGTTAAAATTTCTGTCGGTCCGTCCGTCCGTTCGTAAAATCTAGAGCAACCAAATTTTGCACACAGACTTCTATATACCCCACGTAGATCAAGTTTGTTTCAAAACCCGACCACGCCTCTTTTAACGCCCACAAACCGTGAAACTCAATGTTAGAGAAAAGTGGCCTAAATAAATGTTGTTTGTATTGAAAATATCTACACAGTTATCTAAAAATTTTGAAAATCTTGCCATTTTCAAGATATTGTGTATTCAAGTGCGTTAAAAATATTTATTTTAATATTGCGCTCGAAAGTAGGCTACACTTTTTTTTAAAGAGAGCGTTTTTTTCTTGTTTTCTTTTTTTAAACAGGGCAATGAGTATCGCAAATCTGATAGTCGGGAAACCCGACTATAGCGTTCTTTCTTGTTTTGACTTTGACTTTGTCAGAAAAAGTTGACTTCCGTTCCATCCATCAGCATGTTTATTGTCAATATTATGAACACTGAAACTCGATGAACCCCATCTTTTGCACACAACAAAGAGATACAAAAACCAAGAAAGAACGCTTTAGTCGGGTTTTCCGACTATCAGATTTCCGGTACTCATTGCCCTGTACTTTCAATATACAATAATACATTTTTAACGCACACAAGTGCGTTCATGTGTACAAACACAATTTCTTGAAACTGGCCAGATTTTCAAAATTTGTGGATACCTGCAGAATTTGCGATATTTTTTTGAGTATTGGAAATAATTATGTTAAAAAGGCTCGGAAAAAGTTTTTCTTCTATTTTTTTTCTGCAACTTATCTATTGCGACGCCCCGCGTCAACCTGATTTCAAAAACTAAATGACCTTTTTTTAAGAGCTAAGTCGAACAAATTTGTGCTTATACCATTTGTGCAACCACCACAATCATAAAGAATTTTCAAAGTCCCAAAAAGTTACATATAATTTTGCTTAAAATGTTGTTCAAAGCGATTAGGTTGGTCAGGTTGATTGTGCCAAGACCCTTAAAAAACATGTATAAGATGAGCTTACTTTGAGCTTGTAAATTTCATGTTATCCCTTCAAAAATAATCACTACAAATGTGAATCTGAAGTAAAAAAATAACCGTTCCTAATAACATAAATTTGTTTAAAAAAATAAGTTGGCCTTTTTTTTGTCCTTTTTTTACATTTGTTGTCCTTTTTTGTCCTTTTTTTGGCTGATCTGGCCTTTATATTGAACTGTCTGCTGGCAGCACTGGTGTAGTTATCTACGCTCGTGCCTTTATTTTAGCAGCTCGGCCACAAGTTTCAATTTCTTTGATTTCGTTCAGTGTATAGAACTATTGTCTGTGGAACAAAAAAACGACGTCAGGCAATAAAGGCTAATATACCTATTATGACTCGTTGGCTATGTGAAAACATGGTGCTCATCAAGTGCGCTGGTTATCTAAGGCTAAAAATTTGCAGTTCTGTTATGACGCGTGTCTTGAGGTCGCGGACGAGATGAAATCGTTCATGTGAGAAATTTAAAGGCGGCTTAAAGAGGCTTATCATCTGTTTTAGCGCAGCTAAAGATAGTTTTCGCCAAGCGGATGATCTCCTTTCAGCTCTGGACACTCTGAAAACTGTTAGAGGAGTCTACAAAAAAGCCGCTTGTGGTAGGCCTAAGAGGAAAACTGCGACTCCACTGTCAGGTGACCAGCAAAACACTCTTATGGATCAGCAGTCGATCTCAGCAGCCCCTCAAATGTTGTTGAGATCGGCAGCTAAAAAAGATTCGGAATCCGATCCATCCACAGTGAAGTGTATTCAAACAGCTACGCCTTTAAACTCAGATTTTTCCGCAGTGGTTTTACAACCAGTGAATCCACCGAATACAGTTAGCGTACCGCTACAAGGAAATATTGAGGCCATATTCTACCATATGCTCTGGCGAGTTCTGGCCGGATGATTTGGTGGTAAAGGAGTTCGAAGCTAAAATAAACAAGAAAGAACGCTATAGTCGGGTTTTCCGACTATAAGTTTTGCGATACTCATTGCCCTCCTTAAAAACAGCTAGCTAGCCCTCTTCAAAAAAGTTTAGCCTACTTTCGAGCCCTATAAAATTTTTTAAAGCACTTGTATACACAATTTTTGAAAATGGTCAGATTTTCAAAATTCTAAGATATTTGGGTAGATATTTTCAAAACAAACAACATTTGTAAAGGCTTTTCTCTAGCATTAAAAATGTGGACACCACGGAGTTTCGCGGTTTGTGGGCGTAAAAGGGGGAGTGGTCAGGTTTTGAAACAATCTTGATCTGCGCTTTGCTTATAGAAGTCTGTGTGCAAAATTTACTCTTCGAGTATCGCAAATAAAAAGAAAAGGCCCGTGGAAATTAGACTTCCCAATCGTGGCCAGACAACTGTACCTGCATCAAAAAATAATTTGTAACCTCTTACTTTCCTATCAGAATGCAAGAGGATTGCGTAGTAAGCTAACTAAATTGTGTTCTGACAGCCTTTCAAATGTATCTCATGTTATTATGTTTACGGAGACTTGGTTAAAACTGGAGATTCTAAGCTCAGAAGTCTTACCTGGTAGGTACACAGTATATAGGTCTGACCGTCCTTCTAGACGTGGGAGTGGAGTCTAAATTGACGTAGACTCAAAACTCACTTCAGAAGAGGTTTTTTTTTCCTGTAAATTTATATATGATATATCACTTGCTCTTATATTGCGCCGTCATCCGAACTCCAGGATTACTTTAGTCCTAGGTGATTTAAATATACCTGGGGCTGCGTCGTCCAGCGATGAAAAATCTAACGTCATACCACCTATCGCACAACGGCTTGCTTGACATATCTTTGTCTCAAATTAACCATGTTTGAAATTCATTAGGTCGCCTGCTAGATTTGTGCTTTGCCTCTAATCCGGAAGGAGTGTTTCTATCCGGGGTACTCCAACTTACGCATCCTGAAGATCCATAACATCCAACTTTTGATGTGACAATAGACACGGGTATCGTGACTGAAGGAAAATCAGAAAGGTCAACTAAATGAATACACTGTATTCGTTAAGCAGACTTTCTGACGCTTAATAATTTTATATCTGCCTTTGTTTGGTCCGACCTCTACTCATGCATAGACGTTGCTGATGCTATTAATATTTTTACACCGCAATCAAATCATTTTTTATTTCTTGTGTTCCGGTGTACTATCCGTCTTTCTTCAAGAATCCACCTTGGTAAAGTAAAGAGTTGACACACCTACGAAATGTTAAGTCCAGACTTTATAGGAAATATAAAGAGTCCGGTTCTCAAAGTTTTTTTTTCCAAATTTTTAAGTACTCCGTCAAGATTCACCGTGCTTAACGCACAGTGTTATAAAATTTTTTTAAATTCACTGTAAGGTCGAGGAAACAGTTTATTAATTTTGTTAATACTAAGCCTAAATTAACTTTTTATCCTTTCTCGCTTTATTTCGAAAACACGACGGCAAACACAGATCAGGCAATAGCCAATCTTTTTGCCCAGTTTTTTCGAACGACTTATTCTACTTCAGCTCATTCAACACACATTGGATGCCAGCAATTTTAGATGTATCCCTAATTTGTCGGCTATTTCTAAGCTTTTTGCACTTGCAGCACTTGCAGCTTTCTCGGTCAGCTATATCAACACGGATTTATGAATAGAAGATCAACACTCCTTCTTACCAGCCATTCCGACTGAATAGCTTTCATAACTGGTGCTGTGATAATTTACTAAATTTAAACGGTCAAAATGTAAGCTGATGACTTTTTGTAGAGTAAATCCCAATTTAGCAACTTACACGTTGAGCATAAACTTTTTGGATAGTATAACTCAGGTTGACGATCTTGGCGCCTTGGACCCAAAGCTAAAGTTTTCAGATCACATTTCGTCATGGTGAAAAAAGCCAGGGGTGTCCTTGGATTTATAAAAAGGTGGTCGAAAGAGTTTGATGATCCCTGTATCACCAAAACCTTATTTATTTCGTTAGTCCGGCCTATTTTGGAGTATGGGTCGACCGTCTGGAGCCCCCAACATAGGACACACAACTGAGCCCCTCGGTCAGTTGAGTATTGGTGTATTCTAGTTTTTTTTTTTTGTTTGGCTGTGGCTGATCACTTAGGCTTATAAAAACTAACAGCTGTAGTCTCTATCTGCAAGGATATATTAAGTTCGGCTTGCGGAAATTAGTTTTCCTTCTTGTTTTACCTTAGTTTCATCCTTAGATTGTTAAAAACACGCATGAAAAATATTATGGCGAACTTCCGAAAGGTGTAAAAAACTCGTTTTTCCGGAAATAGCGTTGTGAAAGTCGATGCCCACGATCCAGAAAACTGTGGGAAACATTTGAATGACATTTTTTTTGTATGTTGTTAAGAAAGCTTATACCCAGTGGACGAGTAGAATTTTTTTTTAAATTAAGTATTTTAAATTTTTTTGCAAAACTACAAAAAAAATTGTGATTTTTTTGAATTTTTTGTTTAATATCTTGGTACTTGTCTACATTTTTGGACCTTGAACAGCAAAGGGGAGACGTTGTGAACCAACGTGGCGTGACCACAGGTAGCAGGAAAAAAGGGTCATGAGCAGCCTCTACAAGACGGAATAGTCAAGTGAGAAGAGCGAGTGCATGTCGTAAACGCGCTGCGATGATCAAGAAAGAAGGAGCACAAAGATTCAGGCATTGCAGGTTGCGGTCTAGGGTACTTAGGAGTCTGTGCGTAGAGGTAAGGTGTGTAACCAAGCCTTCAAACTGACGTTAGCTTGGCGTTTAATCTGGCGTTAAGCCCAGCCTTTAACCTGGCGCTAACCATAGTGTTTAATATGACGTTTAGTGTTTCGTATAACATGGCGTTAACCGGGCGTTTAATCTGGCGCTTAAGCTGGCGTTTACCTTTTCGTTTGTCTGGCGGCTAACCTGTCGTTTAACCTTTAATCTAGGAGTATAGCCAGATCTGTTTATTTTTCGAACGATCTTTTATTTTGCACGTGTTTCAAAGTTCGCAACACAGATGTTTCATATGTTACAATTCGTATGGAACAAAAAAGGCTATAGTAACAAATAAAGTGAAAACTTCAAAATATAATTTTTAATTTATTATTGTCACCAACAACATTTGACATGGAATATTTCTAATTTCTGGCCCATTTTATGCAATTTTAGAAATTCCGGCCGATCTTGATGTGCAAACCTCACCGCATTCTCTTAACTGGGCACCGAATGACATTCGACGAGCTAGAGGTTATGTTAATGTCTAAATACGATGGCAGAGTTACAACTTAGTAAAGCAGATATTTATTTCTTGTATGAGATTGAAAAAGCCCCAACGAGGACTTTATTGGAAAGATAGCGGCCCTGTCCTTTCTTAAGGAAGCTATTGAATGCTTCGTTAATGGGCATGATCAGAGAGCGCATCGGGAAAACATACAACAAGTAATGAAAGCTGGCACGCTTCCATTGCATTTTGATATTACACGTATTTTTATTTTTACTTGCGTAAAAACTAAGCACCTTTAAAACTGTCACCTTTACATTCCTACCAAAATATCAGGTAAGAATCTTTGTTTTTTATATTTCAATATAAAAAAGCTATGATCCTCTATTGGCTGAGATAGGTCAGGCCTTTGCCAATTCACACCACAACGAGAAGAGAAGCTAAATTCGGCGAGCTAAATACCGGTTTTGATTATCACAACATTAAATTGTGACAGCAATATACATATTTTATTTTAATAGATTTTAAATTAAGCAGAAAATGTTGAATAAATAAAATGTTAGTCGATTCGAATAGCAGCTTTAAGATATGCTCGTCGAGATTTCAAAGTCGATCTGATTGGATATAAGAAAGACCTAAGACAATTTTTTTAGCTAATAGAGTATTGAAAAGCAGATCACATCCTTCTGTTTTGATTCTTGGGCGGACGAGTGGTCATATTGGCAACATAAGTATCCATACGGGATTTCCGACTATAAGATTTGCGATACTCATTGCTGCTCGATCTTTGTCTTGCGCCACCTATTGCCAGATTGACAAAACACGCCACGTACTGAAAGTTTGACATACATATGTGCATGTAAAATATGTATGTAGACTAGATTTAAGGCATAGCCAAATGTTTTATAACTTCTTTTTTATTTATTAGAGCATAAAATGGTTCAGAATGTAGTAAGACAGTGCACATTATGGTGTCCCAAGGTAACAGGTAGAATTATTATTATTTTTTTTAATGAAATAGCTTACTTTCTATTTTCTTTCCAAATGACCTTTTGAACATAGAAAATAAATATTATGGCGATTAAATCAGGACAACCCGTGCCGACTTGATATCGAACATAAAATCTAAATTTCTGCACAGAATATGTATTGAAGATTACTAGAAAATCGAGTTTATTTAGGTCATAAAATAGTTATAAACACGAAACATTATTATGTATATGTCGGAGGGTGTTTCATTTTTCAAATAATTGAATGTCCAGCAGCAAGTTCTGTTCGTCTTCCTAGCGCTTTCTAAACTACTTTCCCAAGTCAGTTTCCGATTTTATACTTTCTATTCAATTCTTGTTCTTTGTTAGTCGTCTCTCTCTAACATGTTATTCAGCGCCTAACGAACAGACCTCACCTGGCAGCAACATATTGCTATCTTGCTCTGCCATGCTTTTCACTCAATTTCTAACTCCTTTCGCTTTCTTCAAGAAAGTCATTGCTATCATAAAACTAAGGAATTCTAACAACAAGCAGATTTAAGCAGGCCCTGCTTCACTTGCTCTGACAAAGCAAATAAAGTAGTCCCCGATTCATTTGATTCGACATATACATACATATGTGAAAACACATTATTCTACAAATTTTCTTTTTAAGGTTTGTTTTTTACAGTCTGGATAAATCTTCCGGTGTTCTCGTACGCAGTGTAATAAAAATTGCTTTTGTTCCTCTTCAACTGTGATTAATCCATGAAACTCTTGCATCATCTTAACCGCTCTTTCAGCGGTATCATTGACTGCCCTTAGCATTGAAACCTTTTTGGTTCTTCGTTCAGAAAACTATCACCAATTTGAAGCCGGGTGAACAACGCTTTACTTTTGACTGATACGAAGTCGTAAATGTTTTTGAATGTAAAATAAAATTAAAGAAAATTATTAATTTATTTAACCCTTTCGTCCCCAGCGTTGCCTGTGAGCAATTTCAAATGTTTAACGGCTAACGGTAATCGTTTCTTCTATTATAGTCTGCTCATTCTTCGATTTTATGGTACTTTTATGTGTTAACTCAAAGTATAAACAAAAACATTTCAGTTTTGAAATCAGTTGACGGAAATATTTTCAAAAAGCTGAACATGCGTCGGCGAAAAAACTGATTTTTGCCAGCTAAGACTTTTTAAAAATGAGTGATTATTTAATTAAATTACTATAAAAAGGGTAAAAGTAAATATAAAATATTGTTAATCAATAATTTAGCTAAATTATGGTAAAGTTAAATTATATTTATTTTCAATTTTAAAAAAATATCCATACAACAAGTAACGCCCACTAGCGCCAAAACTAGTGGGCGTGGCACTTTAAAATTTTTGCTCAAATACTTCTAAGGCCAATAAAAAACGAATAGAATAAAAAAAAAATTTTAATTATGCAGGGAAAAAGTTGGGGATGAAAGGGTTAAAGAAATAGAAGATAAAAGCAACCATACCTATTCATAAAACTTACAAAACAATGAACCACAGAGTTCTTCTTTAGAAGGGATGTAGCCTTTCTTATGGGTTGATGGATTCTTATTGGTTAAAATTTCAACCATTTTTATTTTTATTTTCATTTCTTGCTCCACTTCGTCATCAAATACTGATAAGACAGCTATTTCATCGGTTAAATACCATAAATGCTGGCTTTATTTCTGTAAGGCAGCTGTTGAGACGTTTGTACCGATATTTTCATAAGTCTTCATTGACTTCAAAAATCACAAATCCTGATAAGGTGCTTTTACTGCCAAAATACATTGGAGCCATGGCTTAACATAGGATGTCACGATGAACAAGAAAACATCAAACAATGCCTCCTTATTGTTGTTGTCATTTTCAGTTGAGCGCTAAAAAGTGATATTTTTAGTGAATAAATTGACCTCGCCATCAACCGGGCTTGATGCATGGCACCGGGAGGTCGAGTTTTGAATTTTCGGTTCTTATCTCCGCTTAAAAATATCACTGAGAGCTCAATTAATTCTCGATAGTCATCTCGGACTATATCTATGGTCAATTCAGATTGGTAAAACTTGATCATTTTTTCTATTCCGGAAGCAGCCAAATGCAGATTTAGTTTATCTCTATAGCACTGCATTTTACTCAGGTCGAGACTCTTCCAGTTGTGTCGGAATAGCACAGCTATTAATTGTTCCTTGTTTCCATATAAAATAACAACTGGAAGTCGTTCTTCTTTTGATTTATGAACATCTAAAGCAGGCAATAATTTTCTATCAAAATGAACAGTTATAAACTCTGGCATCTCGTTTTGAAAATCATTTTTAATGGATTCCGCGCGCTCTTTGCGCTTTAAGGTGCGAATTCTTTGTATTGAGATAAGATAAGTCTTCTTGAAAAGGATGAGATTCATATGAATATGTTGATGGGATTAAATCTGCGATATACTTAGATCGCCGTTTCTCTTCCTCAATAATTCTCAAGCGCGCCCTTTCCTCTTTATCGGTCCCTTTTTTGTCTACTCCACCTAAGTGACCCGGACGACCTGGATACTTGGATGGCCCGCAAGCGGTAAACTCATTCCAGACATAGGCGTACAGACTGCTACACTTGCGGATACTGTAAAGGGCCACATTTTTTATACTACCAGTTAACATAAATATGTGTGAAGGTGAATTGAGTTTCAGAAAAAACACACCAAAATAAAAACGAAAATCAAAAAAAAAAACGACCTGGCTCCCGTTGCCGTTGCAAAAAGGACTTATATTCATTTGTTTTCAATAATTAAAGCGCATCGGCGTGGGCGATATCAAATAAATTGTCAAAGTTCCTGACAAATTCTTGTCGACGCTGTTTAAATACGTCTTGGGTTTTCTGTGCAACTTGTTGCAAATTCCTCCAAACTTGATATAAACTCACAAGTTTCTTAACACAGTTGGGAACAGATTTCGTAGGTATACGAGCTTTTTCCCAATATATAATACACTCGCGAATACTGAGATTTGCACTTTCATCAACAGTTAAATTCACTTGACGAATGTTGTAGAATAAAACTGCTAAGACTTGCTTATTAGAAGGAAGTTTTAACCCGTTAGTTGATGTTTTGCAACACCTATTAAGAATATGTTCTTTTTAGCACTGCGTAATTCCACTGACATGTTGACCGAACGAAAACTATGCGTTTAGTGTAGAGGAAAGACGATATAAAGAATTGCCCACCGCCCGTTTGAACATGTCGACCGTAGTAAGCAAGTATTGACAAGTTTAGATGTAAGTCGGCACGGGATATCGTAATCCTGCCTTCTCCAAATTTAGTTTTAAATTGCCTCAACATTATTCAAACAAAATTAGAGGGTATGCGTCAATCTTAAACTTAAATTTTGTTCTATTTTTTTAAGATACAGATAATCTGAGCCAAAGTTGAAAAATATTTCCCATTTTTTAGTTTTTTATTAATAAAAAAAAACTACTACAGAGATTCAAACCAATTTAACACAAACTCAACAACAATAGATCGCAACTAAAAAAAAATATTAAGTGGTTTAATTTTTATCGACCTTTAAATATGCCAACTTTTCGTAGGCACTACGTAAAAGTTTATGAAAAAATCGAAATCAAACAAATTTTTTAAGCACGGGCTTAGCTTAGTTAACATTTTTAAAACATAAAAAATTAAAAAAAAATTTTTAATTTAATTGAATTTTTTAATATTTTAGCTCTTAAAATCATAATTCAAAAGTATGCAATTTATTTTAAATAATGTATCTCAGTTACCAAACAAGAAAATTCCAAGAGTTTTGGATACTTTTAACGTGTGCATAATTTCCAAAAATGGACTTTGACAGTTTTGTTTGGCTTTTGAGCATGCTCAACGCCTTACTTTAAAAATTCATAAAAAATTAAGAGTCGCACAAAACCCGCGCCCCTGGGGGACTTGACAACTGATCAAATAATTTTCTTTTAAAGTTTTACTCAAATCGCGAAGGGTACTTTTTTGCAGGTTTAAAGCAAAGTATATTTTTATAAAATAAACAGCTAAACTTATAGATTTTTTAAATTTTTAAAAGATGTTTTTGGAATAATTTCAATATTATATTTTTTACTTGCTACGTTAGGTATGTGTGAAACTTTTGTTAATGTTTCGTATTGCTGTAGGCAACGACATTTTGGCTGTAATTTTCAAAAAGTTGTCCACTATTTTAAAAATAGCTTAAAGTATTCTAAACAAGATCCCATTTTAGTTTTATTAAATTTCTTAAAAAAATAAAAGGTATTTTTGGCCAAAATGTGAAATTTCTGGCCCACAGTGCTCTGTAGAAGTTTATGAGACAATAAAAAAAAAATAGATTTTTTTAAGTTGCGAAACCCACCTAACCCCTTAATGCAATTTAGCCCTATGAGAGATAACCATGGCTACAATTTTAATATTCCGGATAACTCTGAAATAACTTATCCTGTTAACAATGTTGATGCTTCTCAATCAAATTCCACTACTGTTGCCTGGCGGCCTGATCTAAGCATCTCCATGAACCCTGCATCCGTGCAATCTAACTCTGATGCCCGCGCTTCCCAATCAGATCTTGCTGCTAAACTCCAAATGAAAAGTCGTTGAACGTGCAACCATCTTCTTCTATTAATAATAATTCCTCCAAATGCAATGCCGTTGAATGTCCAACCTTCTTCTTTAAAGATTTTAAAACCCGGGCATTATATCCAATCCAATCTAATCCAATCCTAATTTCGGTTGTAACGAACTGATTTTGTTTATCTGCTCGCAACTGAATTGTGCGGCTAGCTCAGAAGATTGTGCGTTCGTCCCACCAAATCTATATTAAACGTGACCACTGACCAGAGATGGGTGTTCCAGGGTGTCCAGGGTGTTCATACCGATTTATTGAACCAGTGGCCTTTAGATTATGGCTGCTGGCCACGATCTCTACAATTATTCCTCCGCTCTCGCTCTGCTAAGCTTGTTGCTCTGGGCTCGACTGCTGCCCGCTGCAGGGGCTTCTCGCTGTCCTCGACGCCTTGCTGCTTGCCCTGCGAGATCCTCGTTTCGCTTTGCTGCTGCCCGGTTGATCGCGGGGTCTCAGCCTCGTCTGCCTGCTCGTCCTGGATGTCCGCGAGGTCCTTTTCTCGCTTCACTGCTGATCCCGGTTGGCAACGAGGTCCTCGTCCCGCCTGCTCGCTTGTCCTGGCCGCTCTCGATGTCCTCGCCGTTCCTCGTCGCACGTTCTGGGGTTCTCGAGGTCCTTGCGCCTTTTTTACACTCGTCCTGGCCCCTCTCGATGTCCTCGCCGTGCCTCGTCGCACGTCCTGGGAATCTCGATGTCCTTGCGGATCTAGGACACTCTGTAGTCGGCCTTTGGCTTCTAAAGCATACGCCTTTCGCCTTATGCTCTTGACTCCCCGTCCTTCTGGACCATCCACACCTAGATCGCCTCAAGCCAGTGAGTCTTTTGGGTCGATCCGGTTCAAGGAATCTCTCCTTCGAGTCCTGCCTCTTAAACTACGGAACATTCACACCAGGATCGCCCTAAGCCCGTAAGTCATTGAGGTCGACCGCTGATTCTAGGATTTAATCCTAGTAGTTCCTGCTTACTTCTTGTCTGCTGCTTGTTGCTCGTGATACTGCCGCCCCCTGTGCACGGGTTGGGCCTCCTTTTATAGGCCGATCTTGTTCGTACCTAGGTCTCCCTGGTGTCAACATCACATTTATTTGTGAGAAATTACCCATATTTATCCTACAACGGCTAACATCGTCCCACTTAAGCAGCAGGTTATGATTTTGTTGCTACAAAGTTGAACTAAAAACAACAGAGAAATATTTCATCATTTAAAGTTTCTATATCTATCAGGGGTGCTACGGCAAACTGGGGCGATTTTGAATTCAGCTTTTTGTCAAATCGCTGAAAAATTTCCTTGGTGCCACGGAACTTTGATCGATTTCATATTTTTAGCTAACTCACAAACCATTTCGAACTGGACCCGAACTGGCACTAAATAGCTAACAAATGCCTTGTACAAGACTTCTTGCACTAGATGAGCTGCGCAGGCGACAGGCGATAAAGGAAACCATAGAGCGAAGACGCTTAAGAGACTCCTTGGACCCATTTTCCAAATCGGACGAAACGTTTGATTTTGTTTTTGTTTTTGGTATTGTTTTTGGTATTGTTTATGGTCACTTATGTATGTAATTTAGCTAATTTCTGTTTTTTTTTCTTCCCCTTCCTATTCATCAGCTGACATTTTCAATCGTTGCCACACTAGGAAAAATAGTATTTAAAACTTTTTTTTTACAAAATAAATGGGAAAAACGCGCTTGACTAACAAATTAAGAATGACAACTTATTTGTTATACTTTGTTACTGCTTTTAAACACAATCATCTGTGTTTTACCACCATAAAATATGTTTCGCTTTTCGAACTTAACTAGGTGGCACCAGTGAAATGCTATTTCGCTATGTTTGACAATTTTTACAAGCCAGTTTCTAAGCAATTTGCTAAAAACATTATTAAAAATAATAATTGCTTGCAAAATGTAATTATTTTGATGCAGAATTATCAGAAATTGAACCAGCTTTTTTTTTTTTTTTTTTTTTTAATTTAATTTAATTTATTAAAGTTCTTCCTAACGCTACAAGTATAAAACTTATAATTTAATGCGCTAGTCACACAGGACAAGTTAATTTGTAATCAATATTTTAATTAAGTACTACAACAAATTTAAATTATACTTATATTAAAGCTTAAGTTAGGGTCGCTTTGTTTTTTATGTTATATTTGAATCTTTTAAATGTGAAATTAGTTTATCTTTAAACTGCGCTGCGCTGCTAATACTTTTTAGGGAGTTTGGAAGTTGGTTCCATAACCTTATAGCGTTTATAAAAAATTGCCTTTCAGAGAGTAGTGATCTGTGCCTTATCTGAATAATAATGTTTGCTCTTCGCGATGCGGAGAATCTAAGTGTTTCATAGAGATAGCTTGGTTCTTTATTAAAAATTAGTTTTTGCAAGTACACTAACACCCTCATTTTCAACCAGTCTGCCAAGTGTAGTTCAAATATTTTGTAAGCAAATCTAGAGACGTGATCAAATCGTTGCAAATTAAATACAAATCTTGCAATACTGTTGAACGCTATTTTAATTTTGTGCTGGCTGACTGAATCACAGTTCGCAAACACTTCGACCCCATAGAATAGAGTTGGGACCAGGCACGATTTGGCTAGTAGCAAACGTATATTTGTGGGTAAAGAGTTTTTAACGGAAGAGATAGATCTAAGTAACCCATACGTCTTTCCTACAGCTGCGTTAACATGGTCACTCCAGCTCAGCGTACTGTTGAAAACAAAACCCAAGTTGGTAGCTTTATCAACGTACTTAATACGAATGGCGTTTAGAATTAAGGGCTGGATCAGATCACTGTTTATTTTATTTTTGTAAATTATTAGGCACTGGGATTTCGCCGGATTAAGTCCTAGGCCGTTATTTTTGGCCCAGTTACTAATTTGGACAAGTTCACTATTACATATATTTACACATTCATTTATTCTAGTTAGGGGACGACTCACATACATCTGGACATCATCTGCATACATATGAACATTACAATTAGACAACACGGAGGGAAGGTCATTTACATAGAGAGTAAACAATAACGGACCAAGAACAGAACCTTGAGGCACACCACGTTTTAGAAATACAAACGAAGACGAGACATTTGACATTACAACAGATTGACGACGATTAAGTAAATACGAGGACATGAGTTTGACGGCTGTGTTTGAAAATTGAAATTGAGTTTTCAATTTGGTATATGGCTTGTTAATGAAAACCCTTTATTTTAGCTGTATTTACCCAAATAGCTGACACATTTGCTAGCTGTTTTAAAACAGCTAAACACAGCTGAATTGAAGCTCCGTAGCACCCAGGAATTGAAATCAAGCTGAATGTGAGCTGAATGGTTTGCCGTAGCACCCCTGTATATCTGGCTAGAGGTGGAAAAAAACCGATTTTTGATTAAATCGAGTTTTTTTTTTTTTACGCGCGTAGTCCCACGGCTTACATACCCGACCAACCGACCGGGGGGCGCAGCCGTGTATCGTACGGCACGATTCGCGAGAAGATAAACGCGTGTGATGAAAATATAAGCAAAAGTCCGAGGAAAATAGTAGGATCTAATTTTGTGCTAACGAAGTTAGTGTAAGTCGTTTTAAGAGCGGCAGAGAATCAGAATTTGATATTAAAGGATAAAGTCTATTATAGTCAGAACATAATACTCTGAAAGGCTCATGCAAGTCATAGTTAGATTTACAATGGTTTAATAATAAGCCAAAACTCTAATAGAAAACTACAACAAGAAGAGGTTCGAGGAACTTATTCAACTAGGGAAGAATTCACTTAGGATCGTTACCGGATTATTAACCGGGCACTGCAGACTGAAAAGTCACCTAGGTAAGATAGGAATAACCAGCAGCAGGACTTGCAGATTCTGTGACATGGAGGACGAAACCTCTACACACATCATCGCAGACTGTCCGGCCTTAATAAATATAAGATGCAGAACCTTAAGATCGAGAGCTCTATCACATGAGCTCTTAGGAAGAATCAACCCATCAAAACTCCTCGACTTTGTTCTAGGAAATGGGTTGACATCTGAGCTGTAGGCTCCGAATGGGAGTACAATAGATCAAAACAGGTCGCGGTACACTAACACCCCAATAATATAATGGTAATAAGGGTATATAATTTCTAGTTAATCTACTTGGCACAGAAAAGTTAAGCCGACCAACCAAGTCGGCACTGTCAATATCACCATGAATAAGATTATAAATAAAACAAGAAAGAACGCTATAGTCGGGTTTCCCGACTATAAGATTTGCGATACTTATTGCTACTTTCAAGCGTAATCAATTTTAAGCCCCCTTCTCAAAAAAAATGGTTAGCCTACTTTCGGGCGCAATACACATTTTTTACGCACTTGTATACACAATTTCTTGAACATGGCCAGACTTTCAAAATTTTTAGATATTTGGGTAGATATTTTCAATGCAAATAACATTTATAAGGGCCACTTTTCTCTAGGATTAAAAATGTGGACACCACAGAGTTTCGCGGTTTGTGGGCGTAAAAAGGGGCGTGGTCAGGTTTTGAAACAAACTTGATCTGCGCCTTGCTCATAGAAGTCTGTGTGCTTTGGTGGTTCTAGCTTTTATAGTTCCCGAGATCTCGATGCTTGTGCGGACGGACGGACAGACAGACATTTGCCCGTTTACAGTATTTGCTTACTCTTCGAGTATCGCAAATAAATAGTACCAAGCATCGTTCTACGGTTAGCTAGGGAGGGTAAATTAATTAAAAGTAATCTGCTAGAACAAGAAGGTAAGTTAAGGTTTGCAACCCAGTTGAGGTTGAGGTAAAAAGTTTTTCTGTACAGATTCAATGCGATCTATATGTACTCCGTATTGGGGACTACAGACGGGAGCCCCATACTCTAAAATCGGACGGACTAGCGAAGTAAATAAGGTCTTAGTGACGTAGGAACCGTTAAATTCCTTCGACCATTTTTTATTGAAACCAAGCACTCCCCTGGCTTTATTAACCATGGACGAAATGTGATCAGTAAACTTAAGTTTTGGGTCCAGAGAGAGAGAGAGAGAGAGAATTTTTAAAAAGGACTCTTTGTGTCCTGCCATTCAGATAACTTAAATCAATTGGAAACCCTAACAAGTCAAGTTTCCGAACTAAAAGTGAGTGATTTACAGAGTCAAATGCTTTACTAAAGTCAGTGTAAATGACATCTGTTTGAAAGCTACTTTTAAAGCCCTTTATCACGAATGAGGTGAGCTCCAAAAGGTTAGTAGTTGTTGATCTTCTTTTCATAAATCCGTGTTGACACGGAGATATTACTGACCTACAAAGGTGCTGCAAATGAGGAGTAATGACATTTTCGAAAAGTTTAGGAATAGCCGACAACTTAGAGATACCTCTATAGTTGCTGGCATCCAATTTGTTACCTTTTTTGTGGAGAGGAATAACAAATGACTCCTTCCAAATAAGGGGAATTTGGTAGGTTTCTAAAGATAAGGTGAACAATTTGAGAAGGGGTTTGCATAGGGCTTCCGCGCAATTCCTAAGCACGCAGCCAGGATTTCCGTCGGGACCTGGAGAGTAAACAGGCTTAACACGTTGAAGGTCCAAAAATAAAGAGCTTTCGTTTATGGTAGGACTGAATATAAGGTTGGACGTGGACATGGTGTAAGAATAAGGCTCTACTGGATGTGCTGAAGTAGTATTAGTCGTTTGAAAAAACTGGACTTCATGTCTTTTATGATCGGCTTTTGCCTGATCTGTGGTTGCCGTCATGTTTTCAAAATATAGCGAGGAAGGATAAGAAGTAGATTTACGCTTGGTGTTAACAAAGTTTTAAAACTGTTTCGGGTCCTGCGAGAACTGAACCTTACAACGATTTAAATAATTTTTATAGCAGTGCGCGTTAAGCACGGTAAATTTTGACCGAGCACTTAGATATTTTGAAAAAACTGATTGAGAACCGGAGTCTTTATATTTCCTGTAAAGTCTGGACTTAACATTTCTTAGGTGTGACAACTCTTTACTAAACCAAGGTGGTTTACTGGAGATTGACGGATAGTACATCGGAACACAAGATTTAAAAAATGATTTAATTGCAGTATAAAAAATTTTTATGGCATCAGCCATGTTATTGCATGAGTAGAGATCGGACCAATTGAAGTCAGATATAAAGTTATTAAGCCTAGAAAACTCTGCCTTACGAAAACAATGTATTCGTTAAGTTGACCATTCAGATTTTTCTTCTATCACGATACCCGTGTCGACTGTCACATCAAAAGTAGGATGATATGGTGATACCCTGGATAGAAATACGCCCTCAGGATTTGAGACAAAGCGGCCTAGTGAGTTTCGAACATGGTTTACTTGACTCAAAGATATGTCAAGCAAGCCGTCAATAAAGTCATGTTGTGCAATAGGTAGTAAGACATTTTCATCTGTTGACCACGTAGCTCCAGGTATGTTCAAGTCACCTAGAACTAATAACTGATCCCTATCGGACAGCCTATTTGAAACGGACTGTTTCACAGAAAGAGAATTTAAGTACTGTTAGAGTTCAGAAGTCGGCGGAATATATATCAACTTTCCCGGAAGGGTCAGCTTTATACAAATAAATTTAATATAATTAAATTCCTCAAAACGTACCTCTTCCGACGTGAGGTTTGAGTACACGGCAATTAAGACTCCACCTCCCCGTTTGGAAAGACGGTCAAGCCTATATATTGTGTACTTACCGGGAAAAACTTCGAAGCTTAGAATCTCCGGCTTTAACCAGGTTTCTGTAAACACAATAACATGGGATGCAAATGAAAAGCTACCAGAATACAATTTAGTTAGATTGCTACACAAGCCTCTTGCATTTTGATAGGAAAGAAGGAGGTTTCTAGTTAGTTTTTTGAAGAAGAAATAGAAGAGGAAGATGGCACAATGGTCTGGCCACGACTGGGAAGTCTTATTCCCGTGGGCCCTTTCTTTTTTTTCTTAGCTTCGAATTCCTTTACTACCAAATTTTCCGGCCAGAATTTGGCAGAGCATATGGTAGCAAATTGCTCGATTGGGACAGTGATCTTGAAAGATGAAATTTCCCTAGCATAAGAGAAGTTAAATTTTTCCACCTTAACGTTTTCGGCTTTTGTTTTGTCTTGTATCCGAGAAACATATTATTTGTTTCTTTGGTGGAACCACCGAAAGAGCTTTAGGTGGTGCAGGTCGTGCGTCTGCAGAACCACCTATGCCC
Source organism: Drosophila oshimai (assembly GCA_018150695.1). Classification (NCBI taxonomy): domain Eukaryota; kingdom Metazoa; phylum Arthropoda; class Insecta; order Diptera; family Drosophilidae; genus Drosophila; species Drosophila oshimai. The sequence goes on along the minus strand of JAECWM010000291.1, from coordinate 226,314 downwards.
GGTAGTCCGGACTCAATATTCCCTTGTGGCGGTATGTTAACTAGGTGGATTCACCAACTGTGAAACCACTACGGACAAATCGGAATTTTCAGGATCTCCTGTATGCATACACTACGCTGTGGATTGATCGGGTTCCGAATCTTTTTTTGCTGCCGATCTTAGCAACATTTGAGCGGTAGCTGAGTTCGGCTGCTGATCCACGGGAGTGCTCTGCTGGTCACCTGACGGGGGCTGCGGGGTGTTCCCCTTTGGCCTACCACCAGCAGCTTATTTGCGCTGAGTGTACAGAGCTTGGAGCAGATCATCTGCCTTGCAAAAACTATCTCTAGCTCCGGCAAAACAGGTGATCAGCCCTTTCAAGCCGCCTTTAGTTTGGCGCATGAACAATTTCATCTCGTTCGCAACCTCGAGACAGGCGTCACAACAAAACTGCAAATTTTTACCCTTACTTAGGTCATCACTTGTTCGGCCAGTAAACTAGCGCACTTGGTGTGCACCATTTTTTCACATAGCCAGCAAGTCATTTTAGGCTGGTCAGCCTTGATTGCCTTCTGGCATTTTTTATCAACACAGACAAAAAATGTGTCCATAATTTTGCTTAATCGGACCACTGTACCAAATGAAATAAAATCGAAACTTGTGAGCTAGCCGCTAAAATTAGAGCGCAGATAACGCACGCTTAGAAGTTTCGAGATAAAGGGTTAGAGAGCGCAGTGCAATGCAGTTGATGTGCATGCAAAAACAACAACAACGATTGGACCTGCGTGGGACGGATAACGCACAAAAGAAAGACAAAATAGAACGCAACAACAAAAACACAAGAGAAACTTAAAGTTTAAATTGTAAATTTAATGTTATGCACAGAATAGAATAAATTCACTCGCGAAGCGAACGGAATATTAAAGTATATTAATTAAGAAGGCGATTTATATGTTTTTATTTATTCCCACCGTTGGGCTTACACGACCAACAAGTAAAAATCGGAGCTCAGAAAAAAAACACGGCCGTTCACTTTGAAAGTCCAATGCGTGGTTATATTCTTGGTGATGGAATTATAATATTATTATAATTCAAAACAACCCGAAAAACTCGATTTTTCTGAACAAAAATTTAATTTTTGCCAATTTGATTTTGTTTTAAAATAAAAGTTTGTCCAGAGATTGCGATTAAAGGCGTCCTCGCCATTAAGACATAATTTGCCCAGCCTTGCAAGAAATTCGCTTCGACACGCAGAACGTTGCTAAAACGCGCTAAGATTTTTGTGTTAAGGTTGTCTTAAAATTTTGATTGTGATACCACCACTTCGCTCTTCAAATTTTTATATATTTATGTAGATGACCACCTCGTTCATTTCTTCAGAGGAATTAGCGGCTTAAATTTTTCTGTGTTATTATCGGGGTATGAAGTAATGGACCAATGTGGACCATCCTCTGCTGAAGAATTTGCGGTTTTTGTTTTCATCGGTGGAAAATTTTCAAAAATTGGCTAGTACAGTGCTCAATATCCCAAAAATCATTAAAAACTAATCCATTTTAAGAGTTGGCTTCAAAATGTTTTATATGACAAGTATGAACTCGCTTCTACTTCCAAGAATTCAGGCCACAATGGTTCAAGACAACCCCTATCGTCAGATGTGAACAGTAAAGCGTCCACTACATAGGTGGGAAAAATTTTTTTTAGCGTTAGATTTGTTAATGATAATAATAAGCGTTTTCTTTGCTTTATTGCTAATGAAATTACTTATTTGCTTAATTGCTCTGCCCCATTAACATAGATTTTTTTCCAAAATCACAATATTTTTGAAGTGAAACTTCTTTAGGCGCATGAGGGTAAAATTTGTACAAATGAAACGTCAAGAAACGTTTCATTTCATTGAAAAAGTCGAAAAAGAGAGAGAGAACGATCGAGAGTGATTGAGAGAGAGTAAGACAGGGCGAACGTAAAAGCGAAAAATGTATATGTATATCCCTGTCCCTCTCTCACCGCTGACGAACGTTCTCTCTGTCCTCTTCTTTCCTCTCTTCGCTCTGAGCGCGCTCGCACATGGTGCGAATATATAAGGTGGTCTCGTCCGCTTTGCTGAGGACGTTAAATATGTTTACCTCTCTGTCTCTCTCAATCGGTAGAATGAGGTACCTAAATAGAGACTGGCACATGGTGAAACTATATAGGTGGTCTCATCAGCTCTGCCGAGGACGTTATTTTTCAGCACTCTCTCTCCGCTCTCAGAGAGACAAGTGCAAGAAAGAGATAGAAATAGTATTTCTTTCAAGAAAGAAGAAGACAACGAAGAAAAATGCGCTACACAACCTCTTTCGACAACGTTTTACAAACGACTGGCACAAATAACGTCCTCAAAAGAGGGCAGCTCTCGCGACGAGACCACCTATATTGTTTCACCATGGACTGGCACAAATAACGTCCTCAAAAGAGAGCAGCTCTCTCGTTGAGACCACCTTACACATATAGTTGCACCATGCGCTCGCACAAAGTTGAGAGAGTAAAATCTAAAAATAGAATGAGCTTGCTTGTGCGAGAATACGATTTTTAAGCTAAAATCATTTCTGTGACATCAGTTAAGCACAATGCCTAAAATTGTGGTGCGAGAATGTGAAACAATTAAAAATAAAATATCTGTTAGACGGCCAGTTAAAACATCAACACAACTTGTACGTGAATTCAGAGAGCGAAAAAAGGCTTTAAAAAATGCAGCTAGCCAAGTGTTGAATATCTCATCGTCCATCATTACAAAAACTAAACCAAAATTCCAGCAGAGTGTAGTCGTGACTACAGAGCTACAGAGACAAAAATATGAAGAAAATCCTCAACCTTTGTCTTCGACTTTACCAATTGAAAAAAATAATACTTCAACAGAACGTGTTCGTGAGCTTAGAGCAAGAAAAAAATTATTGACAAACCTTTCAGAAAACATTATTGAAGATTTTCAAACATCATCAAATATTATTAATGCTAATAATAATAACAACAATAATGGTAATAATAACAATATTAACAATAATGGTGATAATAATAACAATAATAACAATAATAGTGATAACAATAACAAAATTAACAATAATGGTGATAATAATAACAATAATAACAATAATGGTGATAATAATAACAATAATAACAATAATGGTGATAATAATAACAATATTAATAATAACAATATCGAAGATGAAAATCAGATTGTCAATAATAGAAATAACACGAGACGTATTAAAGATGATGATTTACGTGTAGAAGATATAATTAGTTTCTTGCATCAACAATTACTTCCATACAGCCACAGAGGTGCTGCTATTCTTGGTAATGAGAATAATAAAATACCACTTGTTTTGGGTGGTGACTTTAACACTAATTTTGCAGTTGATAATTCCAAACCATTAATTAACTTTCTAGAAGTTAATTACTCTACAGCTGAATAATAATTCCAAGCACACCAACTACAAATTCAGGAACGACCATAGATGCTATTTTTACAAGATATTTACATAATGTTAAAACACTAACTTATATTGCATATTTTACGTATCATAATGCTTTAGTCACAACAATACCTATAGAAATTGCGTCGAACAATGTAAATATAGAAGAAATAAATTAATAAAAACTAAACTTATAATTTATATTAATTTTCAACACTTTTATTTTTTCCCTTCCTTTAAGTCTCGGAAATCTAAAGTTTTAGATTTGTATAAATATAGACAAGACTGATAAACAAGTTCGCCAAAGAAGTTTCACTTCTGACATGTGTACTTTGTACGCACGCACTTTTTTTTATTTAACAAACACGTTTGTTAGGGGTCAGGTGGGTTTCCCGGGCAAAAAAAAATGCGCATTTTCAACAATTTTTATTTGCGATACTCGAAGAGTAAGCAAATACTGTAAACGATCAAATGTCTGTCTGTCCGTCCGTCCGTCCGTCCGTCCGTTCGCACAAACATCGAGATCTCTGGAACTATAAGAGCTAGAGCCACCAAATTTTGCACACAGACTTCTATAAGCAAGGGCCACGCCCCTTTGAACGCCCACAAACCGCAAAAATCTGTGGCGCTCTCATTTTGTATGCAATCGTTACGGTTTTAAAAGAAATATAATGATATGTGCACTGTCTTACTACATTCCGAACAATTTATGCTCTAATAAATAATAAAGAAGTTATAGAACATTTTGGTATGCCTTAAATCTAGTCTACATACATATTTTACATGCACATATGTATGTCAAACTTTCAGTACGTGGCGTGTTTTGTCAACCTGGCAATAGGTGGCGCTAGTTTGATGCCTTGGGTAATATATGTAAATGTATAAAGGCAAATTGTGTATACAAGTGCGTTGAAAATTTTTATTGCGCCCGAAAGTAGGCTAAATTTTTTTTGAAAAGGCGCTAAAAATTGATTGCACTCGAAAGTAGGCTACACTGTTTTGAAGAGGGCTAGCTAGCTGTTTTTAAAGAGGGCAATGAGTATCGCAAATCTTATAGTCGGGAAACCCGACTATAGCGTTCTTTCTTGTTTTTTTTATATAAAGAATGAAATATTTTATAAAAACTTTTAAGTTTCGTACACATACATATTAAATTAATAATTTTTGAATTAAAAAAAAAATATATTCAGCGGTCAGCCAGAATCATCGGAAATCAAAAAACCAAATTTTTTGTTTTAGTACAAGCCTGAATCTCGTAAATGAACGAAGGAAAACCAAGAAAAGGAAAAATTGGATTTTTGGGAGACTTTTTTGCAAAACAAATTCAAATTTTGGTGAAATTTTTAAAATTGTTTTTTTTTTTTAAATAGTTGTCAACGAAAAAAAACCCTTCGTTCATTTACGAGATAATCATATCTCGAAGGCCTGTGCAAAATTTCATCAAGATCGGTTTAGTAGTTTCCGAGAAATCTTGACAACCGAATTTGAAATCACAGTATTGAGAAAATCGCATTTAAAGTTTTGATAAGCAGTGCACTTGACCTTGTGCGCGCACTTTCTTAGGACTGTATCTTCGAAACTATTATTCGAATCGACTTAAAGCTCTGGGACAATATTTTTGAGATTCTATATTAATTTATGAAGCAATAAAAAAATAATTTTTTTTTTTTTGCGAAACCCACCTAACCCCTTGAAGCATACTGCTTTTTACGTCAAATAATTATAGAGTTTTACTCGATTTAACTCGATGTTTGAAAAAATCGTAAAAAATCGATGTACCGAAAAAAAATTGAGTTTTTCTCCACCTCTTTATCTGGCACTCTTTTTGATAGAGCCCTGGATATATCCATTTGGCCGGGCCATGTAATCGTACATGAGTACGTTTATAAATCAAAAACACAGTCAGTCGAAAACTCTGCCACTACTCAAAATGTGTGCAGCTTATTGGGCAAGCTTAATAAGTTGTAAATAAATAGTCAGGCCTGTTCCAGTTTTCACTCGGAAGTGGATTTGATAACATTTGCGGATTTCCCTTTTACATTGTCGAATTTCCCTTCTTCATTTGGGGATTTGTTTTTGAATTTCCCTTTTGTTCCCAAACAAAATCAGCTGACTGGCAACTTGCCACTTTTGACAGGAGTGTTTGACTTCTTTGAGTTTTGCTGCCTTGAGGATGATTTCATTTTGTCCTGCTGGTGTCCATCAGCCATGGGCATAAATGGTTTACTAATTTAACGCATAAAATAGAAGAAACAAAGCATTGGCGGCCACAAATACAAAGTTTTAAATGTTTGTTTAAATGTTTCGATCAGCTGTTCTGGTGGCAGTGTTGTGAAACCAGAGTTGCCGAAGCCGATAAAAAAAGGTCCCAGCCACACGTGTTTACACAATTATTTCATTAAATTAAGCGGTAATAAGCACAAAAACTCTTTTAAATTTAACTTAGATAAAATACCTTTCTAACCATTTCTAACCATAGTAACACGAGCACAAAAGAGCTTGCTTAAAATAAATCCCAAAAAAATACTTTTTTTTTCGTACCATGACAACCCTTGCATTTTCTCTCCAAATTTGTTGGAAACTGGAACAGAGGCGGCGGATTTGTCAAAATGCTGAAGGTTAGAATCGAACATATTTTGAGGTGCAGCCGCAAAATAATTTTTAATTGGTCAAATATGTTGTTATCAACAATATTAAATATGCAATAATGTTCTTAAAGCATCAAAGAATAAGGAAAAAATATCATTTGCACGTTAAATTATCGCAAAGTATTTTTAAACGATTAATTTCTGTGCTTGCGGATCTGAATCCGTCAGCCAAACGGCTGGCGGAAAGTTTCCGTGAGGTTTCGCTCGGAAGTTAACAGAGAGTTAACGGAGGGAAATTCATTTCCGTGAGGATTTTTCGGAAGTGAATGTTAGAACAGGTCTGGGAAATTCGAATCCGTGCGAATCTTTCGGAAGTGAAAACTGGAACAGGCCTGAGTGTCTCCTTTGATGCCAACGTGATAGCTATTACGGATACCTGACTTAACTCTTCTGTGTCAGACTGTGAAATTTTTGCGGGCAATAAATACTTCATTTATAGACGTTACCGACCCTCTCGGTGTGCATATTGCACTTAAGTCAGACCTTTCCTCCCAGGTCTTGTCCACTCCCGATGCTGGGGATATGGAGTTTATTGCCAAATTGCAACCTATTTATATGCTGTATGTTCCCCCAGGTGCAGATGCTTCGCATTATTTCCGGCACCTTACCGCCTTTTAATATATCTCCTCATCTGTTGACGATTCAGATCACCTAACCGTATTGGGCAACTTTAATATTCATATGCCTATCTTGGTCAACATGTGTTGATCTCACTTAGTTACTCGCGATCAGAACGAATTCGTGGACGGTCTTATTGACTTATCACTTGGTCAAGTTAATTCCATTACCCAATCAAAATAGCAGGTATTTAGATCGCGTATTTGTATCTGACCTGTGTGAGGTCATCATATCACGAACTACTCCTTTGTCCACTCCAAAAGACTCCCAACGCCTCTGCGATACCATTGCGGACTCGATGTTTCCAAAAAGTCGATTTCTCGCAAATGTCGTTATCCTTATTCCAAGTTGACTGGTCGCACATAGGGAAATTTTGAGCATGTAGGGCGACAAAATTATTTTATTGCTTCTTATGGTAGTAAACCCGATATAATATGCATATTTGATACTTTAATTATTCTGACACAAGATTTGCAAGCGTATTGGTTCATATAAGGTAAGACACCAATATCTCGAAAACTAGACCCAATCCAAACAAACGGATTTCACATTTGAGATCAGGGCACCAATGTACTTTACGAACTGTTCTCCTCTTTACTTTTTTGTATCGCGAAAGAAGCTTTTTGCCTAATATTATATTACAGAAACAATACTTTGCTTACTTATTCACACAACTTTTGCACCTGATTTTCTCGCAAAGTGGAGCAAGGTGGACCTTGATTTTTTTTTTACAGCTAGCTGGGTAAATTATTAATCGATTGTCATAGAAAGAATTGCTTGGACGAACTTGGAAAGGTATTATTTTCAGTAATGAAGTAGAAAAAACCAAGGAAAAATTGGGTCTATCTTTGACGGCCTTTAGCTGGTCGAAATGTAGACATTGAAGGTAGTTTTTTTAAAATACTATAAAACAAAAGTCTGTATTTTCAAAATCCATAACTTTCATTATTTTTTTAACTTAAAAGATCAAATAACACCACTTTTAATAGTTGTATTTTTAGAATTGCCTACATCGATTACTCGTAGATCAAGTTTCGGCTGGCTCGCAGGGACGCACGGACGCACTTTTAGAAAATTAAGTTAGTACCTTTTGTTCGTTTGGGTGTCTACTTTTTTTTAGAAGTGATTAGTTTCCTCATTGGTCAACTTAAAAAAAAAAGACTTTTGTCGTCCTAAATGTTCAAAATTTCCCTATGTGGGTCGTTTATAGAAAGCGTTCAAATTTTAACAATATACTGTATTCGTTGTTTGATGATACTGATGATAGTTCCATCCTCCATTCGCAAAAACACAAACAGCCCTCCATGGTCATCCAAACACTTGGCTCACTTAAAAATATTAAGACCAAACTTTATAAGAAGTTTCCGAAATGGACTGCAATCTGATTTTTCCAAATATCTAATCTAATTATTTCCAGCACAACTCCGAATGTTACAACAGCTACTTCTTACGCTGCATACATGAGTTTCACAGCAATCCTATGCTATTTTACTCCTTCGTAAACTCAAAGCGCAAGTCCAACATGTTACCATCATCACTTCAACTAAATATCATATCTGCGTCAAATGACCAAGGAATTGGTAATTTGTATGCGGACTTCTTCCAGTCCACTTATTCTTTAAATAATCTGATGTCCAATTTCAGTTACTACTACTAGCTTTCTCGTACTGATGAAGATGAAGTTTTCCGTAGCCTTTCCGCTACAAAACTTTCTTTTTCCCTGCGCTGTGTTCTCAAAAACTGTGCCGGATCACTTGCAGATCCATTAACAATGATCTTTACAAAAAGGCAAAAAGACGGACTACAGAGGCATTGCCATACTAAGTGCTATTCCAAAGCTTTTCGAAAAAATAATTTGCGACCAACTGCAGCATCAGTGTAGCTCTACAATATCTCCAAATCAACATGGTTTATTAAAATATTGTTCAACTACAACTTACCTGCTGGAGTTCACTACCTTCATTAGTCAAGGCTTTCAATCTTCAAAGCAAACCGATGTAATATTTACTGAGTTTAGCAAAGCTTTTGAGCTACTGATCCACAAGCTCCTCCTCCTCGGATTCCCTCCAACTTTACTTACGTGAATTCGTTCCTATTTAACAAATCGTACCCAAAATGTCCAATACAATGACGTTTTGTCCAAAACTGTATTTGTACATTCGGGAGTACCACAAGGCCGTCATCTTTGTCCGCTACTTTTTGGACTTTTTATTAACCATCTCCCTAAAATAATAAAATACCCCAAAGTTCTTATGTATGCGGATGACGTCAAGTTGTGCATGCGTACGACCGCACCTAGTTCGACTTTAATATCCTTCAATCCTGGTGCCAAACCAACAAGCTACTGCTTAATCTTGATAAATGTAAATCCATGTCATTTTATCGATTGAATCCGTATATATGTACATATTCCATTGATCATACTGCGCTTGCACGCTGTCCTTGACCTTGGTGTCCTGTTCGACCATAAGATTTGCTTCTATCACTTCGTATGTCCCATATCCAACATTACTAGCTTTCATCAAACGATGGTCCAAAGATTTTGATGATCCATATACTAAGCTGGAACACTGTTCCAGTGTATGGTCTCCACAATACGAGAACAAAATAGAATCCGTTCAGAAACAGTTTTTCCTGTTTGCCTTAAGAGGTTTGAACAGGGAGGCAGGACGCCGTTTGCCCTCCCACAGAAACAGGCTGCGCCTTTTGGATCTGCCTACCCTGAAGGACCGTCGGAAATGTTATGGCCTGATTCTTCTTCACAAACTCATAACTGGCGTCGTCGACTCAGTTCATCTATTAACATCCGTCAGTTGGAACGTTCCTTGCAGATAAACTCGCCGATTTCGTCCATTAGCTCTCCCTGTCTTCAGGCAAAACTACTCCCAGTTTGACTCCTTCCAAGTTCTATACGATAACTACAATGAACTTTACCACTTTATATCCTTTGAGTATTCCAATGAGTCAAACTCAAACTCGCTGTGCATCGGGCACTGCAAGGAATCAGTAAGGAAATAATCTCCATTTCCACGCTACGGGAAGCCAATTTATTAATGCTGGTTATCACCAAACAAATTGCTGAAAAGTTTTTTAACACCACCCGCTTACCTGGATTATGCGACGTTGAGTTCAACTACCACGAATACCTTAACTTTGTGAAGGGAACAATCTACGCGCCATGCCTAAATAGCATCTCAGACGATGAAATAGTAAAAGAACTCAAAGCCCAAATCTTTCAATAGGTATTTAAGTTTACCAAAACCATTAACGGTGTCACTAAACCAGGGATGCCCACCCCATAGCTCTGCGAGCTCTTTTGTTTTTGTGATTGCTAGCGGTATGCTTATGGCTCATTCATCGACAAGGCAGAATACAAGAACAATTTTTCATTTTCTTCTGTTCTCGCTGAACTGAGCAACAACACTTTCAAAGGCTTTACAGTTAGCACGCTTAGCCGAATGTCTATGTAGTTCTGTATTTATTTTTGCGTATTGGTGAGTTGCTCTGTCGTAAGCAGCATTTGGGCATCCCTGCACTTAACTTTCTGGAGCTATACTGGTCACCTTTGACCTTTACAATCTTCCCAGCAAACTTGACATCTCCTGGTTCAGTGTCAAAGTAAAGGAATATATTCCCAACCCTATGCGATGCAAAAATTGTCAGAGGCTCGGACATACAGCCAAACACTTCAAAGACCCAGCCATGTGCTCCACCTGCAATCCGACCCCGCACCCACCCGCACCCTGCTCACGCACTCAATGCGCAAAACTGCACAGGCGAACACGCCGCCTCATCACCCGTTTGTCCATCTTATTAGCAACAAAAAGACCTGCTTAAAATAAACAACAACAAAAAAAATTCAGCATTCGAGAAGCAATAATCATCCAAAATCAGCAACAACAATCATCATCGCCAACAGAGAACGGTTTCAGGTGATTGCAAAAAAATCATACACGATCAACTCAAGAATAATCAAGCCATTCCACTCAACCGATCAAACCGATCAAACTCACATGTGATCTCTTTTTTAAAAAATCAAATCAGATCACTCACTTTTTTGGATCATTGAGTTTAGTCATGTTCTTGTTCAAACCGATCACTTGGAGCGAACGTTCATTCCACTCAAATGTGATTGTGTTGATGAAGAGTAAAACTCAAAGGGGCAAAAATCTATTCGTATGAATTTGTTCACTTGCGAGAGCAGTAGCGCTGCCGCTGCACTGCTCTGGTCGGTAAAGAAGGAAGAATGCAAAACAGAAAGCACAAAACACGTTGTTTTTGTTGAAAGGCATTGCCAAATAAGGAACACATTTGTTATTAAAACTAAAAAATCAAAATATTGTAGGAAAAACAAAAAACAAAACTTCTTTCATAGGAAAAACTAAAACTAAAAAAACTCAAAAATTCATAATTTTAATTTAACCCTCTAAGCCCCAAGAAGTATAAGGGTACTCGTCAAATAATTTGTATTATCTAAAAATCGATAAGCTTTTAAGTCATTTAAATTATTGTTTTCATTTGGCAGTAAACATATGAAATAATGACAACTGACAACTAACACAAAAATGACTTTAAAGCTTTCCGTTTTTTAGAAAATTCATATTGTATGATAAGTGCCTTGAGGCACGCTTGGGTATTAGAGGGTTAATACTTTTGTACTATGTAGTATGTAGTATGTATCGGATCCGAAAACTGAGCCGAACGAAAGTGATGCATTCTTCGGCATGAGTTATATTTTATTAAGCGCTTCGTTTCGGCGGATGAGCGGATCCGAAGAATGATCTGAACAAGAATGATGCGTTCGTAAACATAAGTTGATTTTTACTCAGAACTTTTATTTTGTTCGGTGATTGGAATTTAGTTAGAACTTTTGGGTTTGAGTAAATCAGGAAAAAAATGAATATTGCAGTTCTCTGATTGCCAAACAATCAATCGACTACCTTTGCGAATTTCGACGCGCCAATAACTTCGGCACCATAGCAAAACACTCACTGTCAAGCAGAAGACAACAACAAACCATCCAGTAGCAAGCAGACCACTTGCAAAGGGACTCCTAAAGCAGTCTGGAAAACATCCCGCTCCCCCTTACCCCGTTCCCGCTCACCCCGTTCTCCCCAGCTCCCTCCTTCACCCCATTTTCCCCATTCCCCCCCTTCCTCCCAATCACCAGAAATGCCAACCAAAATCAACAAACGCACAGAAAGTGCTCGAGCTATTACAAATCAAGTGCACGATTTTCTTTAAGTATAGATTCAGAATCCGGCAAGTCTAACAATGAAAACATGTCCACAAACTCATAATCTCCCAAATCAATAAATGATTTTGACTCAGAATCCTCTGTGGAACAAGATCTTTGAAAGCACTTCACTAAAATCCCTCTTTGTAAAAAATCTACCCCCTATCTCTTTATTTAAATGAGCTTAAATACAACCCAATGGAATATCAATGGTATTTTTAACAATTACAATGAATTACGCCTTCTAATCAATGACAACGCACCCGATATTATATGCCTATAGGAAATCCAAACCCAAGCCTACAGATTTCTCAAAGATTGTTTGTCCTAGCCTATGTAGCCTATTTTTACAACCTTCCTCAAAACTCATCAGCTAAACAAGGTATTTTGGTGCTTGTCAAACGGCACCTCTCTCATACCCACAAACGCATAAACTCCGAAATATCGTGCACAGCCGTTCAATGATGGCTCAGCCACTCACCTCTCTACCCTTAACACACTCATCCACGTAGATATTTCGCTTGTGTCCTTCAAATCTCTATGGAAGTGATCACTTTCCAATCACAATTAAACTTGCCATCAAGCTTAGCAGGGACAAGTCCCCACCACTACCAAAGTAAAAAACTGACTTGGCTAATTGGGATATTTTAAAACAAAATGCACAAACACCTCCTCGACTTGGAAAACTGGCTGCCTCAACAGCAGTCAATTCAATCACCCACGAAGCGAAATGTAATGAGGTCGATGGCGCGTTTATATAATCCAATGGGAATGTTGGGCCCATTTACCGTCAATATTAAGATACTTTTGCAAAAGATTTTTTTTTTTTTTTTTTTTAATATCGCGCGTAGTCCCACGGTTCACTTACCCGCCCAACCGACCGCGGGGCGCAGCCGTGTATCGTACGGCACGATTCGCGAGAAGATAGGAAGGAAAAAGTAGGATCTAATTTTATGCTAACGATATTAGTATAAGTTGTTATAAGAGCGGCAGATGTTCAGAATTTGAGATTATAGGATAAAGTCTATTATAGTCAGAACATAATACTCTGAAAGGCTCATGCAAGTCATAGTTAGATCTACAATGGTTTAGTATTAAGGGTATATAATTTCTAGTTAATCTACTTGGCACAGAAAAGCTAAGCCGACCTACCAAGTCGGCGCTGTCAATATCACCACGAATAAGATTATAAATAAAATAAATAGTACCAAGCATCGTTATACGGTTAGCTAGGCAGGGTAAAATAATTAAGAGTAATCTGCTAGAATAAGAAGGTAAGTTAAGGTTTGCATCCCAGTTGAGGCGTACAGATTCAATGCGATCTATATTTACTCCGTATTGGGGACTCCAGACGGGAGACCCATACTCTAGAATCGGACGGACTAGCGAAGTAAATAAGGTCTTAGTGACGTAGGGATCGTCAAATTCCTTCGACCATCTTTTAATGAAACCAAGCACTCCCCTGGCTTTATTAACCATGGACGAAATGTGATCAGTAAACTTAAGTTTTGGGTCCAAAAGGACGCCCAGATCGTCAACCATAGTTATTCTATCCAAAGATTTCCCACTTAGTGAGTAAGTTGCAAGTTTTGGATTGACTCGGCAAAAAGTCATCAGCTTGCACTTAGACCCGTTTAAATTTAGTAAATTATCACGGCACCAGTTTTGAAAATTATTTAGATCGGATTGTAAGTCAGAATGGCTGGAAATATCCTTATACTGCAGGCATAACTTAACATCATCTGCGTACATAAGAACGCGAGAATGATTTATAATTAATGGAAGGTCGTTAATAAATAAAGTAAAAAAAAGGACCAAGGTACGACAGAGGAGAGAATTTTAAAAGGCCGGCCAAGAACTAAATCAAGAAACCCAAAGTAAGTTTCGAACAAAGTGATACAGAGTCAAATGCTTACTAAAGTCAGTGTAAATGACATCTGTTTGAAAGCTACTTTTAAAGCCCTTTATCACGAATGAGGTGAGCTCCAAAAGGTTAGTAGTTGTTGATCTTCTTTTGATAAATCCGTGTTGACACGGAGATATTACTGACCTACAAAGGTGCTGCAAATGAGGAGTAATGACATTTTCGAAAAGTTTGGGGATAGCCGACAACTTAGAGATACCTCTATAATTGCTGGCATCCAATTTGTTACCTTTTTTGTGGAGAGGAATAACAAATGACTCCTTCCAAATAAGGGGAAATTGGGAGGTTTCTAAAGATAAGGTGAACAATTTGAGAAGGGGTTTGCACAGGGCTTCCGCGCAATTCCTAAGCACGCAGCCAGGAATTCCGTCGGGACCTGGAGAGTAAACAGGCTTAACACGTTGAAGATCCAAAAATAAAGAGTGTAAGAATAAGGCTCTATTGGATGTGCGAAAGCAGTATAAGTTGTTTGAAAAAATTGGGCATAAAGATCGGCTATTGCCTGATCTGTGGTTGCCGTCATGTTTTCAAAATATAGCGAGGAAGGATAAGAAGTAGACTTACGCTTGGTGTTAACAAAGTTATAAAACTGTTTCGGGTCCTGCGAGAACCTGACTTTACAACGATTTAAATAATTTTTATAGCACTGCGCGTTAAGCACGGTAAATTTTGACCGAGCACTTAGATATTTTGAAAAAAACAGATTGAGAACCGGAGTCTTTATATTTCCTGTAAAGTCTGGACTTAACATTTCTTAGGTGTGACAACTCTTTACTAAACCAAGGTGGTTTACTGGAAATTGACGGATAGTACATCGGAACACAAGAATTAAAAAATGATTTAATTGCAGTATAAAAAATATTTATGGCATCAGCCATGTTATTGCATGAGTAGAGATCGGACCAATTGAAGTCAGATATAAAGTTATTAAGCCTAGAAAACTCTGCCTTACGAAAACAATGTATTCGTTTAGTTGACCATTCAGATTTTTCTTCTATCACGATACCCGTGTCGACTGTCACATCGAAAGTAGGATGATATGGATCTTCAGGTTGCGTAAGTGGTGGTACCCTGGATAGAACATACAGGATGAGATGCTCTTCTACAAAACCAATTAGCGAGCGATTTTATAAATTTTTAAAGAGAGGTTGAGGTGCTTCAAGACTTTAAAATACAGCGATGTCTAGCTGTAGGAAATTCTACGAATAAAATTTGCAGATGCCCTTCCAGCGGCTTATGGAGCCGTGGCATACATCCGAGAGATTGACAGTGACATTTCGTTTTTATGCTCTAAAAACAGAGTTTGGCCCATAAAGGAGGAAAATTCACACACATTGCCTAGGCTGGAGCTGACTGCTGCATTAGTAGCCGCCAGATTGGCTTAGTATCTTTTGGCTGAAATGAATTTATTAATAAAAAGAGTTTTTGTGTGGACAGATTCCAGCATCGTTCTCAACTGGATCGCAGGTGATGGAGAGTGACCGAAGCAGTATATCAAGGCTAAGGTCAGCGAGATAAACAAAAAACCCAATGTTTATGATTGGCATCACTGTGAGGGCAAAACCAACCCAGCGGACCTCTTGACCAGGGGTATAGAGGCGAAGAAGCTCATAGGATCTGAGCTTTGGCGATTCGGGCCCCTAGGCTATCGGCGTGTAGCAGCAGCTGGCCGTTAACAGTCGCCACTTTACCTAACGAGAAATCTTTGTTGGCAGACACAACTAACAGCGAAGTGAACATTATCAAAGAGGAGAGCGAACCAGTGTTTCCCTTACAGCGATATGGAACACTCATGAAGACACTAAGTGTAACGGCGTTTAGGGCTTTAGGGTGACAAAATTATTTTATTTTTTCTTATTGTAGTAAACCCTATATTATATGCATATTTAATATTTTAATTATTCTGATTCAAGATTTGCAAACGTATTGATTCATAGAAGGTAAGAAGGTAACAAACAGATTTTAGATTTCAGTTCCGGGCACCAATTTACATTAGGATTGCTAAATAATATTTTACAGAAATAATATTTTTATTACTTAATCATAAAACTGATTTTCTCCCAAAGTGGAGTAAAGTGAACCTTGGATTTTTTTGTACAGCTAGCTAGGCTAATCAGTAATTGATTGTCACAGAAAAAATAGCTTGGACGAACTTGGAAAGGTATTATTTTCACTAAAGAAGTAGAAAAGTTGAATCAAAATATAGGAAAAAAGGGTGTAAAATGCTATAAAATACAAACCTGTATTTTCAATGTCTATCACTTTCATTGTTTTTATTTAACTTAGCAGCGTTTGAGGGGGATACAAATGTTCCTAAATAACCAAAGATTATTACCTTAAATCATTATATGGGTGATGGGATAATATGGGATAATTATAAGGATAAACGGACGTCTACTTTAAAGGGAATTCAGGAAATTAGCTAGCCTAATTTTACTTGCAAAAAACTCGTATTTTTCAGAGCTATTGGTAAGAGACGCGCACCAGCAGCTGCAACACAACGGCATAAACGCTACATTGACAAAAGTACGTAAGCGATTTTAGATAATACGAGGTCGACAGCTCATCAAGAATATACTCAAGGGCTGTGTCATATGCAAACGATTCCATGGTAAAAGCGGAAACGAGCACTGAACAAACTTACCAATCGAACGGCTGGTTACAAGCAAGCCGTTTGAGACGACAGGTCTAGATTTTGTGACCTAAACAAGGAGCGCAAAGTTTACATCATGTTATTAACATGTGCTGCAATTCGCGGGGTGCATTTGGAGTTGGTCACCATGACATGAAATTGGAGACTAGCATTAACGCTTTTAGTCGTTTTTTTGGAAGAAGAGGACAGGTTTGAGTTATCATGTCGGACAATGCCAAGACGAGCGAGCGAGCTTTGAATTTAACTTATGAATGCCCCAAAAAGTCAACAGTTCGCAGCAGATAAGCGAATCGCACGGAAATTTATTTTCGAAAGAGCTGCCTGGTGGGGCGAATTTAGGGAGCGACTTGTACGAACAGTTAAGAGCTGCCTTAAGAGGAGCTTCTCATGTAACACGTCAAAAAATAGTTGTTTTTCACTCGGAAAATAAGAACACACACGAATAATTTTGTGCATATATTTAAAAACATGTTTGAACTATAAAAAAAAATTTTTTTCAAAAACTAAAATTACAAAATGGCGGACTTATTAAATGTCGCGTGTGGCGTGACGCGGCTGACGTTCTTATCGCGGTACATTGTGGAGCCCAAAGTTTTAATCTGAAACATACAACAAAATTTTTTTATTACTCTGCAGGGTTCCCCTGAGTGCATGAATGTCTGCAACTCCGAAAAATTCAATTCTACAATATTGAAATCACGTCTCGAAAAAAAAGTGCTTTTTTATCGTCATTTTTTTTTTGCTAAATAAGGCTTAAAAGTGTATAAAAAAACTTTTTTTTTCACAATTTCAGACATTTATGCACTCGTTCAATTCATAATCTGCAAAACACCCTTTTGAAATCGAAAATCGGTTCAGTAGTTTTTGCACAATCGTGTACCGCGTTTTTTTAATCATAGTTTTGAGAAAAAACGATTTAAAGTTTTGAGTTAGCGCCAAATTGCACACAAAGCGCGCCCGAGCGCGCTGGTCCAATCAATCATAATTTCCGTAATATTCAGAGTTGAGTTATAAAACTTTTCGAATATACTCCCAAGACGTTATTCTATCAACCTATGTTTTATATTACATGAGAAGCTCGCCTTAAGGCCACAATCGGAAGGGCCTGAGCGTGGGTGTTCTTCAAACATTGTTGGTCGAAGTCGAAAGTGTGGTAAACTAAAGGCCACTCACATACGTCAGCAGCAATTCCAATGATCTAGAACCACTTACGCCTGCACATTTCATGGGAGAATGCCGCATTTTAAGCGGCGAAACATATTAATCGGATGGTAGTAGAATTTCCCAAATATGGAAAGCAAGAGCGCAACTGATACAGCACTACATGAAGAGATAGTGGAACGAGTAGGGGAGACCGGGGCTAGTAGGCATCTTTTTCACACCTTTTCACAGAGTGACCGATGAAACTAAAAAGACTTAGTCTTATTTCGTCGGGATATAATAAATAAATTAAATTAAATTAGAAAATATTCTGTGTACTTGAAGTAAAGACATTATGCACTTTCCAAACGAATTAGTTCCCCGATATCCTAATAAAATCGGAGATTAAATAAAAAAAAAAAAAAAAAAAAAAAAATCATTATCAACCAAGGTTGCTGTGGAAGCTAGGAGTAATTGTGGGAGATAAAGTCTTTTCTTGGCGGGGCCGAGGATGTAGAAAATTGACTGAAGTCTATATGAATTTGAACATTTACCGCTCATAAATCATGTTATCATTTTTGAACCACTATGTACACCGAACACTTAACATAGCAATGTTATTAGCATAATATACCCATGTTAGCTATATGCACATTTAGTAATAAAAGAACACACGCAGTATATGTACAGTTATCCCGTCTCGTGGATTAATAATTCAGTCTAATTTTATGATATATTTTTCAAAAATGTCTGCTGTCGTTGTGCGGCTGTTGGTACTTTGTAGGTGACCGAGAGGGTGAAGGGTGTAGTGGCGCTTGTCACTCCAGTTTCCTAAAATTAGGCACAAAAAATATGCCCAAGAATGTTTTCTAAATATCCCTATCCTATTTTATATCGTGACTCACCGAAGTGGCCACCCTACACTATCGGCCGCGCCACCTAGTGTGCAGCTTTTGCACTAATGCAGGTCTACAGTCATACTTCAAACTAGTCGATTGCGTGGGGAAATGCAATCCTATGCCGTCGCTGACGGGTACATCCGTACAGCCAAGCTTACCCACGTTCTCTTTTCTTCCTGATTGTCCAACTATACAGACGTGTTTAAGTGCAGCTCAAAATCTTAAAAAACCCCAACGAGGTAAGGTTATTTAAAGTGCCTTAAAATACCCATCCGCCAGCAATCTATACGAAGAAAGGAGAAATATCTTCCCAGTATTCGTGCCAGGCCTTTGTGGGTAATTATTTTTACAAAAAAAGGGCATTTTTAAAAGTTCTAATTTCTTACGTTTTTTTTTTAACGTAGTTCTGGCCCAGGTATTATGTTGCCAAAAATATCACCACCAATCCTTGTTAAATTGAGCAAAAACTCAATAAAAGGCCCACTCAAGTCATCAGTTGGTCTTAAAAGATCAGCCGCCGCTGTAGCCAGCTTGCTCAGCCCATCATACATCAACAAAAAAACATGTAGCAGCAAAAAGTTTTTCGTATGAGCGAGCCTCATCCCCAACCACTACAGTGCCCGAAAAAGTGGAAACAAATCTCGCGAAAAATGTAGAAAAATCGGTGCCCAAAAATAGCGGATGCAGTGAGCAAAAAAAACGTGTTGGCATCGCCAAAAACTATTCCAGAAACCACGTGGTTTCAACCTAACTTTATTTTTTTCTGTGCATGAACAAAGAAAAACCACGTGACGTCTTATTGTCTGTCTCATTACTTCCCCGAATTTCATTTATGATATTTTGTTCCTGATTTATTTTAAGTTTATTATTTTTCTTTTTTTTGAGTGTGACAAAGAGAAGCCGAGATAAATAAAGCTCAGCTTAACCAAAGACAATGAATGTGAACAAGTGAAAATAAACACAATCAAACCCAATGCAATCACACAAACCCAATCAGACACAATTTTGACTCCCATACAGGTCGGCGAAAGATCTTTCACCGATGGACCCAAACAAAACAAGAAAGAACGCTATAGTCGGGTTTCCCGAATATAAGATTTGCGATACTCATTGCCCTGTTTAAAAACAGCTAGCTAGCCCTCTTCAATAATGTGCAATCAGTTTTAGGCGCCCTCTCTTAAAAAAAAAGTTTTGCCTACTTTTGAGCGCAATAAAAATTTTCAACGCATTTGTATACACAATTTCTTGAAAATGGTCAGATTTTTTTTCAATACGAACAACATTTGTAAGGGCCACTTTTCTCTAGCACTAAAAATGTGGACACCACAGAGTTTTTTCCGGTTTGTGGGCGTAAAAAGGGGCGTGGTCAGGGTTTGAAACAAACTTGATCTGCGCTTTGCTTATAGAAGTCTGTATGCAAAATTTGGTGGTTCTAGCTCTTATAGTTCCCGAGATCTCGATGTTTGTACGGACGGACAGACGGACAGACAGACATTTGCGCGTTTACAGTATTTGCTTACTCTTCGAGTATCGCAAAATATCTGTTCATAATATGTAAATTTTGGCCCCATACATTTTTGCCAGTGTAGCCTATGAGAGCCAAATAGTCCGTCCCTCTTTGGCCCATGTGCCCTTATCTACCAGTGCACTGATCGAAGCGGTACTTGGGTTTTGTTTTGTTTTGCTCTTCCTTTCGATCAGAGCTTTGCTGACCTGCCTAAATGTATACCGAATTTACATTCATACAGTGCAGGGCACTTAACTAGTTACAATTAACAATTAATTTTTTGATTTTCATAAGATAAAAAACCGTAATACAATGGAAGGTACATTATTAGATACGCCTTTCCATACACTGCGAAAAAAGGATACTTTATTTTCTTACATATTTAAATTTGTTTTAAACTAAAAGTAATTTAATTATTTCAAGTTCATACTATCGAGGTAAAATTTTTAGATACCTTCATACTCTATAAATAATATTTTATTTTCTTTAATAATGAATATATACATTTAAAATTAAAAATTCTTTATATTATATTTTCTATATGGGTCATTCCATACAGGATTTACATTCAAAAATTTGTTTGACTCGGAGCGTTTTTTTGCGTGCTCGCTGACCGATTTGAGCACGCAAAAAAACGTGCTTCTTCTTCTCCCTTCTCCTTTTTTTCTTTCGCTCCGAGCGCTGTTCACAAGTTCAAAAATTTATTGCAACCACAATTCTTGAAGCTCCATCCTGAAGTTTTGAGGGTATCTGCAAAAGTGTTTGAAAAACATAAAAAAAAAAAAAAAAAACATACCCAAATTTGAAAAATATCAATTTGTTTATAAAAATGTCATTTTTTTGAATAAACAATTAGTTTGATCGATTTTAAATATATTCCATTCGAAAGCTGAGAAAAAATCCTATATGTCATCATGGTTTGATGTATTGTTAATAAAATGTTTCTTTTGCATATTAGCAAGTATAAAGAGGGACTTTTTTTGAACCTGAAAACTTTGAAAAATCATAACTTTCGAAATTTTCATATCATAATGAAAAAAAAATATACGTGTCTTTTATTTTTAGTCAAACAATGCAAAAAAAAATTAATTCGGGTCAAACAAATTTTTGAATGTAAATCCTGTATGGAATGACCCATATATATTCATTTATACGTTATACAGGGTTCCCATCAGGCATCGACGACGCCATAACTTTTACAAGATGGCAGATCGCAATGACATACGTTTGAACGTCAGTCATTTTACCATGGAACAATACACCCACCGACCAAATAAAATTTACATCAACAGAACAAATCAATATGAAATTGTGAAAAATTAAAAATGTGAAAAGCCCTTATACCCCCCCCCCTTTTTTTTTTTTTTTTTTTTTTTTTAAATTACAAAAAATAAAAGGAACCAAAAAATTTTTTAAAAAATAAATTTTTTTTTTTTCCGCCGAAAAAAAAAAAAAGAAAAAAATTAAAAAAAAAAGTTATTATCACCACCACACCCCCCGAGTTTTTATTTTTTTTTTTTTTTTTTTTTTTTTTTAATTTTTTTTTTTATTTATTTTATTTTTTTTTTTTATTTTCCCCAACTTTTTTTTTTTTTTTTTTTTTTAAAAAAAAAAAAATATGGGTCCGTCGAATATGGGCAACCCTGTATATATTTTCTACCCCCATTTACAGCCCCATCTTAAATCTCTTGAATATTATGAAATTAAATAGAGCTACTAAACTAAACTAAACTTGTAAAAACTATATGTTTCATTCAAAATTTGTATCCCATTTTGTTCTTTTTTTTGTATGTTAATATATAGTCTTTTTATTTATTATTTGCGATACTCGAAGAGTAAGCAAATACTGTGAACGATCAAATGTCTGTCTGTCCGTCCGTCCGCCCCCGCACAAACATCGAGATCTTGGGAACTATAAGAGCTAGAGCCACCAAATTTTGCACACAGACTTCTATAAGCAAGGCGCAGATCAAGTTTGTTTCAAAACCTGACCACGCCCCTTTTTACGCCCACAAACCGGAAAAAACTCTGTGGTGTCCACATTTTTAATGCTAGAGAAAAGTGGTCCTTATAAATGTTGTTTGTATTGAAAATATCTACCTAAATATCTAAAAATTTTGAAAATCTGGCCATTTTCAAAAAATTGTGCATACAAGTGCGTAAAAAATTTGTATTGCGCTCAAAAGTAGGCTTCACTTTTTTTTGAAATGGGCGCTAAAAATTGACTGCGCCCGAAAGTAGGCTACACTTTTTTAAGAGGGCTAGCTAGCTAGCTGTTTTTAAAGAGGGCAATGAGTATCGCAAATCTTATAGTCGGGAAACCCGACTATAGCGTTCTTTCTTGTTATATATATTTTCTATGTTTTTGAGATTATTTATTTAAAAATTATTCTGATCAAATAGTATTGTAATTCACGTGACTAGCACATTAATATATAAGTTTAACTTGTAGTGCTAGGAAGATAAATAAATAAACAAATATATAAATACATATATATTCAAAAAGTGAATAAGCATTGAATTTATAAAAATAAGCGAAGTAAAATGAGGCAAGAATGCAACTAGATAATGAAATAATAATTAAAGTTAAATGCATTAAAGTAACGTTAAAATCTTTTAGGCTAAACAAATAAAACTAAAGCATGTTAAGCATCCAAAACTACAATTATGCTTAAAATAAATGTTTATATGAGCCCATGATTTTGAAAGTGGTCTAAGTCAAAAAAAAAAGTCGACTTTATCAGCTAATTCTTGTCAAAACTTAATTAAAAACCATAATCTGAAGAAAAAAATAAATAAAAAAAATATGACTTAGACCACTTTCAAAATCATGGGCTCATATAATGATATCGAACTAAACCTTGAGTATTCCGGAAATCATGGGATACAGAAGTGTAATCACTTCGTTGAATCACTTAAGCAACCATAAGGGATCACTACCAAAAATGGAGTTATACTGCAATATAGTGACCATATAGTGGGGTATAAGGCCACTAACAAACATCTTAGTGTGCCGTAATGTCGCTATAGGAATTTTCCCATTCTTCCTGTTCTAATCCCTCTATTCCCTTTTCTCTTCTTGTTCTTCTTTCGAGGCTAGTTGAAAGGCTTTTCCCTTTACTTCCCTTCCCAAATATAACACGCGAAAATTATTTATTACTAGCAAACTATCGTGAGCACGTAAACGAGTATCGTCCCTTGACCCTCACCCATAATGCCGACAAAGATGATCCGGAACAAGAGCGTGTTTCACAACTCAGTTTACACTAACATCTGCTCATACAAATAATCAATTTTTAAACGTTATATGCTACAGTAATAATTATGGCGCCCAACGTGGGGCCCGAGGCAGCTCGGGGATGGCCGAGGTTTTCCGTAGCTTTTCCGAGACTTTCCGATTTTCCGGCAAGGCCCCAGAAAAATATTGAACCCATATCTTCAGTCATCAACATCTGACTTAAATCAACTAGCCTTACCCTTTTCCAATTCCCATAACTTTTCTATTAGGAAGCATGTGGATAAAATAAAGCTAATATTACTTACTTAGTAAAGTATCAAAAAATTTAGAAAATCCCCTCTCATATAAGTACTAGGTGGAAATGTTTATATTCTGACTATTTACAGCCGCTAGCAATATATTTGAAACAAAAATTTCCCTTTTGGCTGTGAAATTTTCTCAATTTATGTTACGTGGAGAAATTCTGCGACGTACCGAAAACTAGTAGCACTATGCGCTCACACAACTATCCCTTTCCTCATAATGGTCTTCTTGGTCAACGGATGTTGATAGTTTTTCTGGATTTCTGATCCGTGGAGTAATTCTACGACTTACCGAAAACTATTAGCAACCCCATCTGATAAAACTGTCTCCTTATTTTCCTATAATTTTTTTATGGTTCTTTAATTGGATTGTAAAGTTTTTTTTGGATTTCTGATACGTGGAGAAGTCTACGACTTACCGAAAAATATTCTAGCAGCAATTTAGTGATCGCAACTATTTCTTTTTTTCACCATACACTTGTTTTCTGTTCTTTATTCTTCCATATCGATTTTGAACGTTAGGAATACACCTGGAGAAGGCTTTTAGTTTATTCTGTTGAATGCCTTTTAAACGTTTGCACCGGTTATTCTGGCAAACGTTATTATTCAGGACTATAAAGTGAAATTCAATTGCCCTGCTTTATACCGATAAATAGTTGGAATCGACAGAGAGAAAAATCGTTGAGTATTTTAGTAAAATTCCTTTGTTCTTTCCAATTCCTTTAAAAGAGTTCATTAGGTGATCGTTGTTCATGGAAGTTAATCATGGTTTCCGGATAGAAATTATATTTGAAAAACTATCTGTCTTTACGAAATTCTCTAACCCTTAAAATAAAAAAAATAATGTATGTTTAAAATAAGTTTATTAATATTTAACTAGTTTAAAAAGAAAAAAAAACAATAATGGATGACGCACAAAGCAACATAGAATTAAAAGGAAATGTTGAATGTTTTCTTTGTCTCAAAGAAATTGCATATACCGCACAACTGTTGTCTACTAATTGTAATCATACTTTTCATTGGGCTTGTTTTAATACTAAGGTAGCCAATAGGGAAATCTGTCCTGTCTGCAGGTCTCCATTACAGACAGCTTTGATGAGTTTGACCGTCAACACTGATTTAAATCAGAGTGGACAAACAGCACCCAGACATTCAGTCGGAAGAAGCAATCCGAATATTAATGAGGCTTTGGAAAACGAATATCAGGAAAACACAATGGAAAGTGTAGAAAGTCCATCCGAGTCTTTGAAAACAATGCAAGAGGCTTTGACCAACGCCTTGTCTGGTGTCATGCATCATTACGACAAGCTGAGATCTTGTCGCAGACCTTGCAAGCGCAATTTCAGAATCATATGTCCGCATTGTCTCCTAAAGATAGCCAGAAAGGGAACTCATGTACTCAAAATCAGGATCGTTCTGCACCTAGTGGTCCCAATACACTTCTATGTAATAAGGAACCTGCTAACCAGAGTGGTTTTAATGCACTTGAAAGTCGTCTGCTTAACCAATCTAGGTCTTCCTTCTCAGGCACAGATCTGCGACCTGAGCGCGTCAGTCAAATTATAGGATATTGGAAGCTAAAGTTTACAGGAAGGTCAGGCATGAGCGTAGAAAGCTTTCTATATCGCATTGAAGCCCTAACCAATCAAACCTTAAATGGCAATTTTGAGTTGTTGACGGGCCAAATAAGTACTTTGTTTGAAGGTACTGCAAATGAGTGGTATTGGCGATATCACAAAAGTGTGAAAAAAGTAGAGTGGTCGCCTTTATGCCAAGTGTTGCGTATACAATTAAAGGAGGATCAAACGGATCTTAGCATTCGAGGGTCTATAGATCGTCGCAAGCAAAGAGTTGGAGAATCGTTCAACGAATTTTACGAGTCCATCCTCAGATTGTCTGATAAGCTAACTGTTCCATTGACCGATTCAGCCATGCTAGAGTCCGTCCGTTCAAACTTACTCCCAGAAATACAGCCCGAGTTACTGTATCAACAAATATTCAGCACTGCGCAACTTCGTCACAAAGTTCGTACTCGCGAGTCGTTTATGCAGTCAGTGCCACAACAAGATGTTGTTAAACCACGATGAGCTCCTCGTCGACATGTTCACGAAGTTCAAATTAAAACAAAAGAATCTGAGGAATCCGAATGAGATGAACTAGAAATTTCGGCATTAAATGTGACGTGCTGAACCTGTGGAAAAGGTGGACATACGTATAAACAATGTCTAGAAGAAAGTCGTCTCTCATCTCCCAGACTTCTCACATATCCCTGACATTCCTTTACACAATCGCCCAAAAAAGAGAAAATTTCGGTCAAAGTTAAGAATCAAAGAATTCTACCATAAATGTAGGCTGGAAAACCAGGCGTTGATATCAGCTATATTTCTTTTGGGTAGAATTGTGTCCGGTCTAATGGACACAGGTGCGTCCGTTAGCTGCATTGGTGGAAACCTAGCAGCAGACTTGATCCGTGATCAAGTACCTTTTAAAAACTTTTCTTTCTCCGTTCGAACTGCAGATGGTAATAAGCAAAATATCGTCGGAAAAGTATGCACAAATGTTCAGTTTGATGGACAAACAAAGGCAATAACATTTCACATTAACAGTTCGAGCTACTTCCGTCTAAGCTAGCTCCAGCTAATAATGTTACTAATATTGAAGAGTTAGATCTTAAAGCTCTTTCAGATACACAGGAGAGGGTATTAAAATAAGTAATTCGTATGTTCCCTTCCTTCACTGAAGAAGGACTAGGTAAAACCCATTTTCTATCTTCTATCATTAGACCTCTTGTGACAGCGTGTATCCCACTTGTCTTCAAGGCCAAGTGTGATTTTGACTAGGACGATTTGTAGTGGCGCTGGGTACTCCAGTTTCCTAAAAGTAGGCACAAGAAATATGCCCAAGAATGTTTTCTAAATATCCCTATCCTATTTTATATCGTGACTCACCGAAGTGGCCACCCTACACTATCGGCCGCGCCACCTAGTGTGCAGCTTTTGCACTAATGCAGGTCTACAGTCATACTTCAAACTAGTCGATTGCGTGGGGAAATGCAGTCCTATGCCGTCGCTGAGGGGTACATCCGTACAGCCAAGCTTACCCACGTTCTCTTTTCTTCCTGATTTTCCAACTATACAGACGTGTTTAAGTGCAGCTCAAAATCTTAGAAAACCCCAACGAGGTAAGGTTATTTAAAGTGCCTTAAAATACCCATCCGCCAGCTATACATACGAAGAAAGGAGAAATATCTTCCCAGTATTCGTGCCTGGCCACAGGTATTATGTTGCAAAAAATATCACCACCAATCCTTGTTAAATTGAGCAAAAACTCAATAAAAGGCCCACTCAAGTCATCAGTTGGTCTTAAAAGATCAGCCGCCGCTGTAGCCAGCTTGCTCAGCCCATCATACATCAACAAAAAAACATATAGCAGCAAAGAGTTTTTGTAAGAGCGAGCCTCATCCCCAACCACTACAGTGCCCGAAAAAGTGGAAACAAATCTGGCGAAAAACGTAGAAAAATCGGTGCCCAAAAATAGCGGATGCAGTGAGCGAAAAAAACGTGTTGGCATCGCCAAAAACTATTCCAGCAACCACGTGGTTTCAACCTAACTTTATTTTTTTCTGTGCATGAACAAAGAAAAACCACGTGACGTCTTAGCTCCGCTCTACAGTGCGAGAAATCTGTCTCATTACTTCCCCGAATTTCATTTATGATATTTTGTTCCTGATTTATTTTAAGTTTATTATTTTTCTTTTTTTTGAGTGTGACAAAGAGAAGCCGAGATAAATAAAGCTCAGCTTAACCAAAGACAATGAATGTGAACAAGTGAAAATAAACACAATCAAACCCAATGCAATCACACAAACCCAATCAGACACAATTTTGACTCCCATACAGGTCGGCGAAAGATCTTTCACCGATGGACCCAAAATAAAAGTAAGTTCATAATATCATAATATGTTTTGGCCCCGTTCATTTTTGCCAGTGTAGCCTATGAGAGCCAAATAGTCCGTCCCTCTCTGGCCCATGTGCCCTTATCTAACAGTGCACTGATCGAAGCTGTACTCGGGTTTTGTTTTGTTTTGCTCTTCCTTTCGATCAGAGCTTTGCTGACCTGCCTAAATGTATACCGAATTTACATTCATACAGTGCAGGGCACTTAACTAGTTACAATTAACAATTAATTTTTTGATTTTCAGAAGATAAAAACCGTAATACAATGGAAGGTACATTATTGGATACGCCTTTCCATACACTGCGAAAAAAGGATACTTTATTTTCTTACATAGTTAAATTTGTTTTAAACTAAAAGTAATTTAATTATTTCAAGTTCAACCTATCGAGGTAAAATTTTTAGATACCTTCATACTCTATAAATAATATTTTATTTTCTTTGATAATGAATATATACACTTAAAATTAAAAATTCTTTATATTATATTTTCTATATATATTCATTTATACATTATATATATTTTCTACCCCCATTTACAGCCCCATCTTAAATCTCTTGAATATTATGAAATTAAATAGAGCTACTAAATATATATTAAAAAAGTGAATAAGCATTGAATTTATAAAAATAAGCGAAGTAAAATGAAGCAAGAACGCAACTAGATAATGAAATAATAATTTAAGTTAAATGCATTAAAGTAACGTTAAAATCTTTTAGGCTAAACAAATAAAACTAAAGTATGTTAAGCATCCAAAACTACAATTATGCTTAAAATAAATGTTTATATGAGCCCATGATTTTAAAAGTGGTCTAAGTTTTTACTTAGAAAAAAAAGTCGACTTAAAAAACCATAATCTGAAGAAAAAATAAATAAAAAAAAATATGACTTAGACCACTTTCAAAATCATGGGCTCATATAATGATATCGAACTAAACCTTGAGTATTCCGGAAATCATGGGATACAGTGTAATCACTTCGTTGAATCACTTAAGCAACCATAAGGGATCACTACCAAAAATGGAGTTATACTGCAATATAGTGACCATAGTAGGGTGGGGTATAAGGCCACTAACAAACATCTTAGTGTGCCGTAATGTCGCTATAGGAATTTTCCCATTCTTCCTGTTCTAATCCCTCTATTCCCTTTTCTCTTCTTGTTCTTCTTTCGAGGCTAGTTGAAAGTTAGTTATTTCCCTTCACAAATATAACACGCGAAAATTATTTATTACTAGCATACTATCGTGAGCACGTAAACGAGTAACCCTCACCCATAATGCCGACAAAGATGAGCCGGAACAAGCGCGTGTTTCACAACTCAGTTTACACTAACATCTGCTCAAACAAATAATCAATTTTTAAACGTTATATGCTTCATGGGAAGGGGGTGCCGTCCATTGTTGTAGATAGCGAGAGGGGGTGAAGGCGAGGGGGCGCTTGACCGCTGTTTACTTATATATTTATTCTTTTTTACAACACATATTGCCTAGAACGTTACTACTTTATAATTCTTTCAGGTTTTTAAATAGAATATGGCAGAAAAACCATAACACCTTTGGCAACAGTAAATATTGTCATATGATGTACGTATATTACACTGGTTAACATAAGTTTTGTGCACACCTAAGCGCACTTTATTATGGGCACTGTTTGTGAATAGTTACTGTGAGCAAAGTATTTAAAAAAATGATTAAAAATCTTACAATACCATTTTCAATTTTTCAATTTAAACGCAAAAACTCGCATTGTTTACTTTATACATTACTGAAGAAGGTAAATCGACAAAGTACTCAAAGAAGATACAAAAGACTTTTTATTTGCGATACTCGAAGAGTCCGTCCGTCCGTCCGTCCGTACGAACGCCGAGACCTCGGGAACCGTAAGAGCTAGAGCCACCAAGAGCTAGAGATCAAGTTTTGTTTCAAAGCCCGACCACGCCCCTTTTAACGCCCGCCAAACTTTGTGGTGCCCAAATTTTAAATGCTAGAAAAAAGTGGCCCTAATAAATGTTGTTTGTATTGAAAATATCTACACAGACACCTAAAACTTTTGAAAATCTGGCCATTTTCAAGAAATTGAGCGTTTAAAATTTATTGCGCTTAAAAGCAGGCTACACTTTTTTTTTTGAGAGGGCTAGCGACCCTATCGTTTTTTCTTGTTTTGTTTTTTTAAAGAGGGCAATGAGTATCGCAAATGTGATAGTTGGGAAATCCAACTTTCTTGTTTATTTTAAAAAGGACACTTAAACTGATTAACCATTATTTAAGATACAGCTAAACAAAGAAGATAAAATCGTGATTTTTTTTTTATTTAAGGGGTTAGGTGGATTTCGAAAAAAAAAAAACGATTTTTTTTTATTGTCTCATAAATTAATATAGGATCTCAAAAATATTGTCCCGAAGTCGATCCGAATAACAGTTTCGGAGATACAGTCCTAAGAATGTGCGCGCACAAGGTCATGTGCACTGCTTATGAAAACTTTAAATGCGTTTTTCTCAAAACTGTGTTTTCAAAGTCGGTTGTCAAGATTTCTCGGAAACTACTAAACCGATCTTGATGAAATTTTGCACAGGCCTTCGAGATATGATTATCTCGTAAATGAACGAAGGGTTTTTTTTCGTTGACAACAACTATTTAACAAAAAAACAATGTGCTGACAACGCGAAGGCACCTTTTTTCCGAGGGGTCACCGGAAATGACGTCACAATGGCTGACCGCTGAGTATTTTTTTTTTAAATCAAAAATTATTCTTTTAATATGTATTTGTAAGAAACTTAAAAGTTTTTATAAAATATTTCATTCCTTATATAAAAAAAAAATTGTTGAAAATGTGCCTTTTTTGCCCGGGAAACCCACCTAACCCCTTAAAATAGCGCGAACACCAGAGCTGATGGGCTATAAGAGTAGTGGCAAAGTAAGCTTTGGAAAGCCTATTCTATCATAGTGAAGTGCGGTTATGTCTGCTACATTCAAAAGGGGAAACTTTTTAATCTGTGTTATCAAGCCCTACAAGAGATTATTTTGTGTTTCATTGTTACTAAAATTAAAAAATATGTATTTCCTTACACTAAAATTATTTTTATAAAGTACCGAGAAACATTTGTACGGAATTAATAACATAAAATTGCAGAAGCTTGTCTTTAAAAGTTGATTAATAACTTGAAAAAATTTTAATTGCAGAAGCTTGTCTTTATAAGGATCGTCTTGTTTATCTTTATTGATTTATTATGTGCTGACTTAAGTAAACAAAAATGCACGCTAATGTGACTTCAGATCGTGGTGGAGGAGGAGGTGGTTCGTGGAGACTACCCCCGGACGAAACTTTACAAGTGCAAGACTCAAAGCAAAAAGACCAGGATCTAGACCTAGATGAAGGTCACAACTGGCGAAGCATAATCTTCTCCCTACTTGTAATAAGCTGTGTAATAGCTGGTATAATCACTGCTATATATTTATTGGGGTAAGTACTTTATGTGGAAAGCTCCTTGACCTTCCCATAATGTTTGGGTTCTCTTAAATCATTTGTAAACAGTGCAAAATGGGTAGAAATTAAATGTTGCGTTTATATGATTGAGGCGAGTTGTCCATTTGGTCTTGTTCTATTCTAATATTTTACAGTTGCGCGAGCATGTGCAAAAGTTGTTACCACTATTTTATTATATACAGATACCACGATACCTCGTTTGCACTTTCGGTAAAATCGTATTGTATTGTAATTCAAGTCAGTCGTCAATTAGCTTTCAATGCATTAGGACGTGCCTAAATTTCGCTATGTCTATTCCCAATTGCTCAGAGTGCAATTCGTCGGTCACTGCAGCTCAGCTGTGCCGTCGCGCCTTCCACACTTCGTGTGTAAACATTTCGGCAGATGTGGCTAAATTGCTGACCAATTTGTCAAATTTATTGTGGAAGTGTGACAACTGTCTTGTCGCTAATGATTCCCACTCAAAAAAGTATGAACTCAACGAGAAAATCAATAAGCTGAAAATATTTTGTTTTGATCTCAATAATAAATTCCTAAGTGCGGTCGACCCTAAGCCTGTGGCCATGCAGCCGCAGCCGCAGCAGAAAACTAACAACATGAACTAACAACTGCTAACAACTGCTGGAGCTGCTTAAGGTCCGCTTCCAAGAGCAGATCGACCAAATCGCGAACCACGTCAGGGAGGCAGAGCAGCGCATCCTCAGCAGCCTCATGGATCGCCTGGAGCAGATCTCAGGTGAGGTTAAACAGATGTTTGCCCGAGTCACCAATTTGGAGCGCGACGTGGTCGATCTTCGCTCTCAGAGAGATCGGCTGAGTGAGCGGGTTGAGCGGCTGGACCGGGAGGTGGCGGACTGGCGAGAACTGGGTGAGCGAGTGGGAGGTCTAGAGGCAAAACAGACAGCCCAAAACATGGCAAACAGTGCGTGCGAACTGCGAATCCACGGTGTTCCCTTTGTGGAGGGAGAAAATGTACGAGCTCTCTACAACCAGTTATGCTATAATCTGCAACTGGCTCCTCCACCAAGGGTACGAGAAATTTTCCGAGCCCAAAAATCACAACAAACGCATGTCGATCCCGTAATTATTATGAAATTGGAAAACGTTCATGAGAAAATCACTCTTCTACGAAAAATTGGGTTATACCGTCGCGAGCATAAAAAACAACTAAGCTTGCATTTATTGGGTTTCAACTCTGATGCTGTAATTTAAGAGAAGAGAAGTTAAGAGAGAACTAAAAAATTTTCAAAGAAGCCATGCGGATGAAAAAACAAAAAGTTCTCTCAGCAGTGTTTACTCGGCGTGGCCTTGTACACGTCCGCTGCAATGAAAGAGAGGGCGTTCACTGCATCGAGCGCATCGAGGAGCTTTTGTCTCTTACACCCAAAAAAAGTCTTCTGATCTCCCCCTCTCTTCAACCGCCTCTCTCACTGCCGCTTCAGCTGGACCTGATGGCACTGCAGGTGGTTCAAATAGTTTTCGCTCTTAAATTAGCAAACACAGCACTCTTAATTAAGATAGGCTTAGTATTAGTTTCTTATCAGAAAATCTTCTTTTATTTTAATGTTTTTCCTTTAAATATTGAGTTTGCGACTCTAATAACCTTTTATTTTTTCAATGCAGGATGAGATAGGTAGTTCCATAGCTGGTGCCCTGATAAAAACTATTAGTAATTACCGAAACGGTCTTAAAGTCGTTCACCTAAATGCACAAAGCTTACTTAATAAAATCCGAGTTCAGATTAATTTTTTCCCAGTTAAATGTAGATGTGATATGTGTGTCTGAGACGTGGTTTTTGCCTGATTTATGTGATTTGTCAATTGTTTGTGATGGTTCTGATCGTAATGGACGTGCCGGTGGTGTTGCTATATATGTGAATTCGAAATTAAAATGTAGTGTTAAATGTAAACAACCAAGTGAATGTCCGATTGAATACATCTTTTTAGAAATTACAAACAGAGTAAATGGCAAACTTCTTCTCGGCTGCATATACAGACCCAACCGTACCATCGACTATGAGCCAATACTCAGCGTTATCGCAGATATTTCGCGATTTTAATAGCAATCTGCTTGAAGAGAGCCATCTTTGAATAGTTTTGAATCCCTTGGGCTGTATAGCGCTAATGAAACATTGCTTACACATTTCTCAAATACCTGTGATACACTTCTTGACTTATTTTTTGTTAATGACCGTAGTATAATTTTACTTTATGACCAGGTTTCTCTACCAGCTTTTTCCAGACATGACTTAATATTCTTGACCTATGACTTGACCTTCGACTATCAAACGACTTCTTTCAATTACAGAGACTATAAGAACATTGACCTAACAGGACTTCAGCTTGAATTTATAACTTGTGACTGGTCATCCATTTACCAAACTTCCCATGTTGATTGTCAATTGCATGTTTTAAATAGTAATGTCCAGTACTTGTTTAACAAATGTGTGCCGTTAAGAACTAAAGTGATTAAGCCGATGCAAAATCATTGGTTCAATAACGAAATTAAAAATCTAATCCATCAGCGAGATGTTGCCTACCGTAAATGGAAGAGCTACAAAACTGGAGACTTTAGAAACAATTACAATGAGGCTCGAGCAATTAAAAGATTTATTCTGCTAAATGCAGATTTTATAAATCAAAGTTTGAAAATTGCTCTTCTGTCAAGCTCCGTTGGGCCGAAATTAACAAGTTAGGAATAGGGAAATGCACACAGAAGACTGAACTAAACGCCGATGTTGAAAAACTTTACCAAAAATTTTCAGAAATTGATGTACCTGAAGCGATATGCAATACGTACCTGAATACTGTACCTATCTGTGATAATAGTTTTAGTTTTATGTGTGTTAATTCGTGTAATGTCCTTGCTAGTATTCTTAAGGTAAAATCCAATGCTGAAGGCCTGGATAACATAAGCCCTGAATTTATAAAACTGTTACTTCCCATGCTGTTGTCCCACGTCACCCATATTTTTAATACCGCAATAACTCCGTGTTCGTTCCCTACAGTATGGAAAAAACCAAATAATGACTTCAGACCCATATCAATACTTCCCTTCCTGCCAAAGTTTTTGAAAACCTTATGTCCTCCCAAATACAAATTTTTTTGAACGACAATTCACTGTTACACGACAAACAGTCTGGTTTCCAGAGGAAAAGAAGCTATATAAGTGCCATTACTGATATTGTGGAAGATGTCAGGCAGCAGCTTGATAAAAATTGTGATACTTTTTTGACGCTTCTTGACCACAGCAAAGCCTTTGATTCGGTGAATCACAACATACTGTGTGAAAAACCCCAAAATATTTTTAACTTTTCGAGCACAGCGGTCAAGCTTGTTAAATCCTACCTAACAGTTCGAGTACAAGCTGTAGTCTCTGGGATGAATATTTCCACCTTTAGGAAACTTACAAGGGGAGTACCTACCTCAAGGATCTGTGTTAGGGCCATTGTTGTTTTCTATTTATGTGAATGATGCTGATGATGTCCAAATTTATGTTAGTAACCCTGTCAAGGATATAAATGTGTGTGCCAGTATAAGTAACAAAATGTTATCCATAATTGAGAAGTGGGCTAACAATAACGGCTTGGGAATAAATCCAAAAAAATCATAGTGTATCGTAATCAGTAAAGGAGTGATCGACACAAGTGTTTTCCCAAAATTATATATAAATAATACAGCTATTAGCTACGAAGATCATGGCTTAAATCTTGGCATAACATTTAGCAAAATTTTATCATGGAGCAAACATATAGCTAAAGCAACTGGTCGCACATATGGTTTGTTGCGTCAGCTTTCAGCATCAAAATCCTTCGTACCTGAACAAATAAGATTATTAATCTCTAAAGTCATTCTCGTTCCCACTCTCTTTTATGGCATAGAAATTTTTGGTCACTGTGACGTGCGTGATACGCGCACTTTAGTAGTTGCCTTCAACGCAATTGTCCATTATGTGTTTAATTTAAGACGTTATGACCATGTTTCAAATTTAACTTATAAAATTCTTGACCTTAACTTGACCGACTGGATAGATTTTATAACTTTGGTATACTTTCACAAGATTGTGACGACTCGAGAACCGATTTACCTATATCGGAAACTATTTCCTGCTACATCCCAAAGAACCAATAATTACCTATGCCCTCGTACTTTAACGCTTTGTTCGAAGAGGCAGTTTTTTATTAATAGCATCCGTTTATGGAACAATCTCCCTCTAGGAGCGCAACTAAATTTTCAATTAAAATTAAAGAATTTATAAAAGCACAATAAAAGTGGAAATAAGTAATATTAGGTAAAAATCAAAAAAACATAAAATTTAATGATTTTGAAAATTGTTAGCTTTTAAGTATTAAATCGAAATGTAATAAGCAAATTTTTGTCAAAGTGACTGGCGCAATAATAATAAGCTTACGCTTGCAGCGCTAGGATATTAAATCAATAAAAATAAAAAAAATTAAAATTAAAAGGTGGCCGAGAATGTGGATGTCAAAGTTATTGATGGATATATTTATCGACGAATGGAGCACGCAGCCACTGTAAAAATATCAAATGAATCAGCATGGAAACTGTGGATTTCTTGAGATTGCGATCCAATTGTAAACAAGAAAGAACGCTATAGTCGGGTTTCCCGACTATAAGATTTGCGATACTCATTGCCCTCTTTAAAAACACCTACCTAGGCCTCTTCAAAAAAGTTTTTTTGATATGCGTTTTTATTCTAGTGTGTTTTGTGAAACTCAATTCACCTTCACACATGTTGGTGTTCACTGGTAGTATACAAAAGTGTAGCCTACTTTCAAGCGCAATCAATTTTTAGCGCACTCTTCAAAAAAAAAGTTAAGACTACTTTCGAGCGCAATAAATATTTTCAACGAACTTGTATACACAATTTCTTGCAAATGGCCAGATTTTTAGATATTTAGGTAGATATTTTCAATACAAACAACATTTATAATGGCCACTTTTATCTAGCAATAAAAATGTGGACACCACAGAGTTTCTCGGTTTGTGGGCGTAAAAAAGGGCGTGGTCAACAAACTTGATATGCGCCTTGCTCATAGAAGTCTGTGTGCAAAATTTGGTGGTTCTAGCTCTTATAGTTCCCGAGATCTCGATGTTTGTGCGGACAGACGGACGGACAGACAAACGGACAGACAGACATTTCAACGTTTACAGTATTTGCTTACTCTTCGAGTATCCCAAATAAAAATTTGCATGACAGTCCACTTGCAGCGTATGGGGGAATAAACAAAACACTAGAGAGAGTCAGGCGTCAATATTTTTGGCCAAACTAACTGCAGGGTGTAAAGGATCAGATACTCAGACCTCCGTTGGCTAAAACAGGGGAAACCCAAAGATTTTTTCAAAAGACTGTTTTGGTATTCCAAAAGTGCTAGTGTCAGATAATGGAGTCCAGTTTAAGTCTAATTTTTTTAACGCTCTTCTTAGCCGATATGGAGTCATCCATTCGTACACCGCCTTATACGGACCGCAGGGAAATAATTCAGAACGGGTAAGCCGCTCTATTATTGCCGCCATCAACGCATACATGCACCCAGATCAATCTAATTGGGATGTAAAACTGAGCAACATTTTTTGTGGCTGGCTTTCACCGAATCGATTAGTCTTTGTGCAACGTTTAATCACAGGAGGTCAGGATTACAGAGTGATGTGCAACTTAAACCTAATAGACGATCGATTAGTGGAATTAAGTAAAGAATTTGGAATTATTGTGAAACAAAGCCGCTGAAGTATTCAGAAAACAACACACAAGAAACGAAAACGCTTATTATTTGCGCAGCAGGGAAGTATAAGTGTGGGTCAAGAAGTGTATCGAAAGAACTTCCAACAAAATAATTTTGCAGGGGTTTTAATGCTAAGTTAGGACCTATTCGTAAAAGCAAGAAAGACTAACTGGAAAATGCCACGAAAAGGATATAGCGCAGTAGCTCAAAATATAAGTAAGTGCCATGTGTTGATCGTCCTGGTTGGAATCAAACCCTTAAGTCCGATTCTAGTGGCACTTGGGCCGTGCATCATCCTGAAAGTATACCTTTAAAATTAGTCACATAGCTTGGCAAGGATTGCACATAGGAAAATTTTGAGCATGTAGGGCGACAAAATTATTTTATTGTTTCTTATGGTAGTAAACCCGATATAATATGCATATTTGATACTTTAATTATTCTGACACAAGATTTGCAAGCGTATTGGTTCATATAAGGTAAGACACCAATATCTCGAAAACTAGAGCCAATCCAAACAAACGGATTTCACATTTGAGATCAGGGCACCAATGTACTTTACGAACTGTTCTCCTCTTTACTTTTTTGTATCGCGAAAGAAGTTTTTTGCCTAATATTATATTACAGAAACAATACTTTGCTTACTTATTCACACAACTTTTGCACCTGATTTTCTCGCAAAGTGGAGCAAGGTGGACCTTGATTTTTTTTTTACAGCTAGCTGGGTTAATT
Organism: Drosophila oshimai; assembly: GCA_018150695.1. Lineage (NCBI taxonomy): Eukaryota > Metazoa > Arthropoda > Insecta > Diptera > Drosophilidae > Drosophila > Drosophila oshimai. Next base: position 188,804 of record JAECWM010000291.1, on the reverse strand, counting down.
ATTAATCGATTGTCATAGAAAGAATTGCTTGGACGAACTTGGAAAGGTATTATTTTCACTAATGAAGTAGAAAAAACCAAGGAAAAATTGGGTCTATCTTTGACGGCCTTTAGCTGGTCGAAATGTAGACATTGAAGGTAGTTTTTTTAAAATACTATAAAACAAAAGTCTGTATTTTCAAAATCCATAACTTTAATTATTTTTTTAACTTAAAAGATCAAATAACACCACTTTTAATAGTTGTATTTTTAGAATTGCCTACATCGATTACTCGTAGATCAAGTTTCGGCTGGCTCGCAGGGACGCACGGACGCACTTTTAGAAAATTAAGTTAGTACCTTTTGTTCGTTTGGGTGTCTATTTTTTTTAGAAGTGATTAGTTTCCTCATTGGTCAACTTAAAAAAAAAGACTTTTGTCGCCCTAAATGTTCAAAATTTCCCTATGTGGATTGGGAGATAATTGGGGTGATTTACTTAAAGTTCAAAATAGAAGGCAAAAATAAATAAATATGGATATCGTCAAAATATATAACTTATCGGAGAAAATGTAGGTTGCTTAAATTATTTTATTCGGTTCTAAACAAAATCGTGGAATTCAAAACGCTCCCTGGAATCCCTGATTCTGTGGTGAGTATGTGCCTCCCGATTTAACAGAGGGAATTGTCAAGTGGTGGAGAGTTCCGTTTGGGGGGCACATGGGTAAGATTCGCCCTGGTTCGGCCAATTAAATTGTTTTTGAGCCAGTGCCGACTTAACTTATAAGTTCAGCCAACAAAAAGTTCAATAAGCCAGTGCCGACTTAATTAATAAGGTGAGCATAGAGAATAGAAACATGCTTGTCGTATATCCTAATTAGTTTTGCTTTCTCGTTTTTCGCTGCAATAAATTGGAGATCGGCACTAGTTATGTGCACTTAGTCATGCGCGGAAATTCGCACTTTTGGAAGCCAGCGACCGCCAGCAAAAAAGATAAGCTCCCTTTATGCCAAAGCTTTAGTTTTGATTCCCAAGGCATGAATTATTTTGGGCTCATGTGGAAACACATATAATTTAGTTCCCCGAACAATAACCTAAAAACAGCCGTGGGCCCGACAAGTCAAGTCCCTGAATCCCGAAAAAATATCTCAGGAAAATTTTGTTTGGTTTTAAACCGGAGAAAAGCCCAGTTGAAATGCCTTAAAAAGTGAAACCTCACCGTGACAGATAACTAAATCCGAAAAATATTTAAATTGTAACCAGCTTAAATAAATATGAATATTTAAATAAAAAAAAAAATGATTAAATAAAGGTTGATTTTTTAGAAACTTTCTTTTGGCAGCCCTAGTTTTTATTGTTAACGCTAGTTAATTGTGTTGTAACCCTGGTTAATATTTTCAGAAAGGCTTATAATTTAACCATGAATCGTTTAACAAACGAACAAAGGTTGCAAATTATTGAATTTTACTATCAAAATGAGTGCTCGGTCCGGTCGGTCAATTGGCCGCCTAGATCGTGTGATCTAACGCCCTTAGATTATTTTTTGTGGGGCCATGTCAAGGCTCATGTCTAAAGGGAAAAGCCCGCAACAATTGGAGCATTGGAAGCCAACATTGAAGCTTTCATGACCGAGATACCGGCAGAAATGTTGGAAAGAGTATTCCAAAAATGGACTAAGGCGAAGTCGCGGCCAACATTTAAATGAAATTATCTTTAAACATTAAATTATATTGACCATACTATCGATTCAAATCAAGATTTCATTAATTTTTTTTAATTTTATGTGTTTTTTTCTTTTAAAAGTAGGAAAGCTCTTCAAAAATCACCCTTTACATTATCAAATAAAAATGAGCTAAACAATTTTTTTTTTAACCATTAAAACGTTAAATAAACATAATCAAATAAGCCGAAGATTAATAACAAACTCGCCCGCAACGCAAATATACACTGACTAGCAAAAATGTAACACCATTTCGATTTTCTGATTTCAACAGTCTGTATCTTCTCTTATATTGAACGCCTGCTAAAGATCTTAGTCCCGTTTTGTTGGTGACTTATTTTACTATGTTATCAGAAAATTTGAAGCCGTTTGATAAGCCGGAAGGAATATGCCAAAACAAAATGTAAAAAAAGTTAAATGTTACAGATGTGCACTCTACATTTCTTTATTAACCCTTCTGTGAGCGGAAGTAACATTTTTGTTCCATTTCGATTTTGCTTGTAAATATCTCGGGTTGTGTGAAAGCTATCGATCTGAAATTTTCTGACAACTCGTCTTTAACGATTCTAAAGAAGTTTGCCGATTTTTAAATAAATCTGTTGGTAATCTTGGATTTTATTAGGGAAAACTTTTTTTAACTACGTTGTTGAGCGGAAGACACAAATTTGTGCATCGTGTTTGAACCGCGTGTAAGTTAACAACCAGCTCCCAGCATAAGCTAGGCAGGGCAATTTTATATTTTATCATTCCATTTTTATATTTTTATATATCACTTATTAATCTTTTTATATTATACTTATATTTCTCAAGTAATATTGTACCCTAATATTGTACCACCCTTATGGTGTCCAAGTGCTGAGCCAGCAAAGTGCACCGTTATGTGCAGTGCCTTCGTGCCATTGGTGGCCAGCGATCGTATGACTTTTGTGCTTGGTCAGCGAAGATGTCACGAGCATCAGGCCATACGCTTTACTTCTTGTCAGCTTAAGTTTAGTCCACGTTATGTTCTGATTGAATAAAGAGCTGAAGCTCAATAATTGAAACTCCGGCTATCACCGTTATGGACTTATAATTTTATACCCAGTCTGAGTCTCAAGGCCAGCGGGCAAAAATAGGGCAGTTACCCTCTCACCCTAATCGACATATCTCTACAGTAGATGTCACGGGCCACCGGGCCACTTACTCCATACACTGCGGCTAGTCTCACTAGCTGCAATTACGGTCAATCGACCCCCCGCCACAGACGTACAGTCAGCCGGCTTCATCACCGCTACGGACGGACAGCCAGCCGGCACGCCAACTACATAATTTCAGACGTACAGTCAGCCGGCTTCATCTACGCTACGGACGGACAGCCAGCCGGCACGCCAACTACATAATTGGTTCCCAACCAAAGGAATAATATTAAATATATTCGAACTCCACCCCTGAAGTAATATAATATGTAAGTAGCTGAACGCCAACAATAGCTAAAGGTCTACACATAAATAACACACAACTACCAGTGCCTCAAGTGCATACAGTTTCCTATGTCCAGCAATAGGAATTTAAATATAAAAAGTGACTCGATTTTCGATTTCTGAGTTTTAGTTCTATTTGGGTGCATGACAAAAAATAAAGTCAAGTAAATCAAGTTACGTACACTTGCACTAGCAGTTTTATGTGAATAAATAACGAAAATAATTAAACGACAAAACACTCCATGTTCTTGGTGTTGATTTAATCTTCGATTTTCGATTTTTCCAAGTGCATGATAAAATAAAAAAATCAAAAACCTCAAATAACGCACACTGGTTCCAAAGCTATACATTTTTATTTGAATAAATAATATAAAGAAATAAATCACACAGTATTTTATATGCTTAGTGTAAGTTTTTATACACATGCAAAGGAAAAAATTGCCACTTTTTGATATTGGATATTACAGAGTAAGGTCTAAGCTTTCTTTTCTCCTTTTTCATCGATTTTTCCATTTAAAATATATAAAAAGCAGTTTTTGGCAAGTTGATCCATTGTCGGCCTGTGCAATATAAAAAATACATCACAGTAATTTATTTATGTAAGTTTTTATACAATGCAAGGTTGCCACTCGCTTTTCTCCTGATTTTTTAATTGATCCATTGTGCCTTTTTATATTAAATTTTTTTCCGAATTAATCCATTGTATCTGTCTGTGTTAGTAGTCGAATTGACCAATGTCTGTTGTCTTGCTCCTCAATCGTTCCATACCTCGCATTGTCCAGTATACCTAGCGTTAACTTACTCAGCTCCCTTAAGCTGCCAATGAGTTGGAATTATAGGGAAGTGAAGCAAGAAATTGACAGCGACGGCAGCGAAGAAATAGGATTCTGTCCCGTAGTAAGGAGCATAGACCAACCAGAGATGAACGCGGAAATGGTCCAAGCGATTGTCGCAAATGCTGTCGGCACCGCTCTTGCTGCGCAGGAAGAGCGTTTGAGAAGCGCCTTTGCCTTAGAGTTAGAATCTGTTAGAACACAGGTTAGCGCGCTGACGATGCAAGCGCCGCAGGTTGAGGTTTATCAAAGGGCAGTACCGAACCCTGAAATAAAATGCGATGTCAAACTAGACATCGTAAAATCCCTGCCAACATTCAATGGAAGCCACGACGAATACGTATCGTGGAGGCAGACTGCATCAGATGCATATGAAATATTTAAAAAATACAATGGCAGCGAAGCCCACTACGAGGCTGTTGTTATAATCAAAAACAAAATTAGCGGTCCCGCTCGGTCACTCCTCACGTCCCACAATACCGTATTAAATTTCGATGCAATTCTAGCCAGGCTAGATTGCACATACGCGGACAAAACATCCCTAAGGGTGCTACGTCAGAATTTGGAGATGGTTCGGCAGGGAGATGCCGACCTTATGGCGTACTATGACGAGGTCGAGAGGAAACTCACGCTCGTCACCAACAAGATAGTTATGTCACATAATACGGACACTGCAACCATCTTGAATAAGGAGGTTAGGGACGACGCCCTTCATGCATTCATTGCAGGGCTTAAAAGACCACTTAAATCACTCGTGCTGCCAACACAACCCAAAGACCTTCCGTCCGCACTAGCGCTAGCCCGGGAGGCGGAAAACAGCATTGAAAGAAGTGCGTTGGGTCAGGGAAAGCAATGGAGAGGTGAGGATAAAAATCCGCACTTCATTCCTAAGCAGGGCCAAGGCAAGCCTCAGGAGGACAACCTCTGGCAAAAGCGCAGAGATCATGAAACCGTAGACCAGAATAAAATTCAGCCCATGGAGGTAGACCCTTCAACGGCCAAATTCAGGCAGGAAACAAACTGGGAGAAGCCACAGAGTAATAACAATTATAAAAGACAGAACTCGTCTCAGCGTCAGTCAGGCCAAAGACGCCAACGCGTTAATAATATAGCCCAACCCCAACAGGAGGAGGCAGGTTACTTCGACACAGCTGAGGCTGAAGTTTCCAACATTGAGGAAGACAGTGACACTGCCGAAACTAATGACCTCCTTAATTTTTTAGGGAGCGCTCCCGACTGCCGTTCGTCGAGCGACAGTTGGCTGGCAGAAAACTAAAAATACTCATCGACACGGGGGCGGCAAAAAATTACGTTAAGCCCGTAAAGGAGCTAAGAAATGTAATGCCGGTCGAAACCCCTTTCACTGTGAGCTCTATTCACGGCTCCAGTGACGTCAAAGACAAGTGCATAATGCGCATTTTTGGGCTAGATGCCCCATTTTTTTTTGGACACACTGAGCACGTTCGATGCTATAATAGGCTTCGACTCGCTAACGCGAGCAGGAGTAGCACTGGACTCAGGCAACAGCGTAATAAAATACGCAAACGTCACTGAAAAGCTCAAATTCTTTGAATTCTTTGCCCCCTATGGGGGCAGCAGACTTTGTTAACAAAGAAATAAAGGAACTGCTGCATAATGGTATAATTAGGCCGTCCAGATCCCTATACAACAGCCCTACTTGGGTGGTGGACAAAAAAGGGACTGACGATAATGGCATCAGGAAGAAGCGATTAGTAATCGACTTCAGGAAGCTGAACGAGCGAACAGTCGCCGATCGCTATCCCATGCCAAGCATACCCATGATTCTAGCGAACTTGGGGAAAGCTAAATTCTTTACTACCCTAGAGTTGAAGTCAGGGTATCATCAAATATACCTGGCTGAAAAAGAGCGAGAAAAAACCTCGTTCTCAGTAAATGGAGGGAAGAACGAATTTTGCCGACTACCTTTCGGCCTAAAAAACGCAGGTAGTACTTTCCAAAGAGCCATCGATGATGTGCTGCGGGAAGAGATTGGCAAAATATGTTACGTTTACGTTGATGACGTTATAGTTTTTTCCGAAAGTGAAACCGAACATGTTAAGCACATCGACATAGTGCTTAAACGCCTTCTCGATGCCAACATGAGGGTGGCACGGGAAAAGAAGAAGTTCTTCAAAGAGAGCGTAGAATTTTTAGGATTCATCGTCACTAGAGGAGGAACCAAAACCGATCCAGAAAAAGTTAGGGCAATAAAAGAGTTCCCCGAACCAAAAAACTTGTTTAGCCTCAGGTCCTTCCTTGGCCTGGCAAGCTATTACAGAAGCTTTGTAAAAAACTTTGCCGCTATTGCTAGACCACTTACCGCCATTCTCAAAGGGGAAAACGGAACGGTCAGCAAGAATATGTCGAAAAAAGTAGCTGTCAGGTTCGATGAAACCCAGCGAGATGCATTCGACCACCTTCGTAATATCTTGGCATCAGAAGATGTCATATTGACATATCCCGATTTTAAGTTACCGTTTGACTTAACCACCGACGCCTCAGCAAGCGGAATAGGTGCGGTATTATCTCAAAATAAAAGACCCATTACCATGATTTCGCGTACACTAAAAGACTGCGAACTGAACTACGCCACCAATGAAAGAGAATTGTTGGCGATAGGCAAATTACAGAATTACCTATACGGCACCAAGGAGGTACGGATCTTCACAGACCACCAGCCCCTTACATACGCGGTATCCGACAAAAATACCAACGCTAAGATAAAGCGATGGAAAGCCTTCATTGACGAGAACAACGGGAAAGTGTTTTACACACCCGGAAAACAAAACCTTGTAGCTGACGCGCTGTCTCGGCAACCCCTGAACAACTTAGAGGCTGAGGCCCAGTCCGATGCAGCCACGGTACATAGTGAGCTTTCGCTCTCGTACACCATAGAAACCACCGACAAACCCCTAAACTGCTTCAAAAACCAAATCATTTTGGAAGAGGCAAGCCAACCGCTTCGGAGAGACTTCATCGTTTTCGGCAATAGAACTCGCCACATCATTAACTATAATAACAAAGACTTGCTTGTTGAATCAGTTAAAGAGATTATCAACGCCAACGTTGTGAACGCGATTCACTGTGATTTCCCTTCCCTGGCTCGCATTCAACATGCCTTGAGGCAGGAGTTCCCTGCAACAAAGTTATGGCATGGTAAAACCTTCGTCGGCGACATTACCAATGCCAATGAACAGATTGAGATCACTAACACCGAGCACAATCGCGCCCATAGGGCTGCGCAGGAGAACGCAAAACAAATCCTCCGGGATTATTACTTTCCGAACATGTCAAAACTAGCTAGCGAAGTTGTCGCAAATTGCAGAGTGTGCAATAAAGCCAAGTACGACCGTCATCCTAAGAAGCAGGAATTAGGAAATACACCTATCCCTTCATCCGTAGGAGAAATGTTGCATATCGACATTTTTTCAACTGACAAAAAAATTTTCTTGACTTGTATTGACAAACTGTCAAAATTCACTATCGTACAACCCTTAGTTTCTAGGGCAATAATAGATGTGCGAGCTCCTATTCTCCAATTGGTAAACTTCTACCCAAATATTAAAACCATATAGGGGAGAGTTGGGTAAAGCGGGCCGGCGGGTAAAGCGGGCTACCTTCGATATTTCAATTACTAGTGATGCCACCTATCAACCGAGCTAATTAACTCTTCATTAATAACCCATGAGTGTTATTATGGACGGTCACATTTTGTTTTTCACGTTTATTATCAAGTAAATCCCTGACATGGTTAATGTAAGGTCGCAGCACCGATGTTTTGGTGAAGTCTAATTGAAAATTGACATATTTCGCCTTACTTTTTCTGCCAAGTAAGTAACTTTTCTATTACTCCAGTATCTTACGCGTATTTTAAGTGCTTAACCTCAGAAAAAGGTTATGTAGTTATCAAAAAAATATGAGTTAAATAAATAATGTCCGAGTTGGGTAAAGTGGGCTAGTTCTCGGTCGGGTAAAGCGGGCTACTTTAAATTCAACGTTTTTCAGTGTTTTCGACGTAGAAATTCAACATCCAAATTACAAATCAATATCCATTTCTTGAATACATGTTTATGTTTACTCTGGGCAGAAAATATTTCAATGGCAATGGCAAAAAGACAAAAACAAATCGAGACACTTTCGAAGAAATCGAAAACCTCTTCGAAAACATCCAAAACGCGTGCTAAAAAACTTAAAGGAAAGTAATGGATATCGCCGACAAAAATAAAACGTTTTGTATGTATTTATAATTAGAATTCACTAAAAAACCAGAATTAGTAGACATGTTCCGCAACAAATACGTTTTCGTACGATTTAGGACAGGTAGCCCGCTTTACCCGACCAGTCGGGCAAAGCGGGCTACTTGGAACTTTTTCGAAAAATCACTATAATTATACTTAGAAAAAATTTTTTGACCAAAGCGGTTCAGTATTATGTTCCCCAGGCTTCATTTTAAAAGTTGAAATAAAATTTGCGGTTAATTCATTTATGATTATTTCTTTAACCCAAAAACAGTTAGGTAGCCCGCTTTACCCGACTTTCCCCACTGCGACAACGAGGCCTCCTTTAACTCCGAAACAATCACATCGTTACTGAAAAACCAATACAGCATCGATGTTGTCAAAGCGCCACCGCTACACAGTAGCTCCAATGGCCAAGTAGAAAGATTCCACAGTACCCTGGCAGAAATGGCCAGATGCCTCAAAATTGATAAAAAAAAAATCGAGGATACTGTGGAACTGATATTGCGGTCTACTGTGGAATACAATAGGTCGCTACATTCGGTCACAGAGTTTAGGCCAGTGGAGGTCATCCACGCCAGCAGCGACGAGATCAGGCTGGCAATTAAAGCAAAAATTAACAAAGCACAACAGTCTAACCTGGACAGAATTAATCCTTCCAGACAGAACCGGGTCTTCGAAGTTGGCGAGAAAGTACACCTACGTAACAACAGGAGATTAGGGAACAAGTTAACGCCGCTTTTTTCGGAAGAGCGTGTGGAAGCAGATCTGGGAACATCTGTTCTCATTAAGGGGAGGGTAGTCCATAAGGACAACATCAGATAGGCATTTTATCTGCCACATTCGCTCTTATCTTAACATTCACTACTTGTTTGGATGAGCTCAAGATACACCACAGGATGGCCAGGAGCCTTGATTTTTTGGGCTCAGTCCTTAAGGTCGTGGCGGTTACGCCCGACGCGGACGATCTTAGTAGAATTAATACCAATCAGGCATCGCTCATTGAGGCTAACAACAGACAGGTCGTTATTTACACAGAGACACAAAAACACATCAACTTACTTACAGACACAGTCAATAGGATCCTCAAGGAGAAAAGGGACGGGCTTGTTGACTCAGGTCATTTGTTCGAAACACTTCTTGCCAGGAATAGAATGCTAATCTCAGAAATCCAAAATTGTATGCTCACTATTACCCTCGCTAAAAATAATATTATAAATCCTACTATATTCAACCACAACGACCTAAAGGCTATTTTTGACGAGCAGCTTACTGAGGTCCCCATAGTTAGCCTCATGGATGTTTCTAAAATTAAAATTTTCCAATCTAATGTTGTCATTCATATTGTAGTACAGTATCCTAAGGTTAAGTTTATTTGTAAGAAGATCCTGCTCTTCCCGGTCGCGCACTACCACACCATACTGCAACTGGAGGACAACACAGTAGCGGAATGTGATGACGGGATCCTAGCGGTCTCCGATTGCTCCTCCACCAACTTGGCCACCTTCTGCAAGAGGGCCACCCACGACACTTGCGCCCGTCAATTGCACGCAGGCGGGGCGGCTGTCTGCCGCACTCGTCCTAGCAACCTGGAACCCCTTACAGTCGTAGACCACGGGGTAATAATCGTCAACGAAGAACGGACGAGGGTTACCATTGACGACGGGCCCACTACTACCATAAAGGGGGGCCCATCTCATCACTTTCGAGAGGAGAGCGATCATAAACGACTCTGTCTACTTAAACCTCAACAACTCAGTCAACAAGAGTCCGGGGATTGCGGCCTCACCCTTACTCAATATCACGGGACACGACCATATACTAAGCCTTCCGCTACTGCAGCGGATGAACGAACACAACCTGCGCCTTATGCAGGAGCTTAGAGACGACATGTCGGCCGGGGGATCCCCGAAGATTTGGTTCGCTGTAGGAGTCGCGGTTAGCCTTACGTTGTGCGGCTTGATCCTATTGCAACAACGCTGGAGCCGGAAGCGAACATCTGTCAAGTTGCAGAAGACCATCGACGAATTGGTAATCAACCAGGTCGGCCAACAGAGCAGTAAAAAGCTCCCAGCATAAGCAGGGCAATTTTATATTTTATCATTCCATTTTTATATTTTTATATATCACTTATTAATCTTTTTATATTATACTAATATTTCTCAAGTAATATTGTACCCTAATATTGTACCACCCTTATGGTGTCCAAGTGCTGAGCCAGCAAAGTGCACCGTTATGTGCCGTGCCTTCGTGCCATTGGTGGCCAGCGATCGTATGACTTTTGTGCTTGGTCAGCGAAGATGTCACGAGCATCAGGCCATACGCTTTACTTTTTGTCAGCTTAAGTTTAGTCTATTAGTTTAGCTATCACCGTTATGGACTTATAATTTTATACCCAGTCTGAGTCTCAAGGCCAGCGGGCAAAAAGAGGGCACTTACCCTCTCACCCTAATCGACATATCTCTACAGTAGATGTCACGGGCCACCGGGCCACTTACTCCATACACTGCGGCTAGTCTCACTAGCTGCAATTACGGTCAATCGACCCCCCGCCACAGACGTACAGTCAGCCGGCTTCATCACCGCTACGGACGGACAGCCAGCCGGCACGCCAACTACATAATTACAGACGTACAGTCAGCTGGCTTCATCTACGCTACGGACGGACAGCCAGCCGGCACGCCAACTACATAATTTGTATCTTAAAAACCTTTATTCAGAAAAATTTGAAATTTTTACTGAATATGTATTAACTCAAAATCATTAAATTTAAAGTTTAAATTTTTAATTTAATCCTACACTAAAAAAAATGTTTAGGTTTTACCTTGAAAAAAAAAATTGCAGGTTAGATTAATTACGTAAAACTCGCAAACTGATCAAACAATTGAAAATCGTGATATACTACGTTATAGGGCTTTCAATAAGCTTTCCAAAATGGTCAAATGTGTCATACCCTTCTTTGGTAAAACTATCAGAAAAACAAACAAAAAAACAAAAAATTACATTTATTTTATAGCAAAATTGATAAATAATACCACAAACAAACTAGAAAACTAGTATTATTTGTATTTCAAAATTATTATTCTTATAAAAAAAAATTGTTCTAATCCCATAATTATTACTATAAATGTCCAAAAAGGGGTATTTGTGGTTTTAGGTACTCTTGCTATTAAAAGTAACGGTCACAAATCACCCAAACCATTTATGACCGCCAGGTGCAGGTGCCGACAGCTCCTTTTGGAATGACCCAAAAAAGGGTTGATGGTAAAAAAATCTACCTGCACACATTTTTTGTCACGTTTTTAGACCTTTCAACTACTTTTATAGTGACTTCTTCTAAAGAAAGGTATGACAGATTTGACCTTTTTGGAAAGCTTATTAAAAGTCCTATAACGAAGTATATCACGTTTTTAAATTGTTTGATCTGTTTGCGAGTTTTACGTAATTAATCTTACCTGCAATTTTTTTTTCCAAGGTAAAACTAAACAAATTTTTTCAGTGTGGCCTAATTTAAAAATTTAAATTTTAAATTAAATGATTTTGAGTTAATACATATTCAGTAAAAATTTCAAATTTTTCTGAATAAAGGTTTTTAAGATATACGCGGTTCAAACACGATGCACAAATTTGTGTCTTCCGCTCAACAACGTATAAAAAATCTTCCGCTCACAGAAGGGTTAATAATTTTTTTAAAATATGTTTAGAGACCATTTGATTTGTTTTAGTTCCTCAATGTAAGTGTAGCGTTGCACAAATCCAGGAAGATAAGCGTTCCGTAAATTACTTGGATTTTCTAAACACATGCGTGCATATGCTTTAAGCACTTAAATGGCCATAATGTAGTTTTAGGATCAAAACTTAAAAAAAATGTCTTGTTCTGAATTAATCTGATCATTTCTGATAATTATGAGCACTAAAAACTGTTCAAGTAAAGACAGAAACAGCTAAAAGCTTCAATTACTTTGATGGGTTAGCGAGGTATTGTAACATTTTTAAATTTTTCATACTATAACTTAAACTTTTGTAAACTTTCTTCGGCTTGTTTGAATTATGACTAAATGCCCAACAAAATGAGGTATCAGTCATTTAAATCGGATAAAGATATCTTGCGGAGTAGCCGGAGTTAGTAATTAAGACATTGCTTAGTGGCACAAAATCCACAGTCCGTGCCAAATTAATTTAACCCTTGTGTGAGCGGAAGGAACATTTTTGTTCCATTTCGATTTTGCGTGTAAATATATCGGGTTGTGTGAAAGCTGTCGAGCTGATAGCTCTTCTTTAGCAATTATAAACAAGTTCGCAAGTTTTTAGATAAATCTGTTGGTAATCTTGGATTTTATTAAGGAAAACTTTTTTAACTACGTTGTTGATTGGAAGACACAATTTTGTGCATCGTGTTTGAACCGCGTATATCTTAAAAACCTTTATTCAGAAAAATTTTTACTGAATATGTATTAACTGTCAATAATTAAGTTAACCATTTTAATTTTTTTATTAAGCCTACACTAAACAAAATTTTAAGTTTTAATTAACCCTCGACGGTCACACTTTCGCTGTGGAACACGACGGACACACTGGGTGTATTTCAGCCATTCGACTTGCCCGTTAAATTATAAAGTTATAAATTTAATTTTTCATACAATAATTCGTAAAAAACTGATTGGTGTTTATCAAAAAGTCACAAAAAGTCAATATCGCGCAGAGTGTAATTTACCCAGTGTGACCGTTGAGTTAAAAAGATGCAGGTGAGATTAACTAAGTAAAACTCGCAAACTAGTCAAACAAATGAAATACGTGAATACTACGTTATAGGACCTTTCAAAAAGCTTTCCAAAATGGTCAAATATGTCATACCCTTCTTTGGTAAAACTATAAGAAAAACAACCATTATTGTTGATAAATTACATTAATTTTTATAAAATCAACAAATAATACCACAAGTAGACTAGAAAAATAGTATTATTTTTATTTCAAAATTGGTCTTCTCATAAAAAATACATTGTTTTAATTCCTTATTTATTACTATAAATGGTGCAAAAGTGGTATTTGTGGTTTAAGGAACTCTAGCTAATAAAAGTAACGGTCACACATTACCAAAATCACAAAAATCACAAAAAACAAGAAAGAACGCTATAGTCGGGTTTCCCGATAATATGTATGTAGACTATATTCAAGGCATAGCAAAATGTTCTATAACTTCTTTATTATTTATTAGAGCATAAAATGGTTCGGAGTGTAGTAAGACAGTGCACATATCATTATATTTCTTTTAAAACCGCAAAGATTGCATAAAAAATGAGAGCGCCACAGATTTTCGCGGTTTGTGGGCGTTGAAAGGGGCGTGGTCGGGTTTTGAAACAAACTTGATCTACGTGGGGTATATAGAATTCTGTGTGCAAAACTTGGTGGCTCTAGCTCTTATAGTTCCCGAGATCTCGATGCTTGTGCGGACGGACGGACTGACGGACAGACAGACACTTGATCGTTTACAGTATTTGCTTACTCTTCGAGTATCGCAAATAATTAATCTATGATATGAAAGTGACAAATTTTTTTTTTAATAACAATATCTTAAAATTTCTAGAAATATTGTGCTGAAATTTGAATTCGTTTGGATGATTAGTTTTAAGGATAAAACCACTCAAAAGTAGGTGCACAAATTTGTTTCTTCCGCTCAACATCGTATAAAAAATCATCGGCTCACAGAAGGACTAAATTGTCCATATAAGCGGTTAACAATATTTGCAAAAAAATGAAATGTGTGTTTAAATTGGATTAATTTTGTTTCAACACAGAATGGGACCATTGCTCTATTTTGCAAAATTTCGTCCTTTTTCTTTCGAATAGGTCGCTTGTATATCAACATTAAGACATTTTTTAAGGTACTTTCGTCTTTTTAATATTCCTCTTGGCTTGGCTTGCGTTCCCGAAATTTGTATTGACATCTGAATATTCATATTTTTATTAATCAGAAAAATATTTTTGTTTTTAACTTTCCAGTTTTCTTCTCCCAAAAAATGTTGCACATTTCTTTCATAAGAAATGTTTTCCAGAAATTCTTTTAAATTATTTAATTAAATTTTACTTTTTTTCTTTAAAGAAAACAGAAACTTGACTTTTTTTTCCTTTTCATTGCTAGACGTTCTAGTTTGCAGACAGCTTTTATGCATCGAACACGTTGAGCTTCGAATTTGTCTGCTCGCACTGGTCTTGAAAATATACTAACTCATAACTGAATTTTGTAAGTCTTTAAAGTAGGCTTCAACTAGAGCGAAACCAAACCTCCGTTTGTCTTGGAAACCAATTTTTTTTTTTTTAAAAAAAAAAAAACCCATTATATTTTGATGAAATTTTTTGATGAAAATTTTGTGTTTAAACTTTAAAGTACGTAGTATCGAAACAATTTGAAAAGAGGTTGAAATAGTTCTGCCAAATAGTAGAGGTTTGGTCGACAGCTTATTGATTTACATGTAGACGCTTTCTCATCGACAAATTTTGGATTATACCTAGTGATAAAATTATTAGTGTAACACTCAATTTCATCCGGTTCTTCTAGTAAGCATTCAGTTTTTTGATACTCATATACTGGAGCAGAAAAATAAGCGATTCGGCTGAGAAGATACTTTTCGTTTTGAAGGCTAGAAAGATAAACTCAATTTTCGTTTTCTCCGGAGTCTTCCCATGTCATTGCAACACCAATGCATCTAATGTATTATCTTTCACGTTCGGCAATTTTCCCTGCAAACATTTTCTCGGCATATCATTTTTATAAGGTGGGCGATGTCAAGACGAATGTAGCATCAAGGCAGTTGCACCGTTTTCTATAAGAAAGATGTTAGAAACAAGGAAAGGTAAATATTTAGCGCAGTCATTAAAGCTTAAGCTTATTGCACTCAACAGAGCCAAGGAAAAGTCGCAAGCAACTTCCTGTGGAATAGATCCAGATTTTGAATAAACCTGCTCCGTCATAACTTTATGCTAGCAGTATCATGCTGGGCTGAAAGCATTTTTATAAACGGGAAAAATGCTCCTGCTCAAATTCGCCTTGAAGAGGAAAGCGTTCCGTCCTGGACAACACGAAAAGACATCTCAGTTAAGAAGCTCCCAACCAGCTGGTGAAGCTGTGGGTTGAGCAACTACTTAAGTTTGAAAAGTAGGCCCTCGTGCCATACGCGGTCAAAAGCTTGTTGGATGTCCAAATATGCAGCCACCACATACTGCTTACGATGGAAACCATCCAAGATGAACTCAGACACCCTATAAAGCTACTCAGGTGTGCCATGTTGGAATCTGGGTGTGACCCGTTTGACAAGAGGTGAATCTAGGATTCTCCTCAGAGCACACCATTCCAGGAGCTATTCAAAAGTGGACAGCAGACTTATTGGCTTAAGAACAGCTATTAGAAGCATCGGTAACAGCAGAGGAACAGTAGCCAGAAATTTGTTTAGTAGCAGTAGTAGCAGTAAAAGGATCAACAGCAAAAAACAGCAGATTAACAGAAGCATTGCAGCGAAAAGAGGATGAAGAAAGGAGAGCAACGGGAGGCCAAGGGAGATGAAGAAGGAGAGGAATCAATTGCGCAGTGACGACAGCAGCAGACAGAAGCAGAAAAACGACACAGAATATAAAAAGCAGAAATTAAAGAAGAAAACTTGTACTTTTCCAACTATATTTATAAACTATACCTAATACTAATAATAAAGACGAGGTGAGACAATAGCTCACCTTACATTTGGGGGCTCGTCCTAACCTGGAAATCGCAAGTGAAAAGTGACGCCGTCCCGAGAAGTCTCGAAAAATCAAGAACCACAGAGTGTAAGTGACGCCGTCCCGAGAAGTCTCAAAAAATCAAGAAGTACAGACTTTAACTGACGCCGAGAAGTTTGATCGCAAAAAGGCATAAGTAGATGGGTGAGAAGCCAATAAAGCAGGAACATTCAAGAATACCGATTGCGAAAGGGAGACAGCCGTATTACTCAAGATCAGTAGCCGCAGCAGAGAAAAAACACAACATGAGTGAGACCGAACAGGAACACCTGAGGAGCCTGCAGAGCGAGGTGGAACACTTGAGGAACCTTCAAACGGAAGTGGAGCACCTAAGGTCCCTGAATCTGCAGCAGGACAAGCAGCAGCACCTTCAAATCCAACTCGAGCAGAATCTTGTCTAAGCATGTGGTGAACAAAAAGTGAGCGAAAGAAGCGTGCAGAACCGCGCCGAAGCAGGTGGGGGGCAAAGTGCCGCAGCTGGAACAGCTGAAATCTCTTCAATCGACGAGAATACAAAAGCACTGAAGGATCTTGTCCAGCTTCTGGCGATAAAGATGGGAGCAGAAGAGCAAAACAGTGTTGCTCAATAACGGCGGAAAGCTTCGCAAAAATCATTCCGGAGTTTGACGGAGAATCCATGCCGGTCAAAAATTGGTTTGACAATTTCGAGCTAAATGCTGCAGCTTATGGTCTGAACATAAAGCAGATGTATGTACAGGCACGTGCCAAAATGACGAACACAGCGAAATTGTTTTTGGACTCTACTTTCGTACATCAATACACAGAGATGCGTATGTTGCTGCAGACAGAGTTTAGTCGTCAATATGTGTGCAGCGCGGATGTTCATGAGCAGCTCCGGGACGCAAGAAAACGAGCAAGCAGGAATCGTTTCACGAGGTACCTTTGCAGATGAGGAAGATTGCAGCTCTTGGCAGCATAGATGCACGTTCTGTAATCCGCTACATCGTGGACGGCTTAAACTTAGAGGTCTCAAATACCACTCTCTACAGTTGCAAGTCTTTCAAAGAGCTGCAGGAGCAGTATGAGGTGTTTGAACGCGTCGGCGAAAAGGGAAATAAGCCGTTTCAGCCGAACGATGGAAAATGGACGCCGATTCAGAAGAAGCAGCACGAGTTCAACGACAGAAAGAGTCATTGTTTTAATTGTGGATCTGCTGATCATCTCCGCAAGGACTGCAAAGCTGCCACGAAATGTTTTAGCTGCAATAAAGAGGGCCACATGTCTAGAGATTGCCCTGGGTCATCTGCTGGTGTCCAAGTTGTGTGCAGTGCAAGTCGCATGAAGAAAGTTACTATCAACGACGTCGAAGTGGAGTGCTTAGTGGATACTGGAGCAGATGTAAATATATTGAGAAAGTTCATCTTTAACAAAATACCCAATATTATGTTGGAGAGATGTGCTTCGAAGCTTCGTGGACTGGGAAAGAAGATCACGTGCCCAATTGGATGCTTCTTGGCTGAGGTTGCAGTAGATGAGAAGATGACACCACACAAGTTCGTTGTCGTAGAGGACGAAGACATCGAGTATGACGCGCTGCTTGAATTCGATTTTGTTTCGAAGTTCAATTTTTCATTGTCGGCAGAAGGATACAAGTTTTCTTCCCCGCTGGGGGAGAAAGCTTGTGAGGAACCAAATCAGATGAGTATTTATAACATGATTAATACAAACAATGAAATCGATGTTCCTCCCCAGTACGCAGGGGAGGTATCGATGCTGATTAGGAACAACAAGGCGGTGGATTCAGTAACGGAGGTTCCAGTCAAGCTACGAATTGTTCCGGATGGCGAGATCGTTCCATTTCGTCAGTCACCGAGTCGATTCGCAATTGCCGAAGAGAAGGATGTCGAAAAGCAGATCGACGAATGGTTAGCTGCTGGAATTATACGCCCATCTACATCAAACTTTGCTAGCCGTCTGGTGCTGGTAAACAAAAAGGATGGCACACGCCGTATCTGCGTTGATTTCCGTAAGCTGAACTCGATGGTGTTGAGAGACTGCTTTCCCGTCCCTGTAATCGACGACGTGCTCGAAAAGCTGCAAAAAGCGAGCTATTTCACGGTGATGGATTTGGAGAACGGTTTCTTCCACGATGCCATTGAAGAGGAAAGCAAGAAATTCACAGCATTCATTACTTAATCCGGACTGTACGAATTCAATAGAACCCCATTTGGATTTCGGAACTCGCCAGCTGTGTTTATTCGCTACGTAAACCATGTATTTCAAGAGCTGATGAACAAAAATATCCTCGATTTATACATGGATGATATAATAATTCACGCCGAGACTGCAGAGCAATGCTTGAGATGGCACTTGTTTTGAAAAGAGCTGGATCGTTTGGCCTGAAGATCAAGTGGCGAAAGCGTCACTTCTTGCAGGGAAAGATTTACTTCTTGGGCCACAATATTGAAGACGGAAACTTGTGGCCTGGACAAGAAAAGACTGCTGCGGTTGGCAAGTTTTCGGTGCCGAAGAATGTCAGAGCAGTTCAAGCATTTCTGGGGCTGACTGGGTTTTTTAGAAAATTTGTTCTGAATTACTCGCAGATTGCACGCCCGTTGACTGACCTGCTGCGAAAAGGGGTCCGTTTTGAAATGGCAGAGCCTCAGATGAATGCATTCCAGCGTTTGAAGGATGCATTGACTAAAGAACCCGTTTTGAAATTATATATCAGAGGGGCCAAAACTGAGTTACACACGGATGCATCAAAAGACGGATTTGCAGCGGTATTAATGCAGTGGTTTGATGGCAGACTCCACCCAATCCAGTACTGGAGCAAGAAGACAACAGAAGCTGAGTCTCGCCAGCACAGTTACATCCTGGAAGCAAAAGCCGTGTATCTGGCGGTAAAGAAATTCAGACATTATCTGCTGGGATCGCCATTTAAGTTGATAACAGATTTCTCCGCGTTCAAGCAAACTTTACAGAAGACAGATGTGCCAAGAGCAGTCACGCAGTGGATTGTTTATCTGCAGGATTTCGAGTTTGCAGTGGAACATCGTCCTGGAGAACAATTAAAGCTGTTGACTGTCTCAGTCGCTATCCCGACCGCGTTATGCTTGTGTCGTTGGAGATTACTGCTCGCATCAAAAACGCTCAAGGAAAAGATGAGACACTGAAGGCAATTATGGCAATTTAAGCCAGCTGTCCATATGAGGGATACAAGATGAAAGCGGGACTGGTCTATAAGGAGGTGAACGGCAATGATCTCCTCGTAATTCCGAAAGCGATGGAAAAAGAAGTTATTGTTGACGCCCACAGTGCGGGTCATTTTGCGCTACAAAAAACTGTTCATGCTGTGCAACAATCCTATTGGATTCCTCATTTGGAGCGAAAAGTTCAGCAGGTTGTGAACAACTGTGTAAGATGCATCATTTACAACAAGAAGCTTGGCAAGAAAGAAGGATTTTTAAACTGCATCGATAAAGGTGATCAGCCTCTTCATACGCTGCACGTTGATCATCTGGGCCCCATGGATGCCCTTGGGAAGCAATATAAGTACATATTTGCGATGGTGGATTCATTTTCGAAGTTTATATGGCTTTTCCCTACGAAGACTACCAGCTGCGAGGAAACGCTGAAGAAAATCGTGATGTGGTCTGAAGTTTTTGGCAACCCAGTGCGGATGGTTTCGGACAGAGGCTCCGCTTTCACAGCCCACTTATTTGCAGAGCACATGGAGAAAAACGGTATCGAGCACGTGTGGTGCACAACCGGAGTGCCCCGTGGAAATGGTCAAATCGAGAGGGTAAATCGCACAATCTTGTCAATCATTTCTAAGATTTCGGCAGATGATCCAGCCAAGTGGTTTAAGGCAATACCAGAGGAGCAGAGAGCTGTTAATTCCCACTTACATGCGTCAACGAAGAAGTCACCGTTTGAGATAATGTTTGGCGTGAAGATGAACAATAAGCCAACTAATCGTATTATTCAGCTTTTAGAGGAAGAGATGTACCTAAACTTTGACGAGCAACGCCAGCAACTGAGAGTAGATGCAAAGATCGAGATTCAACGTGCACAGGATTCATACAAGAAGCACTTTGACCAAAAGCGGAAACCGGAGGTCAACTATCAAGTTGGAGATTTAGTCGCTATACGCCGGACACAGTTTGTTGCCGGAAAAAAGCTGGGTGGAGAATATTTGGGACCGTATGAAATAACAACAGTCCATCTAACACTTCAACCAGCTGTGATCACATGAAGTTGTGGCGTTACGTGAAGGACAATGAGGATGCTTGGTCATCCGGGACAGATGAGTAATCAGGAATGGCCGAATGTAAGACTGTGTAGGAGAAATAGAGAATAATAACAGCAGTACAGCAGTAAAAAGCAGATCAGCAGAAGAACATCAGTAGAAGCAGTAACAGCAGAAGAACAGCAGTACAAGCAGTAACAGCAGAGGAACAGTAGGAACAGCAGTAGTAGCAGTAGTAAGAGTAACAGCAGAACAGCAGATTAACAGAAGCATTGCATCGAAAAGAGGATGAAGAAAGGAGAGCAACGGGAGGCCAAGGGAGATGAAGAAGGAGAGGAATCAATTGCGCAGTGACGACAGCAGCAGACAGAAGCAGAAAAACGACACAGAATATAAAAAGCAGAAATTAAAGAAGAAAACTTGTACTTTTCCAACTATATTTATAAACTATACCTAATACTAATAATAAAGACGAGGTGAGACAATAGCTCACCTTACATTTGGGGGCTCGTCCTAACCTGGAAATCGCAAGTGAAAAGTGACGCCGTCCCGAGAAGTCTCGAAAAATCAAGAACCACAGAGTGTAAGTGACGCCGTCCCGAGAAGTCTCAAAAAATCAAGAAGTACAGACTTTAACTGACGCCGAGAAGTTTGATCGCAAAAAGGCATAAGTAGATGGGTGAGAAGCCAATAAAGCAGGAACATTCAAGAATACCGATTGCGAAAGGGAGACAGCCGTATTACTCAAGATCAGTAGCCGCAGCAGAGAAAAAACACAACATGAGTGAGACCGAACAGGAACACCTGAGGAGCCTGCAGAGCGAGGTGGAACACTTGAGGAACCTTCAAACGGAAGTGGAGCACCTAAGGTCCCTGAATCTGCAGCAGGACAAGCAGCAGCACCTTCAAATCCAGCTCGAGCAGAATCTTGTCTAAGCATGTGGTGAACAAAAAGTGAGCGAAAGAAGCGTGCAGAACCGCGCCGAAGCAGGTGGGGGGCAAAGTGCCGCAGCTGGAACAGCTGAAATCTCTTCAATCGACGAGAATACAAAAACACTGAAGGATCTTGTCCAGCTTCTGGCGATAAAGATGGGAGCAGAAGAGCAAAACAGTGGTTGCTCAATAACGGCGGAAAGCTTCGCAAAAATCATTCCGGAGTTTGACGGAGAATCCATGCCGGTAAAAAATTGGTTTGACAATTTCGAGCTAAATGCTGCAGCTTATGGTCTGAACATAAAGCAGATGTATGTACAGGCACGTGCCAAAATGACGAACACAGCAAAATTGTTTTTGGACTCTACTTTCGTACATCAATACACAGAGATGCGTATGTTGCTGCAGACAGAGTTTAGTCGTCAATATGTGTGCAGCGCGGATGTTCATGAGCAGCTCCGTGATCGCAAGAAACGCAAGCAGGAATCGTTTCACGAGTACCTTTTGCAGATGAGGAAGATTGCAGCTCTTGGCAGCATAGATGCACGTTCTGTAATCCGCTACATCGTGGACGGCTTAAACTTGAGGAGTGACTTCAAATACACTCTCTACAGTTGCAAGTCTTTCAAAGAGCTGCAGGAGCAGTATGAGGTGTTTGAACGCGTCGGCGAAAAGGGAAATAAGCCGTTTCAGCCGAACGATGGAAAATGGACGCCGAATCAGAAGAAGCAGCACGAGTTCAACGACAGAAAGAGTCATTGTTTTAATTGTGGATCTGCTGATCATCTCCGCAAGGACTGCAAAGCTGCCACGAAATGTTTTAGCTGCAATAAAGAGGGCCACATGTCTAGAGATTGCCCTGGGTCATCTGCTGGTGTCCAAGTTGTGTGCAGTGCAAGTCGCATGAAGAAAGTTACTATCAACGACGTCGAAGTGGAGTGCTTAGTGGATACTGGAGCAGATGTAAATATATTGAGAAAGTTCATCTTTAACAAAATACCCAATATTATGTTGGAGAGATGTGCTTCGAAGCTTCGTGGACTGGGAAAGAAGATCACGTGCCCAATTGGATGCTTCTTGGCTGAGGTTGCAGTAGATGAGAAGATGACACCACACAAGTTCGTTGTCGTAGAGGACGAAGACATTGAGTATGACGCGCTGCTTGGATTCGATTTTGTTTCGAAATTCAATTTTTCATTGTCGGCAGAAGGATACAAGTTTTCTTCCCCGCTGGGGGAGAAAGCTTGTGAGGAACCAAATCAGATGAGTATTTATAACATGATTAATACAAACAATGAAATCGATGTTCCTCCCCAGTACGCAGGGGAGGTATCGATGCTGATTAGGAACAACAAGGCGGTGGATTCAGTAACGGAGGTTCCAGTCAAGCTACGAATTGTTCCGGATGGCGAGATCGTTCCATTTCGTCAGTCACCGAGTCGATTCGCAATTGCCGAAGAGAAGGATGTCGAAAAGCAGATCGACGAATGGTTAGCTGCTGGAATTATACGCCCATCTACATCAAACTTTGCTAGCCGTCTGGTGCTGGTAAACAAAAAGGATGGCACACGCCGTATCTGCGTTGATTTCCGTAAGCTGAACTCGATGGTGTTGAGAGACTGCTTTCCCGTCCCTGTAATCGACGACGTGCTCGAAAAGCTGCAAAAAGCGAGCTATTTCACGGTGATGGATTTGGAGAACGGTTTCTTCCACGATGCCATTGAAGAGGAAAGCAAGAAATTCACAGCATTCATTACTTAATCCGGACTGTACGAATTCAATAGAACCCCATTTGGATTTCGGAACTCGCCAGCTGTGTTTATTCGCTACGTAAACCATGTATTTCAAGAGCTGATGAACAAAAATATCCTCGATTTATACATGGATGATATAATAATTCACGCCGAGACTGCAGAGCAATGCTTGAGATGGCACTTGTTTTGAAAAGAGCTGGATCGTTTGGCCTGAAGATCAAGTGGCGAAAGCGTCACTTCTTGCAGGGAAAGATTTACTTCTTGGGCCACAATATTGAAGACGGAAACTTGTGGCCTGGACAAGAAAAGACTGCTGCGGTTGGCAAGTTTTCGGTGCCGAAGAATGTCAGAGCAGTTCAAGCATTTCTGGGGCTGACTGGGTTTTTTAGAAAATTTGTTCTGAATTACTCGCAGATTGCACGCCCGTTGACTGACCTGCTGCGAAAAGTGGTCCGTTTTGAAATGGCAGAGCCTCAGATGAATGCATTCCAGCGTTTGAAGGATGCATTGACTAAAGAACCCGTTTTGAAATTATATATCAGAGGGGCCAAAACTGAGTTACACACGGATGCATCAAAAGACGGATATGCAGCGGTATTAATGCAGTGGTTTGATGGCAGACTCCACCCAATCCAGTACTGGAGCAAGAAGACAACAGAAGCTGAGTCTCGCCTCCTGGAAGCAAAAGCCGTGTATCTGGCGGTAAAGAAATTCAGACATTATCTGCTGGGATCGCCATTTAAGTTGATAACAGATTTCTCCGCGTTCAAGCAAACTTTACAGAAGACAGATGTGCCAAGAGCAGTCACGCAGTGGATTGTTTATCTGCAGGATTTCGAGTTTGCAGTGGAACATCGTCCTGGAGAACAATTAAAGCTGTTGACTGTCTCAGTCGCTATCCCGACCGCGTTATGCTTGTGTCGTTGGAGATTACTGCTCGCATCAAAAACGCTCAAGGAAAAGATGAGACACTGAAGGCAATTATGGCAATTTAAGCCAGCTGTCCATATGAGGGATACAAGATGAAAGCGGGACTGGTCTATAAGGAGGTGAACGGCAATGATCTCCTCGTAATTCCGAAAGCGATGGAAAAAGAAGTTATTGTTGACGCCCACAGTGCGGGTCATTTTGCGCTACAAAAAACTGTTCATGCTGTGCAACAATCCTATTGGATTCCTCATTTGGAGCGAAAAGTTCAGCAGGTTGTGAACATCTGTGTAAGATGCATCATTTACAACAAGAAGCTTGGCAAGAAAGAAGGATTTTTAAACTGCATCGATAAAGGTGATCAGCCTCTTCATACGCTGCACGTTGATCATCTGGGCCCCATGGATGCCCTTGGGAAGCAATATAAGTACATATTTGCGATGGTGGATTCATTTTCGAAGTTTATATGGCTTTTCCCTACGAAGACTACCAGCTGCGAGGAAACGCTGAAGAAAATCGTGATGTGGTCTGAAGTTTTTGGCAACCCAGTGCGGATGGTTTCGGACAGAGGCTCCGCTTTCACAGCCCACTTATTTGCAGAGCACATGGAGAAAAACGGTATCGAGCACGTGTGGTGCACAACCGGAGTGCCCCGTGGAAATGGTCAAATCGAGAGGGTAAATCGCACAATCTTGTCAATCATTTCTAAGATTTCGGCAGATGATCCAGCCAAGTGGTTTAAGGCAATACCAGAGGTGCAGAGAGCTGTTAATTCCCACTTACATGCGTCAACGAAGAAGTCACCGTTTGAGATAATGTTTGGCGTGAAGATGAACAATAAGCCAACTAATCGTATTATTCAGCTTTTAGAGGAAGAGATGTACCTAAACTTTGACGAGCAACGCCAGCAACTGAGAGTAGATGCAAAGATCGAGATTCAACGTGCACAGGATTCATACAAGAAGCACTTTGACCAAAAGCGGAAACCGGAGGTCAAATATCAAGTTGGAGATTTAGTCGCTATACGCCGGACACAGTTTGTTGCCGGAAAAAAGCTGGGTGGAGAATATTTGGGACCGTATGAAATAACAACAGTCAAGAGAAATGGCAGATATGAGGTTCGGAAGGCAGCGGATGTAGAAGGTCCATCTAACACTTCAACCAGCTGTGATCACATGAAGTTGTGGCGTTACGTGAAGGACAATGAGGATGCTTGGTCATCCGGGACAGATGAGTAATCAGGAATGGCCGAATGTAAGACTGTGTAGGAGAAATAGAGAATAATAACAGCAGTACAGCAGTAAAAAGCAGATCAGCAGAAGAACATCAGTAGAAGCAGTAACAGCAGAAGAACAGCAGTAGAAGCATTAACAGCAGAGGAACAGTAGGAACAGCAGTAGTAGCAGTAGTAAGAGTAACAGCAGAACAGCAGATTAACAGAAGCATTGCAGCGAAAAGAGGATGAAGAAAGGAGAGCAACGGGAGGCCAAGGGAGATGAAGAAGGAGAGAAATCAATTGCGCAGTGACGACAGCAGCAGACAGAAGCAGAAAAACGACACAGAATATAAAAAGCAGTAATTAAAGAAGAAAACTTGTACTTTTCCAACTACATTTATAATCTATACCTAATACTAATAATAAAGACGAGGTGAGACAATAGCTCACCTTACATAAATGTTTACTTCTTATAAAAAAATACCTTCTGTAAGTATGTAAACGCATATGCAAGAAGTTTACTTAATTGATATTAGGTTGACATCTGAGATTTTTTCGGGTTTTTTATTTAGTTTAAGGTGTCCATGCTAATAACAGTCATTCATGACACTCCCATCGCCGATAGCAGGTGCTAAGGAATGACCTAAAAAAATAACTCCTTTTGAAAAGGCAAAAAAAAACCTAATTTTTCAAAATTTTAGATTCTGAGCAAATGTGGGCAAAAAAGGTGTAACGAATTCAAAAATAAAAATTTTAAAAATTACATTTTAAGTTTTTTGAAATTTTTTCGAAAATTTTCGAAAGTTCATATTTTTAAAACTGGAGGACCTGGGGATATAGTCATCCGATCGTAACGATTTTCAAACTTTTCAGACTTACTTGGACATAAAATAGGCGTTTGGAAAAGTTATAAATTGATTCGTCTTATACTGAGCAAAAAAAAATGTACCGAACGAAATAGGTGAAACATTTGTAAGCGTTTGAAACAGTTAACTATTCGTCGAGGAGAATGTGTCACAATGCGTTGTGAAGCAACTGGGGTTCAACCATTAGAAATAACTTGGAGAACCAAAACTTATAATTTAGATCCTGCTGTTAATATTTGGTACCACGTAAAAAACTCAGTACTAACTCATGGAGTTTTATCTGAACTAACTATTTTGAATACTGTTCTAACTGATAGAGGAGAATTTTCATGTCTGGCGAATATCGACTTTGGTCATGACAAATCAGTGGTACAACTACAAGTTCAAGAACCCCTAGTTTCCCCGTTAAGTAGTCGTTCAGTAACTTAAGCATGGTCTTCAAATGATAAGGACTCGCCTCAACTGGGACTAAACCAGCTTACATTGAACTATAAAATACAATATAAGAAAGCAGGAGGTAAGAAGGGTAATAAGGGTAGGGGTTTATTATAGGTACTATTTTATCGTATATATGGGACGTTTCACGTCAACCGGCCCAGAGCTCTGCCCAAAATTCTACTGAACAAAAATGGACTTATTATATCTTAAAATTTTCGTCATTTCATACCCTTTCGAATAAAAACGTGGCGTTTTGAAAAATTCAAAATGGCGTCCTTACTGTGACTCTAAATGCACAAGTATTTGTGGACTTAGCAAACAAATATATTAAATACTTTATGAAAAACAGTATATCTCGATGGATAATGACTGATTCTTATAGTTTTGAGGTTGCTGATTACGAATCTAGAAATTTTTAAAATTCAAAATGGCGGATCAATATTTTTTTTTTTTTTTTTAGGATGTGAAAACCTGCTCTCAGGTAACCTGTAGCCATGCTTCAGGGTTATGCGGGTTATAAACATGACTACAGGGTACATGTAAGCAGGTTTTCACATCCTATGCAAAAAAAAAAAAAATGGATCCGCCATTTAAAATCTGACTTCAGATTCAACAAACTACAGAAACATATCCATATATACTGTTTTCATAAAGTATTTAATTATTTGTTTGCAAGTCCACAATCTTATGCATTACGGAGAATTTTGAATTTTTCAAAACCACGTTTTATCGAAAGGGTAAAATGACGAAAATTTTAAGATAAAGTCCATTTTCGTTCAGTAAATTGGCAGAGCTGGGTCGCAACCCATATATTGTATTATATCACTAAATTTTGCACACAGACTTTTATATAACTCAGGCAGATCAAGCTTGTTTCAAAACCTGACCACGCGCATTTTTAACGCCTACAAACCGCGAAACTCTGTAGTGCCCACATTTTTATTGCAAGAGAAATATAATTATTATTAATCAGGGGTGCTACGGCAAACCATTTAGCTCTCATTCAGCTTGATTTCAATTCCTCGGTGCTACGGAGCCTCAATTCAGCTGTGTTCAGCTGTTTTAAAACAGCTAGCAAATGTGTCAGCTACTTGGGTAAATACAGCAAAAATAAAGCCATACATCACAGAAAAGCTGTTTTAGTTTCTGATAGTTCTGCATTAAAATAATAACATTTTGCAAGCAATTATTGTTTTTAATAATGTTTTTAGCAAATTGCTTAGAAACTGGCTTGTAAAATTTGTCAATCGTAAATAGCATTTCACTGGTGCCACCTAGTTAAGTTCGAAAATAAATAACTTACCAAAACACATTTTATGGTAATAAAATACAGATGATTGTGTTTAAAAGCAGTAAAAAAAAATTACAAGTAAATTGGCATCTATAATTTGTTAGTCAATCGCGTTTATCCTATTTATTTTGTAAAAAAAATGTGTAAATACTTTTTTTCCTAGTGTGGCAACGATTGAAAATGTCACCTGTTGCATAGAAAGGGGAAGAAAAAAAAAAGAAATTAGCTAAATTAAATACATAAATCACCATAAACAATACCAAAAACAAACGTTTCGTCCGATTTGGAAAAGGGTCCAATAGGAAATCGCTCGAAGTTCCGTGGCACCTAGGAAATTTTTCAGCGATTTGACACAACGCTGAATTCAAAATCGCAAAATTAGTACGTCTTACTGGAACTAGGGGTAACTTGTTCTGACTGCAATTGCTGGTCAAAACTTGGTCGTTTTCGCGTTCGATAATTTCATAAGGGCCTGTGCAGGGGGATTCCAGAGGCTGCTTCACGGCATTAGTGCGTATAAAAACGTGAGTACAACTATCAATTCCTTTTAACAGAAACATCTTTTGTTTGATGTGCTGTTGGACGAATTTTCAGCATGTGTTTTCAGAAAATACTTAAGAAAGTTTAAGGGTCTACTGTTTCGTCCAAATCAGCAAAAAATTCGTTTGGCAGTATATGGGTGTTCCATATAGGATCTCTGCTGCGGATGCTTTGATGTCCCCCGTGAAACAGGTGAGAAGTCCAAGCAGTACCGTAGGTAGAAACTGTGGCCAAGGGGTTTCATTGTTGCACAGACCTTTGGAGCTGCCACAGTACTCCCCCTCCAGTGGATCTTTCACGAACTATGATTTACAAATTGCATACTGCAGTCTCCTTTCCGTTGATTCGAAGAGTGAAAACTCGGTCATTTTCGCGTTTGATAATTTCATAAGGGCCTGTGTAGGGGGATTCCAGAGGCTGCGTCACGGCATCAGTGCGTATAAAAACGTAAGTACAACTATCAATTCCTTTTAACAGAAACATCTTTTGTTTGATATGATGTGCTGTTGCTGTTGGAAAAATTTTCTGCATGTGTTCTCGGAAAATACTAAAGAAAATTATAAGGTCTACTGTTTCGTCGAAATCAGCGAAAAACTCGTTTGGCAGTCTAATGGATGTTCCATATATGTAGCATCTCTGCTGCGGATGCTTTGATGTCTTCCTTGAAACAGGTGCGAAGTTCAAGCAGTGCCGTTGGTAATAACTGTGGCCAAGGGGATGTTGCACATTAAGGACGATTAAAAGGATCTGTGCCACCTTTTTATAAATCCGTTATCCGTGTGGATGGTAGGCCGTAGTATGTAAGTCCTTACTTCCAATGAGATTCGCCAGTAACTTAAAAATTGCAGATTCAAATTGAGATCCTTGATCAGTAGTAATCGTTTTGGTGGATCCAAACCGAGAAACCCCTTGAGTCCAGAACGCAGTGGCTATCGTCTCAGCAGTAATGATAGAGATTGGCACCGCTTCTGGCCATCGCGAAAATATATCAATCATTGTCACACAGTACCGAAAATTCATCATCACAACAATATCTAGGTGAACATGGTCAAACCTGCCGTTTGAAACATCGATCTTTTCTGGAGAGAGATGGTTGTGTTTGTGAATCTTTGAGCGCTGGCAAGAAAGACATGTTCTGCACCATTCGAGGACGTCTTTATTCATTAAAGGCCACACAAACTTCTGTCGTACTTGACGGATTGTTGCTCGGCCAGTTGGATGTGAAAAATTGTGAATATACGAAAAAACATTACGGCGCAATGATTTTGGTACATAAGAACGAACTCTTCCTGTACATACATCGCAGTACAGTGAGATGTTGTCATCGAAACTGACTCTTTGGAGTTTTAAAAATGTAGGTCTGTAAGGAAGTTCTAGGGCTGGGATAAGCTGTGGTGGGCATTCGTCTGCGGGCCCGTGTAGACCGGCTGGGGGGTCGCTGGGGCTGCTGAAAGAGGTGTGCCTAGGGTAAGAAAACGAAAACAAGAAAACTGCGTCGGTTGCTCGGGGCTCGATGAAGTGGTCCATGTGTGAAATGCGAAGGCATTATTGGAGAGGCAGCCACGCACACCGCGTTTGGTGCGTCGCCTCTCGCAAGTTTCCTTTGCATGCGCCGGCGCGTCCAGGGGAAACTGCTACGCACTCCGCGCTCGGTGCGTCGTTCCCCGCTGAAGCGGCGTACCTGGGCTGTGGTTGGCGTCTGTCTGCGGGCTCGTGTAAACCTGCTGGGGGTCGCTGAGGCTTCTGGTGCGGCTGGGCTCGAACGCAAAGAAATGGTTGAAGAAGCAGCCACGCACACCGCGTTTGGTGCGTCGCTTCTCGCAGTCTATTTTCTGCGCTCGTCAGCGTATCCAGGGGGAACTGCCACGCACTCTGCGTTCGGTGCGTTGTTCCCCGCTGTAGCGGTGTTCCTGGCCCACCTTAGCATACCATGCGATGTAGGGCACGGTCGCGGTCGCTGGTGATCTCATAGTCCGTATCCAGCTGGATCATCTTGGCTAAGTCTGCAAACTCGTATCGACGAACGAATAGCTTGTGCTCCGGCAGGAGATTCTGATATAGCCGTTCGAGTTCTTGCTCAGGAGAAAACTTTGCTTGTTGCATCTAAAGCCTGAGCTCGACTAATTGTGTCCTCCAGTTGTTGGAAATACTGGGGCGGTAGGAAAAAATCTTAAAACTCTTTCCTAAAAGTTGCCCATTCCACGTTCTGCATTTGGAAGGTCCGAAACCAGCTTTCCGCTTTTCCTGAAAGTAGTCTAGAAACTACCCGGGTAAGTCGCGCGGTAAATCACGCTTCTTTTCCACAGTTTCCTGGTTAAAGGTTATATTTTCGGCCATCAAACCCGTGTCGTCTTAGTGCTTTTTTTCCTTTTGTCGTCAATTCAATAAAGCACCAATTAAGCCAACATTAAAGCTTTATTATTTTATAAACTATAAAAAACGGGAGCTAGTAAGTTGCTTGGTGAAACAGAGTTCTTTAGTTAAAAAATGGCAACCTATTCAATATGTTGTGATAATTTAAGGAGATTACACTTGTCGATTAATTTTAAATTAAAGAAAACACGTTAGCTTTTTAAATTAAAACAACGTTTATCAACATTCTCCTCCCAAGTATTGTGGTCGTTACTTATTTCAATATAGACGACGGCAATACTTTTACAATGTCTTAGGCTTAACATCTAGTTTAATTAATTAGAAAGAGGGTCTCTTATAAACACTATCTTTTATCTTCACATCGACAATTCGTACTCGACCATCGTTCGATGGATATGTTTTGACAATTAGGCCTTTTGGCCAGACATTTCTCGGCACATCGGGTTCCATCATTAATACTACATCACCTTCTTGTAAGAGACTTTTGCAAATAAGAAATTGTCTATATTCCTTTTTCTACTTTAACCGAAAAATTTCAGCAAGTCTTTGCGACGATTTCCACATGTTTAGTAATCTCAAATTAAAATCAGAAGTATTTGTATAAAAGGACTCTCTATAGTTGGGATCAATTAACAAATCGTTTGGCGTCAAGGGATCAGATTCAAGTGAGTGCATAAATGCATTGCAGGATAAGTCTTCAGCAATCTCCAGATGAACCGCTCGGGCTACCATGCATGTAAAAATTACACAGTATTGTTTAACATGGCTTCTTTACTGTGTAGTTTCAATTGGCCCGAACTAGTCAATTCCTACTATTAAAAAAGTTCGTTCTGTTGCTATTATCCGACAATTGGGAAGCTGACCCATTGGAGGAGCTTGCGGCTTAGCCTTTTTGTTTTTGCAATGCTGGCAACCGACTGACTTTTTTTGGTAATCCAGAACCTTTGACGAATATTACCGTTTCTGTTCCCATGTGACAATTTTGGACGTGATAGAAATGAATGAGTAAGTTTGTGATAGGGTGATCCTTGCTCAGGAATATTGGATTTTTAGCGTCATTACTCATTTCATCGTCACTTAATTTATTACGTCTGCCCCTGAGTCTTAACAAATTACGTATATCACTAGATAAAATTAAGGTTAGATTATTCAAAATGCTTGATGTTGTCACAAGTTCATTTCGTTTCAGTGTGTTTTTTTTTCATGCTGGTAACTATCCTTTTGCATACTCCGAAAAATTAATGTTTCTGATTTAGAAAGTTCTTCAATTGTCAGCTCATTGTTTAAAGGTATCTTCCGGTTTGTCATCAGCTTTGTTAGGTATCGCAAGATCCATTCTGTTGTTCTTAAAAATCTCATCCAACTGGAGAATCTTGTCACGTCAGGTAAAATAATTGACTCCCTTTGAGTGGTAGTGAGATTTACAAACTCTGTGTTACTATCAAGAACACCGTTTGGCTCAACAGAGACTTTTTAATGGCCACTTATCCTTACTTTTTCTCAAAAATGCTGGACCTTTTAGCCATACTTCATTTGATGAAAAGTCGAATGACAATATTTTGGTGGCTTTGTCTGCAGGATTAAGCTTTGAGGGTACGTGTCGCCATTCACTTGAATTAGTTAGTTCTTAGATTTCCCCTATGCGTTGAGCTACAAAAGTTTTGAATTTTTTGCTGCTTGTTTTGAGCCAATATAAAACAATTTCTGTGTCCGTCCACATAAAAGTAGAGTCTAATCTGATGTTGAGTGTTTCTTCAATAGCTTTACCAAGTCTGGCTCCTAGTAAAGTACCTTGCAGTTCTTACCTTGGAATTGTCATCGGTTTAAGTGGAGCTACGCGCGACTTTGCTGCTATCAGAATACTTTCGACTCGACTTTCAAATTCAAAACGTAAATATGCACAAGTTGCGTATGCATATTTTGAGGCGTCGCAAAATATATGTAGCTGAATATTACACTGGCTTATCGGAAATGAAGTCATCTGTCTGGATATGTAAAACTCGTCTATTTTATTTAAGCTGCTGCACAATGTCTTCCAAATTTCGAAATGGTCATCTGTAATGTAGTCATCCCATTGGACACCGCTGCCCCAAATAGCTTGCAACAGGATTTTATTGGATATCAACAAATTCGAAAGAAATCCAAGCGGGTCGAAAATAGACATTGTAATTTTCAATATTTCTCGTTTAGTTGATCGCCTACGAATGTCAAGAAGTTCTGAATGTGCTTTGGAAAATTTTAAGTTGTAAGTGCAAACGTCCTTTTCGTAATCCCAAATTAGTCCTAAAATTCGTTCTTCAGTTTTTTACTAAACTTTTATCCGATGAAACATTTTCCGTAATTTGATTTTAAACTTCTGCAGAATTAGATTTCCAATAGCGCATGTCGAATCCACCTGCCTTGTGTACATGCGTAACATCCTTACTCAACTTTGAAGCACTGTGTATGTCGTTGGCTCCACCCAGATAGTCGTCCATGTAATGTTTTGTTATTATATCCTTACAGGCTTGGTCACAGTCGTTCTGAAAATCTAAGGCATTTCTGTTTCTGACCTGTTTGGCAATACTTGGGCTGCATT
Organism: Drosophila oshimai; assembly: GCA_018150695.1. Lineage (NCBI taxonomy): Eukaryota > Metazoa > Arthropoda > Insecta > Diptera > Drosophilidae > Drosophila > Drosophila oshimai. The sequence goes on along the minus strand of JAECWM010000291.1, from coordinate 155,661 downwards.
TAGCTCCAAAAAATACTACCTGAATTTCGAACGCGTCCGGTTCAGACTGTCGGTTTGCCTCGCCACAAAATTCTTTGTGCGAAACGGTCTGTCTCCTGTACTTTAATTTGGAGAAACATCTCCTAGATGTCTCCTACAAAGGCAATCTTATGCTCTCGGAAATTCATTAGAACTGCTGAAAGTTAGCTGTACAGATCTGGACCTCGTAAAAGAAAATCGTTTAGACAATAGCCATGGCTCTTGGAGGCCGCATCAAAAAATATTCTAAGTCTATCGGACTTATTGCTGTTTTGAACTCAAAAATGTGACTAATAGTGAGTCAAGGGCGTTATTTTGTTTTTGTCTATGGAGTTTAATTTCTTTAAATACCCCTTTTCTATGTATGACTCAAGAACATCATTATACTTGTTTCCGTACTCTGGGTTTTTGTCTATTTTTCTTTCGCATAATAGCATCCGAGCATATGCGTTGTTATAACTTTCCGGTAGTTGTGTGTCGTCGCTTTTCCAAAAAAGTCCACATTGAAATCTGTCATCCACTCGCATTAGAGATTTATCAATCATTTCCAGACACATTTTGTCGTCAAGAGAGATTGGTATGTCATGTGGTGTCAATAACTCATTCTCAATGGACCAGTAAGATTTAACAAGATTGTGTAAAATATCCAGGTCTTCTTTTGGATTGTCGTTTCCTGCGCAGTTGTACACATGAAATGAATAATTTCTGTCTGAATCTTCCTTGTTTATTCCTACTGTTCCATTAACAACCCAGCCTAGAGAAGTTTTACTAGCAACTGGACCATTGAATGATTGATATTTTAGCTTTCGAGATACAATGAGCGACCAATTATCCTGACCGATCAAAATTTTTGTATGGGCATTTTGGTATGAACAAAATGAATAGTCTTTCAAAAATTCATAAGTCTCAGCCATGTCACTTATTGAGACGGTCTGTAATGGTAAATTGAGGCGTAATACAGTTTTTACTTTTTGTAGTGTAAATACTTTTGCTGATGGCTGCTTTCCTCTGATTCCCAAGCTTACTACTTTTGAATCCATTTGTTCATACACTTCGTTGTTAGTTCATTGCATCTTCAAGGGACATGTCAGTCCCTGTATTCCTATGTCACTTGCAACCTGCTCATCTATTAAGGGGAGGTTCTAGTCCAGAGGCCCGAAAATGTGCGTAATATCATGATTTTTTTTTAGAGAGTACACACGTATTTTTTTTTAACATTTGTGGCATTTTTTTTGTCTATGTTTTAAAAAGATTATACAAAATTTTTTTTTGGTAAAAATAAAACAAAATGGCGACTCCAGCCCTCAATGACGGCGGTCGTGTGCGGCGGTGGACAGTGTGCGCGGGGCGCTCTACAGCCCTGCCAAGTGATCGGAAACGAAAAAACCAAAAAAAGTAAGTGAAACTTGGGGGGCCTTCTCAGTTTCCAATTTTTGAAAAACCCTTTAAAAAAAAAATGGAGATCCTTTTTAGAAAAAACAACCTTTTTTTGCCTTGTTTTTTTTTTTTCACGTTAAAAAAAAATACTAAAAAATAAAAAAATAAAACAAACGCTTCGGGAAGGCCCCCTAAATTGGATAAGCTTCAATTAGAGCCGCCAAACGTCGAAATCGGTGTAGCCGTTAAAGCGGAATCACGCCCCGCGCGCAAAAAAAAGGTGTTTCGAGAAAAACGCGTTTAAAGTTTGACGAAGACCTGTTTTTCGGCCGACGCGCTCTCTCGTCTATAGGCTGTAACTCGTAAAAGCAATTAGATAGGGAAATATCCCTTTGCCTAGCAATACAAAAAAAAATTTTTTTTTGGTTGCTTGTGACTAGAACCTCCCCTTAATGAAGTTGTCGAAGCTTCGTTTTGAGTGCCTATCAGTGTAACTGGAATGACTTGAGGTAGAGCTTTGTTATGATCAAAATTAACATTGCAATTAACATTGCAATTAGTATCTAGTTCAGTTTCGCGTTGATTAGGATTTCTTGGCATCTCCAGAGAAGAGCTTGGTGCGTTGTTTTTGTCCTTATGCAATAAAAAATTGTGGTTGTATTTGCAGTTTACTACTTTCTTGCGTTTACAATCTTTAAGAACATGATTCTTTGCTAGACATGATATGCATAGTTTGTTGTGAGATATATATTTCCAGCGCTCGTCGATATTTAATGTTTTAAATTTAGGACACTGTGTAAGGTAATGACCGCTAGACTTACAAAAGTAACAATAGAATTTGGATTTTTTCAAAATTCTTGACAGGACCTGAGACCCTGAATCCCAGCTATGTTGCCGCTTTTATAGTTTGACCTAACCGTTCGTAAAACACAAATACCTTTGGCTGAACAGATTTGAATTTTTGTAAATGGTACGATTTTAAGCGGACTTGAGGTCAAAGGCGGATTAGATTTATGTAATATAAATCTAATACCGGCTTTTTATGCCACACACCAAAGTTCTTGTCAAAGACAAGACGCAAAGCTTATAGTCTACAGCGCTGTTTCGATGTTTGCTAGACATCTCATCAGGACTATTTTTGCTGACTTTACCAATGCTCGGGTATGGGTTACCATCACCACAACGCTACAACCAGTTGGGAATTGTAGTGTCGCCGCGAAGGAACAAAATACCTCGAGCTTGGAAAAGTTACTTTGGTGTGTGGACTTTGGACCTGTATCAAAATTCCATCGGAATTGGTGAATACAGCGGCAAATAAATGCCAGTTTTGCACAAGAAATTTTGTGCGTTTGTCTTGTAGTCTAATAAAGTATATTAGCTACCGTCCGGTGTGTCTTCCGTTTTTGGTTATTTTGGCTTGTTTTTGCGACCTATTTTGCTTAAGTACGATTTTAAGCGGACTTGAGGTCAAAGGCGGATTAGATTTATGTAATATAAATCTAATACCGGCTTTTTATGCCACACACCAAAGTTCTTGTCAAAGACAAGACGCAAAGCTTATAGTCTACAGCGCTGTTTCGATGTTTGCTAGACATCTCATCAGGACTATTTTTGCTGACTTAAATGTTTCACAAAGGCTATTCGTTGAGACACCTGAACTTTTTTCTAAAACTTCTTCAAACAACATATTATTACTTATTTGATAAATATCATTGAATGACAACAATGGTTGTATGACATTTGTAAGCATATCGTAAAATGTGATGAGTCTGTCATATTTATCATCTTTTATTACTGAGAATTGTGTAATTTTGTCTATCATAAGTTTTACAATATGACAACAGTCTCCGAAACGATCTCGCAAAATAACAATTACATCATTTACATTGTCTGGCAGATGAAGAAGTGATTGTACGTGTTTATTGTCTTTAGCACGACCTGTCAGTGCCCTTCGTAGGCGATTGATATTTTCGTAATTGCTAAAATTACAGACTTGAGTATTGTTTTCAAACTCGGCAATGAAAATTGGCCATTCTAGGGGGTCACCTCTAAATGTAGGTAGTTCTTGTTTGATTGTCTGCCTTGCCATAAAACTAACAATTGGATCTACATTGATAGCAGCCTTATCTTGATCCGTTGACGCTTGCTTGCGTTGATTTGATTTAACCCACTCACGTGTCCTGCTCTCGGCTTGTCCATCGCCGTTGAAGTTTGTTTCCTGCCTGTATTGCTGGTTGTCCTGGTCGTCTTGAATTCTGCCTTCCTCGTCGTCTTGAAGGTTGTCTTCCTAGTCGTCTTGAAGGCTGTCTGCACCCTCGATTTCTAGTTCCAATTGCTTCTCCTGAAACACGAGCTGCATTCGCTGAGCTTTTAGTTGTTGTTGCTCTTTTAAGTGCACCATTTGAAGCTGAAGTTTTTGAACTTTGGCTTCTCTCAGATCCTGAGTCCTCGTTGCTCCTGTCTGGAGTCTTCTGGCTTGGCGTGGTCATTGGAACTACCGTAACAGTCGACTGCTCATGTTGTAAGTTTTGCTCATTATGACTTAAGAGAGCAATGTTTGGTCGTGGCGTATCCATTATTCCCAGCTGCGACTGTGCAGCAGGCGGCTTTTGCTGATGTGACGTCACTTGAGTTTGTGCTCTTTTTTTCTTATTGGAACGTGTATTAGGCATTGTTCTGTTTTTTGGTTGCAACAATCCCCAATATTTGACATAACATACACCCAAGAATAATATGTACTTGACAATATGTATGTACATATGTTCGAGATTTTTATTGCGTCATGGCGACACACACACATCTAGTCGTCGTCAATGTGTATGTGTCTGTGTACACTTTTATGTGTGCATGTCCAAGATCTAGCTCGGCAATACATACACATACAAATGCAAGTTTCGGCTTATGAAATTTCGCATTAGTCTCGTAATCTTGTAATCCATGTGCCGTCCATTAGGCAAAGAAGGACCATTTATTGAGGCAATTACCTGGTTAAAGGTTATATTTTTGTATAGATGGGGCTCGAATGACCAAATTTTGGCCATCAAACCCGTGTCGTCTAAGTGTATTTGTTCCTTTTGTCGTCAATTCAATAAATCACCAATTAAGTCAATTTTAAAGGTTTATTATTTTATAAACTATAAAAAAACGGGAGCTAGTCGACTGCGCACTAAGTCGCTTGGTGAAAAAAGTGTTCTTCAGTTAAAAATGGCAACCTATTCGATATGTTGCGATAATTTAAGGAGGTTACACTTGTCGATACATTTTTTTTTTTTTTTTTTTACATTTGCATTTTATTTATTGGATCTTCTCTCCATTGAGACTAACAATAAGTAAATCAAATCTTAAATACTAAATACTTCGGTCGCGTGTAGACCGGTTTTTCTCAACGCTCCGGAAAAACAATTAGTCACCCAGTCGAAAACGTTCGAAAAATTTACAAACGCGAGGTTTTGCGTTGCGCGATGCTAATCGCATATCGTAAACTAAAGTTTTAATTATTTAATTAATTAATCTTACCGTACTATCAATAAACAAATGAGTAAGAACGTGGATCAGCGCACTCAACGCCAAAAACAACAAGACGAAACCCGTGAAAAAATTCAGAGAGAGCAAGACAAACGTCGTCACTCTTTGGCCCGTAACAATGCTTATTTCTCTGTGAAGAGTTATACTCCAGAATCGAAAGTGCAAGAAAGTGCATGTTTACTGACCGCCGAAAACCAGAGAGCTAGTTCTTGCTCTCCCGCCCTGCTTTTCACCGCTCAAACGCCATGGAGTGAGCAATGCAAAACTCCAACCGAGCTTCTGCCACCTAGTGCAACAACAACAGCAACTACCACGTCAACTACAACGGTCTCTCTAGCCAACAATGCAATAACGACTTCACTCTCTTCTTGTGCAGCCGGTATAGCAACAACACAACCAAGTGCAAAAATCGGGTCAAACGGCAACAACAAAGCTACGATTGAAGAAATGACAATTCCGCAAGCGGGTTCGGCCAGACAGGCATTGATCGCTACATTAACATTTCCAAGCGCAAGCTAACACCCCCAAAAAAATCTGACGGCAATAAGCCCAAAGTAAACCGTACCAACAAAGGCCCTGAAAATCTCGGGCCATTAAATGAAAATAGATATTCCATTCTGGCGGAGCCTGAAACCGAGTCTGAACAGTTAGCCCCAAGGAAACTTAAGCCCCCACCTATCTTTATTCGGGAGAAGATCTCGAATGCCCTAGTCAACAAAATAGTTGAGCTAGTCGGAAAAGATACCTTTCATGTTATTCCATTTGTGAAAGGGAATATAAGCGAAACCAAAACCAAAACTGAAGACGATTTCCGTGCAGTGTCAAAGTACTTAAACGATGCCAAAAAAAATTACTACACGTACCAGCTAAAAAGCTGCAAAGGCTTGCAAGTTGTGCATAAGGGAATAGAACCCGATGTGACCCCCTCTGAAATTACAGAGGCTTTAAAAGAAAACGGTTTTTGTGCAAAAAATGTTATAAACATTATGAACAAAAACAAGAAGCCGCAACCACTATTCAAGGTCGAGCTGGAACCAGACAGCAGAACTTTGAAAAAAAACGCAGTGCACCCGATCTACAAGTTGCAGTACCTGCTGCATCGCACATAGGGAAATTTTGAGCATTTAGGGCGACAAAATTGTTTTATTGTTTCTTATGGTAGTAAACCCGATATAATATGCATATTTGATACTTTAATTATTCTGACTCAAGATTTGCAAGCGTTTTGGTTCATAGAAGGTAAGACGCCAATATCTCGAAAACTAGACCCAATCCAAACAAACGGATTGCAGATTTGAGATCAGGGCACCAATGTACTGTACGAACTGTTCTCTTCTTTACCTTTTTCATCGCGAAAGAAGCTTTTTGCCCAATAATATATTACAGAAATAAAACTATGCTTACTTATTCACACAACTTTTGCACCTGATATTCTCGCAAAGTGGAGCAAGGTTTTTTTTTTTAAAGCTAGCTCGGTTAATTATTAATCGATTGTCATACAAAGAATTGCTTGGACGAATTTGGAAAGGTATTCTTTCACTAATGAAGAAGAAAAAATAAAGGAAAAATAGGGTGTATCTTTGACGGCCTATAGCTAGTGAAAATTTAGACATTGAAGGTAGTTTTCTTAAAATACTATAAATCAAAAGCCTGTATTTTCAAAATCTATCATTTCATTATTTTTTTAAACTTAAAAGATCAAATAATACCACTTTAAATAGTTGTATTTTTAGAATTGCCTACATCGATTACTCGTAGATCAGGTTTCGGCTGGCTCGCAGGGACGCACGGGCGCACTTTTAGAAAATTAAGTTAGTACCTTTTGTTCGTTTGGGTGTCTATTTTTTTTAGAAGTGATGAGTTTCCTCATTGGTCAACTTTAAAAAAAGACTTTTGTCGCCCTAAATGTTAAAAATTTCCCTATGTGCATCGTAGGATCACAGTAGAAGAGCCGCACAAACGAAACGGGCCAGTGCAATGCACAAATTGCCAGGAATACGGACACACCGGGACTTACTGCACCCTCAGGTCAGTATGTGTAGCTTGTGGTAACTGCCACGGCTCCGAGCCCTGCCCTGCAAACAAGGAAGACTCTCTCACTAAAAAGTGTGTCAATTGCAAAGGCAACCACACAGCAAACTACAGAGGCTGTCCAGTCTACAAGGAGATGAAAATTCGGATGCAACGAGCGACAACGGCACGCTCTCAGAACACACAGAACATTTACATGAGATCGCAAACGACACCGTAAGTTTTCTTCGCAAAAGCAGCCAGGTCATCATTTGGCCCTTCCATTACCACCAAAAGCATTTCCTACGCCAGTGCTCTAAAATCAGGCACAGCTAAAAAAGAGCCGAAAATTGATAACATCCAGCAGGCCATGGGACAGCCACAAAGTAACATGGAACCTACGATGATCACTTTGCAACAAAACATGATGGAATTTATGTCCTTTATGAAAACCACCATGCAAACCCTTATGCAAAACCAAAACATCTTGTTACAAATGCTTGCAGCTCAGCAGCCCAAATAAACTATGCCTAGTCTTCGAATAACTCTGTGGAACGCCAACGGTGTTTCACGGCATAAACCTGAAATAACTCAATTTCTGAACGAAAACCACATCGACGTTATGTTGCTGGCAGAAACGCATCTCACCAGCAAATATAACTTTCAAATACGGGGATACACGTTCTACAGCACCGATCATCCAGATGGTAAAGCACATGGCGGAACCAGCATCTTAATAAGAGACCGCATCAAACACCACTTTCACCAAAGGTTTGCAAAAAATTACTTGCAAGCTACATCGATAAAATTACAGTTGGGCAACTGCAACCTTGCCATTGCCGCTGTTTACTGCCCACCCCGTTTTACAGTCTCCGAAGATCAATTCATGGACTTCTACAATTCATTTGGAGAGCGATTCATAGCAGCAGGAGATTACAACGCCAAGCACACACACTGGGGATCCCGCCTTGTGACTCCCAAAGGAAGGCAACTATATAATGCACTCATCAAAACATGCAACAAACTGGACTACGTCTCACCAGGCAGCCATACTTACTGGCCTACAGATCCTAGAAAACTACCTGATTTAATTGATTTTGCTGTGACAAAATATTTCTCGCAATCTAATATCTGCAAAATCGCTTTTGGATCTATCATCGGACCACACGCCAGCGGAAGCCAACGCGGCAGGGGCAGGTTTGGAAGAGCGCTCTACAGACTCTACACGGACTACACAGAAAGAAACCAATAATTAATTATTATATTAAAAGATGAAAATTTTTATTAAGGCAGTTTTCACCTTGTGGGTGGAAAAAAATTTGTATTTTTTTTATTTTATAAATCGGAAATATAACTCTTAAAGATGTTCCACAAATTATTTGTCCGAATTCCAAGTACTTTGAAAGTTACATGAGTTCAAAGTTGCCAGTTTACTCTATGCGCCCTACGTTGTCTGGGAAACAAACGCGTTTTTCTCAGAACCACGTTTTTAGTCCTTACGGAAGTGATTGAAGTCGCTGGGGTGAACCAATAGGAATTTTCCTAGTAAATGAACTACTAAAATATTGAATTTTTTTTTTTAAACAATAAGTGAACAAAAACAGGAGACAATCTAAATTTTTTTTCAAAACTTCATAACTATTCATTTTTTTCATGATTGATGGACGCCCCCTCCCCCACTTTTTTTTTATTCAATTTAAAAAAATGTATTCTTTAAATAAATGTGTTTTCTTATCGGTTATACAATCTCAGCATTGTACCTTTAAAAAAAAAATTTTTTTTTTCTAAAGTGTCATTTTTTTTTTTGGGTTTACAAGGTTAGAACCTGCCTTAAATTTTAAATTGTTTTCGCAGCAAATAATGAATGAATAAAATAATTACTTCTCAGATTTATATTGAAAATAACGAGTGAGTAGAGTTCATATTTTTTCGCGACCTGGGAATGTAAGTAGTTGGCTACAATTTGGGGTCTTTACTAAGCACATGCAAGTAAAAAACATTGGTAGGGTGGGTAGCGAATTCGTGGGAGTCAACCATCAAGCCATCAAGCCATCAAACCATCATCAACCTCCCCCCCCCAATCCCAAAAGAGCTATGAAAGACATGGGTCCCACTCCGCTGTCCGTCTGTTTGATTAAGTTTCTATACTGAGAAGAAATTATATTGTTTTTTTTTTAAGTGTATAAAACCATTACACAATCGAGTAAAGCTCCGTTAAAATTCTCAACCGCCACGCGCTTCGGAACCAGCAAAGGCTTTAGATCCGACAAACAAGTAAAACTCCGTCGAAGTCCGCTGGCAGAAAAAACACTAGAATCGCTAGCCCTCTTCAAAAAAAAAGTGAAGCATACATTCGAGCGCAATAAATTTAAAACGCACTTGTATGCACAATTTCTTGAAAATTGCCAGATTTTCACAATATTTAGATATTTGGGTAGATATTTTCAATACAATTATTACATTTACATTTACATTTATTAGGGCCAATTTTCTCTAGCATTAAAAATGTGGACACCACAGAGTTTCGCGGTTTGTGGGCGTTAAAAGGCGCGTGGTCAGGTTTTGAAAATAACTTGATCTGCACTTTGCTTATAGAAGTCTGTGTGCAAAATTTAGCTCTTACAGTCTTCGAGATCTCGACGTTTGTACGGACAGACGGACGGACGGATGGACGGAGTGACAGACGAACAGACAGACATTTCAACGTTTACAGTATTTGCTTACTCTGCGAGTTAAATAAATTTAAATTTCCACTTTATTGCTATACTAAGAGTCCTGAGCACAAACACAAGAAAAAAATTAACCCGCCGCGTGATGCGGGTGACGGGCTCTATGCTCGTTCCTTCGACCTACTTACGCACCCCTTGCTGAGCGTGCGCATTGACGTCGCTGGCGACCGCGGATGCCCGATCGTCGTTTCGTTCCCACGTACTCGGCTGCTGATTGCTCGAAAACACAGGGTTCGTTTTTGCGTCAGTGATCGTGTTGGTTGCGCCTGAAAGAAGTTTGCCGGTGCACTATAGGTCGTTTAACCACATTTTTTGGCCAAAACCCATTTTTTCAAAATTGTTAAAACATAAAATTGTACTAAGTGTTTGTGAGTGTACTTTGTAGAAATTGTTCGTGATGTCCTCAAAATTCTGTGTCAAAGTAAGCTTTCTAATTTGTATAAGTTTGTTTAGAAACTAAATTTTAATTAGACTAACAAAGTGAGTTTCACCTAGTTTCAGGCTAAAACCTATTGTAGTTTTTAGAGTATTTAATTCTTGTTAAAATGATAGTTGTCTCCATAGCCACAAATAGCCACTAGTCGAGCTATTTTGTTTTTTAGATCATAACCTCAAATTTAGAAATCTTATTTATTTGACAAATTTTTAAGCTAAAACCACAAAAAAAGATGATATTTTTAAATTCTTTAATATTTGAATTCGTTTGCTAAGTTTTTGACCAATTCGAGCTTGCTTCAGTGATACAAACTCACAATTTGGTCTGCTTGCATACAAAATGCCTGTAAAGTTAAGAAAATCCAAAGCTATTTTATATAGTCACCCGATTTTGACAAAATTTTCAAAATTATAATAAAATTGTATACCAAAGCCGTTTCATAAGTTTTATGAATTTATCTTTAAAAACAAATAAGTTGACTCGATTGTTCCTATGGCAGCTATAAGATATAGCTATCTGATCTGACCGATTTTTACATATAATAAATACACTTAGGGATACAAAATGACGATTGGTAAAGTTTCATGCATTTATCTTTCAATATGAGCGAGATATTAATTTTGGCCACAAAAAGTGGTCAAACGACCTATAGTGAGGTGGTTCGATGGTTTGCTCGTGGCTCTATGGTGATTCGAGCCACCAGCGCAGCGTCGTGGAAGACTCCGGCAGCGCAGTCAGCGACGTCAACGACGACGCCAAAGCTGCTGGCGCGAGCTTCCCATGGAGGAACCACTCGCGGCTGGACAAAAAATGCGATTTCGACTGTACAAACATTTTTTTTGCAACTTTATAAATAATAGTTTTAACGAAAATTTTGCGAAAGTTTCAAAAAAAAACTGGCCTAGAACACTTTTTTTTTTTTTTTTTCTTCTCATATGCATTTTATTTATTGGATCTTCTCTGAATTAAGACTAATCTTAAATTAAAAAGCTATCTGACAGTCACAATGACTGACGCAAGATTAAAGGGCTCTAATAGCTATTGCTGAGCTGGAAGGTCATTTCGTTGCAATCGGGTCCGGTTGGAAACCCTGGCTAGGCCCCTGGCAAGCTGGTTTGGATGAGAAGTTAGCTTGGTGTGGTAGGACGCTTTTTGTTTTGATATTTCATCTTTAACGGGTAGAATGCCAAGATCTCTGTGGATGTTGTCGTTCCGAACATACCAAGTTGCCCCAGTGATAGTTCTCAGGATTTTTGATTGTGCTCGTTGGATTATGTCGATGTTGCTGCTGCTCGCGTTTCCCCACAACTGGGAGCCGTAAGTCCAGACTGGCTTAAGCGTTGAATTGTAGAGCAGGACCTTGAAGTCCAAGCAGAGGGGGAAGCGAGCGTTTATAAGCCAATGGAGGCTTTTGGACTTTAGTTTGAGATGAATTTTCTTAGCTTCGACATGTCTCCGCCATGTAAGTCTTCTGTCTAGGTGGACGCCAAGATACGTTACATCGTCAGCTTGTGGCAGTGGCGTGTTGTTCAGAGTTAGCGGGAGACACGTTTGTCTGTTAAGAGTAAACGTTATGTGTTTACACTTTTGCGCATTAATTTTTATACGCCAGTCTGATAACCACCTCTCCACTAATATGAGATGATCAGCTAGTAGTGCTGTTGCCTGAATTGGGCATTTGGAGCGACTTATGATCGCGGTATCGTCTGCGAATGTAGAAGTAGTTAGCCGCTCGTTCGTGGGAATATCTGCGGTGTAAAGGAGAAATAGAGTTGGACCAAGGGCGCTACCTTGGGGAACTCCAGCCTCTATAGTGTAATCGTCGGATGTTGTAGTGTTGCATCTCACGGCGAATTCTCTGTTGTAAAGGTACGATTCAAGTATCCTGTGAGTGTTTTGCGGCAGAATAGTTCTGATTTTATGCATAAGGCCATCAAGCCAGACTCGATCGAAAGCCTGTGCAACGTCGAGGAATTCCGCACTGCAGTATACCGATATTCGAATGCAGTCCGTATTTCTGTTGTTAGTCTGTTGACTTGCTCTATTGTTCCATGGCTTTCTCAAAGGCCAAATTGATGTGCCGGAATAACGTTTTGCACTTTCAGATATGGGATTATGCGCGTCAAAAGGTATTTTTCGAGCAGTTTTGACAGACACGAGAGTAAACTAATCGGTCTGTACGAGGCTGGTACTGTGTGATCTTTCCCTGGCTTTGGGAACATTATGATTACCGATTTTTTCCATTTTTTTGGAAAGTAGCCAAGTCAAGTAATTCCGTTTACAAGTTTACAAATGACCTCAACTGCACAGTGTGGAAGTTCAATTAACATTTTGGGAGTTAAAAGATCACCGCCTGGGGCCTTTTTTGGTTTCAATTGCTCGCTGATGACTTTTGCAACTTTGTTTGGTTGAAACAGAATTGGCGCCGTTTCAGTTCCAATTTGAATTGACGGCGACGGTAGTGCGAATGAGTTAGTTGCAGGGTTTGGCTGGAAAACATTTCGAAGGTGTAATGTACAAGCTTTGTTTGTCTTTGTCGCTTCTGGACCAGCTGCCTGAAGAGTCTCTAATGGGAATTACTGTTTCGGCCGGCGCACTTAGATTTGGGTGGGCCCTCCACAAGGGATGCTTGGTGCTGGTGGGTGAAAGTTTCTCAATGTACTGGCGTTGTGCTTTTTCTATTCGCGCCTTAGAGCCCTGATAAGTCTGCGACCAGCTTCCTTTAGACTTTGTTTTGCGAGAGAGAATAAAATTTTTCCACGTGCATGTGGAAATACATTTTCCTTTCAACTGCCTTGCAAAAAAAAAATGGAAACATATATATATGTTTGGGAAAAAATTGCTGCGTGTGTGTGTAATTTTTCTCTGTCTGGTCCTAGGGTGCTTGGTGTCTATCTCGTGGTTTTAATTTAGTTTAATTTTCTCAAAAAAATGTAATATAATTTTTATTTTAAGGAAAAAATTTTGTTATCCTTGAAGTTTCTGTTCGGGCGCCATTTAAGGAAGTTCTCGGGCTGGGATAGTTGACTCAGGGCTCCCAGGGTCACTTACAATATTTTATTTAAGTTCAAGGACTCAAAGGGAGGGGCGAGATAAAATTAAACTTCCAAGACCCCGTGGCCGAAACTCGCAATGGCCTCGATCCGACAAACGAGTCAAGCTCCGTCGAAATCCGCGGCCACCACGCGTTCCGAGACCCGCGATAGCTTTGGACCCGACAAACGAGTAAAACTCCGTCGAAATCCTCAGCCACCACGTGATCCGGCCACGATCGGCGGAACTATGAGAAAACGGGAGGAATTGCGAGTACGTTCACCCATAAATACCGACCATGGGCCGAAACCCGCAGCGGCTTCAGATCCGACAATCGATCAGAGCTCCGTCGTAATCCTCACGCGCTCCGCAACCCGCAATGGCCCTGAACCCGACAAACGAGTCCAGCTCCGTCGAAATCAACGACCTTCTTCTACTTTTTTAAAACTCAGCGTCCTGCGCACAAAGTCCAAAATAAAAATAAACCCGCCGCGTGATGCGGGTGACCGGGCACCGCGCACGTCTTACGCCTTCCGATTCTCGTAGCTGACTCTCTATGCTTGTTCCTCTAACTTACTTACGCACCCCTTGCTGGGCGTGCGCGTCGACGGCTGTGTGTTGGATGTGCGTGTTGGATGTGCTCGATGGTTGGCTCGTCGAGAGCGTGAGTGTTGGATGTGCTCGATGGCTGGCTAGTCGAGAGCGTGTTAGATGTGGCTCGCCGCTTGATGCGAGGGAAGTTCTGCGAATTCGCTTGGTAATAAATACGGTCGCTAGCAAAATAGTATTTAATTAAATTAAATTTTAAAAAACTGGGAGGCCCTATTTATGGGTAGTCACAAGTCCTTGCAAAAGGCGTGCTAGATCAGGATCCGATGCTTGTTTCTCTTTAATTTGTTATTGAACACAATCTTGAAAATGCGTTTGCAACTATGTTCTCAGATCCTTTTACGTGCAGAGTAGTCGTCGAGAATTGTGAAACATAGCTTATGTGTCGTTATTGTAGGGGAGATGCTTTTTCATCTGCTACACTGTTTTTGCAAGCTTCGAATGCTGTGACGAGCTCTGGTGTCCATTCAATTTTACGTTGGTAGTTCTTTTTAACATCTCTCAGAAACTCGGACAGGGGTGCTTGTATGCTTGTATAGTAGTTTATGACGCCCAAAAAACGACCCAGTTGGTTGATAGTATCAGAACGTGCATAATTGAGGATGGCATCAATACGTTCGGACGGTGGTTTAATGCCGTGTTTGGTGATCGTGTAGCTGAGAAAATTAACTTGCGATTGTGCAAGCTCAGGTTGATGCTAGACCATTTTTTTGAAGGACTTTCAAAACAGCCCGAAGATGTTTTTCATGTTCGGCGATGGAATCCGACATGATGAGCAATACACAAAAACCTTGCAATGAAAAATGTTGTTCCAACGCTTGGAATGTTTGGGTCGCGTTTTTTAACCCGAAGGGCATGTACTGGAATTCAATGATTCCGAACGGTGTGCATATGGCTGCTTTCTGCCATGGAAATTTTGGTAGTACACTTTCACCAAATCGAGCGTTGAAAATATTTTCTTCCCATGCAGTTGCTCGGTAAAATCGTGGATGTGGGCGATGGGATAGCGATCTGGTACCGTAATTGAGTTAAGCTTAAGGTAATCTCCACATGCCTGTCAGCCGCCGTCTTTTTTACTCACCATGTGTAGTGGACTAGACCAGGGACTTTTTGATGGTCGGCATATGCCTTGCTCGATTAGAAAGTTAATCTCCTTTTTGACCGTTGCAAGCTTTTCGCCGGATAAGCGTCGTGGCCTGTCCGCGACTGCCATTCCATGTGTTTTGATATAGTGCCATACGTTGTGGCGCCTGGTTGCCTTAATTGACGGCCTTGTTACGTCGACAAATTCGTTGAGGAATTCTCGAAACTTGGACATACTCTGCACTGTGGAAACGGATATTTGCTTCGCCTGTGTTGGCTCTTAAGATCGATGAGAAGCTGGAATTTCGATAAAAAGTCTGCCCCAATGATGGCAGTGTGCACGTCGGCGATGATGAACGGCCAGGTAAAGTTGCGACGGAGATCCAACTTTAGCTGAGTGACGTACTTTCCATAGGTGTGAATGATCGTCTGTTTCGCTGCATACAATGTCAAATCGCTTTGAGTGGTTTTTTGTTTAGCCAACGTGTGTGGTTTCACTAAAACCACCGATCCTGAATCAATTAGGAATTGGATGTAGGATATGCGGTCGATGACGTGCAGGCGCTGCTCCTGAGGAATAACTGACTGAACTGTGATCTCGCTGGAAATATTCTGGCTGCCGCTGACCAGCGGTTCGTGCGACAGCTTTTTTAGTTTAACGACGAGGAGCCGGCACATGGTGAGAAGCACTTTCGCCAAAACGCTGGTGGTAATAACAGAGGACCTCCTGTGGCTCAGAAATTTGCTGATCAGGATTTTCAGTTTGAGTGCGGCCTTGCGATAAACTGCGTGAACGGCCTTGAAATTGAAGGCGCTTGACTTCCTTCTGCAATATGTCAAACTTTTGCGAAAGTGAACGAAGATTATCGGATACACCATTCCGATAGCAAAGGTAGCGTTTGTATTTACTGCCTCCAGCATCTTGTCTGCGATTTTAGCAAGCTTATCCAAATCGGTTTCTTCCCAGACTGTTAGAAGTGGACGAATAGTTGCTGGCATCTCGGCCAGAAACAGGGTGAGGATAATGTTCTCGCTTCCGGGTTCCGGAGCTAGACGTCGCATGTTGGCCGGGATTTCAAAAGGCACCTCCACCCTGTAGTAGTCAGCGCAGTTTCGATTCTTAAGATTCTGCAAACTTTTGTAGTAAGCGATTTTGTATTGCTACGTACTTGTTTTCAGTCGGTGGTCAATTAACCAGGTCTTCCACAGCCAGGGCAACGTCCTCCTCTAGGTGAAGGTTTACAAGATCGAACATATCGGTGTCGTCGACTATCTGGTGCCAAGGAAATGAGCGCTCTACTTGGGCAAACCATAGGTGCGGGTTGTTTTGAGCAAATTTTGGCAAATGTACAGTTGTACGTGTGTGCGTTCGCGGTGGCATCTTGCCCGAAGGACCTTAAGTTGCTGCTGGAGGTCTCGGATCTGGGCCACTACATCTGGATTGGTGTCCGGCATGGCGTCGGGCGAATACAACGGCTCAGTATCCTTGTGAAAAGTAAGGCGTCTTTCTTTTAGACTTCGTAAATCGTGCTGCCGTCTACGCATGTAGTGCACAGATTCGTGATTTTAAACTTTTGCGTGTGTGTGTGTGCAAAAAATTTACAAGATCAAGAAAGCTTAACATTTAGCTTGAAGTTTAAGCACTTTTATGGTTGTCGGGGTCACCACTTTGGCTAGTCAAAGTGCCAAATTGTTTATTGAAGTTAAATTGTACACTAAAGCTTATATTGAATACAAACGCCGAGATTTTTGCGTGGATAGTTGCTCTTGCTATTTCATCAGAAAATGTCGAGCTGCCACCTATCCACAGCTAGGTGACGCTGCCACACTTTTGGGGCTGCCACACGGCCTTTATTTTGGCGCCCTCTATAGTTCGCAAACAACAGTTAAAAAAAAAAAGATGTATATCTTTTTATAGTTTAAAGAAGGTGTTTTAATGTGTCAAATTTTTAAGTTTAAAATTAAGATAGCTCAGAAAAAATATAGTAAAAATGAGTTGTTTTTTTTTTGGCCATAAGAAACGCAAGTACGCCTTAAGTCGTCTTAAGTTTTGTTGCTTAAGATGCGAAAATATCATAGTCCTTCATACTGTAATATTTGTTTATAACAATTAAAGTAAGCTTTATTACGTCATCAGCTAGCTTTTGGTGCACTTGGTCTATGTCTCCTTCTTGCTCATCGCTTTGTCACCGCGCCTTTCATTTTATGTGTGTTGATCTACAGGCAGAAGCAGTAAACAGTTGATAAACTCGCCCAATTCGATCTGGCAGTGCAACAACTGGGTAGTGTTTAATGTTTATAAAATTTGAAAGCTTTCAGCCGAACCCTAGTTCTAACTTTTAAATCAGACTGCAGCGTTTTCTTTTGTTACCTTGTAATTTGAACTGCGACCCGCCCCCGCTGTTTGCTCCAAAGCCAAGCCAAAAAAAAATTTCAAAGCAACAACTATAAACAGCGCATATTTGCATAGTTAATTTTAAAGATTTGCAGAAATAAAGATATTTGCATATTAGCCAATTTTGCCGTTATAGTTGATGTGCATGCTTATACCCTGTCATTTGTAAAGCTGGTTAAAATAGAAATTGACATCTCGACTTTTAAACTAGTCAGCTTTAAGCTGATAGCTCCAGACCAAATGTATTCTTAAGTCTTAGGCGCTGAATTTTGGGCAAAGCTGGTTAATGTCACTCGCTTCATCAACTGGTATTAACCTGACAAAACTGTGGTTTAAGAATCACCATGCAGTACTTCAAACCCAATAAAGACACTATTAAAGAACCCCCAACAATTGGCTTTCTCGACGTTACTTGTATTATATTGACTCATTTTACAACTTCTTTATCGACAAGAACATCGCAGGAAACATCTTTCTGTTGATGCATCTAAAAAAATAGCTGCAGGCGCTGTTTGGCTACTCAACTCACATTATACTCTTATCATTATTCTACTCTCTTTGAACTGACTTTGTAAATTTAACTCTCTCTGATGCTTTTACAAATAAAAGGGATATTAGCGTTCTTAGGTATGTTTTTCTTACATTTTATTTAGACTTTAGTAACAACAAGCGTAGTGTGTAAATTATGTTAATCTGTTGTAAAATAAAGAGTAAAGTAAAAAAAAAAATTTCTTTCAGGAGGAATAACGATACAACCGATTCAAAATAAAAAGATCAGTTTTTAAACACGGAAATCAAATTTCTATACCTTTGGGCATGCAGTTTTCTCTTCTGACACCGGTCAAAAGCACAGCCGATCGGGATGGGTCTGTACAGAATAAACTGTGGCTTAAAAATATCGATAGAACACAGCGGCTAATAGCTGTAACGGCGATGGAAAATAGTGATTTTCGTTATGATATTTAATAATTTTATCCCAATTTATGGAATGTGAAAGCTTAAAAAAGCCCTATTTTTCCCTTGTTTTTCCAGATATGTTGATGAACTTTTGTATTGGTCGGGTCGCAGAATGATTTTAGATGAATACCTGCAAGGAGATTTGACGCCAACAAGATTACAGCCATCTTGGGTAACTACTCAAAAATATGTATTTCAATCAGATGATGGAGGGCTGGCTTTCTTGGATACAGCTACAAATTTAATACACGTCCTTGTTACTAATCACACTCTCCGTCAATTAAATGTACGAGGATATCTGTGCTCTCACGATCTTAAATACGTTTTATTTAAGCATAATGTAAAAAAAGTAAGTTTTAATTCTTTTAATAATTATTTTATTCTGTTTAGTTAAATAACTACTCATAATGTCTGTTAGACTTTTCAGAAGTCCTTTACAGCGTTTTACACAATTTATGATGTAGATAATGATCACCATATGCCAGTAAAACTAAAGGACTCATTAAAGATACAAAGAACCCGTCTCCAATATGCCGCTTGGCTTGGCAATACTACCGGAATAATATTTGTAGTAGCCAATGATATATTCATCCGACAATCACCTTTAGTGGAGGAGGATATAAGAATAACCTCATCAGGACAAGAAAACGAAATATATAACGGTATTCCTGATTGGCTTTATCAAGGTAATGATTTTAAGTTACTCCAAAACATACCTCTTAACGCATCTTACCAAGGTGTTGAAGAGGGGTGGTGGGTGCCGGCACAAGGTTTGGAAAAGCAGGCAATGTATGGCGGCAAACGTAGGTTTCGTATATGTCGAAAGAAATTGTCCCGTGGAAACAAATACAAAGCTCGATCGAAGTTTAGGTAGTTGCTCGACGTGCGGTGTATATTTAAGTTCAGGAAACGTACGTTCCGAAAAACGTTGGATACGCTGAAGAAGAGTCCTTTCCACACGTCTGGCAGCGATTACCACTGCGGCAAGATCTTTCCGAGTTGATGGGCAAAACAATTGGCGCAATACTTGTTGTTGTATACGGCTAGAAGCCGTGCCTCGGCGCTTAGCCTTAGGAAACAGAAGACTCGGCATTGGTAGGATAAAATACCTTGCAAACGCACTTTCTTTCGTCATTCATAACCTAAACCCTTGTGTGAGCGGAAAGATTATTTTTGTTCCATTTCGATTTTGCGTGTAAATATCTTTGGTTGTGTGAAAGCTATCGAGCTGAAATTTCTGACAGCTCGTCTTTAACGATTCTAAACAAGTTTGCCGATTTTGAGATAAATCTGGTGGTAATCTTGGATTTTGTTAAGGAAAACTTGTTATTACTGAAGTCATGATAAATTAGCAAAATAAACTCCAAAAATTAAATTTTATTGTTGAAATCAGAAGTTAGGTCCATATATTGGCTTCAATATATCATGTATGTATGTGAATTTTAAACCTTAAGATTTATATTTAGAAACTAAAATTTTGCATAACTACTTATAATGTATGTATCATCAATTAATAATACAGAAATATCAAAATTTAAAAAAAAAAATTTTTTTGCTTCACCCTATTATCCATATCGATTGGTTTTATCTATCGGCTCTCGCCGATAGTTAGGGATGTCTTTCCCCAGGACTGGCGGCCTTAGGGCTGGCATGTGTAGCGCGCTTTTTGAATTGCGCGCCTTGTTTATTTATTTTAAGCTTTCCGCAATTCGTGTGCCTTCCTTAGGGTAAATCCGGGACAAGTGCCCCGCCGGGACAAGTGCCCCACTTTGTTTATTGTTATCATGCATCGATAAGATTGCAGCGCCATCTCGGGAAAACGTGTGTTTAAGTGTCAAAATGAAAAACTTGTGTGGAAAATTCGTACTTTGGTAAGTTAACTATTCACAATTTATGAAATCCATACGCAGTAGGTCTAAAAACAGGCGAAAATTTTTTTAGCGATTCAAAAATGTTTGTTATTTCATCGTCAAAATGTCAACAGACGTCAGATGAAGTATCATAACCTTCCTATGTAGCAAGATCATTTAGCAGATAACTATTTTTACATTTACTGTTCGCCAATATTTTTTAAATTAATAATTTTTATATGCTATGCAATCGGGACAAGCGCCCCACTTGTTCTCGGGGACAAACGCCCTACTGATAATCTGGTTTGAGCACTTTATGTTGTAAACGTTTGTTATTATTTATTAACTATAATATTCTATATGGTGTTTTTACATAATTTACAATTGTTTATTAATGTTTTTTTTGTATAAATAAAATTTTTCGTATTGTGATTCAATTTTGGTACCTCGATCGACAAATTCAGTCTTTTATTTTTATTATCTTTAAAAACCAGATCTGTTATTTTTATCATTATTATTAAGTGTTGATGTGTGTTAGGAAGTACCGTAGAATCAATGTAATGGCTTTTTTTCGCGAGTTGTTGTTTGCAAAATAATTTAAATCGTAAGCATAAAAGCGGGGCGCTTGTCCCTGAAGATGTTTGAACTAGCAAATTTGCTACTTTTTATTAATCCTCCCACAGAAAGCTTGTAACGTAAAATATTGATAAATAAAATGTTGTTCTTACTTCTGGATATACTACTCGACCTACAACAATCACAAAAGCCCTCGTAAACATATTTGTGAAACAACCATTTCGATTTTCAAAAACGTGGGGCACTTGTCCCGGATTTACCCTATACTTATTTTATGGGATATACAAGATAAAAAAGTATTTCAATAACTAATAGCTTATGCTTAGGGTTACTTATATAAGTTTGCGACGCGGCCGTCGCACCTTCTCAAAGTTACTTTTAACTTTTCTATGAAAATAAAAAAAATAATTTGTATTTAGCAAAACTCTCTAATCTAATATTTAGAGGACTATATATAATTCTCAGAAGTGCCAGATTTGGCTGAACCACAAAATTGTTCACAAATCAAGTTTGTTTCAAACCCTGACCACGCCCCTCTTTTAACGCCCACAAACCGCAAAGCTATGTGGTGCCCACTTTTTTGGTGGTAGAGAAAAGTGTCCTTAATATATGTTTTTATTTGCGATACTCAAAGAGTAAGCACCTGACAACCTGACCACGCCCCTTTTTACGCCCACAAACCGCGAAACTCTGTGGTGTCCACATTTTCAATGCTAGAGAAAAGTGGCCCTTATATGTAAATGTTGTTTGTATTGAAAATATCTACCCAAATATTTAAAATCTGAAAATCTGGCCAAGAAATTCTGCATACAAGTGCGTAAAAAATTTTTATTGCGCTCGAAAGTAGGCTAAACTTTTTTTGAAATCAGCGCTAAAAATTGACTGCGCCCGAAAGTAGGCTACACTTTTTTTAAGAGGGCTAGCTTGCTGTTTTTAAAGAGGGCAATGAGTATCGCAAATCTTATAGTCGGGAAACCCGACTATAGCGTTCTTTCTTGTTTGTATTGAAAACATATACCTACACATTTATTTAAAAATGTTGAAAATCTGGTCAATTTTAAAAAGTTGTGTATACAAGTGCGCTAAAAATTATTGCGCTCAAAAGCAGCTAACACTTTTTTTTATCTAAACAGGGCTGTTTAGAACACTCTAAACATGAAGGGTAAAAAATAAAAATAGCCGAATTAACGATCGCAATTGTATAATCTATACTAAGACAAGAAACTCATAAAATGTTACAAAATATGTGCATCGCCGAGATAACCTTTTAAATGGTCTCACGCTAACAATGTCTACGCAGCGTGGGTCACCGAATTGAACCGCAATGTACACAGATTTGTTCTTATTGTTAAGTTGGGCGATGCTATTTACATACACAATGCTATTTACATATGTGGCTCCACAGAGCGTTCACAAACTCACCCCGTGGATCACTGCGCTGATCCATGGCTACTCTAAGCTAACATAATCTAACACTTCAGAAATTGAAATCAGTTTCAATCCAGAACGCAACTAATGTACATGTCTTTTCATTTTGTTTGGTCAAGGCATTTACAGGGCAATGAGTATCGGAAATCTGATAGTCGAGAACCCGACCATAGCGTTCTTTCTTCTTTTTTTTTTAATTCTTTTAAGACTTGCCCTGTTAACGTCTTTCTCATTCATCTATGCTATCAAATTATCAGGGTTTGATAATACCAATGTTCGCTCTCAAGTTTGCGCTTAGCGGTGAGATAAATCATCTTAAGGCGGTCTTCTACCTTCGCGGTTTCAAAAAATCGATTTTTTTTTTCCATAATTCTAATGTAGACGTAACTTAACACGCCTTGTAAAGGATTTGATCGAAAGCATGCTGGTTTACGAGATATCGAACTCCAAACCCGGCCCCGCGCGGACTTTCCACGCCGCTCAGCGTCTTTAAACGCGTTTTCCCGAAAGTGGTGTTTTTTTAAAGTGTTGGCACGAGTTTGACGAAACCATAATATTTATCGGAATAATTTAAATTGTCATCGACACAAGCTTTTTGAAACAAATTTTTTTTGATTTTTTACAGTACTTTTTAGTTTGAAAAACATGGTAAAAAAATTTTTTTGTTCAAATTGCCGCTATTTTGTCAAGTTTTTCAATAGTTGAAGAAGTTTGTGTCTAAACATAACTGACGTAATTAACTTTAAGTCTGAGTAATCTGAGATCGGCTGCCAAGAAGTGGGCCATGCCGGAGCGACTTTAGTTTACGCAAGGACAAGCCCAAAACACAATTTTTTAACAATTGCTGTTTTCTGTACTTTTTATATAAAATTTCATGCCTCACTTAACAAAATAAAAAAAATATCATGTACAGTTTTTTTGCAATCCATCGTCAAAGATAGGCACCCCAAAATTTTAGCGCGAAGGTAGACGACCGCCTTAACAAGCATCCTAAAGGCAGTGTTGCCAACTTGGCTAGTTTCTGGCCAGATCTGGCTTTTTTTGCATGACCCAAAACTGGAAACCACTCAATTTAGCAAGAGCCAGTAGTTTTGGCTATTTCACAAAAAACAAGTGTTATTTTAAGCTATTTTTAAAAAATAAATCTCATGTCTGCAACCAACTGAATTTTAGCCATGGTGTAGCTATCAATACAAATATACGTGCTTTAAATCGCTATATTTTCAAACGAAGTTTTCTCCGTGAAAAATCTGTCCATTTTGACCAGAATTTCAGCAAACTGTTGGTGACTTTGTGATCTTTAACAATCCGAACAAAGTCTATCGTTTTAAATAAAGATAGTGACTTTTTATTTCGCAAAACTACATAAATGAAATAGTTCCCTATCCGCTTTGCCGCCCCGTTCTTGTGCATTGCGTTTAAACCGCTTACCAGTGTTGTTGTTGCTGGTGCAATCCCTCTCCAATCGCTCTCGTGCATAACGCTTATCGCTTACCAGTGTTGTTGTTGTTGGTGTAATTGCTCTCCGGGCATCTGCTGCTGAACAATCACACACACTTGATTTTCGGAGCTTTAACAAAAAGCTTAACCTGCACTCTTCGCTTGAAATTCCAAGCCCTGTCGGCTGGGTTCCGCGAGCTTCAAGAAAAATTTTGCTCTGCAGAATCACATTTTAAGAACCTGAAAATGCTAAGTGTCGTTCAAACTTGCTCTTTGCCTAATAATAACTTAAATATTCCACAGTCTTCCGTCTCAATGCAACTGAGCCCTATTACAAGAGCACTTATGGACTTCAATCGAGGCTCCCCCCCCCACAACACTTCCTCCCTGCCGGAAGTTGGTGCAGCTGACGAAGACCATATATCTGCGGATCACTTGTAACTGTACCAACAGTTGCCCCGGCGATGGCTCTGGTTTCTCTTCCTCTGCATTCACCTACTGGACTGCATCCTGGCTCTGCTGTTAACGAACACCAGGCATCTACGTCGCAAGCCGCGGCACCAACGGGCGCTTTGCTGGCCACCGCCCGGTCGTCTGCTATTTCCGACTATATGGACGTAGCAAATTCTAATTGTGCCCCCAATGCTGTGCTCCCCACACATACGGTTCCTGTAAGAAAGGAAATCTGCGCCCATAGTGGGCGTTGCACCAATGAACCCAAAAGGTTCATTTTTGTCTCCCGTCTGAATCCTGGGGCTTCTGAAAACGACGTTAAAAGGTGGGTCTGTAGTAGCAAACTGAATGTTTCTGGCACCAAAATTACTGTCTCAAACTTCAGTTTTAAGCAAAGACGTGAAATATCTTCGTTTAAGATTGGAATTTCTGACGCTCTTATTGATAAAATCATTGATGTTGCAATCTCGACGGAGCATGCCATCGTTCACGAGTATGTTAACAAATTAAATTCTCGAGTTCATGGGCCTCAAACAACTTCAGAATGTACGTTGTTTACTGGGTAAGCTCAGTAAACTGCACGTCAATAGTGTCTCCTTTGACGCCAATGCGATTGCCTTTACTGAAACGTTGCTTAATTCCTCTGTGTCTGACTGCGAAATATTTGCGGGCAACTATGTCATCTATAGACGCTATCGTACAGTGCGTCTGGGCGGCGGTGTTCTTATTGCCGTTAAGTCCGATCTGGTTTCAGAATTAATTCCGATAATCGACACCGAAAGCACTTTAGAATTTGTTGCTGTTCGTATTAACGTTCATGCTCGTATATTCAACCCCACTATTAATGTATATCTGAAGCACTTTGCTCATATTCAGAGTATTCACTCCACCCTCGGCAATAATGACCATTTTATTGTTATGGGCGACTTTAACCTTCCTGCCATTTCTTGGATGTCATCACCTGAGTCAAATGTTCTTGTTCCCATTTTACCTCACGAGTTGGTGCATGGCCTTATCGACCTCTCGTTGGGGCAATTGAACTCAATTCAGAACTCCTCGAATAAAATCTTGGACCTTATTTTTGCGTCGGAGTTCGCCAATGCCTACGTTTCTAGAATTGACTCGCTCGTTAGTCCTGAAGACGCTTATCACCCTACACTTGAGGTCATTCTGGAAGCATCGGCTCCCTAGTTGCCATGTCCTGAAATCGAAACAGCATCTTTTCGTTGCTTTCGTAAATCCAAATTTACTAAAATGAATCAATCTTTATCCGAAGTAGATTGGTCTTTTATGGATTTAAACGAAGAACCTTTTAACATTGTTAAACAGTTCTACGGCATTCTCGACACGGTTTTCGATTTGTATGTATTTTCATTTCCCTCACCTGAGGTTTCTCATAAGCCTCCTTGGTTCACTCGTAGACTCTCTTACCTAAAAAACTGCAAGTCCAGACTTTTTAAGAAATTTAACAGGACCATTCGAGATACCTTACTGCGCGTTCTGAATTCATAATTCCCAATGCTACAAGAATTACCTTGATCGTTGCAGAAACGAGTTTCACGATAACCCCAAGCAGTCCTATGCATTTGTTAACTCCAAACGCAAGTCTCGACAATTTCCATGCTGCCCTCATCTAAACTCCGTTTCTGCAAAAGCAGACCAAAATGAGTCCGATATTGCCAATTTATTTGCAAAATTTTTCCATTCCACATACTCATCCATAAGCTACGATAATATCTCAGCGTATCCCTATACTCTTCCGCACTCTAATGGTATGTTTATGCCTATAATCAGCGTAGATGATGTTTTTCAACAAACAATCAAGTCATCCTTCTCTTCTGGTCCCGATCTTGTACCAAGCTGTGTTTTAATATATTGTGCTAGTGCATTTTGTGAGCCACTGTCAAAACTATTTCAGTTATCCATGCAGCACTCATTTTTTCCAGAAGTTTGGAAGGAATCTTTTATAATTCCGCTTCAAAAAAAGGGAAGTAAATCGAACACTAAAAACTACCGAAGGATTGCAAAACTCAGTGCTATTCCCAATTACTGCTCAGAACAATTACTACAGCATTACTACAGCACCAACGCAGCTCAATAATGTCCCCAGCACAGCATGGCTTTATGAAACGTAGATCAACGTCAACCTACCTTCTGGAGTTTCCCACAGTTAATAGGAATGCGTTTAAAACCAACATCCAAACTGATGTAATTTTTACAGATTTCAGTAAGGCTTTCGATTCTGTGAACCATCTGTTACTGTTAAAAGAAACTTACGCTTTTGGGATTCCCGATCTCGTTGACGAAGTGGATTTCTTCATACTTATTTAACCGGACTCGGAGAGTATTATTTAAAAATTTGATCTCAAACCTCTTCCATGTGACTTCTGGCGTTCCTAGAGGGAGTCACCTTGGACCGCTTCTGTTTGGAATTTTTATAAATGACTTGCCTCAAGTAATTCACTCTTCCCACGTGATGATGTACGCTGATGACGTAAAACTTTGTATGCCTTTAATAAACGTTGATTCTCATGTACTCCTGCAAGCAGACTTAAACAATCTGCAATCATGGTGCCTCCAGAACCTGCTGTTCTTAAATAACTCTTAATGTAGCTTCATGTCCTTTTATCGGAAGAGGCTTTTCCTCGTTAATTATTCTATTGGGACGAGCGATCTTGAACGCATTAATTCCGTAACAGATCTTGGAGTTTTAATTAGCCACAACTTAAACTTTACCAATCACATCGGCACTATTGCCAGTAAAGCAATAGGGGTTTTTGCATTTGTTAAGCGCTGGTCAAATGTATTTGAGGTTCCGTACACCACAAATCACCTTTACATTTCTCTTGTTCGACCAATTCTTGAGTGCTGCTCGTGCGTATGGTCTCCTCAATATGCTAAATATCAGGACCTAATCGAATCGGTACAGAAATAGTTCCTTTTGTTTGCTTTACGTGGGTTAAACTGGGAACCACAACGTCACTTGCCATCTTACGTCGACAGACTGCGTCTTTTAAACCTGCCCTCGCTAAAGGATCGTCGGACCTGCCACGGAGTGATGTTTCTTCACAAGTTAATCACTGGACTTGTAGATTCTAGCTACTTACTCGGCCAAATACGGTTTTCGGTCCCCGTAAGAACATCCCGCTACTTTCGGCCTATTGCTCTGGAAATTAGCAGAACGAGTTTTGAAACGCACGATCCTTTTCGCGTTTTGTGTTCTCAATACAATAAATTGTAATTGAAAAATGAAGATGAAGCCACCAACTATTCAATTAAAATTTTGAGCTTCTTGGATCTGATTTATTATTGTTTTTAAGGCGGAACAGATTTCGATTGGTCAGCTTGTAATTTATAAAAGCTCTCTGAGCTAAGCGACTATGCTCTAAAAATAACACAGGCCGACAAAATTTTGTTGACTAAATGATGGTAGCCGATTCTTATAAGATTTTCGCCATAGAATCCGATTCTGACCTTGAAAATATCCGATTGGCTGTAGTTTTCGAGCAACATGAGGTTAAAGGTGCCAAAAACGTTTTTTTTTCACACTTTTTGAAAAGCTATAAATGGAAAAAGCGATGAAAGAAAATGGCCTATATAGAATTAAAAGAAAGCTTAGACATTACTCTTTAATATCCAATATCAAAAAAGTGGATACATGATAATTTAAGCAACTGGGAACAGTTTATGTGTAGGGGAGATTGGGGTAATGTGAATATACTGTATCAAATCAAAGGCAAAATATTTCCGAATTTGTAAAAAAAAGTACATATATCTTGAATACTTCCTTTTTTTTGATATTGGATATTAAAGAGTAATGTCTAAGCTGTCGCCGAGTGTAGTTCGAAGTTGCAGTCATGGGCAGTGAGATGATTTGAGAGTTCAGTGTGCTTAAGTAATCACCTGTGTAAACATCGAAACGCGCTTCGCTCCAATTAAAAACGAACAGTCTTCGACATCAGAAGTGGGATTTGGCCATCCGCCTCCACCACTAGATGGACCATGGCGTACCATGATGGAATTGCAGAATAAAAACTTAATTGAACTTGTGCGGCCATAAAAACAACTGCACCTGATGCAGGGCAGAGAAAATCTGTGCAAAACCCAAATTCAACCCAGACAAAGCAGGCGCCAATGCTTCATCGTGGTGTACAACCGTTGAAATAATTTTTGGTGGTTCTAGCTCTTATAGTTCCCGAGATCTCGATGTTTGTGCGGACGGACGGACGGACAGACAGACATTTCAACGTTTACAGTATTTGCTTACTCTTCGAGTATCGCAAAAAGTTAGATAATTGGAACAATGCATTCATTTAAATGTATTGACTGCGTCACAGGGTTCCAAAAAACTACTTGATTCATTCAGAATGTACGTAGTTTTCTCGGTAAACTCAGTAAACTGCACGTCAATAGTGTCTCCTTTGACGCCAATGTGATTGCCTTTACTGAAACGTTGCTTAATTCCTCTGTGTCTGACTGCGAAATGTTTGCGGGCAACTATGTCATCTATAGACGCTATCGTACAGTGCGTCTGGGCGGCGGTGTTCTTATTGCCGTTAAGTCCGATCTGGTTTCAGAATTAATTCCGATAATCGACACCGAAAGAACTTTAGAATTTGTTGCTGTTCGTATTAACGTTCATGCTCGTATATTCAACCCCAGTATTAATGTATATCTGCAGCACTTTGCTCATATTCAGAGTATTCACTCCACCCTCGGCAATAATGACCATTTTATTGTTATGGGCGACTTTAACCTGCATCTCCTGGATGTCATCACCTGATTCAAATGTTCTTGTTCCTCACGAGTTGGTGCATGGCCTTATCGACCTCTCATTGGGACAATTGAACACAATTACGAACTCCTCGAATAAAATCTTGGACCTTATTTTTGCTTCGGAGTTCGCCAATGCCTTCGTTTCTAGAATTGACCCCCTCGTCAGTCCTGAAGACGCTTATCACCCTACACTTGAGGTCATTCTGTCGTAAAGCCAAATTTACTGAAATGAATCAATCTTATCCGAAGTAGATTGGTCATTTATGGATTTAAACGAAGAACCTTTTAACATTGTTAAACAGTTCTACGGCATTCTCGACACGGTTTTCGATTTGTATGTACCTTCATTTCCCTCACCTGAGGTTTCTCATAAGCCTCCTTGGTTCACTCGTAGACTCTCTTACCTAAAAAACTGCAAGTCCAGACTTTTTAAGAAATTTAACAGGACCATTCGAGATACCTTACTGCGCGTTCTGAATTCATAATTCCCAATGCTACAAGAATTACCTTGATCGTTGCAGAAACGAGTTTCAAAATCTACAAACAATCAAGTCATCCTTCTCTTCTGGTCCCGATCTTGTACCAAGCTGTGTTTTAAAATATTGTTCTAGTGCATTTTGTGAGCCACTGTCAAAACTATTTCAGTTATCCCTGCAGCACTCATTTTTTACAGAAGTTTGGAAGGAATCTTTTATAATTCCGCTTCAAAAAAAGGGAAGTAAATCGAACATTAATAACTACCGAGGGATTGCAAAACTCAGTGCTATTCCCAAATTCTTCGAACAGTTAATTACTGCTCAGCACAATTACCACAGCATTACTACAGCACCAACGCAGCTCAATAATGCCCCCAACACAGCATGGCTTTATGAAACGTAGATCAACGTCAACCAACCTTCTGGAGTTTACCACAGTTATTAGGAATGCGTTTAAAACCAACATCAAAACTAATGTATTTTTTTACAGATTTCAGTAAGGCTTTCGATTCTGTGAACCATCTGTTACTGTTAAAAAAAACTTACGCTTTTGGGATTCCCGATCTCGTTGACGAAGTGGATTTCTTCATACTTATTTAACCGGACTCGGAGAGTATTATTTAAAAATTCGATCTTCTGTTTGGAATTTTTATAAATGACTTGCCTCAAGTAATTCACTCTTCCCACGTGATGATGTACGCTGATGACGTAAAACTTTGTATGCCTTTAATAAACGTTGATTCTCATGTACTCCTGCAAGCAGACTTAAACAATCTGCAATCATGGTGCCTCCAGAACCTGCTGTTCTTAAATAACTCTTAATGTAGCTTCATGTCCTTTTATCGGAAGAGGCTTTTCCCCGTTAATTATTCTATTGCGACGAGCGATCTTGAACGCATTAATTCCGTAACAGATCTTGGAGTTTTAATTAGCCACAACTTAAACTTTACCAATCACATCGGCACCATTGCCAGTAAAGCAAAAGGGGTTTTTGCATTTGTTAAGCGTTGGTCTTGTTCGACCAATTCTTGAGTGCTGCTCGTGCGTATGGTCTCCTCAATATGCTTAATATCAGGACCTAATCGAATCGGTACAGAAACAGTTCCTTTTGTTTGCTTTACGTGGGTTAAACTGGGAACCACAACGTCACCTGCCATCTTACGTCGACAGACTGCGTCTTTTAAACCTGCCCTCGCTAAAGGATCGTCGGACCTGCCACGGAGTGATGTTTCTTCACAAGTTAATCACTGGACTTGTAGATTCTAGCTACTTACTCGGCCAAATACGGTTTTCGGTCCCCGTTTGAGCATCCCGCTACTTTCGGCCTATTGCTCTGGAAATTAGCAGAACGAATTTTGAAACGCACGATCTTTTTCGCGTTTTGTGTTCTCAATACAATGAATTGTATTTTTTGTTGTTTTGTGAATGTTCCGTGAACTTTAATGTAACAAATATTTTAAGTCACCTATCCTTGCCTCCGCCCACTTGATGTGAGTCGGAGCATATGTTTAAAAAAACACTCCTTAATTCGGGTGGAGGTGGGAGTAAGGTATTATATTGGCAGATATTTGCTTATTTAGAAATAAATAAATAAATAAAATACACCATCCAGCGTGACCGAGTTGTATACTTAAAAGGTGCTCAAAGGGTAATTAAAGGAAAACAACCCTTCTTGGAGACTAAAAAAAAATTATACTAGCTCTTTCTCTATCATGCTGTTAAGTATTCCTTTGCCAAATGCAATGGTTGAACAAAAAATATCAAAAAATATTAGATTAGAAAGTCCCCTGTTATTTTGGACGATTATCCTTATGTTAGGGCTACATCAAAGGCAATAGCAGAGAACCCTGATTTTGATGACTGGGAAAACAAAATCAGAGTTAGAGACCAACCAGTTAGAAACAAATTCGAAGCTTCAAAATGAGTTCACAGAAAGCATACTATAAACGCAATTTTAAAGACAGCTGGAATGAGTGTTACCAATCTTTACGAAATCATCTTGGTTCAAAATTTAATCGTTTAAAAAGTTTACTATTCTTAATAACCCTAGCAAAACTGATTGATTAAGTCCTGTAGTATTGGACGAAATTGATATCCAAGAAATCACGATGTAGAAGTTATTTCTTAACGGATTTAATATCAAGTTCTTGGTCAAAATCAAAAACAGTTGTGGCTGCTATTCCTCGCTCTAGCTCAAATGTATAAAAAAGGGTTTTAGTAGACAGTTTAAGCAAAAAAGTCCATAACTTTATGTTCAGAGCTTATAATAAAAAAAAAAACAAGAAAAATCGATATAGTCGGATTTTCCGACTATCCGATTTGCGATACTCATTGCCCTCTTTTAAAATTAAAACAAGAAAAAACGCTATAACAGCTAGCCCTCTTTAAAATAAGTGTATCCTGCTTTCGAGCACAATGCATTTTAAACGCAAAGGTATACACAATTCCTTGAAGCTGGTCAAAATTTTTAGATATTTTCAATACAAACAAACTTTATTGAGGCCACTTTTCTGTAGCATTAAAAATGTGAGCACCACAGAGTTACACCGTTTGTGTATCCCACGTTTTTCACTCTAAATTGATATATTCAGCTAATAGGTTAATTTTCGCTTTTAAAATTAAAAGGGGAGAAGTGGGGGTTGTGGGCATAGTTTTGTTTTTGGCTTATAATTACCGAACTAGTGCATATTATTTGGACATATGGGTATCTGTGTAAAGCTAGAGACCTAAACTAACTAATTATGAAGAAACATACTTGATTTCGTCATGTGAAAAAATTTCATATGGACTTTTGTAAAACCGTAATTTTCAGCTAAAATTTTTTTTTGGGGGTGTTGTGGGCACTTTGGGAAAAAATGCTGCAAATGGAAAAATATGGAAAAAAACCGCAACCAATATCAACAAAATGACAATTTATTTATTTCAAAGACTACAAAGGCGTTATTCATCGTCGGAAACAAAATTTTGACATGTGTAATAACTGGCCCGCATGTCAACACATTTCAGACGAAAAGCTCGATCGATCAAAAATTACAAATCTTGGTGATAATCCCTCTCAGCGGGAGAGGATCCTTTTCCAAGAGCCTAAGATTTCTACAAGAATGTTCTAGAGGGTTCCAAACAAATTTTGAAAACAATTTTACAAGAAATTGTAGGTTATAAAAAAATTTGCCAAGAAAAAACGGGTGCCCACAACCCGCCCAATTTTGGTGCCCACAACCAACTTTAGCAGACATTTTAAGAAGTAATTAAAAAATGTGTTTGCATAAATTTTTTGGTTCAAATCGATATTGTTCCATTTAGTATAATACTTTGACTAAATAAAAATGCATTACACTTGCCTTCTTAATCGATTTACTTTAATTAATACACTATTGAAAATCGTTGAAAAAAACTTCACCACCTTTTCCAAGCACAAAAAAACCAATTCGTTCATCTCAAAAAGCAAACGCGTTCGTTTACTTTGATATTTGGCATAAATCATACATAAGGTAATTGCTTGCGAATGACATTACCAAAAAAAGTCAATCTTCATTTTGTGAAAAGATACGTAGGGGTGCCCACAACCCCCACTTCTCCCCTATATATATACGACTTTAGCTGTAACTTAAATGTTATAAGCTGAACAGCTGAAAATAAAGTTTTATATTAAAGATAATTAAATATTAAAACAAAAAAATTTTGGTTTATATTTTTAAGAATTTTTGTTTTTTAATGGTAACAATTCAAACTTCAAAGAAATTTTACTACATTTTGTTTTGCCTAGCTAGTCCGACTGCAAATTGGAGTCACAGCTGTCATCACTGTATCCCTCTTGTGATAGAAGTTGGGTCACATCTTCTGGAAGCTCTAAGTGTCTAGTTTTTGGTGGTGCTCGCAAACTTGCTATAAATGGATCGGATGATATCAGTAACCTGTGCATGTGCATACACTTGTGTGTACGCGCGAAGTATTTTTGACAGACAATTTTTTTATGCTGCCTCAAGGTATTGTATTGGTGCATTGATAGTTTACTGTCTATCATAAGAGCAAGGCGTTTGGAAATGCCATTAGCAGATAATTTGGCTTTCTTGATTATAGTCCCCGTTGACGCGGGAGCATTTGATAATTCATTAATTAATTTAGTCCCTTTTTCCTTCCGCCCACATAGCCTGTTCTGCGGCTCCTAGCAATTGGTCATCATCCATTGTTGACAACAAATCTTGGCTTTTCCTTTTTTGTGTTTTAAGACAACACTCAGAAAATGCTTTTTGTGCCCTCCCTCTTTTACTTGAGGTGGAAGCAATGACATCAATGCGATAGTCTTCGGCATTTAATGTGACCTAAAGCCAACTTGCATTATGAGTAAGAAATCTGGCTTTATCTCTCCTAGATTTGTCAAATCTGTTTCGAAACTCAAAGGACAGTTTTTTCATATGTAATTTCAATTTAGAGTGATCAATGTCATTGCCAAAAACCATCACTGCTTTACAAGTGCGTCTCGCTGAGCGGTTTTTATGTTCTTTGACCAAACCACGAAAAATGCAGCACGGCTTATTTCTCTCATTTCTTAATTGAAGGTCTTTGGGCAAAATATGGCCAAAATTTTATTTTTGATTCTGAATCAGAATGAATGCCTGCGAATGATGTATGTTCTGGTTGGATAGAATACGATAGTATTATGTAAGTTTTCTTCCACCAAAAAAAGGCAATATGAAAAAATTCACTTTCTTTTTGGCACTTTTCTCTAAAAAATGGGATACAAATTTTTGGTTTAATAAAATGTTTTTGTTTTTAAAAGTGAATTAAAAATTGCTTAATGATAATAGAAAAAAAATAACTTTAGGCTGCTCCCACTGATCACGCGATGCAATTGAAAAGACTTAACTTTCTCAACTGATGCTCGTTTCCCAGTGCAAATTTGCATGCATTTCTAATTCTCAGCTTTAAAAACCGTTATCTTTCACAAAAAAATTGTTTCTTTTGTATTGTGCCTGTTTTCGTAACAGTTGAACATTTCTAAAAGTGCTGCTTAAAGTTCACCGACTTCAAAAAAAGTTCAACTTTTGCTAAAAGTCCCCCTAGATTGGCAAAATCTTACACTGTGCCACGTCTGGAGTTGTGCGCAGCGTCTTTGCTGTGCGATACTTGGATGAAAATAAAACACAAGCTGGATATATATGCTAATAGTGTCTTTTGGACAGCGTCCGAGCTCGTTTTATATTGATTAAAACGACACTCGTCAACCCTTAATTGCTTTGTGGCCAACGCATATCTGACATGTAAACCAAGTCAGCAAACGTAATTTGGCGACACGTACCTGAAATGGATAACCCAGCTGATATCGTTTCACTCGGATGCTCAGAATCTGAGCTTCAAAAATCTATGTGGTTTGGTGGACCTGAATTTCTCAAAGCGGAGGAATCAAAATGTCCTGAGACATTGTTGACTAAAAAATTCAATACAGCTGAAGTGGAGCAGCGCAAAGCAGTTGTTATAACATGTAACAATAATGGCACCGATGGAAACATAGTCAACCCAATTATAAACAAATATTTGTCGTATCGTAGAATCCTGCGGGTCACAGCTTACGTGTTAAGAGTTTTCAACAGACTTCCAGCTGATAAAACGTTAGTTGTTGAAAGAGCATTGGATATTCCAGCCGAGGAATTGCGAAACGTTTTTATTTACATTGTCTCGGTTATTCAACAATCATCTTTCGGTAAAGAAATCTTGCAGCTTAAAAGGCAGCAAATTCTCAGCCCTGAGTTTCAAAAGCTGACACCATTCCTAGCTGAAGTCTCAATCGGAAGTCGTAGTCTCACTGTGGTTCGCGTTGGCGGACGGCTCACCAATGCACTATGGTTTTTTTTCCGTTTTTTTGGCATAAACTCTAATTTTAAACCTATTGAATTGAAATTTGGTTTGAATACATTTTTTAAGCTCCTAAGATGACCTACCAAGTTTCAAATGATTTGAGGCACTATTTTATATAGCTGCCATATAACCGATCTGGCCGATTTGCCCCAACTTTTTTGTTTATCAAGCTATTGCTTTTGAAATTTGGTTTGTATACATTTTGTAAGCTCCCAAGATGGCCTACCAAGTTTCAAATGATTTGGGGCACTATTTCATATAGCTGCCATATAACCGATCTGGCCGACATGCAAAAAAGCTCCATTAAACATTTTTATTTCATATTTTCTTTATATTAAATGAAAAAAAAAATTATCTAAGATCACATTTTAGTATTCATCACTCTCAATATGTGCTGTTGTACGGCGTCTCCTGAGCGATTGTTGTTGCTCCAAATGTCAACCAGTTCAGCAGGACTGAACACATATGTATTGTACTAGAAAATTTTGATTTTTTCGAAAACGTGTGGATTCGGACAAAAACGGTTAGTTTCTCATTAATCTGCACACTTTGGTTAATAGTTTCGCGTTTAAACCTTTGTGCAACACTTTGCCATGCAAAAGTACTGATCCACGAAACACAACTACACTTGTTAAGCTCGTTCTAAAAATACACATAAACAAAACACGGTACAATTGGACAAAAACACATAACAACGACACAAACATTGGTAAACTGTAGTTTTAAATACATGGACAATCGTTTTCCATATTTATTCATCTAACTTTTTCGTAAACTTTTGCCACAATAAACGATCAAAGTCGCACAATTTTTCGCGCCAATTTCATACAAAACAGATGGAACATAATCAGCTGACTTTAACAGCTCGCCAGCAGAACAGTGTTGCTCCATATGTTAAAGTTAGATATTTTTTTATCTGTCTAGGGTGTTTAAAAATTAAAAATAAAAAAGAATTTAAAATACAAAAAAAAAAAAAAAATTGACTTTATGCCAAAAAAAACGCGAAAAAAACCATAGTGCAATGCTCCAATGGCCTTTGACGCCAAATTTCCCTATTTGCTACCAAGAGATAATAGATTTACGTATCTATTTGCTGAACACACGCATCGAATAAACATGCACGCTGGTCCACAGGCACTTGTTTGCTTGCTCCGGCTACGAGTATGGATTATAAACGTTCGCCGGCTGGCCACTAAAGTGGTCAGATCTTGCACTCACTGCTACCACTACAAACCTCGCTTGACGGAACAAATCATGGGCTCGCTTCCAGCAGATCGGCTTTTGCCTAGCAAGCCGTTCAATGTCTCTGGAGTGGATCTTTGCGGACCCTTTCTGACATTCTATCGAATTCATAGCAAGGTGCCATTTAAGACGTATTTCGCAGTATTTGTATGCTTTACTACTAAAGCAATCCATGTAGAACTACTTTCAGATCTGTCAAGTAACACATTTATTCTTTGTTTATAGCGCTTCATTGGTCGCAGAGGTTTGCCGAGTCGCATATATTGCGATAACGCGACCAATTTAATCGGTGCGCGCTCTCAACTAGATGGCTTCAAACGGCAGCTGTTCAGTCAAAAAGCTGCGGATGACCTTAAGATGTTCACCTCTACCACAGGCGTTCAGTTTCACTTTATCCCTCCTCGTGCCCCACACTTTGGTGGGCTCTGGGAAGCAGCGGTGAAGTCCATGAAGTCTCTGCTCGTAAAAAACATGTGCAATACTGCATCATCAATACTTGCCCCGGCACTGATGGCAAAACTAGAGTTGTCGACATTCGTACAGCTAAAGGTGTGATCCATCGACCTATACGAAAAATCGCACCACTTCCAATGCCACAGGATAATTGAAAGGAACACGCCCTTTCAATGGGCGCAGTATGTCTGAGCAGATCACTGTATATTTACTTTGTTGATTGGAGCGTTCATACTTCTATTATAATACCCCAAATTTTACCCTTTTGCTATTGCTATTTTCTCTTGTTAACATCATAACTGTAAGAACCCATGAAATGTAAAATATGTACATAAGAGAGAAAAAATGCACCAGTGCGAAATAAACCATCGATCAAGGCGGACGTTCCAGACTTTTCTTTGCTCGGTACCACATCATCATTTTAAAATACTCAGACGGGAGTATTCAGACATAATAAACAATGCGGATCTTTCTTTCCGGTCTAGGAAACCATGATTGCCAAATCTGGAAATTGCTCGTCTTCATGGATCATATTCCGGATTTTCTTGCAACTTTCACCACGGTCATTGGCAGTGATGACGAGCTAAGTTACATTGAAAAGCTACAATACATACGGTCAAGTCTAGGCGGTGTGGCTTAGGAAACCATACGCTCGCTTGAACTTTCGAATGCCAATTTTAAAAAGGCTTTGGATTTGCTCATAAATCGATTTGATGATGAAGTTTCAGGCAATATTTGGTTTAAAAGGTGTCGAGAAGGGATCGGCCAAGGGTCTTCGAGAGCTCAGCGATTGGATGAATCCGTACCCTTGGCACTACTCCACAAATTTTGGATGGATTTCTGATACGGAAAGACACAAGCAATTAAAGGAGCGCAGCCCAAAAGATACCAACGACATCGCCAAGAGCAGGACACACAGTGGTAATTCCAGAAAAGAAAAGACACAGAGTATGGCTCGAGGAAAAACTGTGTGTGGCGGTAGTCAAACACGCATTCGAAGAAAATAAGATTGAGGATTTTCTGAAAAGCGGGCTAGAATCATGGAAGGGGCATAAGGGACGTCGAAAGTAGCGGTGCACACCATGAAAATGAGCGACGATCGGTCACTTTAAGAGCGATACTACCCCAAGAAACCGAAAATGCAGGATGAAATCAACGGAAAAGTGGATGAACTTCTTAGAAAGGGTGCATAGAGCAAATGGAGACTGTGTGTGTATTTCCAACAAACAAATGCTTGGTCCGTGATGAACGCATACCCGATGCCGTTTATCAACTCTATATTGGATTGGATATAATGCGAGAGGCGAAATACATTAGTGGTCTGGACTTGAAGGACGGGTACTGGCAGACATCTTTACAGGCAACCTCTCATGCTGGTAAGAGAATCCCAGCTGCCTAATGCGCTGTACGACGAGCAAACGATTGGAACAAACGTCGTAACGCGGACAAGCTAAAAAATATTTTAGCTGGTCAGAAGAAAAATGAAAAAGGCGGCATAGGATTAGGCGCGGTACTATAACCTCCGCAGAAGGCTGAGGAAGCCAAAAATCGGCAACAAAGGAACACCACCTATCCAAAGTGGACGGTACCAAGGTCCAAATAAAATAGTCAGCTTCACTTTAACAGAGATATGCAAGCTGAGGCACGAGAACACGCACAAGGAAGGTGCCCACAGACGGAGCCGCAGCTGCCATTACAGTCGTAGCCGCTGCAGCAGTCACTACCACCACGGACACAGACGCAGCCGCTGCCGCAGTCGCTGCCATCACAGTCGCTGCCACCACAGTCGCGGGCGCTGTAGCAGGCATTGTTGCCACCAGACCACAATCACAGTCACTTGGAAAAAAAAGGGAAAAAAACTGATTGCACGACAGGAAGGCGGGCCAGTCAAACGCACGAGAGCGTGGGGTTCCATCTCGGCCTCGGCAGTGCAGAGTGTGGGCTTGAATATTCGAGAGTTTTTGAGTGGAGGTCGGGAGCGGATCCTGGCGTTTAAGCTAGCGCTTAACCTGGCGTTTACCCTGACGTTTAACCTGGCGTTCGACCTTGGCGTACATAACCGACAGTGTAACCAGGCTTTCAACCAGGCGTTAACCGGGTGTTAACCAGTCGTTTAAGCGGGCATTAGCCGGGCGAGTACCAAACCAACACAAGAATCCTTTGACCCCGAGCAACACAAACTGGGATCCTATCAGCGGACTCGCCGAAAGACCAGCCAACAGGACGACGCCGAGAAGAAGCGCTGTGCAGCAGCTGGATCAGCGGAGGCGATTATTAATTTTGAAGCTGACCAGTATGCAGTGGAATAAAGTACTCGAGAATTCTGAGTGTTTCTTATTGGTCGAGGACTCTGTAGCTGGCAAATTTTTGTTTTGTGCACAATTGGCATATGCATTAGAGTGTATCGAAAATTTTATGATTTTCGATGACGCTGGGTGCGGAAATGTTGTTAAACCATGCACAAAAAAGTTTCAGCCCGAAAGGATAATATTTACTATCCCCGCAACGTCCTTGAAATTTCGAAATTTTCATGAAAAAATTTACTATCCCCGCAACGTCCTTGACAACGTCGTCAAAAAAAGTTTATTTTCGATGCACTCTAATATGCATTAAATGTACATATTTGCAGTTCGATGGCGTTAGGATTTGCTGATCAAGCACCGATTTATTTAAAGAGTATTTAAATATTGCGGCTTAATACTTCACTTATAGATGTATGTAGTTTTGGGCCCCGTTTTATACACCCTTTACACCTCTGACCTGCCAGATCCCAGAGAACCGAGTACCCTACTGGCAACGTATGCTGATGACACAGCTAACTCGTCGTGTCGAATCAAAGCGTCTAGAAAAACACAAGACTTTTTGGACCAGTATAGCGAGTGACGAACAGGTGAAACATATCCATAAATGGAAATAAATCCCAACACTGCAGATTTTCCATGAGACACCAAATTTTTCCTAATCCCTCAATCCCTCCCTCAATCTTCCCAGGCTCAGTACCTGGGATTGACCCTGTACAAGCGGCTCACGTGGAGGGAGCACACCACACATAGGAAATTAAATTGGATGTTGAAGTCATCGAGCAAGCTGAGCCTCAGAAACAAAGTATTGCTCTACAGAGCAATAGTAGTCCCTTCAATGACCCATTGCATTCAAATATGGGGTACGGCGTCTGACTCGAACATTATGAGAGTGCAAAGGGTCCAAAGCCGAGCGCTGCGCACGACCACAAATGCACCCTGGTATGCAAAGAAAATTGATATCGCAATCGACCTCCACATCCTTTCAGTGAGGGTGCAGATAAATCGACATTCAAGTCGTTACAATGAACGGCTCCAGGCCCACACCACCCACCTGGCGGCTTCAGTGGCAAACCCGATGACCAAACGAAGGAATAGACGGCATCCAGGAGATCTTTAGACAAGACGAAGGCATAGAATCAGAATCAGAAGGACGGTGAATAGTCCGGTGATGACGCACCACACATTATACACCTTAGTGATTTCGTCCTTATAGTTCACTTTTTCCCCGTTGGTGGTATTGTCGGACACTTGCGAGGTTTAAGAACCCATCCTGATAAGAAGGATTTAACCGCGATGCTGGTAACGTATATCTCTGAGTGGATCTCCAGTTCTTAGTGTCGTGGACCCCGAACTGGGATCTTCTTTAACAAAGGCTGTACAAAGTTTCGCCTAAAGGCCACCGGAAAAGAACACTAGAGTGTCCCCACAACCGGCGTACGTAACAGGGTAAAAAGAGAAACATAAAATTGGGATCATAAAACGGTGGCGACACCATGGTGTTATTGATTTTACTTTTGCACGCCTTTCATTTCATTGCTGTACCCTGGTTTGCGGAAGCGTTTGCTGTATTTGTAGTACAAACATATGTACCTTCATATGTTGTTCCTGTAGGTTAGGTTAGGTTAGCGCGGCGGCTGACACAAGGTCAGTCCACTTAGGCCATCACTGGCCCATTGTGATACCGCAATGGATCATAAGTACCCTTTAACCACGAAGTTAGAAAGAGTCCCAGCCCGTTTCTCTAATAAAACCTGCTATTTTTTTCGGGGGAACAGCTGCTAATTCAGCTAAATTGTGAAGGAAATATTCTCCTATATACTTTTTCCTGCGCCTGATAAGAGCCACACAGGAGCAGAAGAAGTGCTCTACTGATTCTACTTTTTCCTCGTTTTTGCAGCTTCTGCAGAAGTCGTTGTTTAGGACGTTAAGTCGGGATGCGTGGGCTCCTACGAGCCAGTGGCCTTTAATTGCTCTAATTACGGCTGAGCACTGTGTGCGAGGTAGACTGAAAAGCCTTCCCTTCCCTTGTCCTGAGCTTAAAAGTGGCTAGGGGTATACGGAAGTCCTCCTTGTCTGGAATGAGAACTGTGGTAGTGCCGCGTCTGGCCAGTTCATCAGCTATTTCGTTCCCCTCAATATTTTGGTGCCCTGGCACCCATCTCTTGTTGTTCCTCTAACATAAAAAGAAAAAAAAATTATCTACTGCTTCATTGCGTATTTATTGACATAAAATAAACACAAAATTATTTAAATGAAATAATATGTATGGTAACAGGGATAAATAATTAGTTAACATTAATGTACTTAAATTTAAAGGGAGCATTTCATTTTTTGGTATTTTTTAAGTAGGGGAGAAGTGGGGGTTGTGGGCATGGGGGGGTTGTGGGCACCCCTACGTATCTTTTCACAAAATGAAAATTGACTTTTTTTGGTAATGTCATTCGCAAGCAATTACCTTATGTATGATTTATGCCAAATATCAAAGTAAACGAACGCGTTTGCTTTTTGAGATGAACGAATTGGTTTTTTTGTGCTTGGAAAAGGTGGTGAAGTTTTTTTCAAAGATTTTCAATAGTGTATTAATTAAAGTAAATCGATTAAGAAGGTAAGTGTAATGCATTTTTATTTAGTCAAAGTATTATACTAAATGGAACAATATCGATTTGAACCAAAAAATTTATGCAAACACATTTTTTAATTACTTCTTAAAATGTCTGCTAAAGTTGGTTGTGGGCACCAAAATTGGGCGGGTTGTGGGCACCCGTTTTTTCTTGGCAAATTTTTTTATAACCTACAATTTCTTGTAAAATTGTTTTCAAAATTTGTTTGGAACCCTCTAGAACATTCTTGTAGAAATCTTAGGCTCTTGGAAAAGGATCCTCTCCCGCTGAGAGGGATTATCACCAAGATATGTAATTTTTGATCGATCGAGCTTTTCGTCTGAAATGTGTTGACATGCGGGCCAGTTATTACACATGTCAAAATTGTGTTTCCGACGATGAATAACGCCTTTGTAGTCTTTGAAATAAATAAATTGTCATTTTGTTGATATTGGTTGCGGTTTTTTTCCATATTTTTCCATTTGCAGCATTTTTTCCCAGGGTACCCACAACACCCCCAAAAAAAAATTTTAGCTAAAAATTACGGTTTTACAAAAGTCCATATGAAATTTTTTCCCATGACGAAATCAAGTATGTTTCTTCATAATTAGTTAGTTTAGGTCTCTAGCTTTACACAGATACCCATATGTCCAAATAATATGCACTAGTTTGGTAATTAAAAGCCAAAAAAAAAACTATGCCCACAACCCCCACTTCTCCCCTACATATACCCAAAATTTTACGTTTTCAAAAAAAAAAAAAAAAAGGGTGTCTAAAAGTAAAATAAAAACATTTTAAGTTGACATAAATTATAACTAAAAATACGAAAATAGTCAAAGGTTTAAAAAAACTTTTTTTAAATATTTTTATTGGGGTTTGTATCTTAAAAAAACAGTTTTTTTATATTTTACGCTGCCTAATATGCCACGCCCATTTTTTTTTATGTCCAACATAATCTTTGGGCTTACTAAAATATTCACACCAAATTTCAAGACGATATCTCAAAAAATACGACTCCCACTGATTTAAGTCCCCCTAGATTGGCAAAATCGTACACTGTGCGTGGCAAAGTGATCGTTTTTAAAGGGGCAACCTTTGATTTTGCGATCAGTAGATGGGTTTGAAATCCTTTCTTAGTATGAGAGCGCATATAAATACAACATCCAAATGCTCTTTGGGAGGCGTCTGAAAAGCCGTGGATCTCGCATATGTGCTCTAATGATGAGTTGACATATCTTGGTATTTCGATTTTATTCAGCTTGTATAAATCTGGTTCTATCTGTTGCCACAGAGTCAGCAATTCCCCAGGTATTGGGTCATCCCATTCAAGCCGTCTCATCCAAAGCTCCTGCACAATCATTTTGCATCTTATGACCACTGGACTCAGCAACCCGAGTAGATCAAACATCCGTGCCACAATCGAGACGATATTTCGTGAGACATAAACATAGGGAGACATAGGGAGATCATACCGGAAGCAAAATAAATCGCGCTGGGGCTTCCACGACATACCAAGAGCTTTGGTCAAATCCTTGTCGTCTGGTTTAAAGCAAAACTCATTTGACTTTTTGGTAGTGCCACTAAAGTTCCACTTAGCGAGCTCTAAGCCAGCTTTTCCTAAAATCGTTTTGACCTCAGATATTTTATTTTGCATTAAAAGAGAATTGGAAAACAGTTAAAAGAAGTTTTAAAAGTTTTAAAAGAAGTTTCATCAAATTCGGACAACAATTGCAACAGTTATGAGACAGGCAAACTGGTCTTCATAGACTGCAGTAAACAAACGTTTGGACGTTCATACATTTATAGATTGCGCAATTT
Source organism: Drosophila oshimai (assembly GCA_018150695.1). Taxonomy (NCBI): domain Eukaryota; kingdom Metazoa; phylum Arthropoda; class Insecta; order Diptera; family Drosophilidae; genus Drosophila; species Drosophila oshimai. The sequence continues at coordinate 112,218 of JAECWM010000291.1, read as the reverse complement.
AGCCTGTCTCATAACTTTTGCAATTGTTGTCCGATTTTGTTGAAACTTCTTTTAAAATAACTATTTTTCAATTCTCTTTTAATGCTTTTACTACAAAACTTTTTCAACTTTTTTTTTTATTTTAAAAATGCAAATTGGTTGATTTTCATGTAAAAAGTTGTCTGTTATATCTCGAAACCTATTGGTCGGATCAAAAAAGTATCATTATTTTCAGAAGCTACGACCCAAAATAAATTCAAAACAATTTATACCAAAAATTATATCAAGCGATTTGATATTAGCTTTTAAGGTAGAAAGTGTTGTCAAAATACTTGTGCCACCCTACATTTTCACATTTGGCCTGATATTTTCTAAACTATGTAGTCGATTTGCACCAGATTTGGCATTTTAAAGGAAAATAGTCCATACAAGTTAAATAATAGAACAAGTGATTTGAAATATAAACAGATTATGCGTTATAAGCAGATATGTGCCAAATTTGTTCTGTCAAAATAATTATGCCGACTAGTGTAAATATAGGACAAGAGTCGAGGCTATGGTCAGGTGAATTACATTTTAGACAAGTTCCTTATACGGTAATCCCACAGAGCACATCCCACGGGAACGGTTGGGATTTTCGAAAGATGTGAAACTCCGATTCCCACTGGCCACATCCACCATCCACCATCCAAGTACAGTGTCTCACAGCTTATGTTGTACCCTCGTACAGCTGAAACTTAATTCCGTATAGCCGATAAGCCAAATGAGATAAATGAGATAATTTAAATGCAATTTCTTTAGCAGTATCCTAAAATATATTTTGAAAAATAGCATTAAAAAACAAAATATTAAGCCAAAATCTCACAAAATAAACTGTGCTAAAGAAAAAATCAATCATTTTTGTTCCTCTTCCAGTTTGGTCTTAATATATATAGAAGCCCTTTTTAAAAAGTGCATTTAAATATTTGTGATATCTTTTAATATCAGGTGTACTTTTGAACGAAATAAACGTGAGTCACTGTAAACTGATAAGACAGCAGGCAAATTTGAGCGGCATTTTCAAATTTTGATTACGTTTTCGCAGTGAATGTTCCTTTTTTTCACAGCGAATGTCAAATATTTAGGGTATTCAGGGAAAACTAGCTACAAAACTAGCTAGGAACGTGCGGTTAGGAACGGTTAGTTTTGGATGGTGGAATAACCGGGAAATTTTCGGAACGGCAAAACCTTACGGACCATCCTAGATTTGGATGGTGGAAGGTGGATGGTGGCCTGTGGGAATAGGGCATTAGTCTGTAACAAATGCCCTTTTACTGGAGGTAGCTTTCTCTTGGCGCCTTTTGTTTGTCTGCTTGCTGTCAGTACCTGGCTTTGCGTTACACTCCAGAAATTGGAAATCGAAATCCTGAATCCGGTCATATGCTTGCTTGGCGCCAGAATCGACCTTTAACAATACAAGATGAATCAGAAAGGCATGTGCCGCGCAGTGCGGGTACCGTGTCTAAAATATTCCGCAATGATACCGGATCAGATTTTTTCATATCCACTATACCGAACAGACTGGAGACACGCTCCAAAAGAATCAAAACCTTCTTATCATAACGCTCTTTTAATTGCTGCAGAGCCTTGGGATAGTTGGCTTCTGAAATTTGGAAAGGAGATACTACGCTCAATGCAGCACCCGAAAGACAACTGAGTAGGTAATTGAATTTATCCACATCCATATTGGTAAACGCAGTAATAAAACGCTTGTAATCGCCGTACTTGCCACCAAATTTTGGTAGCTTTAAAGCTGGGAGACGACTATGATGCACATTGGGCGAGCAGGTTGAGTTTATAAAGCTTGTTTTCTCAGTCCTTGGAACTCTATTTGGCCCAAATCGTTTCATCACTGCTGCCTTTATGGTCACAAACTTCTCTTCATACTCATTGCGGCAGTCATTAGTCGAATCCAACTCCTCTATTTGGGCTTGAATTTGGCAAAGTTGCCTAAAATGTGACTCCAAAATTTGGACGCGACACTCTATCGTTTCAAGGTCAGCATCAGGTTCAAGTTCCATGCGCTTAATGGTGTTTCCAAAGTTGCGTTCTAATAATATTCGTTTTTTCCGATGTAAAATCAATTGTTCTTCAGTTGGTAATTTAGTCATGATGGCAGCGTTTCATGTACTGTACGACGAGTAGCAAATAGTGGATAACGAATAAGCGAAAACGAGGGAGAATGAGTTTTCTGATCGGAGATTTGAGTGAAAGCACAGTGCTTATTTTTTCACTCAATTGATACCTTCTCTTGTGCTGAGAGAATTGCACTCTATCATGTAGGGCAATGGCAATAGGCAAAAGTTAGGGGTTTGGTGTGCATAAAATTTATTTACACATACATACAATCACGTGGTTATATGTTCGTAGAACGCACTGCGAGTCAAGCTTACGGTTTTGAATACCCACTCCAATAGCGAGTCTTTGGTCCGATGTGTGGATGCTCCCGGTGAGCGATTCCTCCGATGATGATTGTTACAAAGATTGCAAGTCCTGTCACGGTCGCCAATGAATACTCCTGTCTGAGTATTTTAAAATGTTTATGATTATGTGGTACCGAGCAAAGAAAAGTCTGGAAAGTCCGCCTTGATCGATGGTTTATTTGTTTATTGTTATGATGTTAACAAGAAAAAATAGCAATAGCAAAAGGGTACAATTCGGGGTATTAGAATAGAAGTATGAACGCTCCAATTAACAAAGTAAATAAACAGTGATCTGCTCAGACAATGTCGAAAGATGTAGAATTTGCAGCTGTGGACGCCGGCAATGGCAGCTTGCGTTGAGCCGCTCACTCACTCTCAATCTCCGTTGTGTCCAGTTTTTTCAGCGATGTTTGCGCACAATCAAATGCCAAGTTCATAGAATAGATCCATTCCAATCGCGCAAGAAAATCAGCTTCATCAAACTGATTAAAATTTGCATCGACTAAAAACCTTTTTATTGCGTTGGTTTGCCGCAAAATTTATTACATTTTGGCTCGTTAAAATACAATGTCACTTGGAGCATCATTTTGAGGCTGAACTGCGTTTTCAGGGATAACCTTTTTTAATCACAAGAATAAATAAAAGAAAATGGCTGCGCAGGTTCAGAAAGCACGAAACAACCTTTCGTTTTTGCCGCGAAAGTGCACTGTACCAAGCGACGCAAAAACGCAAAGGAACCTTTCACTTTGTTGTTGTTGGTACCGATTTTGTCTGCCTAGCAACAGCGGATTGACTTGGCAAACGAATGTGTGTGGTGTATGGTGTATAGGCGGCTATATGTACATATATGTTTTTAATATGCGCTTTTAACAATAATTAATTGCGATGCACGATTTGTTATTGTTTTGCAGCACAACACAGGTTTAATTTTCACAACGTGAAATGTACGAAACGTCACGCGGTAGACTGTAGAGCTGCAAAACCATCGATGGTTAAAACAATATTATCGATGGTTTAGTTTTTGGCGATGTATCGATGGTTTTTTTTATTGATGTATCGTTGTACCATCACTTTGAGACTGACGCGCTAAAAAGTATTTTGTGGAAAAAAATGTTTATATGTTGTATTAATTTTGTAGTTGCTCTTTCTTTCAGTGGGTCATATAATGAGCCACTTATTTGATCTCTATTTTTCAATTTTTTTTTTGTTTTTAATTTTTATGTTATGAGTCATAACTTATGACATAATAAACTAGTTTTAAGGGAATGCATTGAAGATAAATAATAAGAAAATACACTTTTTTAAGTTGCGAAAGAAAATATTGTTTTATTTTAAATTAAAATATAAAATAAAATATATATAAAAAAATAATTCGATTATCGCTAAATAATTTACGATAATCGATGGTTGAAACCATTGATGGTGAACCCATCGATTGCAGCTCTAGTAGACTGTGTGCACTTATATGTATTTTCGTGTGTCTGTGACCGATGCCCGCAAACGACAACGAAAATAGCGAATTGTTTAGACGATATTAAACAATATTTAAACCGAGTAGCAGACTCCGAAAAAGATCAACTCACGTCGGGAATCACCAAAATGTTTATGGGGAAGACAACAATTATGCCACCCTTAATATTATATTTATTAAAACGCAAAAGAGGTCCAATTATTCCATGCTTTATTTTCTATGTTCGGAGCTGCAGTGACTGCACGGTAGCTAAGCTTCAAAATATATATGTTTGTCTGTACATGTGTTTACAAATGTAGTTTCGCTGAAAAGATAACGCGACAGATTTAGCGAGATAAGAAAGACGAAAAATAGCCAAGAAAGAGAGCGCGTAAGGGAACCTAGCTTAAAGCCAGGAGAATGCTATAGAAGATTGTTTGTCCCGTTTGACAGCTTTCTTCAACTAGGAATCTCCTCATGAATCTATTAAGGCAGGTTTTCACCTTGTGGTTGGAAAAAATTTTTTTTTATCTTATAAATCGGATGTATAACTCTTAAAGAGTATGTTCTACAAATTTTATGTTCGAATTCGAAGTACTTTGTAAGTTACAGGAGTTCAAAGTTGCCAGTTTACCCTACGTCGCCTGGGAAACAAACGCGTTTATCTCAGAACCATGTTTTCGGACCTTACGGAAGTGATTCACGGCGCTGGGATGAACCAATCGTCACCAATTTTTTTAATGTTTGTAAGGGTCTTTTCTAACAAATGAACTAGAATCAGCCAAAAATATTGAAAATTTTTTAAAAAAAAAAAAAACAAGTGAAAAAAACATGCAAAAATCAAAATTTTTTCAAAACTTCATAACTTTTGTAATTTTTATTTATTTTTTTGATTCTAGTTCATTTTATAGATTATACAATTCAGATTAAAAATGTGTTTCGATTTTGTGTTTTGCATCACGCGTTTTGACGGCATCACTTCCGGTAGCGGGACACCTTTTAAAAAAAATTTCGACTTTGATGGACGCCCCCTCCCCCACTTTTTTTATTTATTCAATTTAAAACATTGTGTTGCCTAAATAAATGTGTTTTCTTATCCGTTATGAACTTTCAGTATTGTACCTTTAAGGGGTTACGCCACCCTGAACGCGTGAAAATGGGACAGTTATTCAGAAATTTTTTTTGACCTTACTATTGTAGATAAGACTTTTTCACTTTAATTTCTAGTTAATACATATGGGACGTTCCATATCAACCCGGCCACCCCACTTTTTTTTTTTTTTTTTAAATCGAAAATTTTTATTTGGGGTGTTGGGCACTACACTAGTTATATATTACCTCAAACTTATTTTGCTAATATGACCACTCATTCGTCCAAGAATCGCAACAGAAGGATTACTCAAAACAATTAAATCTTAGAACGGAAGACTCATAACCATGAATCAAAACAATTTGATCTGATTTCAATACCCTATTACAAAAAAAAATTGTCTTGACCATAGAGACCAAGCTATCGAGTTTTAAAGTCTAAAAACGGAATAGCAGCCAGGGCCAGCTAATTTGATCAATTTTATTTTCACAAACAGCTACCATTAGGACATATTTAAATTCACTTATTTAAAAGTGGGCCGTCTTTGAGTAATTAATAGCGATTTTTTAACATCTCTTATCAATTTTTCCATGGCACTACGATTGTTTGTAAAATTTTCATATAGAAAATTTGTAAGCATTTAAAAATCAGAGACTTACAATCGAATGTGCTTTGGAAACACTGATAAGAAACGCTTAAAAATCGCTACTAACCAAATTAAAGATGTCTTTATGGGAGCTGTGTGTAAAATATAATTGGTCTATTTCACTCTGGCCCTTGGCTGCTATTCCGTTTTGGACTTTAAAACTCGATAGCTGGTCCTCAATGGTCTGACAAGACAATTTTTTTCTAAAAGGTATTGAAAAGCAGATCACATTTTTTGATTCATGATAAACTTCCGTTCACAAGATAAATTGTTTTGGAGTAAACCTTCTGATGCGGTTCTTAGGCTAATGAGTGGTCGTTTCAAATTAAGTATGAGCGTGTGTTAACCGGTGAGGGCCCAACACACCTAATAAATATTTTCGATTTAAAAAAAAAAGTGGGTGGCCGGGTTGATATGAACGTCCCATATAATGAACTTTATAAATATTCAAAATTTATTATTTTAAAATAAAAAATGGCGGGGATATGAGCAGTGGCGTTCACCAGTTTTCAGAGCACTCCTTGATGGTGGGCATGATTCAGCTGCCAATTTTTATCTGAACCAAGTGAACAAAATTTTTCTTAAAAGTGATATATTTTTAGCAGAGTCACGTAGCCGTTTTGGGAAAAAAAATTTTTAGGCAAATGAGAGCACTTCAAAAATTGATTTCATTTTTGGGCGAAAATTATCGTATAAAAATTTGCATAAAAATTTTCTAATTATTCAATCAAAAAAATCCTACGTGACTCTGTGGAGAACTATATAAGAAGATGTGTTTTAATTTTCAAGTCAATCGATTGAACAGTTTTGAGTTATCATGCCCACCGTCTCGAAAAATGTGGTTTTGAGAAAAACGCAAAAGAAGACACACAGCGCCTGCCGACGCTCTCCTGCCGCGCTGACTGCTAGTGAACATAACTTTCCTAATAAGTAAGATATTGTCTTCGGAGACGGCTTGAAATACTCGGAAATATATAGGTAATTAAACTAAGAAATAAAAAAAAAATTGATTTTTCAAAAATTTCAGGGTGGCGTAACCCCTTAACTGTTTCCTCAAAAAAAATTTTTTTCAAAAGTGCCATTTTTCGGGCCTACAAGGTGAGAACCTGCCTTAAAACATATAAGTAGATGAATTATTTCGATTCATTATGTGTCACATTTTAAAGAACTGAACAACTATCCTGCAAAATTTCAACAGAACAACTTCAATTTGTGTAAGTATGTTGAGAAGGAAAACCAAAAACGCTTCACAACTTCAATTTGTGTAAGTATATTGAGAAGGAAAACAAAAAACGCTTTAGAACTTACAAAATGCGCATCTTGAACAGCTAAGTAATTTAATTTTGAATTTAATTTTACTTTGTTTTAGTTTTTTGAATGGTAGAAAATTTGTTAATTAAACAATTTACAATGCCGTGACCAAGACGATCGAATCTTGACTGACAATGCCGTGATGCAAGATGGAAACAAAACGCTGCAGAACAGCGCCGTGCTAGTATGGCCCGACATCGTGCTTCTCAATTCCCTACTCATGAACGTTATCCTACTGTTGTGCATTCGGCGGAGCATCTGGAAATTGGTCAACGAATATATTTTACGGCTCCGAATGCAATGCAACGTGCTGAAAACACATCCATTCTGGATCCTATATTGAACAGTTTTTTTTACCGATCTGCCAGTGATTCCAAGACCTACGGCTGCCGATAAACGCTTGCCTCAAATCTTTGACAAACATTTAGCTGACATGATACACCTGCTGAAAATTTCTCGGAGCAATTGCTGACCATCGCTAATGGTCAAGTTCCCCTTGATGAATCAAGCGGATTACTCTCGTTTCCAAATAATTTTTGTCATTTTGTCTCAACGAACTTAGACGAACTTATCGACAATGTATTTCCAAACAATTTTTCTAACTACAACAAGAAAGAACGCTATAGTCGGGTTTGACGACTATCAGATTTGCGATACTCATTGCCCTCTTAAAAAAAACAAAACAAGAAGAAACGCTAGAGTCGTTAGCCTTCTTCAAAAAAAAAAAAAACGTAGCCTACTTTTGGGCGCAATAGAATTTTAACGCATTTGAATACACAATTTCTTGAAACTGTCCTTTTTAACGTTTGTAAATGTGGAAATTTATTCTTTTGATTAGCGCACTGCTACCCAACTGGCAGCTTTTTTTTTTTTTTTAATAGTAATGTCTTGTCGGTAGGTCTTGAGGGCGGTGTCGTTTCAGTCTTCTTTTGACTCGATTACTTCCGTCGCCGCTGTTTATAGCGGCAGCACCAAGTTTTCTGGCGAGGGTATTGGGGTGCTCGTTTAGCCTGTCCATGTATTTCCGAGCCAGTTCCTGCAGCTTGTCTCCAAGTTTGGGCACGTTGAGATCTCGTTTGATGTCTCTGGTTCTCATAAACCACGGAGCTCCAGAGATCCTTCGAAGTGTTTTCGCTTGTTAAACCCGGATTTTGTTGAGGTTGGTTTTTGCAGCGATGCCATAAACTTGGAGACCGTAGAAGAGAATTGGTGCCAATATGGATTTGTATATTTGGACTTTACAGCCAAGTGCTAGCTTGCTACGTGGTGCGAGAAGCCAGGCCATCCGAGCAGCTTTAGTCCTGAAGGAGTGTTGGATGCAAATAATGTGCCTGCCAAAAGTAAGTTTTTTGTCCAAGGTGACACCCAGGTACTGGCTCTGATTAGACTTTCGTTGAGGCTGACTCTAGGGCAGCTACTTCGGCGATTGGTGAACGTAACATTGACACATTTATCTGCATTTATTCGAATGTTCCAGTTCATGGCCCATTGGTGAAATGCGTCCAGATACTCTTGTAAAGCAAATGTGGCAGCCAAAATACTTTTGCTTTTTGTCATGACAGCACTGTCATCGGCGTAGGTCGCAATTAGCACGTCTCGTTCTTCGACTTCCGTTATCGGAGTTTGTGTGGGCATGTCTGAGGCAAAAATAGAGTGTAGAGTAGGGCCGAGGACGCTACCTTGAGGAACTCCGGCAGAGATCGTTTTGGTGGGCGACTTGTACCCATCTGCGGATACGTGGAAAGTGCGCTCTTCCAGAAAGCTTTTCACGAGTTGGAACACTTGTGGTGTAAAGATACTTTTGGCTTTGTATAGGAGCCCAGAGTGCCACACTCTATCAAAAGCCTGTTGGATTAAAACTGTCCAGATTTTCAAAACTTTTAGATATCTGTGTAAATATTTTCAATACGAACAACATTTAAGGCCACTTTTCTCTAGCATTAAAAATGTGCGCACCACAGAGTTTCGCGGTTTGTGGGCGTAAAAAGGGACGTGGTCGGGTTTTGAAACAAACTTGATCTGCGCTTTGCTTAAAGAAGTCTGTGTGCAAAATTTTGTGGCTCTAGCTCTTATGGTTCCCGAGATCTAGGGGCTCGTACGAACAGACGGACGGACAGACAGACATTTGCAACGTTTACAGTATTTGCTTACTCTTCGAGTATCGCAAAAAATTAGATAATTGGAACAATGCATTCATTTAAATGTATTGACTGCGTCACAGGGTTCCAAAAAACTACTTGATTCATTCAGAATGTACGTAGTTTTCTCGGTAAACTCAGTAAACTGCACGTCAATAGTGTCTCCTTTGACGCCAATGTGATTGCCTTTACTGAAACGTTGCTTAATTCCTCTGTGTCTGACTGCGAAATGTTTGCGGGCAACTATGTCATCTATAGACGCTATCGTACAGTGCGTCTGGGCGGCGGTGTTCTTATTGCCGTTAAGTCCGATCTGGTTTCAGAATTAATTCCGATAATCGACACCGAAAGAACTTTAGAATTTGTTGCTGTTCGTATTAACGTTCATGCTCGTATATTCAACCCCACTATTAATGTATATCTGAAGCACTTTGCTCATATTCAGAGTATTCACTCCACCCTCGGCAATAATGACCATTTTATTGTTATGGGCGACTTTAACCTTCCTGCCATTTCTTGGATGTCATCACCTGAGTCAAATGTTCTTGTTCCCATTTTACCTCACGAGTTGGTGCATGGCCTTATCGACCTCTCGTTGGGGCAATTGAACTCAATTCAGAACTCCTTGAATAAAATCTTGGACCTTATTTTTGCGTCGGAGTTCGCCAATGCCTACGTTTCTAGAATTGACTCGCTCGTTAGTCCTGAAGACGCTTATCACCCTACACTTGAGGTCATTCTGGAAGCATCGGCTCCCTAGTTGCCATGTCCTGAAATCGAAACAGCATCTTTTCGTTGCTTTCGTAAATCCAAATTTACTAAAATGAATCAATCTTTATCCGAAGTAGATTGGTCTTTTATGGATTTAAACGAAGAACCTTTTAACATTGTTAAACAGTTCTACGGCATTCTCGACACGGTTTTCGATTTGTATGTATTTTCATTTCCCTCACCTGAGGTTTCTCATAAGCCTCCTTGGTTCACTCGTAGACTCTCTTACCTAAAAAACTGCAAGTCCAGACTTTTTAAGAAATTTAACAGGACCATTCGAGATACCTTACTGCGCGTTCTGAATTCATAATTCCCAATGCTACAAGAATTACCTTGATCGTTGCAGAAACGAGTTTCACGATAACCCCAAGCAGTTCTATGCATTTGTTAACTCCAAACGCAAGTCTCGACAATTTCCATGCTGCCCTCATCTGAACTCCGTTTCTGCTTTTAATGAGTCCGATATTGCCAATTTATTTGCAAAATTTTTCCATTCCACATACTCATCCATAAGCTACGATAATATCTCAGCGTATCCCTATTCTCTTCCGCACTCTAATGGTATGTTTATGCCTATAATCAGCGTAGATGATGTTTTTCAACAAACAATCAAGTCATCCTTCTCTTCTGGTCCCGATCTTGTACCAAGCTGTGTTTTAATATATTGTGCTAGTGCATTTTGTGAGCCACTGTCAAAACTATTTCAGTTATCCATGCAGCACTCATTTTTTCCAGAAGTTTGGAAGGAATCTTTTATAATTCCGCTTCAAAAAAAGGGAAGTAAATCGAACACTAAAAACTACCGAAGGATTGCAAAACTCAGTGCTATTCCCAATTACTGCTCAGAACAATTACTACAGCATTACTACAGCACCAACGCAGCTCAATAATGTCCCCAGCACAGCATGGCTTTATGAAACGTAGATCAACGTCAACCTACCTTCTGGAGTTTCCCACAGTTAATAGGAATGCGTTTAAAACCAACATCCAAACTGATGTAATTTTTACAGATTTCAGTAAGGCTTTCGATTCTGTGAACCATCTGTTACTGTTAAAAGAAACTTACGCTTTTGGGATTCCCGATCTCGTTGACGAAGTGGATTTCTTCATACTTATTTAACCGGACTCGGAGAGTATTATTTAAAAATTTGATCTCAAACCTCTTCCATGTGACTTCTGGCGTTCCTAGAGGGAGTCACCTTGGACCGCTTCTGTTTGGAATTTTTATAAATGACTTGCCTCAAGTAATTCACTCTTCCCACGTGATGATGTACGCTGATGACGTAAAACTTTGTATGCCTTTAATAAACGTTGATTCTCATGTACTCCTGCAAGCAGACTTAAACAATCTGCAATCATGGTGCCTCCAGAACCTGCTGTTCTTAAATAACTCTTAATGTAGCTTCATGTCCTTTTATCGGAAGAGGCTTTTCCTCGTTAATTATTCTATTGGGACGAGCGATCTTGAACGCATTAGTTCCGTAACAGATCTTGGAGTTTTAATTAGCCACAACTTAAACTTTACCAATCACATCGGCACTATTTTCAGTAAAGCAATAGGGGTTTTTGCATTTGTTAAGCGCTGGTCAAATGTATTTGAGGTTCCGTACACCACAAATCACCTTTACATTTCTCTTGTTCGACCAATTCTTGAGTGCTGCTCGTGCGTATGGTCTCCTCAATATGCTAAATATCAGGACCTAATCGAATCGGTACAGAAACAGTTCCTTTTGTTTGCTTTACGTGGGTTAAACTGGGAACCACAACGTCACTTGCCATCTTACGTCGACAGACTGCGTCTTTTAAACCTGCCCTCGCTAAAGGATCGTCGGACCTGCCACGGAGTGATGTTTCTTCACAAGTTAATCACTGGACTTGTAGATTCTAGCTACTTACTCGGCCAAATACGGTTTTCGGTCCCCGTAAGAACATCCCGCTACTTTCGGCCTATTGCTCTGGAAATTAGCAGAACGAGTTTTGAAACGCACGATCCTTTTCGCGTTTTGTGTTCTCAATACAATAAATTGTAATTGAAAAAATGAAGATGAAGCCACCAACTATTCAATTAAAATTTTGAGCTTCTTGGATCTGATTTATTATTGTTTTTAAGGCGGAACAGATTTCGATTGGTCAGCTTGTAATTTATAAAAGCTCTCTGAGCTAAGCGACTATGCTCTAAAAATAACACAGGCCGACAAAATTTTGTTGACTAAATGATGGTAGCCGATTCTTATAAGATTTTCGCCATAGAATCCGATTCTGACCTTGAAAATATCCGATTGGCTGTAGTTTTCGAGCAACATGAGGTTAAAGGTGCCAAAAACGTTTTTTTTTTTCACACTTTTTGAAAAGCTATAAATGGAAAAAGCAATGAAAGAAAATGGCCTATATAGAATTAAAAGAAAGCTTAGACATTACTCTTTAATATCCAATATCAAAAAAGTGGATACATGATAATTTAAGCAACTGGGAACAGTTTATGTGTAGGGGAGATTGGGGTAATGTGAATATACTGTATCAAATCAAAGGCAAAATATTTCCGAATTTGTAAAAAAAAGTATATCTTGAATACTTCCTTTTTTTTGATATTGGATATTAAAGAGTAATGTCTAAGCTGTCGCCGAGTGTAGTTCGAAGTTGCAGTCATGGGCAGTGAGATGATTTGAGAGTTCAGTGTGCTTAAGTAATCACCTGTGTAAACATCGAAACGCGCTTCGCTCCAATTAAAAACGAACAGTCTTCGACATCAGAAGTGGGATATGGCCATCCGCCTCCACCACTAGATGGACCATGGCGTACCATGATGGAATTGCAGAATAAAAACTTAATTGAACTTGTGCGGGCCATAAAAACAACTGCACCTGATGCAGGGCAGAGAAAATCTGTGCAAAACCCAAATTCAACCCAGACAAAGCAGGCGCCAATGCTTCATCGTGGTGTACAACCGTTGAAATAATTTTTGGTGGTTCTAGCTCTTATAGTTCCCGAGATCTCGATGTTTGTGCGGACGGACGGACGGACAGACAGACATTTCAACGTTTACAGTATTTGCTTACTCTTCGAGTATCGCAAAGATTCAGTGCTTAAAAGAAAGTTCTAGTGCACCAATACGTGTCAGTAAAAAAAAACAGGTAATTTTGTATTACGCAAAAAGCAGTATAGAACATCGAAAAAAAACAAAAACCATTAGTTTATGTAATAACTTTGTGTTTTAACCACATTTTTTAAAAATAACATTTGTTTGATATTAAATGGACAAATAATACCACAACTAGACTGGAAAACTAGTATTTTTTTATTTTAAAATGGCTATTCTTATAAAAGTACATTGTTTTAATCCCTTATTTATAGCTATAAATGCCCAAAATAGGGTATTTGTGGTCTTAGGTCTCTAGCTAATAAAAGTAACAGTTACACAATACCCAAATCATTTATGATCGCCAGGTGCAGGTGGCTACCACTCCTTTTGGAATGACTCAAAAAAAAAATAATGGGCTATAACCTTTGAACTAGTTTTGTGGTGATTTTTCTCAAAAGCATTAACCTACTAGAAAAAGTTAATTTTTTAAAAAAGACTAATTCGTTAACAAGAACAAGCAATTAATCGTTTTTTGAAATACTTTATTTTGTCTTAATCTTAAAATCTTAGTCTTCCAAATTAGTCTATAACATTAAAATAATTGATTTTTTTTTAATAAAAAGATCTTAGTATGCCAAATAATATAACAACTCAAAAGTAAGTGCACAAAAATGTTCCTTTCGCTCAACAACGTATACAAAATTTTCCGATCATAGAAGGGTTAAGGCAGGTTCTAACCTTGTGGGGGAACATCGTCCAAAATCGTCTGGGAAACAAACTCGTTTTTCTATATCGTTTTTTTCGTTGATAATTTTTTTGTTTAAGAATAAGTGAACAAAAACATCAGAAAGTCTAAATTTTTTTTTCAAACCTTCATAGCTTTTGTAATTTTTATTTTTTTATGACCGTAGTTTATGTAATGAATAATACGGCTCAGATCACGGCTTTTGACGGAATCACTTCCGGTAGCGGGACACCTTTTCGCCGAAATGCCGAAATTGATGGACGCCTTCTCCCCAACTTTTTTTATTTGTTTTTGTTTGTGGAGCAATTTAGACACCCAATGTGTGGGAGAAATTAGTCCAGACTATGCAAAAGTAATATATTTCCAATTTTCAGCTAAAGAAATCAAACATATTTGACTAAAGGTCTCAAAAAAAATATTTTTAAATACTAATATAAATAAGCTTTTAACCAATAGTTTACCAAAAAAAAATGCTTTTCGGTTGTTACAAATAAAATATAAAAAATACAAAGTTATTTAAACTTTTACCATCCCTTTATTACATTTTAAATGGGTGGCGAGGCTGCCCCAGGGGTGCTAAAAAATGTTCCCACTATTGACATTGCCCCACTATGATTTGCTTAGTAAATTATATTTTAAAAATCTCCATGGTACTTAATTTAAAAATGGACAATGACTTTTAAAAGCTTAGTGTTTACCACACGAGGGATATAAACAAAAGTATAAAAAAGAAGGAACCATAAATGATTTGGGTAATGTATGACAGTTATACGAACCTTAAGCCATAATTATTCATTTTTAGTCATATATGGTTATAATTAAGGGATTAAAACTGTGTATTTTTTAAACAATAATAGTTAAGAAATATAAATATAATATAAAAATACTAGTTTTCCAGTATATCTGTGGTAAGATTTTCCCATTTTACATAAAATATATGTAATTTTTCAAAAATGCTGGTTGTTTTTCTTACAGTTTTAGCAAGGAAGGGTATGACATATTTGAACTTTTGGAAAGCTTAATAAAATGCCTATTGGGAAGTGTACCGCATTTTTTTATTTTTGAACTAGTTTGCGCATTTAACGTTATTAGCTTACCTGCAGTTATTTTTTCCAGGTAAAACTTAAAAAAAAATTATAGTGTAGGCTTAGTTAACAAATTTTAATTTTTTACTTAACTAATGGTAGTTAAAACACTTCCAGTAAAATATCAAATTATTCCGACCAAACGATTTTAAGATATGCGCGGTTCAAACTTGTGGCGGGCGCACAAATTTATTTTCCGCTTAAAAACGTAGTAACAAAAAGTTTGCCTTAATAAAATCCAAAATTACTAAAAACTTGTTTAAAATCGTTCAAGACGAGCTGTCGAAAATTTTCAGCCCGATATCTTATCCATCCGAGACACATGGCTTAAGAAATACGCATTTCGCTCAAAAACGAAGTAAAACAAAAGTTTGCCTTAATGAAAATTGACAAACTTGTTTAGACGAGCTGTCAGATATCGTTTACCCAACACGAGATATTTATGCGCAAAATCGAATGGAACCAACTGTGTTCGTTTCGCTCACACAAGGGCTAATCCAATATTTTAAATTAACAATCTAGAAAACTAAATCTTTTTCTAAGTAAGTTTTGGTCGCAGAACTTAAGTCTATAACCTTTTTCTGTAGCTCTTATGTTTTGTTAGATGTTGGCATAAGTATATGCAAAAAATGATCCCTCTTTGTGGGTACAGTGCACTCCCCCTTTCCCCAGCCACTTTTTTTAACCTTTTTTTTTACTACCCACTCAAAAACAAGGGTGACCCTGGCCATTATTGTTTTTACTACAATTCTAGGCAAGATTTACGAGATATAATTTAAAGTCCGCTCCAAATCCTTCAGTTTCTTTTAAATCCAAACGCGACCAATCCAACCCCCAAATGGGTTAAGCTAGTTTACTTTCAGAAACCGAAGCCAACATTGCGGGCACTTTTTCCGTGTCGCACTGTGTTAAAATATTTTTTTTTTCGTTTTAGAAGAAATTTTCGATGCGCCGGAGGCAATTTGGACATCTTGTGATGGTACACATTTCATGTTCGCCTTATTTAACGATACAAAAGTTGGAATGATGACGTATCCCTGGCTGTCGTCTGGAGCGTTATTATCTGGAAGCGGCGTGTTTTCAGGTAGTTTTTTTCCAGAAACCAAAAACGTAAGATATCCCACTCCAGGCACTGCCAATCCGGAAGTACAGTTGTGGGCTGTGGACATTACTAATTTTAAAGCTATAGAAAAATTTCAAATAAGACCTCCTGCTTCACTTGATGGACAGTAAGAACTTTTATTTATTTGGAACTTTCAATGATGCTATCGAATATATTTTTTATTTATATTAGAGACTATTACCTCACATCAGCAGGTTGGATATCTAACTCCAACACCCAAGTTTCTGTAGCTTATATGGGAAGATCTCAAAATTACAGTGTGATTACAATGTGTTCTAAGATACAAAATTGGAATTGTTCAGAAGTAAGATATATATTTTAAAATATAACAAACAATTAAGAAATGTTAAAAAACTCTAATAAATTCAAGATTCACTCTGAACGTGCTCCTGAAGATGAATGGTTGGACATTTTTCCTCACCCTATATTTTCCTCGGATGGTAGAAGCTTCTTATTACTAGCAAGTATACAGGAATCCGGACACTACCAGTTCACCCATATTAAACATATAACCATATCACAGCGAAGAATTTCTGTTATTTCTCATGGTCGATTTGAAGTAAGTTATAATTACCAGTATACTTATATTTTATTCTTATTTAAAATTAACTCTTTGCTCACTTCCGTGTAAGAAATACAATTTTGTTTAACCTTTATGTGAGCGGATGGAACATTTTTGTGCCATTTTGACTTTGCGTGTAAATATTTCGGGTTGCATAAAATATATTGGGCTGACAGCTCGTTATAAACGATTTTAAACAAGTTTACCGATTTTTAGATAAATCTGTCTGTTGTTTGTTTTGAGCGGAAGGAACATTTTTGTGCCACTAGTTTTGGGCGCGTATGTCTTTAAAACCGTTATTCAGACTAATTTGAATAATATTTACTGGATATGTATTAACTACCATTGATTTAATTTAAAGTTTTAACATTAGAAAAAAAAATTTTAATTTGTACCTGGAATAAAACAATTAATTAATTATTTAATGAAGTAAAACTCACAAACTATTCAAACAAATGAAAACGTGGCATACTGCGTTATAGGGCTTTCAATAAGCTTTCTAAAATGGGCAAATATTATATCCTTCTTTGGTAAAACTATAAAAAAAACAATCAAAATCGTAAAAAAAAACAAGAAAGAACGCTATAGTCGGGTTTCCCGACTATAAGATTTGCGATACTCATTGCTGCTCCATCTTTGTCTTTATACATTTGCATATATTACCCAAGGCATCAAACTTGCGCGACCTATTGCCAGGTTGACAAAACACGCCACGTACTGAAAGTTCGACATATGGGTCAGGCCATGTCTACTGTGACAAAATATTTGGGGTGATTTTTTGGATTCGAAAAAAAACGTTAAAAATGTGTACAGTAGGACAGTAACTAAAAACACTTTTAACAGTTTTTCCAAATTCCGCACCGTTTTCGATATTTTGAGCTTCAAAGTTCAAAAATTTGTTTTTTAGGGGTTTGGCGAAAAATGTATAGCTTACGAACGACTTGACATATATGTCAAACTTTCAATACGTGACGTCTTTTGTCAGCCTGGCAATAGTGGCGCAAGTTTGATGCTTTGGGTAATGAGTATAGCAAATCTTATAGTCGGGAAACACGACTATAGCGTTCTTTCTTGTTTATTATATATTTGAGCCCTAAGTGGTTTGGTAATTAGTTAGACAGTGCACATATCATTATATTTCTTTTAAAACCGTAACGATTGCATAAAAAATTAGAGCGCCACAGATTATCGCGGTTTGTGAGCGGTAAAAGGGGCGTGGTCAAGGGGCGTGTCAAGTCCGTCATTCCGTACAAACATCGAGATCTCGGGAACTATAAGAGCTAGAACCACCAAATTTTGCACACAGACTTCTAGAAGCAACGCGCAGATCAAGTTTGTTTCAAAACCTGAACACGCCCTTTTTTACGGCCACAAACCGCGAAACTCTGTGTAGTAGCAGTAAATTGGCAGTATAACCATTTAAGAACATTTTCAACAAATTTTATGTTCGAATTTTAAGTTGTTTTTAAGTTAAAGCAGTTTAAAGTTAATCTGTGCGTCCTACATCGTCTGGGAAACAAACTCGTTTTTCTGGGAACCACATTTTTGGACCTTAGGGAGATTTAAAGGCGCTGGGATGAACCAATCGTCATCAATTTTATTATGGGTTTTTTTAATAAATTAACTACGATCGGATAAAAATGGTGAAAACTTTTTTTTTTAAAACAACAAGTGAACAAAACATGCGAAACCCGAAATTTTTCTTTTAAACCTTCATAACTTTTTAATTTTTAAATTTTTATGATTGTAGTTTATTTAATAGATAACACGGTTCAGATTAGGAATGTTTATGGGTTTTGTGGTTCAGATCTCGGTTTTTGACGGAATCTCTGCCGGTAGCGGGACACCTTTTCGCCGAAATGACGAAAGTGATGGACGCCTCCTACCCCACTTTTTTTATTTGTTCAATTTGAAATACTATATTCTTAAAATAAATGTGTTTTCACATCCATTATCGGCTTTCCCCTGATCAAACATCTTCTTATGTACTGTCTTATATACAAGACAAAACAAAACTTCTCTTATGCAAGGGATATTTCATCTTTCAAGATCACTGTCCCACCCGAGTACTTTGCTACCATAAGCTCTGCTAAATTCTGGCCGGACAATTTGGTGGTAAAGGAGTTCGAAGCTAAGGAAAAAAAGAAAGGGAATAAGACTTCCCAGTCGTGGCCAGACCATTGTGCAATCTTCCTCTTCTTCAAAAAACTAACCAAAAACCTTCTTTCCTATCAAAATGAAAGAGGCTTGCGTAGCAAGCTAACTAAATTGTATTCTGATAGCTTTTCATTTGCATCCCATGTTATTCCAAGAGATTCTAAGCTCCGAAGTTTTTCCTGGTAAGTACACAATATATAGGCTTGACCGTCTTTCCAAACGGGGAGGTGGAGTCTTAATTGCCGTGGACTCCAACCTCACGTCGGAAGAGGTATGTGTTGAGAAATTTAATAATATTGAATTTTTTTTGTATAAAGCTGACCCTTCCGGGAAAGTTTATATAAATCACTTGCTCCTATGTTCCGCCGTCTTCTGAAATCCAAGAGTACTTAAATCATCTTTCTGTGATACAGTCCGTTTCAAATAGGCTGTCCGATAGGGATCAGTTATTAGTTCTAGGTGATTTCAACATACCTGGAGCTACGTGGTCCACAGATGAAAAATCAAATGTCTTACTACCTATTGCACAACATGACTTTATTGACGGCTTGCTTGAAATATCTTTGAGTCAAGTAAACCATGTTCGGAACTCCCTTGGCCGCTTACTAGATTTGTGCTTTGTCTCGAATCCTGAAGCCATGTTTCTATCTAGGGTACCACCACTTACGCAACCTGAAGATCCATATCATCCTACTTTCGATGTGACAGTCGACACGGGTATCGTGATAGAAGAAAAATCAGAAAAGTCAACTAAACGAATACATTGTTTTCGTAAGGCAGACTTTTCTAGGCTTAATTACTTTATATCTGGCTTCAATTGGTCCGATCTCTACTCATGCAATAACATGGCTGATGCCATAAATATTTTTTATACTGCAATTAAATCATTTTTTAATTCTTGCGTTCCGATGTACTATCCGTCAATCTCTAGTAAACCACCTTGGTTTAGTAAAGAGTTGTCACACCTAAGAAATGTTAGGTCCAGACTTTATAGGAAATATAAAGACTCCGGTTCTCAATCTGTTTTTTCAAAAAAACCTAAGTGCTCGGTCAAATTTTACCGTGCTTAACGCGAGGTGCTATAAAAATTATTTAAATCGTTGTAAGGTCCAGTTCTCGCAGGACCCGAAACTGTTTTATAACTTTGTTAACACCAAGCGTAAATCTACTTCTTATCCTTCCTCGCTATATTTTGAAAACATGACGGCTACCACAGATCAGGCAATAGCCGATCTTTATGCCCAGTTTTTTCAAACGACTTATACTACTTCAGCACACCCAATAGAGCCTTGTTCTTATACCATGTCCACGTCGAACCTTATTTTCAGTCCTACTATAAACGAAAGCTCTTTATTTTTGGATCTTCAACGTGTTAAGCCAGTTTACTCTCCAGGTCCCGACGGAATTCCTGGCTGCGTGCTTAGGAATTTCGCGGAAGCCCTATGCAAACCCCTTCTCAAATTGTTCACCTTATCTTTAGAAACCTCCCAATTTCCCCTTATTTGGAAGGAGTCATTTGTTATTCCTCTCCACAAAAAAGGTATTAAAATTGGATGCCAGCAATTATAGAGGTATCTCTAAGTTCTCGGCTACTCCCAAACTTTTCGAAAATGTCATTACTCCTCATTTGCAGCACCTTTGTAGGTCAGTAATATCTCCGTGTCAACACGGATTAATGAAGAAAAGATCAACAACTATTAACCTTATGTAGCTCACCTCATTCGTGATAAAGGGCTTTAAAAGTAGCTTTCAAACAGATGTCATTTACACTGACTTTAGTAAAGCATTTGACTCTGTAAATCACTCACTTTTAGTTCGGAAACTTCGGATTTTAAGTTATCTGAATGGCAGGACACAAAGAGTCCTTTTTAAAAATTCTCTTTCTGGACTTCTCCGAGTTACCTCCGGCGTCCCACAAGGAAGTCACCTTGGTCCGCTTCTTTTTACTTTATTTATTAACGACCTTCCATTAATTATAAATCATTCTCGCGTTCGTATGTACGCAGATGATGTTAAGTTATGCCTACAGTATAAGGATATTTCCAGCCATTCTGACTTACAATCCGATCTAAATAATTTTCAAAACTGGTGCCGTGATAATTTACTAAATTTAAACGGGTCTAAGTGCAAGCTGATGACTTTTTGCCGAGTCAATCCAAAACTTGCAACTTACTCACTAAGTGGGAAATCTTTGGATAGAATAACTATGGTTGACGATCTGGGCGTCCTTTTGGACCCAAAACTTAAGTTTACTGATCACATTTCGTCCATGGTTAATAAAGCCAGGGGAGTGCTTGGTTTCATTAAAAGATGGTCGAAGGAATTTGACGATCCCTACGTCACTAAGACCTTATTTACTTCGCTAGTCCCTCCGATTCTAGAGTATGGGTCTCCCGTCTGGAGTCCCCAATACGGAGTACATATAGATCGCATTGAATCTGTACAAAAAAACTTTTTAATTTTTGCTTTACGGCGCCTCAACTGGGATGCAAACCTTAACTAACCTTCTTATTCTAGCAGATTACTTTTAATTAATTTACCCTGCCTAGCTAACCGTAGAACGATGCTTGGTACTATTTTTATTTATAATCTTATTCGTGGTGATATTGACAGCGCCGACTTGGTAGGTCGGCTTAGCTTTTCTGTGCCAAGTAGACTAACTAGAAATTATATACCCTTAATATTAAACCATTGTAGATCTAACTATGACTTGCATGAGCCTTTCAGAGTATTATGTTCTGACTATAATAGACTTTATCCTATAATCTCAAATTCTGACTCTCTGCCGCTCTTAAAACGACTTATACTGATATCGTTAGCACAAAATTAGATCCTACTTTTTCATAACTCGCGTCTATCTTCTCGCGAATCGTGCCGTACGATACACGGCTGCGCCCCCGGTCGGTTGGGCGGTTAAGTGGGCCGTGGGACTACGCGCGTTATTAAAAAAAAAAAAAAAAAAAAAAAAAAAAATTATAAATTTTTACCATTGTATATGATACCGTTTTCTCAAACAATTTTTTATTTTAAAGTGTCATTTTTCGGGTCTACAAGGTGAGAACCTGCCTTAAGGCGTACTTGCGCCTCAAAATGTTTATATTTATTTGCGATACTCGAAGAGTAAGCAAATACTGTAAACGATCAAATGTCTGTCTGTCCGTCCGTCCGTCCGTCCGTCCGTCCGTCCGTACAAACGTCGAGATCTCGGGAACTATAAAAGCTAGAACCACCAAATTTTGGGCACAGACTTCTAGAAACAAAGCGCAGATCAAGTTTTAAGTTGTTTGACCACGCCCCTTTTACCGCCCACAAACCGCGAAAATCTGTGGCGCTCTCATTTTTTATGCAATCGTTACGGTTTTAAAAGAAATATAATGATATGTGCACTGTCTTACTGCATTCCGAACCATTTTGTGCTCTAATAAATAATAAAGAAGTTATAGAACATTTTGCTATCCCTTAAATCTAGTCTACATACATATTTTACATACACGTGTTTGTGAATGTAAAATCTACAAATGTAGTTAATGTAGCCCAATAGGTGGCGACTCTATCGTTTTTTCTCGTTTTGTTTTTATAAAGAGGGCAAATGAGTATCGCAAATCTTATAGTCGGGAAACCCGACTATAGCGTTCTTTCTTGTTTTTATTTAAATTTAATTTTTAGAATGTAAAGAAAACGTGTGCAAAATACTTTGGCGAAATTACAGTTATTAAAAAAGTTATACGCAAAAACAAACTGCCATGCACTACACATGCAAAAAGGTGATGAGCACGACATTCAAACTTGTTTCGTAATGATATTTGCTGAATGTCAGAATTGGCTAAATCGGGGGTACCGCAAACCCTTAAAAGTTGTAGGAATCTACTTTGGCGCTCTCTACAGTTTATAGGGAAGTTCTCGGTCTGGGATACTTAACTCAGGGCTCCCAAGGTGACTTACAATATTTATTTAAGTTCAGGGACTATCAAAAGTGGGAAGAGATATAACAAAATCACCAAGATTCCTAGGCCGAAACTCGCAGCGACTTTAGGTAAGACCATACAGATCAGTTTTTCTTAAGGGGTTAGGTGGGTTTCGCAAAAAAAAAAATCGATTTTTTTTTTATTGTCTCATAAATTAAAATACAATCTCAAAATTATTGTCCCAAAGTTTTAAGTCGCTCCGAATAATAGTTTCAGAGATACAGTCCTTAAAATGTGTGCGCGCGAGGCCAAGTGCACTGCTTATCAAAACTTTAAATGCGTTTTCTCAAAACTGTGTTTTCAAAGTCGGTTGTCAAGATTTCTCGGAAACTACTCAACCGATCTTGATGAAATTTTGCACAGGCCTTCGAGATATGATTATCTCGTAAATGAACGAAGGATTTTTCTTTACGTTGACAACAACTATTTAAAAAAAAAAAATGTTAAAAAATTTCACCAAAATTTGAATTTTTTTGCAAAAAAGTCTCCCAAAAATCCGATTTTCACTTTTTTTTGGTTTTCCTTCGTTCATTTACGAGATTTATGTTTGTACTAAAAGAAAAAATTTGGTTTTTTAATTTCCGATGAGCCTGTCAGGAATTGTGCTGACAACGCGAAGGCACCTTTTTTCTGAGGGGTCACCGGAAATGACGTCACAATGGCTGACCGCTGAATATTTTTTTTTATTTAATTCAAAAATTATTATTTAAATATGTATGTGTAAGAAACTTAAAAGTTTTTATTAAATATTTCATTTATTATATAAAAAAAAAATTGTTGAAAATGTGCCTTTTTTTTGCCCGGGAAACCCACCTAACCCCTTAACGCTTACAACTGTAAGCTTGTACATCGCCCTGGCCCAAAATGGGAAACACAGATTTCTTGAGTCGCTGCCAGATAACACCGGAAACTGAATACCCATCGCAGCAAGACATCCTAATGATTGATCAATCGGCCGAAACTGTTGTCAAAGCTCAACAAACAGCATCACCCAAAAATATTGAACTGGGTATAAAGAGGTTGGCCTAACGACACAATTCCATAGAATAGTATTCTGTACCCTTTGTATTGCCGTCGAAATGAGCTCTCAGCCAATAGAGGAGTTTTAGTTTGGGGCAACGGGTCAGTAATTCCTGCTCAATTTCGACGGACAATTCTGCATGCACTCTATGAAAATACGATATATTCGCTAGCCCCGTAAAAAGAGCTCGATATGAAACAACATGTAAATGAGTTTATTTCGCGTAATTCAAAGAGCTCTAGTGTATTTGCCTTGCGAAAAAAAAGTATGTTTTAGAAAAATGACACAGTTTTCATATTTTGTTTACTAATGTGAAGAAAGATCTTATGAAAAATTATTGTATCAAATTGATTTATTAATATAAGCAACTATAAAATCAATCTCATAGAAATTTTTTCTTGATGCACATACTTTTTACTCCCCTCCAGCCCTCCCACCACGGTCTTCGCTTATCGCAAATTGACTACCCATTCCGGCCGAATATGTCTTGCCAGGGCTGCGTCTGAGGCGCAAGTACGCCTTAAGGGTACCCCCGATTCAAGATTTACAACTTTTATTTGCGATACTCCAAGAGTAAGCAAATACTGTGAACGTTAAAAATGTCTGTCTGTCCGTCACTCCGTACGAACGGCTAGATCTCGGAAACCATAAGAGCTAGAGCCACCAAATTTAGCACACAGACTTTGCAACCAATGCCAGCAAATCTCAAAAACACTGTTTCGAGACTATTCAGTATATTGAACTGAAATTTTTGTGGAACGTTCCTGATGAAATAAACATTTAAGAAGGACAATAAAAAAAATGACTTTGTTTGTGTCTGTTTACACAGACATGTTATAATTACTTTTTGTTTGCTTGCAAATTTCCTTCAACTGCTTTTTGAGCATGTACGAAAATGTGCATTTCAATTTCAGTTTCAAACCTACTATATAAAAATAGGTCGGGTTTTCCTTCCTGACGCTATAACTTCAGAACGCACGAACCATGGTTTTGCATGCGTTAGAAAGGGCTCGGGCTCCGTAAGGTTTTTAGCAAAGAAAATTCAGGAAAAATTTCAACAGAACATCGGAAAATTCTTTTTTTTACATACAGTGCCACCTCATGTACTACAAACCAATGTTTTAAGTAGGCTCACTTAATTTCATGTGACAAACCGGTATTGTGTTCTCTGTGAAATTGCGGAAAAATTTTGAAAAATTTGAAAAAATAAGTTATTTGTTTCCCAATTCGTTTTTCAACATTTCAATGGGAAACCATCGAATCAATCACGCGTATTGTGCAAATTCTTGTTCTGTGTGAACAACGGCAGCCGCACAAGACATGCAAGCCAGCAACAAGTATATTCATAGAACTGAAGCGAAGAAAGGCAACTCGCACATGTTCTTCATGGGTAACCCCGGGGACTACGCGTGGGGCCGCGAGGGCCTGGACACCATCGTCACCCAAATGCTCAACCAGATGGAGACCTCGGGACCGCCGCCTCTGTCCGCGCAGCACGTCAACGAGATACCCATGTGTAGATCAGCGGCGAGGAGGTGGACCGCAAGATCCAGTGCTCCATCTGCTGGGACGACTTCAAGATGGACGAGATGTTGCGCAAGCTTCCCTGCTCGCACCTGTACCACGAGAACTGCATTGTGCCCTGGCTGAACCTGCACAGCACCTGTCTCATCTGCCGTAAGTCACTGGCGGACGACGGCAGCGATGCCGACGATGAGTTCGTCATGCTCGACGGTTTCGGCGGCGAGAACGGGGCCAAGGGCAGCAGTTCGGCCAGGAGCTCTCGGCCAGCACTGCCACAGGGACGGACAATCCATCGCCGGCCAACAGCAGCAGCGTCGCCAACCAGACCCCGGCGGAAAGGGCCCGAGCACGACCGGAGGCTAATAAGAGCGGATTGTACCCCAAAAGGTGAACATGCACCCACCGTTAATGATGTTGCTGCAACTATTGTTGGCGATCCAACTAAATCGCGAGACATTGTCGTTCAGCGTTGGAGCAATATCATGCATCGTGTAAACGAGACACATCGTTTGTACGATGCGTTACAATATCGAATTATTTATTAGCAAGGGCAAGATGGATACGACATCACGTTGGAGATGGTCGATTCAATTACAGATACAATATTCACACACTTATTATTGCTATCATTGGTTTCCATTTACAATTCATTTAATTTTTAGGCGTATCAACGAAAAAATTGAAGCGCAATGAATATGAATGAATGAATGAGAATATCAGGATACATTCTGAAGTGCCGTCGACTATTCCAGCATTTCGCTGTCGACATGTATGTCAAAGTCGAGACCAAACGTTTAGCGTTCATCCGATTCAATCAGGCAAGGCTACGATCTGAGGACTATATTCACTTGCGTGTTGCTATTCATTCAGATGGTGATGTTCAGAATGTTGTTCAGAATGCTAGTTTTTATATACAAATGTTTTTCGATACATATCAAGTAGTGCATATCTATTTAGCCAAACAAAGACCAGTCCTATTGTTACGACCCTGTCTCGGGTTGCTCGGGATAGCTCGCCGTATCCGTGGTTCGTGACAGAAAGTTCTATCTTCGGGCCCCTCTGGATAAAAACGCTAATATGGATAAAGTAAGTGGGACTCGGGATCTCCGTGTGCTCTGATACTCTTGATTCTGTCCCTAAATAGCGCTGGTTTCTGTGATCACGCTCTGGCTCTGTGGTCTTGGTTAGTTAAAGGAGACGTTGTTTGTTATGCTTTGATACCCAATGCTGCTTGTGGTCCGACGGTGGGTTGATATGGCATGCGTCGTGGCTCGTCATATGCCTGCTCTGATGTGTTGCTTGTTTTCCAACTGTGGCTTGATAATCCTTGTGTTGTGGCTCGTGTTACTTGTTGTTCCACGGTGGTTTGGTAAAGCCATGTCGATGGGGCTTACACAATGTTAATACTCTGAGTACCTTGCAGGTGATTAGACCTTTCATGCTCGGATGACATCTACTACTGGGTAGCGAAGGGGATCGGATAGACTTAGTTCGGATGCCCTATACTATGGATTAGCCAAAGGGGATCAGAAAGTTAAAGCTCGAATGCCCTTTACTACAGAGTAGACAAAGAGGATCGGATTGAACCAGCTCTGATTCCCTCTACTAGTTATTCAGAGTCGGCTCAATAAGCCGTGCTCTGCTAGGGCTACCTAAACTTTTAGTTTAAGTCTTCATTTCTTACCACTGGTCGGGTGGGTTCGGCTGCTCGGCTACAAGAGACCGGTCCAGTAGAAATTCCCGCCTTCTATATACGTTCAGCTGCCTGGCGATATTTGATCTCGCTATTCAATCTCGATATTCGATAGTAATCGCCCCCTTCTTATCGGTACGACACAGTGTTGATTTTATCTATCGGCTCTGGCCTATAGTTAGGAATGAGTCTTTCCTCAGGGCTGCCCGCTGAAGGGAGGAAATGTGTGGCGCGCTGTTAGAAGCCGTAGTATCAGATGAAGATTTAGCTACATTCACGATTTTTTTTCAAACCAATGAAAGCAGTCCTTCAAATGTAATCAAAAAGCCAAAAAAGAACTTTAAAAAAATGTCTTTATCCTTGTATAAATCGTTTATATTACTTTACTTTGGTAATTAATAGTCATTATTTCCGTTGATAAGGTCTAAAACTATAAATTTCACTACGTAATGAAAAAACGTTAAATGGTAAAAAAAAACACACATTTAGGTATGTGAAATAGTAGGGGAGAAGTGGGGGTTGTGGGCATAGTTTTGTTTTTGGCTTATAATTACCGAACTAGTGCATATTATTTGGACATATGGGTATCTGTGTAAAGCTAGAGACCTAAACTAACTAACTATGAAGAAACATACTTGATTTCGTCATGCGAAAAAATTTCATATGGACTTTTGTAAAACCGTAATTTTCAGCTAAAATTTTTTTTTGGTGGTGTCGTGGGCACCCTGGAAAAAAATGCTGCAAATGGAAAAATATGGAAAAAAACCGCAACCAATATCAACAAAATGACAATTTATTTATTTCAAAGACTACATAGGCGTTATTCATCGTCGGAAACACAATTTTGACATGTGTAATAACTGGCCCGCATGTCAACACATTTCAGACGAAAAGCTCGATCGCAAAATTACAAATCTTGGTGATAATCCCTCTCAGCGGGAGAGGATCCTTTTCCAAGAGCCTAAGATTTCTACAAGAATGTTCTAGAGGGTTCCAAACAAATTTTGAAAACAATTTTACAAGAAATTGTAGGTTATAAAAAAATTTGCCAAGAAAAAACGGGTGCCCACAACCCGCCCAATTTTGGTGCCCACAACCAACTTTAGAAGACATTTTAAGAAGTAATTAAAAAATGTGTTTGCATAAATTTTTGGTTCAAATCGATATTGTTCCATTTAGTATAATACTTTGACTAAATAAAAATGCATTACACTTACCTTCTTAATCGATTTACTTTAATTAATACACTATTGAAAATCTTTGAAAAAAAACTTCACCACCTTTTCCAAGCACAAAAAAACCAATTCGTTCATCTCAAAAAGCAATCGCGTTCGTTTACTTTGATATTTGGCATAAATCATACATAAGGTAATTGCTTGCGAATGACATTACCAAAAAAAGTCAATCTTCATTTTGTGAAAAGATACGTAGGGGTGCCCACAACCCCCCCATGCCCACAACCCCCACTTCTCCCCTACAAATTTACTGTCAAAAACAGATTATCTTTTATATGCATCGTAACATCTACACCATTTCAATAAAACTTTGTGTGTGAGTTGGTATCCACAGTGCACATACACCATAAAAAAAACGGCAGCACTAGTGAAATTCAAAGTAGGTCAAAATTCAGTTTCCCGACTTGCCCCGGGCATCAATAAGCCCGATCTCCCCTACTGTGAAAATGTCTGTCTGTCCGTCTGTCCGTACGAACTTTGAAATCTCGGACACTATAAGAGCAACAACCACCATGTTTTGCACACAGATTTTTATATACCCTACGTAGATCACGTTTGCTTCAACGCCAACAAACGGCGAAAACCTGTGGCGCTCTCATTTTAAATGCAATCGAAACGGTTTTTTAGGTAATAAAGTGATTTGTGCACTGTCTAATTATGTACCACACCCAAGAATTTTTTTGCAACAACCGCATAAAGTCTCTGAGCATCTGCCACCAGCGGAACGAACTCTATCTGCGGAAGAGCGAGATTTCCAGCTTAGATCCCTGGGCTGATGGAAAACTCTGTTCTAATACTACTGGCAACTCCTTTCGGGCCTGCGTGCTGCACCATTTGTGGAAGGTCAAGGTGATGGACAACGTGGAGGTCTCCAAGCAAAAGCTCCAGGCTGCCCTGAGTCTCGCGTTAAGCAAAAGGATCGAACACATGCAGGAACTGAAGCAGGAAATAAAGTTGGACCGGAAAGTGGAGCATGAAGCTAAAGGAGCATACAATTTTGTCTGCAGTCTTTACTCGCAGAAGCTGCGATGATAATGATAAAAATTTTTTGATATGCATTTTTATTCTGGTGTGTTGTGTGAAAAAATGGAGAAAAATTCATAACTCTCATTGACGAAGTTTTTTTTGAATAAGAGAATCGTTTTGTTAAAAAAAAATTTTTTTTTTTAATTTAAGTCCGTCATATATATCCCGAACTTCTCTGAACGCCTAACCTCATCAGATATTTATGACAGAGACAAATAGCTCATAAACCCACAGAAACTCTGGCAGCTTTTTACAGTAACATGAAAAGTACAATTGATACAATGGACAAACACAATATAATTTATAAGATTCCGTGTGCTGGTGATGGGAACAATATATGTGATAAAATATATATTGGAACGACCAAAGCCAAATTAAAAACAAGAATATCCGGACACAAATCAGACATAAAAAATAGAAATAATATTAATACCCCCAAAACTGCACTTGCAGCCCATTGTGCAGGCAACGGTCACTGTCCGAATTTCGACGCAGCGAGCGTCGTGCAACAAGAACGAGAAACGGTTCACGTTAGAAATGCTACACATAATAAAGATACCAACAAACATAAGACTGAACTTTAAAACGGACACAGAGAACGTAGCACATATATACAGACACCTACTTGACCACTACAAACATTAAATTAGTTACTCTCTTGACTCCGCGGCAGACGCTTGTCTTTTTCAATGTTAATTGTCGCGTAACAAAATTGTATGTATTTATGTAAAAATATGTGTTTATAGACGGTTTAAAATTATATAAAAATGTTTGTTGTTGCTAGCCCCTGAGGACGGACTCCGATGCGGGCCTGAAATATATTGGGAACTTAAAAACAATCTGTGTTTCATTACATGGGTCCAGACCTTGAGCCAAACAAAAACAATTGGAATTAATTTAATTTGTAATTTAACATAATTTTTAACAACAATTGTTTAAACGAATTGATTTTCAAAAGTGTTCTAGTTGATTCGTTCTACTTCGGTCGCGTGTAGACGTGTTTTCTTAACGCTCCGGAAAAACAATAAGTCACTCAGTCGAAAACGTTCGAAAAATTTATAAACGCGAGGTTTTGCGTTTCGCGATGCTAATCGCATACCGTAAACTAAAGTTTTAATAAATTAATTAATAAATCTTGACGTACTATCAATAAACAAATGAGTAAGAACGTGGATCAGCGCACTCAACGCCAAAAACAACAAGACGAAGCCCGTGAAAAAATTCAGAGAGAGCAAGACAAACGTCGTCTCTCTTTGGCCCGTAACAACGCTTATTTCTCTGTGAAGAGTTGTACTCCAGAATCGAAAGTGCAAGAAAGTGCATGTTTACTGACCGCCGAAAACCAGAGAGCTAGTTCTTGCTCTCCCGCCCTGCTTTTCACCGCTCAAGCGCCATGGAGTGAGCAATGCAAAACCCCAACCGAGCTTCTGCCACCTAGTGCAACAACAACAGCAACTACCACGTCAACTACAACGGTCTATCTAGCCAACAATGCAATAAAGACTTCACTCTCTTCTTCTGCAGCGGGTAAAGCAACAACACAACCAAACGCAATAATCGGGTTAAACGGCAACAACAAAGCTACGAGAGAAGAAATGACAATTCCGCAAGCGGGTTCGGCCATGCAGACAGGCATGGATCGCTATATTAATATTTCCAAGCGCAAGCTAACACCCCAAAAAAAATCTAACGGCAATAAGCCCAAAGTAAATCGTACCAACAAAGGCCCTGAAAATCTCGGGCCATTAAATGAAAATAGATATTCCATTCTGGCGGAGCCTGAAACTGAGTCTGAACAGTTAGCCCCAAGGAAACTTAAGCCCCCACCTATCTTTATTCGGGAGAAGATCTCGAATGCCCTAGTCAACAAAATAGTTGAGCTAGTCGGAAAAGATACATTTCATGTTATTCCGCTTATGAAAGGGAATATAAGCGAAACCAAACTGCAAACCAGAACTGAAGACGACTTCCGAGCAGTGTCAAAGTACCTAAAGGATGTCAAAAAAAATTACTACACGTACCAGCTAAAAAGCTGTAAAGGCTTGCAAGTTGTGCTTAAGGGAATAGAACCCGATGTGACCCCCTCTGAAATTACAGAGGCTCTAAAAGAAAACGGTTTTTGTGCTAAATCTACAAGCTGCAGTACCTGCTGCATCGTAGGATCACAGTAGTAGAGCCGCACAAACGGAACGGGCCAGTGCAATGTACAAATTGCCAGGAATACGGACACACCAGGGCTTACTGCACCCTCAGGTCAGTATGTGTGGCTTGTGGAAACTGCCACGGCTCCGAGCCCTGCCCTGCAAAAGCCCTGCAAACAAGGAAGACTCTCTCACTAAAAAGTGTGTAAATTGCCAAGGAATCACACAGCAAACTACAGAGGCTGTCCAGTCTACAAGGAGATGAAACTTCGGAAGCAATGAGCGACATCGACACGCTCCCAGAACACACAGAACATTTACATGAGATCACAAACGACACCAGAAGTTTTCTTCGCAAAAGCAGCCAGGTCATCATTTGGCCCTTCAATTACCACCAACGGCATTTCTTACGCCAGTGCTCTAAAATCAGGCACAGCTCACATAGAGCCGAAAATTGATAACATCCAGCAGGCCATGGGACAGCCACAAAGTAACATGGAAACTATGAAGATCACTTTGCAACAAAACATGATGGAATTTATGTCCTTCATGAAAACCACCATGCAAACCCTTATGCAAAACCAAAACATCTTGTTACAAATGCTTGCAGCTCAGCAGTCCAAGTAAACTATGCCTAGTCTTCGAATAACTCTGTGGAACGCCAACGGTGTTTCACGGCATAAACCTGAAATAGCTCAATTTTTGAACGAAAACCAAATCGACGTTATGTTGCTGGCAGAAACGCATCTCACCAGCAAATAAACCTTTCAAATACGGGGATACACGTTCTACGGCACCGATCATCCAGATGGTAAAGCACATGGCGGAACCGGCATCTTAATAAGAGACCGCATCAAACACCACTTTCACCAAAGGTTTGCAAAAAACTACTTGCAAGCTACATCGATAAAATTACAGTTGGGCAACTGCAACCTTGCCATTGCCGCCGTCTAATGCCCACCCTGCTTTACAATCTCCGAAGACGAATTCATTGACTTCTACAATTCACTTGGAGCTTACAACTCCAAGCCCTGTGACCCCCAACGGAAGGCAACTATATAATGCACTCATCATAACATCCAACAAACTGGACTACGTTTCACCAAGCAGCCCTATATACAGGCCTACACATTCTAGGAAACTACCTAATTGAATTGATTTTGCTGTGATAAAAAATATTTCTCGCAATCTAATATCTGCAAAATCGCTTTTGGATCTATCATCGGACCACTCACCAGTGCTAATAACTCTTCTTCAAAGCCCGGAACTAATCGAGCACCCTTGTAGGCTGACGTCGCATCGAACCAACTGGCTGAAGTTCAAAAAGTACGTAAGTTCCCACATTAAACTAACTCCACAGCTCAACATCAAGGAGGACATCGACTGCTATGCCGATGCACTGGAGTCTGTACTCGTCGCAGCAGCCAAAGTCTGTACACCGCAAGGGAGGAATGGGCACACACACCAACACAAAACTAACCTTGAAATCGAACAGCTTGTTTTGGAGAAAAGACGATTGAGGCGTGCTTGGCAAACCAGCAGATCGCCATCCTCAAAACAAAGTCTTAAGTAAGCTGGTCGCAGACTTACCAGGGCCCTAAGGCACGATGAAGTAAAAGCACAACGCCAGTACATTGAGAAACTTTCACCCACCAGCACCAAGCATCCCTTGTGGAGGGCCCACCCAAATCTAAGTGCGCCGGCCGAAACAGTAATTTCCATAAGAGACTCTTCAGGCAGCTGGGCCAGAAGCGACAAAGACAGAGCTTGTACATTTGCTTTACACCTTCGAAATGTTTTTCAGCCAAACCCTGCAACAAATTCATTCGCACTACCGTCGCCGTCAATTCGAATTGAAACTGAGACGGATCCAATTCTGTTTCAACCAAACGAAGTTGCAAAAGTCATCAGCGAGCAATTGAAACCAAAAAAGTCCCCAAGCGGTGATTTAATAACTCCCAAAATGCTAATTGAACTTCCAAACTGTGCAGTTGAGGTCATTTGTAAACTCTTTAACGGGATTACACGACTTGGCTACTTTCCAAAAAAATGGAAAAAATCGGTAATCATAATGATCCCAAAGCCAGGAAAAGATCACACAATACCAGCTCCACACAGAACGATTAGTTTACTCTCGTGTCTGTCAAAACTGCTCGAAAAATGCCTTTTGACGCGCATAATCCCATACCTGAAAGAGCACAACGTTTTTCCGGCACATCAATTTGGCTTTCGAGAAAGCCATGGAACAATAGAGCAAGTCAACAGACTAACAACAGAAATACGGACTGCATTTGAATATCGGGAATACTGCAGTGCGGTATTCCTCGATGTTGCACAGGCTTTCGATCGAGTCTGGCTTGATGGCCTTATGCATAAAATCAGAACTATTCTGCCGGAAAACACTCACAGGATACTTGAATCGTACCTTTACAACAGAGAATTCGCCGTGAGATGCAACACTACACCATCCGACGATTACACTATAGAGGCTGGAGTTCCCCAAGGTAGCGCCCTTGGTCCAACTCTATTTCTCCTTTACACCGCAGATATTCCCACGAACGAGCGGCTAACTACTTCTACATTCGCAGACGATACCGCGATCATAAGTCGGTCCAAATGCCCAATTCAGGCAACAGCACTACTAGCTGATCATCTCGTGGTAGTGGAGAGGTGGTTATCAGACTGGCGTATAAAAAGAAATGCGCAAAAGTGTAAACACATAACGTTTACTCTTAACAGACAAACGTGTCCCCCGCTAACTCTGAATAACACGCCACTTCCACAAGCTGACGATGTTACGTACCTTGGCGTTCACCTAGACAGGAGACTTACATGGCGGAGACATATCGAAGCTAAGAAAATTCATCTACAATTAAAATCCAATAGCCTCCATTGGCTCATAAACGCTCGCCCCCTCTGCCTGGACTTCAAGGTCCTGCTCTACAAGTCAACGCTTAAGCCAGTCTGGACTTACGGCTCCCAGTTGTGGGGAAACGCGAGCAGCAGCAACATCGACATTATCCAGCGAGCACAATCAAAAATCCTGAGAACTATCACTGGGGCACCTTGGTATGTTCGGAACGACAACATCCACAGAGATCTTGGCATTCCACCCGTTAAAGATGAAATATCAAAACAAAAACCGTCCTACCACACCAAGCTAACTTCTCTTCCAAACCAATCTAATATCTGCAAAATCGCTTTTGGATCTATCATCGGACCACTCACCAGTGCTAATAACTCTTCTTCAAAGCCCGGAACTAATCGAGCACCCTTGTAGGCTGACGTCGCATCGAACCAACTGGCTGAAGTTCAAAAAGTACGTAAGTTCCCACATTAAACTAACTCCACAGCTCAACATCAAGGAGGACATCGACTGCTATGCCGATGCACTGGAGTCTGTACTCGTCGCAGCAGCCAAAGTCTGTACACCGCAAGGGAGGAATGGGCACACACACCAACACAAAACTAACCTTGAAATCGAACAGCTTGTTTTGGAGAAAAGACGATTGAGGCGTGCTTGGCAAACCAGCAGATCGCCATCCTCAAAACAAAGTCTTAAGGAAGCTGGTCGCAGACTTACCAGGGCCCTAAGGCACGATGAAGTAAAAGCACAACGCCAGTACATTGAGAAACTTTCACCCACCAGCACCAAGCATCCCTTGTGGAGGGCCCACCCAAATCTAAGTGCGCCGGCCGAAACAGTAATTTCCATAAGAGACTCTTCAGGCAGCTGGGCCAGAAGCGACAAAGACAGAGCTTGTACATTTGCTTTACACCTTCGAAATGTTTTCAGCCAAACCCTGCAACAAATTCATTCGCACTACCGTCGCCGTCAATTCGAATTGAAACTGAGACGGATCCAATTCTGTTTCAACCAAACGAAGTTGCAAAAGTCATCAGCGAGCAATTGAAACCAAAAAAGTCCCCAAGCGGTGATTTAATAACTCCCAAAATGCTAATTGAACTTCCAAACTGTGCAGTAGAGGTCATTTGTAAACTCTTTAACGGGATTACACGACTTGGCTACTTTCCAAAAAAATGGAAAAAATCGGTAATCATAATGATCCCAAAGCCAGGAAAAGATCACACAATACCAGCTTCACACAGAACGATTAGTTTACTCTCGTGTCTGTCAAAACTGCTCGAAAAATGCCTTTTGACGCGCATAATCCCATACCTGAAAGAGCACAACGTTATTCCGGCACATCAATTTGGCTTCCGAGAAAGCCATGGAACAATAGAGCAAGTCAACAAACTAACAACAGAAATACGGACTGCATTTGAATATCGGGAATACTGCAGTGCGGTATTCCTCGACGTTGCACAGGCTTTCGATCGAGTCTGGCTTGATGGCCTTATGCATAAAATCAGAACTATTCTGCCGGAAAACACTCACAGGATACTTGAATCGTACCTTTACAACAGAGAATTCGCCGTGAGATGCAACACTACAACATCCGACGATTACACTATAGAGGCTGGAGTTCCCCAAGGTAGCGCCCTTGGTCCAACTCTATTTCTCCTTTACACCGCAGATATTCCCACGAACGAGCGGCTAACTACTTCTACATTCGCAGACGATACCGCGATCATAAGTCGGTCCAAATGCCCAATTCAGGCAACAGCACTACTAGCTGATCATCTCGTGGTAGTGGAGAGGTGGTTATCAGACTGGCGTATAAAAAGAAATGCGCAAAAGTGTAAACACATAACGTTTACTCTTAACAGACAAACGTGTCCCCCGCTAACTCTGAATAACACGCCACTTCCACAAGCTGACGATGTTACGTACCTTGGCGTTCACCTAGACAGGAGACTTACATGGCGGAGACATATCGAAGCTAAGAAAATTCATCTAAAATTAAAATCCAATAGCCTCCATTGGCTCATAAACGCTCGCTCCCCCCTCTGCCTGGACTTCAAGGTCCTGCTCTACAAGTCAACGCTTAAGCCAGTCTGGACTTACGGCTCCCAGTTGTGGGGAAACGCGAGCAGCAGCAACATCGACATTATCCAGCGAGCACAATCAAAAATCCTGAGAACTATCACTGGGGCACCTTGGTATGTTCGGAACGACAACATCCACAGAGATCTTGGCATTCCACCCGTTAAAGATGAAATGTCAAAACAAAAGCCGTCCTACCACACCAAGCTAACTTCTCTTCCAAACCAGCTCGCCAGGGGCCTAGCCAGGGTTTCCAACCGGACCCGATTGCAACGAAATGACCTTCCAGCTCAGCAATAGTTATTAGAGCCCGTTAATCTTGCGTCAGTCATCTTGACTGTCAGATAGCTTTTTAATTTAAGATTTTATATACTTATTGTTAGTCTCAATTCAGAGAAGATCCAATAAATAAAATGCATATGAAGTAAAAAAAAAAAAAAAAAAAAGTGTTCTAGGCCAGTTTTTTCTTTGAAACTTTTGCAAAATTTTCGTCAAACTATTATTTATAAAGTTGCAAAAAAAATGTTTGTACAGTCGAAATCGCATTTTTTGTCCAGCCGCGAGTGGTTCCTCCATGGGAAGCTCGCGCCAGCAGCTTTGGCGTCGTCGTTGACGTCGCTGAC
This sequence comes from Drosophila oshimai, assembly GCA_018150695.1. Lineage (NCBI taxonomy): Eukaryota > Metazoa > Arthropoda > Insecta > Diptera > Drosophilidae > Drosophila > Drosophila oshimai. The sequence goes on along the minus strand of JAECWM010000291.1, from coordinate 75,444 downwards.
TGCGCTGCCGGCGTCTTCCACGACGCTGCGCTGGTGGCTCGAACCACCATCGAGCCACGAGCAAACCATCGAACCACCGCACTATAGGTCGTTTGACCACTTTTTGTGGCCAAAATTAATATCTCTCATCATTTTGAAAGATAAATGCATGAAACTTTACCAATCGTCATTTTGTATCCCTAAGTTTATTATATGTAAAATTCGTTCAGATCAGATAGCTATATCTTATAGCTGCCATAGGAACAATCGAGTCAACTTATTTGTTTTTAAAGATATATTCATAAAACTTAGGAAACGGCTTTGGTATACGATTTTATTATAATTTTGAAAATTTCGTCAAAATCGGGTGACTATATACTATAGCTTTGGATTTTCTTAATTTTACAGGCATTTTGTATGCAAGCAGACCAAAATTGTGAGTTTGTATCACTGAATTAAGCTCGAAGTGGTCAAACACTTAGCAAACGAATTTAAATATTAAAGAATTTAAAAATATCATCTATTTTTGTGGTTTTAGCTTAAAAATTTGTCAAATAAATAAGATTTCTAAATTTGAGGTTATGATCTAAAAAACAAAATATCTCGACTAGTGGCTATTTGTGGCTATGGAGACAACTATCATTTTAACAAGAATTAAATACTCTAAAAACTACAATAGGTTTTAGCCTGAAACTAGGTGAAACTCACTTTGTTAGTCTAATTAAAATTTAGTTTCTAAACAAACTTATACAAATTAGAAAGCTTACTTTGACACAGAATTTTGAGGACGTCACGAACAATTTCTACAAAGTACACTCTCAAACACTAAGTACAAACCACAGTTATTAATGTTCACTGCAAAAGTTTTACTCAAAACGCCTTTAAAGTATACTTTTTTCCTTTTTGAAATTGGACCGAAATCTTTAAATTTAACACGCCATCTGCTTTTGCAACAGCTGTTTTAACAGCTGCTATCTTAGCGGTAGCGCCCTCTATCGGAATTTTTAAAACGTCACATTGAAGATTGGTATTCTGTTAATGCAACGCGCTAAAAAAATTTATGTTTTAACAATTTTGAAAAAATGGGTTTTGGCCAAAAAATGTGGTCAAACGACCTATAGTGCACCGGCAAACTTCTTTCAGGCGCAACCAACACGATCACTGACGCAAAAACGAACCCTGTGTTTTCGAGCAATCAGCAGCCGAGTACGTGGGAACGAAACGACGATCGGGCATCCGCGGTCGCCAGCGACGTCAATGCGCACGCTCAGCAAGGGGTGCGTAAGTAGGTCGAAGGAACGAGCATAGAGCCCGTCACCCGCATCACGCGGCGGGTTAATTTTTTTCTTGTGTTTGTGCTCAGGACTCTTAGTATAGCAATAAAGTGGAAAATTAAATTTATTTAACTCGCAGAGTAAGCAAATACTGTAAATACTGTAAATGTCTGTCTGTCCGTCTGTCACTCCGTCCATCCGTCCGTCCGTCTGTCCGTACAAACGTCGAGATCTCGAAGACTGTAAGAGCTAAATTTTGCACACAGACTTCTATAAGCAAAGCGCAGATCAAGTTATTTTCAAAACCTGACCACGCGCCTTTTAACGCCCACAAACCGCGAAACTCTGTGGTGTCCACATTTTTAATGCTAGAGAAAATTGGCCCTAATAAATGTAAATGTAAATGTAATAATTGTATTGAAAATATCTACCCAAATATCTAAATATTGTGAAAATCTGGCAATTTTCAAGAAATTGTGCATACAAGTGCTTTTTAAATTTATTGCGCTCGAATTTATGCTACACTTTTTTTTCTGAAGAGGAGGTTGATGATGGTTTGATGGCTTGATGGTTGACTCCCACGAATTCGCTACCCACCCTACCAATGTTTTTTACTTGCATGTGCTTAGTAAAGACCCCAAATTGTAGCCAACTACTTACATTCCCAGGTCGCGAAAAAAATATGAACTCTACTCACTCGTTATTTTTAATATAAATCTGAGAAGTAATTATTTTATTCATTCATTATTTGCTGCGAAAACAAATTAAAATTTAACCTTGTAAACCCAAAAAAATACACTTTAGAAAAAAATTTTTTTTTTAAGGGACCAATGCTGACATTGTATAACCGATAAGAAAACACATTTATTTAAAGAATACATTTTTTTAAATTGAATAAAAAAAAAGTGGGGGAGGGGGCGTCCATCAAATTCGGCATTTTTTCCGTCATTGAATGAACTACGATCATGAAAAAAAATGAATAGTTATGAAGTTTTGAAAAAAAATTTCGATTGTCTGCTGTTTTTGTTCACTTATTGTTTTTAAAAAAATTCAATAATTTAGTAGTTCATTTACTAGGAAAATTCCTATTGGTTCACCCCAGCAACTTCAATCACTTCCGTAAGGACTAAAAGCGTGGTTCTGAGAAAAACGCGTTTGTTTTCCAGACGACGTAGGGCGCATAGAGTAAACTGACAACTTTGAACACCTGTAACTTACAAAGTACTTGGAATTCGGACAAATAATTTGTGGAACATCTTTAAGAGTTAAACTTCCGATTTATAAAATAAAAATTTTTTTCCACCCCCAAGGTGAAAACTGCCTTAATAAAAATTTTCATCTTTTAATATAATAATTAATTATTGGTTTTGTTCTGTGTAGTCCGTGTAGAGTATGTAGGGTATAGTGTATCGAAAATCAACTTTTTTTGATTTTCGATGAGGCCGGGTGCGGAAAAGTTGTGAAACCATGTCAAATGAAAGCACAAAAAATGTCCTTGAAATTTTGAAATTTTCATGGAAACTCGATTTTTTTTTTTTTCGATGACGCTGGGTGCGGAAAAATTGTAAAACAATGTCAAATGAAAGCAAAAAAAAGTTTTTGCCCGAAAGGATAATATTTACTATAACCGCAACGTCTTTGAAACTTTGAAATTTGCATGAAAACATGCAAATTTGCTCGTAGCTTTGCACGGCGACTAAAAGATCGGTAGGGCAATTTCAGCAAATGCGGCATACATATTCAGTTTAATCTATATTTAAATTTATTTGGACTGTTAGATAATCTATCGAAATCATACCTGCGAAGCTGAAATTGCCCTACCGATCTTCAGGTCGCCGTGCAAAGCTACGAGCAAATTTGCATGTTTTCATGCAAATTTCGAAGTTTCAAAGACGTTGCGGGGATAGTAAATATTATCTTTTCGGGCTAAAACTTTTTTTGCTTTCATTTGACATTGTTTTACAATTTTTCCGCAAACAGCGTCATCAAAAAAAAAAAAAAAAAAATCCAGTTTCCATGAAAATTTTGAAATTTCAAGGACGATGTGGGGATAGTAACTCTTATCCTTTCGGGCTGAAATTTTTTGTGCTTTCATTTGACATGGTTTTACAACATATCCGCACCCGGCCTCATCGAAAATCAAGAAAAGTTGATTTTCGATACACTCTAATGTAGAGCACTGCAGGGGCGCACGAGTGCCTTCGGTATTAGACCGTCCGTCTCCGACGACCGATGAACCGTCCAACGAGGTTGCAGGCAATGGCACTCGTGGGGTGCTCTCCTCGATGCAGCGTGTGAGGTATCCAGGGGCGAACATCGGTACCTGCATGCCATGAAGTGACTAGGAGGAAGGGCGTACCTTAGCCGATTTCTTGAGGCTCCGCGTCGTTTAGTAGTGCCGGGCGGACGGTCGGCGGTCCGGCTGCCTCGAGCTCGGCTAGTGCCGCAACTACCTGGGCATTCCTAAGGCGTTCTAGAATATGGTTGATGCAGGGAATCGGGTACGCATTAGGTACGCTGAGGGCATTGAGCTGTCGAAAATCGAAGCACATGCGCATCTCCCCCGTCTTCTTCATAACGAGGACAATAGGTGCACTGTGTGGGCTCCGTGATGGCTCGATCCTGCCATATTGTAGCAGTTCGTCCACTTGAGCGCTTATGATCCGCTGCATGGCCGGGTTCTTTGGGAAGTAGCTCTGCTTGAGCGGCTTCTCATCCCGCATGATCACGTGGTGTTCCGCAACGTGTGTCACTCCGGTCAGTCCCTCGAACTGCCTAGTTCTTCCTCCAAAAACGCGAGGATTTTGGGTTCTATTGGGTCTTCGGTGAACGGTTGGAGCGGAGGTTCCTTCTCGTGTTCGGTGATGACAGCTAAACTAGCCGTCGAGTTGCTGCTAGTAGCTGGGCCATCCTTTCGAAAAGGATTTCGTTGTCGTGCGATTCCGGCATCGGCTAAAGGGGTCAGCACGTAGTTTGTTGTCCCCTTGTGGGTGGGGTTGCTCGTAGCCAAATTCCTTGGCGAGGCTTCGCGTGGTGGCCGGGTCCGCAGTACGGTCTTGCCGGATGGCCCGGGTGCTGGTGTCGATTTGCCAAATTTTGCGGGAGCCCTTGGCGTTGGTGTGGCTGCTGGAGCCCTTGGCGGTTGCGATTGGTGTGGCTGCTGGAGTCCTTGGCGGTTGCGATGATGTGGCTGCTGGAGCCCTTGAGTTGGTGTGGCTGCTGGAGCCCTTGGCGTTGGTGTGGCTGCTGGAGCCCGTGGCGATGTCGTTGATGCGGCTTCGGTAGCCCGTGGCATTACTGGCTGGAGGTCTAGGCGGAGGCTTTTAGCACCACTGGCGCTCCTGGATGGTGATGCTACTTTGAGACGGGATGCGACTGATGCCGGCGGCCCTGGTTCTCCTGGGGGTTCAGAGGAAAGTTGTAGCATTGCTAGGCCACAGATGATCGACGCTCGAATGCCGCACAGGAAGTCGATTCCCAGAATGACTTCGTCGAGGATTGAGGGCAAGACCAGCAGCGCCATCTCCGTTGTCTGCTGATCCAGCGTAACTCGTGCCCATAACGCCTTGGTGACGACTTTTGAAGATCCGTCTGCTAATGAAATCCGCGTCCGCACGTCTCTCGAGTTTGTGGCCGTGACCAGGTCTTGTGCCACCCGCTCGCTGATGAAGCTGCGGGTTGCTCCTGTGTCGAGCGTAGCTGACTGTGGTCTACCTTCAATGATGACTGCCGCCACTATCCGGCCGTTCTCGAGGGTGGATTATTGTTGGGGAGGCATGCTGGTCGTCCCCGTTTGCTCCCAGGTCGCGCAAGGACCCGGTTTGTTTCCCGAACGGCGGCAGCAACTTATTGTTCGTATGCCCCGTCGTCCACATTCCCAGCAAAACAATATTGCGGGTCTTGTGCACTCCCTGGCGAAAGGATTGCTTTCTCCGCAGCTTCGGCAGGCGTGCTGGACATCCATTTTCCGGGTGTTGTGGTCGGAGATCATCTGGTTCATGCCTTCCACCGGGAGTGGGCTTGCGTGTTTATCTCTGGCTGGAGGACGTGCCTCGCGGGACCACTGCTCTTTGGTGTGGCGGGGGTCTGGGTCTCGCGCCCGTGCCTATCGAGGTGTAATTGGCAAGTGAGGTGTGACGGTTCACATCCCGATCCCGAGCGATCTCGTATGCGCCTGCTAGCTGCGTCAGTGTCGTCAGCGTGGAAAACTCGTGGCGTTTGATGAAGAGTTGGTACTCGGAGAGCAGGTTTTCATAGATGCGATCCAGCTTGCATACTCGGGAGAGTATCCTGCCCGCTGCATCATAAGCTTCAAGTCTACAACGAAATTTTAAATGGTTCACCTGCTTTTTGGTACCTTGTCTGTATGGTGTCCTCTAACCGCTGATAAAATCTTGGAGGCAGAAAAAAGTCCAGAATTTCGTTCCGAAATAGAAGCCACGGTGTCTTGTGCATACGATAACCTCTGTACCAGCCCTCTGCTTGGCCCGTGAGTAAACTGGAGATGGCTCGTGGTACTACGCTAGTCCGTACGTCGTATGCAGCTGCTCCCTCTTCGACACGCTCAATGAAGTGCACCGGGTCCGACTCCCCGTCAAAGCTAACTCCCCACATACGAAGTTTCTCTGTCAACACAGCCGCTGAGATGGAGTCTCGGGGTGCTCGGTTTGCAGAGGTCGTGGCGTTGTGTGTGGCCCCGGGGTCAGGGCTCGAGTGACCGGGTCCGGGCGAAACGTTTCAACTGGGCACGATTAACTTCAGAGCTCCTTCTTCCGGCATCGTGGATGTGACTCGCGACAGGCCCTCTTTGGCGGACGGCGCCTCCGGGTACATTGCTTCCAGCTCGGCGAAGCGACTCTGGATGCTCGCGCTGTGGCCGGTGTCTCCGATGAACGCAACCAAACGCGTTCGCTACTCTGCCACCGTTCCTGTCTGTTCTAACCCAAATTCTTTTAGTAATGCCTCAAATTCCACCTTTCGCCGGAACGAGATCCACCGTACGCCCATCGCCCACCATTCTGATGCCGTGATGACTTCCTGCTGTCTGTCGCCACTGATTCCCGGCTTGCTATCCGTGGGGTCGGGATCGTGGGTTGCTTTCCTTGGCGGAATTTCCCGGTGGTTCTCTATGTTGCTGGCTTGGTCTGTCTGTGCCCGCGGGGGTCAGGTGGCAGCGGCAGATGGCAGAACCTCGCTACTTCAGGATCCCCTGAAGTACTAAAAGCTGCGTCAGCCGGTGTGTACGATGCGTAAAATCTGCGTTCGCCGTCGGGTCGAGTTTTTCGGAGACTTTCTTGTTTCTCCGATCCTTGGGTCCAAGCAGCGTCAGTTAAGGCGGGCCCGCGTCACCAGTAGGTACGATCTGTAGCAGCTGCGTCACCAGTGGGGTCGATGCTTAGGAGCTGCGTCAGCCGATATGTTATCGAAATCTCGTGTCCCCGATGAGAATTACCAACATTTTGGGGGCGCAGTGATGCACTGCGACGACTGCTTGGCGAAGGGGAACAGTGGGCAGCTGAGCGTGGCGATAATGGTTGATTGCCGGCGCTTGGGGTACCCTTCTGGGCGGCGACGGGCACACGGCGTATTTATGGGTCTCTAGGCCGTAAATTTGGACACGCCGGCTCGTCCTCCTCGTCCCTGCTCGGGCGCCAATCTGTAAGGAACTTTCTAGGGCTGGGGTAGACTTAGTCTGCCCAGGATCCTCCACAGATAAATTTGTAGATAGCAGAAGGACGAGGTGGTGTCACTGAACACTTATTTGCAGAATATGACCAGACAAACAAGTGTTCAGTCCCCGGCTCTGGTTTCGACGGAAAACAGGGGTAATTATTCGGAGATATAACCAGCCAAATAAGTACTCTGGGTTTCCGCTGGTTCCGTGCGGCTCGAGTGTCCGCGGCGAAAGAAAACCCACAGCCTGGGGTCACCTGTGCTCAGCCTACGTATACTGGCTGCACATACTCTCGCGCCGTCTAGAGTCAGGGCCGCGCGCTGGTTCCGGCGGGAAACTGTACACCTATTTGCAGAATATGACCAGAAAAACAAGTGGTCAGTCCCCGGGGCTAATTTTGACGGAAAACAGGGCCTTTATTCGGAGATATAACCAGTCAAATATGCCTTTCGCTGGCTCCGTGTGGCTCGAGTGGCGATCCCCGAAGAGTTTACAAATTAATAGGCGACTTGGGCGGTTAGTTTTCTGATTTCACTTTTATTTTCTGGTCTTGGGTCTCCCACCGCACTTTAGGTTTTCGCTTCCCTGGTGGCTTAACTTACGTCGCTAGTCCCTGATCTTGGTCCGTGGCCGGTGTACTGGCGGTGATCTCGTTGAGTGCGGAAGCTGTCCAGCCGATGCGTTCGGGCGCGGAAAACGGAAGAGACGCCTTCCGCCAGAGCCACGCGCCTTGTGCACGATCGATGGTGAATATTCATACGAATATTGTTAGAAGTATTCTCACGAATATTTTAAGAATATTTATCTAATGGCCTTCCCGGCACCAAAAATACTAACTAGAAAACACACTAAATCTAGTATTAACCTATCGATATATGCCTCCTGGGCTGCGAGTCTTTTGTTTCTTAATCCTAAATAATGTCGGAAAAAAGGCCGATAATTTCAGAAAGTTTGTGTTTGTCGAGCTTTTGCAAACAAATTAATTATCGAATCCACCGGATCAGTTAGGCAGATTTATTTGTATGAAATAAAAATTGGATACAAAAAAACTTGTAAAGGCCATACTCTGTGTGTATACGTGTCTGAAAAATGGTGGGTCCTACAGAAAAAATCATATGGATCATTTTTATAGGTCATTTCAAGATCCACTCGATTTCGATTGGCTTTACCGTTTTTGAGAAAAACACAACAAAAGTAAAAAAAGCCCCAAAATTTTAGCCTGTGACCTTGAATAATTCAATTAGCACACCTGGGATCGATAGGGACTTTTGACAATTTGTTCCTTGTGGTAAACCAAAGGCTTCCACCAAAATTTAGCTTTGTCGGAATTAATGTTATTTAAACCCATTTTTATGTCTACATTGACCGGACTATTAAATTAGAATTACTACACGTACCAGCGAAAAAGTTGCAAAGGATTGCAAGTTATGCTCAAAGGAAAAGAACCCAATGTGACCCCCACTGAAATTAAAGAGGCTTTAAAAGAAATCGGTTTTTGCGCAAAAAATGTTATAAACATTATGTTCGGTCATGCCGCAGCCTAATTAAATTCCTAAAACTTAAAATCTAAACGTAAAATAAATCTCGATGTTTGCTTTGCCTTTTGTATTTGCCCTGCGCGGCAATTCTTGCATTTGTTTTTAATTGCTACTCCTTTTTTGCATCTCCTTCGCTAGTCGCTGCCTGGCCCTTTGTCCACGGCAAGCACATACTCAGTTCAGTTCGATTTTGTACTCGCTCGCTGAAGGCACGGTCGCAGATCGCCTGCCTATTCTTTCGTTTTAAACCTTCGCTAGTTAAAAGCAGGGACCGAAAATAACTGTTATGAAGTTGAAAAAAATCATAGGCTTAAAAGTAGTCTACATAAAAAAGGAGGTCACAAAATATTTTTTTGTTGGTTTAGCGACCCATTAACAGCATAAACTTTTATTCTTGATTTTTATAATAAAAATTGTAAATAACTCTTATTATTTGATTTTTATGAACAAGTAACAGTTATTCCCAATTTTTATAATAAAAATCAAAAATAACTGTTATGCTTTAACTTTTATTTTGACATAACAGTTATTCATGATTTTTATTATAAAAATCAAAAATAAAAATCAAAATGGAATAACTTTCGAACCAAGTAAGTTAAAAAAAAAGGAAATGCACTTTTAATCTACGGATCATTACCTTTCATCTGATATATATATATATATATATATCTGCCCTTTGGTTCAGAGGCCCAGGATTTCTTCTCAAGAATCAGCACGGTTGGCCTGAATCTTGTTTGCCTGTAAAGACACTTCCCGACCTCAGAAAGCACATTCTGGTTGGCGTCGCTAATACAGAAGATCAATCTTTAAAATGCAAATTCGTGAATTCCTGGCAAAAGATGACCCACACTTTTGGATACGTATACAAATTTGTTCACCGCATAAGACGTCCTGGTCTCGACGTCGAAGATGTTAAATTGGGCACTAAGATGCTAATCAGAAGTATCCAAATGAACAACCTGGCGGATGACTACTGGAGACTGCATTCTAAGCGGCAAATTACATCGTCCAGCCCGTTGTCCTCACTTTGCCCATTCATCGATAGCTTTGATCTGATGCGAGTTGGTGGCAGACTACAAAATTCGTCCTTGGATTACAATGCGCAGCATCCTGTCATACTGCCACGCCAGCATCCAGTTACACGTGCTATTATACTGGACTTGCATCGAAAAAAACTTGCATTCTGGACCGCGAGCGCTGCTCGCTAACATGCGTCTGCAATTCTGGCCGATAGGTGGCCGAAAAACAGTATCAGCTGCAACGTCCAAGTGCGTCATATGTTTCCGAGCCAAACTGCAAATATCTCAACATTTAATGGCTGACCTACCGAAGGATCGTGTAAATGCAACATCAACGTTCATAATTACTGGTCTGGATTTCTGCGGGCCATTTTGCTACAAAACCGGAGTTCGAAGCAAGGTGCCTGTGAAAACGTACGTTTGCGTTTTTATCTGTTTCGCGACGAAAGCGATCCATCTGGAGCTTGTTCAGGATCTTTCAACACAAGTATTCTTGGGAGCATTGAAGCGATTTATTCTCACCAGAAGCAAACCAGCCCGGATTTGGTCGGATAATGCAACAAACTTCGTTGGAGCTAAAAACGATCTGCCTGAGCTGAAGAACTTATTCCTGATTGGCCCTCACATTCGAGCTATAGAGGAATTCTGGCTGGAAGATTCAATTGAGTTTCGTTTTATTTCCCTCGTTCCCCTCACTTTGAAGGGGCTCTGTAAGGCTGCAGTAAAAACGGCCAAATTTCATTTCTATCGTTCTGTTGGCCCATCTTTATTATCGTTCGATGAACTGCGTACACTCGTTTGCCACATTGCGGCAATTATCAACTCACGACCTTTACGCCTTGAACGCCTAACCTCGTCAGACATTTATGACAGAGACAAAATACAAATAGCTCATAAACCCACAGAAACTCTGGCAGCTTTATACAGTAACATGAAAAGTACAATAGATACAATGGACGAACATAATATAATTTATAAGCTTCCGTGTGCTGGTGATGGGAACAATATATGTGATAAAATATATATTGGAACGACCAAAGCCAAATTAAAAACAAGAATATCCGGACACAAATCAGACATAAAAAACAGAAATAATATTAATACCCCCAAAACTGCACTTGCAGCCCATTGTGCAGGCAACGGTCACTGTCCGAATTTCGACGCAGCGAGCGTCGTGCAACAAGAACAACACTACAAGAAACGGTTCACGTTAGAAATGCTACACATAATAAAGATACCAACAAACATAAGACTGAACTTTAAAACGGACACAGAGAACGTAGCACATATATACAGACACCTACTTGACCACCACAAACATTAAATTAGTTACTCTCTTGACTCCGCGGCAGACGCTTGTCTTTTTCAATGTTAATTGTCGCGTAACAAAATTGTATGTATTTATGTAAAAATATGTGTTTATAGACAGTTTAAAATTATATAAAAATGTTTGTTGTTGCTAGCCCCTGAAGACGGACTCCGATGCGGGCCCGAAATATATTGGGAACTTAAAAACAATCTGTGTTTCATTACATGGGTCCAGACCTTGAGCCAGCTAAAAACAATTGGAGGACCTTTACTCCCTCTTTTAGAGAATCCTGCAGATCTTGAGGTGCTTACTCCTGCACGCTTTCTTGGCACAGCTCCGCTGGTGTTGTACTCTGAGCCTGACGTCACAAAGCTGAACTTCAACCGTTTGGATCTTCTGGTCACAGTGACGAGAAGAGTCGATGTCGTCCTGGTTCAAAACGAGAACTTGCCTCCTCTTAAATGGCCATTAGCCAGGGTCATGGAATTGGTGCCTGGATCTGATGGAGTTGCTCGTGTGGCAGTGATACGAACATCGACTGGAACCACTCGAAGAGCTGTCCGCAAGTTGTGCGTCCTGCCGAAGCAAGATCTGGTTGAAAGCCCTGGTCTTCCAACGGGGGAGAATGTTCGGTCATGTCGCAGCCTAATTAAATTCCTAAGACTTAAAATTTAAACGTAAAATAAATCTCGATGTTTGCTTTGCCTTTTATATTTGCCCTGCACGGCAATTCTTGCATTTGTTTCTAATTGCTACTCCTTTTTTGCATCTCCTTCGCTAATCGCTGCCTGGCCCTTTGACAACGCCAAGCATATGCTCAGTTCAGTTCGATTTTGTACTCGCTCGCTGAAGGCACGGTCGCAGATCGCCTGCCTATTCTTTCGTTTTAAACCTTCGCTAGTTAAAAGGCACAGACAAGTCGGTCTGCCTGCCCAACTAAACAATCATAAACTTAAACTTTGTAAAGAAGGCCTTGGTGCCACTTAAAATAAACTTAGTGCATAATTAATTTTATTTGGGCTCCACCAAGGGTAACCGTTAGTGAAAAAGCTCACGGACCCAACATTTTGGTGACCCCGACGTAATAACAAACAAATAATTTAATTATTTTCGTTCGTTTAAAGTTGATTGCGCATATACATAACTCGCAAGTTCTATGTACATAAGCGCAAGCGGTAACACATACATAAGCTCCGCTCGAGACTCTTATCGCACCCGGCCTCGCGCATCGCAAAGAATATTTTCGTTTCCGCTTTGAACATTTTACAGCGGCGACCAAACGTTTTGTTCGCGAGTTCATTGCAAACATATATTTTGCAGTTTTACATGCAAATAGACACACATACATTCCGTTAGTTTTTCGGTGGTCGAGAATTAGGTACAGCACGCACTCCACAGTGGAAAAACTGAAAATAATCAAATAAATTTATTAAAATGCCAAACGACACAACTTTAGCTGCTCCAGTTCAGGGAGTTAAGCAGCTTAAATTGAAGGCTGAATCCATGTTTTCTAAGGCTAAAGCCGCTGAGAGGATCCTGTTTGTGGAGAAGCTCCAGGCTATAAGTGAAGAATAATTAGAGCTTCGTGTTAAGCTCTTAGAGAAGAATGAGGCTGCATTTACCCAGGTCCATGACAGTCTTGAGGAGCTGGATTTTAACGAAATCGGCAGCCAGGTTCGCGGCGATTGTGAAGAGCTCATCATATCAATACAAATCATACTAAATCGAGAATTGGGTAAGCGTCAACGTCCAGAAATTCTAAGTTCCACGCTTAGACCAGAGCAATCTATGGATTCCCATGCTGTGTCGGCTAAAAGATCTCATTTGCCTGAATTGAGATTGCCTGAATTTTCTGGTGGCTATACTGAATTTGCTGACTTTCAGTCCATGTTCAAGGCTATCATCGACAATGACGTTGAGCTCACTAACATTGAGAAGCTGCAGCATTTAAAGTCCTGCCTGAAGGGTTCCGCTTTGGATACAGTGCGTTCATTGGAAATTTGTGATGACAACTATGCTGTAGCCTTGGATTTGTTGAATAACCGTTTCAATAATAAGCGTCTAATTTTCCAATCGCATATAATGGAAATTTTAGGTCTCCCTAAAATGGACGTGCAGTCCGAAACAAAGCAACGAAGAGACATGTCTGACAAAATAAATGCTAATCTACGTGCTCTTCAGTCAATGGGTTCGGTTGAGCAAATATCAAACTGCATTCTTGATCATGTTTTACTCCAAAAATTAGATAACAAAACTCAGTCTAATTGGGAAGAATCTGCGGCAATTGATGAAATTCCTTCTATTGATCATTTTACTACATTTTTGTCCAAGCGTTGTCAAAAATTGGAAAATGTAGAGCACACTGCAGCATTGTACTCAAATAGCTCACAATCAGGAAGAAGCCGCAACCGAAGCATTTTAATTGCCACAAACACTTTGGGAAATGGATGTGTTTGTGTGTGAGAACAGTGGCCATTCAATATATAGCTGTGGTCAATTCGCCAATCTATCAGCACAAGAGCGTATTCGCAAGGAAAAGGAATTAGCGCTCTGTCTTAATTGTTTAAAGAAGGGGCATCTAATGCGTAATTGTAAGTCAAGCTGCTGCCGAACTTGCAGGTCCAAGCATCACACTCTTTTGCATCTTGGCACTCAGTCCTCGACCCAGGTTCTGCGAGCTCCCGCTGCAGAACAAAGTACGCCAATTGCAACTATTTCAAGCCCTTCTACCTCTTTGCTGGCTCAGAATGTGGTTGTCTTTCTTGCAACTGCAGTCATAAGCGTTCAAAGTTGACCAGGTGCTTGGATCCCATGCCGTGCTTTGCTAGATTCGGGATCTTAAGTCCACATTGTGACTTCTCGACTCGCTCACCAGTTGCAATTGCCTAAAACGAAGTCTACCGTATCAGTTGCAGGTCTTGGAGATGCTCGTTTTAATTCTGAAGGATTTTCCGTTTGCATTAAGTTAAAGTCGCATACCTCCGATTATTTCGCGTGCCTATCTGCTCTTGTTGCTCCAGCTATTACTGATAATCAACTCAGTTTGACCGTTAACCCCGATGGTGGGAAAATTCCCTCGAATATTCAGTTAGCTGATCCTGAATTCTATAGATCTCAGCGAATAGATCTTCTTATTGGCGCAAGCATGTTTTTTGAGCTATTATCTGTAGGGAAGATTAAGTTTCCTGCTGGGCTACCCCTATTGCAAAAAACTAGGCTTGGTTGAATCGTTACACGAGGTGGATCTTCTACTCTCAAGGCAACTGCACTACAAGGTCAAGCTGTGCAGCCAGAATTGGTTGCTGCTGAAGTTCATATGGATGAACTAGTCCGTCGCTTTTGGGAAGTTGAGAGCTGTGGTGAAGGCGTGGTCACAGCCACCAAAAAAGAACTAAAGTGTTAGGCTCATTTCAAGACCAATTTCCGTCGTTTAAAATCTGGTGAATATTCCGTACGATTACCTGCAAAGAACACTCTGGAATTACTGGGTGAATCGTACAATCAAGCTTATCGGCGGTTTATCAATTTGGAGAACAAGCTACAGCGCAAGCCAGAAGTCAAGGTCCAATATTCGGCATTCATTCGTGAGTATTTGGATTTGATTCACATGTCCGTCGTGCCCAGAGACTCCTTGAGTCTTTGCAAATATTTTCTGCCCCACCACTGCGTGTTCAAGGAAGACAGCACCACGACTAAATTGCGAGTCGTTTTTGATGGGTCTGCCAAAACGTCAAGTGCATATTCGCTGAACGAGGTTCTCATGGCAGGGCCTACCATTCAACAGAAGCTGTTCAGCACAATGTTACAGTTTCGTTGTTGCCTGACTGGTTGCCTTGACTGGTGACATCTGCAAGATGTAACGGTGTGTTCTCGTGGCTGAACCCGATAGCTATCTTCAATGCATTCTTTGGTGTGACTCACCGGACCAGGAGGTGCAGGTATTCAAACTTGATACCGTGACGTATGGAACTAAGCCTGCCGCCTTTTTATCCGTTCGAACGATGCATCAATTGGCGAGTGATGAAAAGAGCACATTTCCAATTGGATCTACACACAAGCTCAAACAACAAGCTTGCTCGCACGAGGTGACTTCAAGCTCAGGAAATGGTATTCAAACGAGCGTCGTGTCCTTGATCAAATTCCTGACTCGGAACAAGAAACATTCCTGAAGTTTGACGATGGCAGCGACTTTACCAAGACACTGAGTCTTGCTTGGGACCCTGCAGCGGATGTCTTTCGTTTTTCTTTCTCGCCCATGTAAACGACGAAGCCATGTAAACGACTGGTGCTTTCCACAATTGCTCGGATTTACGATCCGCTTGGTCTCATTGGTCCTGTGGTTGCCAAGGCCAAGATCTTCCTGTAACAAGTCTGGACAGAGAAGTTGGAGTGGAATGAGAGCTTTCCTGAGGCACTCGACACATCATGGCTCAAGTTATCATCTGACATGGGTCGTACTCAGGAAATGAAGTTTCCTCGACGTGCGTTGCATCCAAATGGTGCCATTGAGATCCACGGATTCTGTGACGCTAGCATCGACGCCTATGGAGGATGTATCTATCTCGTTTCAATAGCTGATGGCAAACGAGAAGCGCATCTATTTTGCTCAAAATCTCGTGTGGCGCCTTTGAAGACTCTCACGGTTCCCAAATTGGAGTTGTGCGCTGCTGTATTACTGGCTCAACTGATGCGGGACGTACGCAATATGAATCTCTTCAACTGCCCGTTTTATTGCTGGTCGGATTCTGCTGTAGCTTTATCATGGATAGACAATGAAACTTCACGTTTTCAAATATTTATTGCTAATCGAATTTCTTTAATTCAAGAGCTATCCAGTGGCATGAATTGGCGCTATGTACCGACTGACAGCAATCCAGCCGGCATTTTGTCCAGACGTCCGTCCCCGAGCGAGCTTCTGGAATCTGCCCTTTGGTTCAGAGGCCCAGGATTTCTTCTCAAGAATCAGCACGGTTGGCCTGAATCTTGTTTGCCTGTAAAGACACTTCCCGACCTCAGAAAGCACATTCTGGTTGGCGTCGCTAATAAAGAAGATCAATCTTTAAAATGCAAATTCGTGAATTCCTGGCAAAAGATGACCCACACTTTTGGATACGTATACAAATTTGTTCACCGCATAAGACGTCCTGGTCTCGACGTCGAAGATGTTAAATTGGGCACTAAGATGCTAATCAGAAGTATCCAAATGAACAACCTGGCGGATGACTACTGGAGACTGCATTCTAAGCGGCAAATTACATCGTCCAGCCCGTTGTCCTCACTTTGCCCATTCATCGATAGCTTTGATCTGATGCGAGTTGGTGGCAGACTACAAAATTCGTCCTTGGATTACAATGCGCAGCATCCTGTCATACTGCCACGCCAGCATCCAGTTACACGTGCTATTATACTGGACTTGCATCGAAAAAACTTGCATTCTGGACCGCGAGCGCTGCTCGCTAACATGCGTCTGCAATTCTGGCCGATAGGTGGCCGAAAAACAGTATCAGCTGCAACGTCCAAGTGCGTCATATGTTTCCGAGCCAAACTGCAAATATCTCAACATTTAATGGCTGACCTACCGAAGGATCGTGTAAATGCAACATCAACGTTCATAATTACTGGTCTGGATTTCTGCGGGCCATTTTGCTACAAAACCGGAGTTCGAAGCAAGGTGCCTGTGAAAACGTACGTTTGCGTTTTTATCTGTTTCGCGACGAAAGCGATCCATCTGGAGCTTGTTCAGGATCTTTCAACACAAGCATTCTTGGGAGCATTGAAGCGATTTATTCTCACCAGAAGCAAACCAGCCCGGATTTGGTCGGATAATGCAACAAACTTCGTTGGAGCTAAAAACGATCTGCCTGAGCTGAAGAACTTATTCCTGATTGGCCCTCACATTCGAGCTATAGAGGAATTCTGGCTGGAAGATTCAATTGAGTGGCGTTTTATTTCCCTCGTTCCCCTCACTTTGAAGGGGCTCTGTAAGGCTGCAGTAAAAACGGCCAAATTTCATTTCTATCGTTCTGTTGGCCCATCTTTATTATCGTTCGATGAACTGCGTTCACTCGTTTGCCACATTGCGGCAATTATCAACTCACGACCTTTACGCCTTGAACGCCTAACCTCGTCAGACATTTATGACAGAGACAAAATACAAATAGCTCATAAACCCACAGAAACTCTGGCAGCTTTATACAGTAACATGAAAAGTACAATAGATACAATGGACAAACATAATATAATTTATAAGATTCCGTGTGCTGGTGATGGGAACAATATATGTGATAAAATATATATTGGAACGACCAAAGCCAAATTAAAAACAAGAATATCCGGACACAAATCAGACATAAAAAACATAAATAACCCCAAAACTGCACTTGCAGCCCATTGTGCAGGTAACGGTCACTGTCCGAATTTCGACGCAGCGAGCGTCGTGCAACAAGAACAACACTACAAGAAACGGTTCACGTTAGAAATGCTACACATAATAAAGATACCAACAAACATAAGACTGAACTTTAAAACGGACACAGAGAAAGTAGCACATATATACAGACACCTACTTGACCACCACAAACATTAAATTAGTTACTCTCTTGACTCCGCGGCAGACGCTTGTCTTTTTCAATGTTAATTGTCGCGTAACAAAATTGTATGTATTTATGTAAAAATATGTGTTTATAGACAGTTTAAAATTATATAAAAATGTTTGTTGTTGCTAGCCCCTGAAGACGGACTCCGATGCGGGCCCGAAATATATTGGGAACTTAAAAACAATCTGTGTTTCATTACATGGGTCCAGACCTTGAGCCAGCTAAAAACAATTGGAGGACCTTTACTCCCTCTTTTAGAGAATCCTGCAGATCTTGAGGTGCTTACTCCTGCACGCTTTCTTGGCACAGCTCCGCTGGTGTTGTACTCTGAGCCTGACGTCACAAAGCTGAACTTCAACCGTTTGGATCTTCTGGTCACAGTGGCGAGAAGAGTCGTCCTGTCGTCCTGGTTCAAAACGAGAACTTGCCTCCTCTTAAATGGCCATTAGCCAGGGTCATGGAATTGGTGCCTGGATCTGATGGAGTTGCTCGTGTGGCAGTGATACGAACATCGACTGGAACCACTCGAAGAGCTGTCCGCAAGTTGTGCGTCCTGCCGAAGCAAGATCTGGTTGAAAGCCCTGGTCTTCCAACGGGGGAGAATGTTCGGTCATGCCGCAGCCTAATTAAATTCCTAAGACTTAAAATTTAAACGTAAAATAAATCTCGATGTTTGCTTTGCCTTTTATATTTGCCCTGCACGGCAATTCTTGCATTTGTTTCTAATTGCTACTCCTTTTTTGCATCTCCTTCGCTAATCGCTGCCTGGCCCTTTGACAACGCCAAGCATATGCTCAGTTCAGTTCGATTTTGTACTCGCTCGCTGAAGGCACGGTCGCAGATCGCCTGCCTATTCTTTCGTTTTAAACCTTCGCTAGTTAAAAGGCACAGACAAGTCGGTCTGCCTGCCCAACTAAACAATCATTAACATAAACTTTGTAAAGAAGGCCTTGGTGCCACTTAGAATAAACTTAGTGCATAATTAATTGAATATTTTGTGCGGTTTTATTTTATTTAAGCACCACCAAAGGTAACCGTTAGTGAAAAAGCTCACTGACCCAACACATTATGAACAAAAACAAGAAGCCTCAACCACTTTTCAAGGTCGAGCTGGAGCCAGCAGCAGCACTTTAAAAAAAGCGCAGTGCACCCGATCTACAAGTTGCAGTACCTGCTGCATCGTAGGATCACAGTAGAAATTCGATGTGGGAACTTACGTATTTTCTGGACTTCAGCCAGTTGGTTCGATGCGAGCAGGGTACTCGACCAATTCCGGGCTTTGAAGAAGAGTTATTAGCACTGGTGAGTGGTCCGATGATAGATCCAAAAGCGATTTTGCAGATATTAGACTGCGAGAAATATTTTGTCACAGCAAAATCAATTAAATTAGGTAGTTTCCTAGAATCTGTAGGCCTGTATGTAGGGCTGCTTGGTGAAACGTAGTCCAGTTTGTTGGATGTTATGATGAGTGCATTATATAGTTGCCTTCCGTTGGGGGTCACAAGGCGGGATCCCCAGTGCGTGTGCTTGGAGTTGTAAGCTCCTGCTGCTATGAATCGCCCTCCAAGTGAATTCTAGAAGTAGATAAATTGGTCTTCGGAGATTGTAAAGCAGGGTGGGCAGTAGACGGCGGCAATGGCAAGGTTGCAGTAGCCCAACTGTAATTTTATCGATGTAGCTTGCAAGTAATTTTTTGCAAACCTTTGGTGAAAGTGGTGTTTGATGCGGTCTCTTATTAAGATGCCGGTTCCGCCATGTGCTTTACCATCTGGATGATCGGTGCCGTAGAACGTGTATCCCCGTATTTGAAAGTTATATTTGCTGGTGAGATGCGTTTCTGCCAGCAACATAACGTCGATGTGGTTTTCGTTCAGAAATTGAGTTAATTCAGGTTTATGCCGTGAAACACCGTTGGCGTTCCACAGAGTTATTTGAAGGCTAGGCATGGTTTATTTGGACTGCTGAGCTGCAAGCATTTGTAACAAGATATATTGATTTTGCATTAAGGTTTTCATGAGGGACATACATGCCATCATAATTTGTTGTTATTATTTGTTGTTGTTATTGTTGGATGTTATTAATTCTCGGCTCTATATGAGCTGTGCCTGATCTTAGAGCACTGGCGTAAGAAATGCCTTTGGTGGTAATTGAAGCGCAAAATGATGATCTGGCTGTTTTTGCGAAGAAAACTTCCGGTGTCGTTTGTGATCTCATGTAAGTGTTTTGTGTGTTCAGGGAGCGTGCCGTTGTCGCTCGTTGCATTCGACTTTTCATCTAATTGTAGACTGAACAGCCTCTGTAGTTTGCTGTGCGGTTTCTTTGGCAGTTTATCTCTACACCGCAAGGGAGGAATGGGCACACACACCAACACAAAACTAACCTTGAAATCGAACAGCTTGTTTTGGAGAAAAGACGTTTGTGACGTGCTTGGCAAACCAGCAGATCGCCATCCTCAAAACAAAGTCTTAAGGAAGCTGGTCGCAGACTTACATCGCCAGTACATTGAGAAACTTTCACCCACCAGCACAAAGCATCCCTTGTGAAGGGCCCACCCGAATCTAAGTGCGCCAGCCGAAACAGTAATTCCCATAAGAGACTCTTCAGGCAGTTAGGCCAGAAGCGACAAAGACAGAGCTTGTACATTTGCTTTACACCATCGAAATGTTTTCAGCCCAACCCTGCAATTAATTCATTCGCACTACCGTCGCCAATTCTGTTTCAACCAAACGAAGTTGCAAAAGTCATCAGCGAGGAATTGAATATTTTTTTTTTTTTTTTCGCGCGTAGTCCTACGGCCCACATACCCGCCCAACCAACCGGGGGGCGCAGCCGTGTATCGTACGGCACGATTCGCGAGAAGATAGACGCGAGTTATGAAAGTATAGGCAAAAGTCCGAGGAAAAAAGTAAGATCTAATTTTGTGCTAACGAAGTAAGTATAAGTCGTTTTAGGAGCGGCAGAAAGTCAGAATTTGAGATTATAGGATAAAGTCTATTATAGTCAGAACATAATACTCTGAAAGGCTCATGCAAGTCATAATTAGATCTACAATGGTTTAGTATTAAGGGTATATAATTTCTAGTTAATCTACTTGGCACACACAAGTTAAGCCGACCTATCAAGTCGGCGCTGTCAATATCACCACGAATAAGATTATAAATAAAAATAGTACCAAGCATCGTTCTACGGTGGGAGGGTAAATTAATTAAAAGTAATCTGCTAGAATAAGATGGTAAGTTAAGGTTTGCATCCCAGTTGAGGCGCCGTAAAGCAAAAATTAAAAAGTTTTTATGTACAGATTCAATGTGATCTATATGTACTCCGTATTGGGGACTCCAGACGGGAGACCCATACTCCAGAATCGGACGGCATCAGTTTTGAAAATTATTTAGATCGGATTGTAAGTCAGAATGGCTGGAAATATCCTTGTACTGCAGGCATAACTTAACATCATATGCGTACATAAGTACGCGAGAATGATGTATAATAAATGGAAGGTCGTTAATAAATAAAGTAAAAAGAAGCGGACCAAGGTGACTACCTTGTGGGACGCCGGAGGTAACCGGAAGACCAGAAAGAGAATTTTTAAAAAAGACCCTTTGTGTCCTGCCATTCAGATAACTAAAAATCCATCTAAGAAGATCAATTGGAAACCCTAACAAGTCAAGTTTCTGAACTAAAAGTGAGTGATTTACAGAGTCAAATGCTTTACTAAAGTCAGTGTAAATGACATCTGTTTGAAAGCTACTTTTAAAGCCCTTTATCACGAATGAGGTGAGCTCCAAAAGGTAAGTAGTTGTTGATTCTCTTTTCATAAATCCGTGTTGACACGGAGATATTACTGACCTACAAAGGTGCTGCAAATGAGGAGTAATGACAATTTCCAAAAGTTTGGGGATAGCCGACAACTTAGAGATACCTCTATAATTGCTGGCATCCAATTTGTTACCTTTTTGTGGAGAGGAATAACAAATGACTCCTTCCAAATAAGGGGAAATTGGGAGGTTTCTAAAGATAAGGTGAACAATTTGAGAAGGGGTTTGCATAGCCATGTTATTGCATGAGAAGAGATCGGACGAATTGAAGCCAGATATAAAGTAATTAAGCCTAGAAAAGTCTGCCTTACGAAAACAATGTATTCGTTTAGTTGACCTTTCTGATTTTTCTTCTATCACGATACCCGTGTCGACTGTCACATCGAAAGTGTGATGATATGGATCTTCAGGTTGCTAAGTGGTGGTACCCTGAATAGAAACATGCCTTCAGGATTCGAAACAAAGCACAAATCTAGTAAGCGGCCTTGTGAGTTTCGAACATGGTTTACTTGACTCAAAGATATGTCAAGCAAGCCGTCAATAAAGTCATGTTGTGCAATAGGTAGTAAGACATTTGATTTTTCATCTGTGGACCACGTAGCTTCAGGTATGTTAAAATCACCTAGAACTAATAACTGATTCCTATCGGACAGCCCATTTGAAACGGACTGTATCACAGAAAGATGATTTAAGTATTCTTGGAGTTCAGAAGACGGCGGAACAAAGGAGCAAGTGATATATAAAAACTTTCCCGTTTGGAAAGACGGTCAAGCCTTTACATATATTGTGTACTTACCGGGAAAAACTTCGGAGCTTAGAATCTCCGGCTTTAACCAGGTTTCTGTAAACACAAAAACATGGGATGCAAATGAAAAGCTATCAGAAGACAATTTAGTTAGCTTGCCACGCAAGCCTCTTGTATTTTGATAGGAAAGAAGAAGGTTTTTAGTTAGTTTTTTGAAGAAGAAGTAGAAGAGGAAGATGGCACAATGGTCTGGCCATGACTGGGAAGTCTTATTCCCGTGGGCCCTTTCTTTTTTTTCTTAGCTTCGAACTCCTTTACCACCAAATTGTCCGGCCAGAATTTGGCAGAGCTTATGGTAGCAAAGTGCTCGATTGGGACAGTGATCTTGAAAGATGAAATATCCCTTGCATAAGAGAAGTTAAATTTTTCCACCTTAACGTTATCGGCTTTTATTTTGTCTTGTATATAAAACAGTACTTCAGAAGATGTTTGATCAGGGGAAAGCCGAAAAACAAATATTTGTTTCTTTGGTGGAACCACTGAAAGATCTTTAGGTGGTGCAGGTTGTGCGTCTGCAGAACCACCTATGCCCGGTAGTCCGGACTCAATATTCCCTTGTGGCGGTATGTTAACTAGGTTAGGTGGTTTAACCAACTGTGAAACCACTACGGACAAATCGGAATTTTCAGGATCGCCTATTTGCATACACTCCGCTGTGGATTGATCGGGTTCCGAATCTTTTTTTTGCTGCCGATCTTAGCAACATTTGAGCGGTTGCTGAGTTCGGCTGCTGATCCACGGAAGTGCTCTGCTGGTCACCTGACGGTGGCTGCGGGGTGTTCCCCTTTGGCCTACCACCAGCGGCTTTTTTGCGCTTTGGAGACTCCTCTAATAGCTTTATGCTATTAAATTGAGTGTCCAGAGCTTGGAGCAGATCATCTGCCTTGCGAAAACTATATCTAGCTCCGGCAAAACAGGTGATCAGCCCCTTCAAGCCGCCTTTAATTTGGCGCATGAACAATTTTATCTCGTTCGCAACCTCGAGACAGGCGTCACAACAGAACTGCAAATGTTTACCCTTACTTAGGTCATCACTTGTTCGGCCAGTAAAACCAGCGCACTTGGTGTGCACCATTTTTTCACATAGCCAACAAGTCATTTTAGGCTGGTCAGCCTTGATTGCCTTCTGGCATTTTTTATCAACACAGACAAAAAATGTGTCCATAATTTTGACTAATCGGACCACTGTACCAAATAAAATGAAATCGAAACTTTGTGAGCGAGCCGCTAAAAATACCGCAAGAGCACATAAGTTTCGAGATACAGAGCGAGAGAGTTAGATAGCGCAGTTCAATGCAGTTGATGTGCATGCAAAAACAACTACAACGATTGGCCCTGCGTGGGACGGATAAAACACAAAAGAAAGACAAAATACGCAAGAACGCAACAACAACAACACAAGAGAAACTAAAAGTTTAAATTGTTAATTTAATGTTAAGCACAGAATAGAATAAATTCACTAGCGAAGCAAACGGATTATTAAAGTTTATTAATTGATAAGGCGATTTATATGTTTTTATTTATTCCCACCGTTGGGTTTACACGATAAACAAGTAAAAATCGGAGCGCAGAAAAAAACACGGCCGTTCACTTTGAAAGTACAGAGCAAGTTTTTGCTCTGATACTATCCAGACCTATGACCAGAAGAAGACTTAAAAGATTGCACCCATCTGACAATTGGATACTTGGACGGCCCGCAAGCGGTAAACTCATTCCAGACATAGACGTATAGACTGCTATACTGCCCGATACTGTAAAGGGTCACATATTGTATACTACCAGTGAACACCAACATGTGTGAAGGTGAATTGAGTTTTACACAACACACCAGAATAAAAACGCATATCAAAACTACCGTCGCCGTCAATTTAAATTGAAACTGAGATGGAGCCAATTCTGTTGCAAAAGTCATCAGCGAGCAATTGAAACCAAAAAAGGCCCCAGGCGGTGATCTTATAACTCCTAAAATGTTAATTTAACTCCCAAACTGTGCAGTTAAGGTCATTTGTAAACTCTTTAACGGGATAACACGACTTGGCTACTTCCCAAAAAAATGGAAAAAATCGGTTATCATAATGATCTTAGGGAAAAGATCACACAATACCAGACCGATAAGAATACTCTCGTGTCTCTTAAAATTGCTCGAAAAATGTCTTTCGGCGCGCATAATCCCATATCTGAAAGAGCACAACGATTTCAGTTTGGCTTTCGAGAAAGCCTTGGAACAGAAATACAAACTGCATTCGAATTTTGGGAATACTGCAGTGCTGTGTTCCTTGACGTTGCACAGGCTTTCGATCGAGTCTGGCTTGATGGCCTTATGCATAAAATAAGAACTATTCTACCGGAAAACACTCACAGGATACTTGAATCGTACCTTTACAACAGAGAATTCGCCGAGAGATGCAACACTACAACATCCGACGATTACACTAAAAAGGCTGGAGCTCCCCAAGGTAGCGCCCTTGGTCCAACTCTATTTCTCCTTTACACCGCAGATATTGCCACGAACGAGCGGCTAACAACCTCTACATTCGCAGACGATACCGCGATCATAAGTCGGTCCAAAACGCCCAATTCAGGCAACAGCACTACTAGCTGATCATCTCGTGGTAGTGCAGAGGTGGTTATCAGACTGGCGTATAAAAATAAATGCGCAAAAGTGTAAACACATAACGTTTACTCTTAACAAACAAACGTGTCCCCCGCTAACTCTGAATTACACGGCCCTTCCACAAGCTGACGATGGAACGTATCTTGGCGTCCACCTAGACAGGAGACTTACATGGCGAAGACATATCGAAGCTAAGAAAATTCACCTAAACTATAATTCAATAGCCTCCACTGGCTTATAAACGCACGCTCCCCCTCTGCCTGGACTTCAAGGTCCTGCTGTGGGGAAACGCAAGCAGCAGGAACATCGACATTATTCTGCGAGCACAATCAAATATCCTAAGAACTATCACTGGGACACCTTGGTATGTTCGGAACGACAACATCCACAGAAATATTGGCATTCTATTAGTAAATGATGAAATATCAAAACAAAAAGCGTCCTGCCACACCAAGCTAACTTCTCATTCAAACCAGCTCGCCAGGGGCCTAGCCAGGGTTTCCAACCGGACCCGATTGCAACGCAATGACCTTCCAGCTCAGCAATAGTTATTAGAGCCCCCAAATCTCGCGTCAGTCATCTTGACTGTCAGATAGCTTTTTATTTGCGATACTCGAAGAGTAAGCAAATACTGTAAACGTTGAAATGTCTGTCTGTTCGTCCGTCCGCCCGTACGAGCCCCTATATCTCGGGAACCTGTAAGGAATCGATAAGATCTCTTACAAAACGGAGTAGAAAAGGTTGGGTAGGAACGGGAAACGCATTATAAGAGATTTGAGTGAGAGCTTTTGACATAGCGGGCAGTCAGCACGTAACGGGACGCGCTGAACAGAGAGTGTTGAGCGAGAGAGCGGGTTGCTGAATGAGAGCAGAGCCGCTGTAGGCGGACAGTTAGAGCATAGCGGGAGAGGGACGCGCTGCACAAGTTTTGGCGGGAGAGAGGACTGCTGAATGCAGAGAGGACTGCTGAATAGAAGTAGCAGTAATGTTAGAGGGGTATAAAAGAGCGGGGTAGAACTGGAGTCGGGGGCTGTGAAGTTGATAGTTGAGTGCGAGGTGACCTGAGCGTTAGGGGACAAGTGCCGTAGTAGGCAGTGGCCCGTATTGGCACGAGGGATAGTGCATCCTTGGAAAACGAGCCAAGGATCACTACAGGACTACACAAGGGCGTTGACAGTGACCAGTGCAAGTGTGAGAGATAGTGCTTCCTTGGGAAACGAGCCAAGGATTACTGCAGGAGAACACAGGGTCGGTGACAGTGATTAGTCTAAGGGAAAGTGATAGTTAAGTGATAGTAAAGTGAGAGATAGTGAACCCTTGGGAAACGAGCCAAGGATCACTACAGCAGAAACACAGAGCAGAGCAGGTTCTTAGCAGCACAGTTAGTCACTCAGGAGGATTCCCTTTAAACCAGAAACCCACTCCAGTCTCAGCAGGCGTGCAGCCTACTTTCACTAAGTAATTTAAGTGCCCAGGCGACGGTGAATTGCCAGCGCGTTAGCTAGCAGGGGTATCCGAGTGAGTGTAGCCCGCAGTGTATATCTAGCGGAGCGTGAGCTTAGCGGGAGTTTTCCGAGTGCGTGTAGCCCGGAGTGTAAATCTAGCGGAGCGTGAGCTTAGCGGGAGTATCCGTGTGCGTGTAGCCCGGAGTATCTAGCGGAGCGTGAGCTTAGCGGAAGTTTTTGGAGTGCGTGTAGCCCGGAGTGTTTAGCAAAGAGTAAGCGTGGCGTGATCACCTAGCCGGCGTGGCCGGCGAGTCGGGCTTTTAACCATTGTTAGAGTGCCCCGTTTAAGTTAGGTGTGGTGTGAAAAGAGGTGAAAGTCCCAGACTCATGATAATATATATAATTATATTGCTTAAACTTAAAACCCCCGGTGTTCTTATTTGGCACAGCACCAACAAATATAAATTTGTTGCAGCGGATCCTGGACGAGGCTAAGTTACCCCGGCAAGATCGTTACAAACCATAAGAGCTAGAGCCACCAAATTTTGCACACTGTCTTCTATAAGCAAAGCGCAGATCAAGTTTGTTTCAAAACCCGACCACGCCCCTTTACCCGCCCACAAAACGCGAAACTGTGTGGTGCCCAAATTTTTAATGCTAGAGAAAAGTGGCCTAAATAAATGTTGTTTGTATTGAAAATATCTACACAGCTATACGTATTTAAAAATTTTGATCTGGTCATTTTCAAAAATTTTGTACACAAGTGCGTTAAAAATTGATTGTGCCTAAAAGTAGGCTACACCTTTTTAATGGGGGAGGGCTGGCGACTAGCGTTTTTTCTTGTTTTGCGCCAGTCTGCTAGCCATTTTTCTACGGCCCCCAGATGGTTTTTTTAATACACTTCTACTGTTTTTGGACATTTTGAACGACTGGTTATAGCTGTGCCATCAGCAAAGGTGGATAGAGTTGTCTGACTGCTTGTGGAAATGTCAGCCGTGTATAATACATACAAGATCGGTTGGAGCGCACTTCCTTGGGGTACTCCAGCTTCGATGTTGTGGTTGGCGGAGAAGAAATGTTTGCATCTAACAGTAAATACTCTGTCTTTAAGGTAAGTTTCAAGCAATTTGTGGGTGTTTTGTGGTAGGACAGTCTTGACTTTATAAACCAGACCGTCAATCCAAACGCGATCGAAGGCTTAAGATACGTCTAGGAATACGGCACTGCAGTATTCCCTGCATTCAAACGCTGTGCGTATTTCATCTGTTATGCGATTAACCTGTTAGGTAGTTCTGTGCTTTTCCTTAAAGCCAAAGTGATGCAGGGGGATCGGTTTGTCGTTTTGGAGATGTGTTCTGAGGTGGCACAAAAGCAGTTTTTCAAATGGCTTTGATAGGCACGGAAGGTGGCTAATGGGCCCGGTACGACAAAGGTTGGGATTTGACTTTGCCTGGTTTGGTACCATTGTAATTACAGACTTTTTCCATTGTACATGAAAACAGCCCCATTTAAGAATCAAGTTGAAAATGGTGGTTATGCATCATTTTAGGCGAAATTAAATCTTGGCCAGGGGATTTTTTGGATTCATCTGTTCTGCAATGGCTTGTTTGTTAATAATAATTGTTGCGGAAGGCTCCGCTGGTGAGCTGTTTGGTAAAGTGAATTGGTTTGCCGGCGGATGAGGTTGGAAGACATTTTTTAAGTAAGAGGCGAATATTTTAGCCTTTTCCTCGTCATTTTTTAAGTAAGAGGCGAATATGTTAGCCTTTTCCTCGTCACTTTTCCTCGTCACTACGGGACCACACACCTGTTGGTGATCGAATTGGAAAATCGTGTTCTATTGGTGGTTGAATGCTTGGGTGCGCTCTTCAGAGTGAAAATTTGTTGCTGGTGGGCGAAAGTTGCGCTATATAGGCACGTTGAGTCAGATTCTTTTCAGTAAAGCTTTAGACAACTTCCGACAAGCTTCTTTAAATCTTTGTTTAGTGGCTGGAAAGCGGTGTGCCTGCCAGTCTCGGCGAAGTCGCCGCTTTTCTTGAAGGAGCGACTGGATCTGTATATTTGTACGTGTAGTTTTTGGAGGGAAGGGGGCTGAAAGTAGAGTAGAGTGTAGAGTAGAGTGTATCGAAAATAAATTTTTTTTTATTTTTGATGACGCTGGGTGCTGAAAAGTTGTAAAATCCATATGAAATGAAAACACAAAACATTTCAGCCCGAAAGGGTAATATATGGTATACTATCCCCACACATGAAAATTTCGAAATTTCAAGGACGTTGTGGGGATAGTAAATATTATCCTTTCGGGCTGAAATTTTTTGTGCTTTCATTTGACTTGGATTAAAAAAGTTGATTTTCGATACACTCCAGTGTAGAGTGTTTGGCAGCAGAGGACATTACATCCGTTATATGCTTAAGGGAGTTTTCAATATCAGCTTCACAGGAGCTTTTGGGTTTGATTTCAAAGTGTGGGCTTATATATTTTTTATACTTTAGCCAGTTTGTTGTAGTGGATGTCAGAAATTGTGTTCGTTCTACAAACTGTGGATGTTCAGATAGACAGAGTAAAACAGGCGAGTGGTCAGATGACAGTTCCGCCAGGGTTTCAACATGTATCAGCCTGGACGGCACTCTCCTAGTTACAGCAAAATCGATAATGTCTGGGTTTTTGTTCGAATCTGCTGGCCAGTGTATAACTTGATATAAAAAAAACACGAGGCTTAATAGCCTTGACTTGAGGTAAATGTTTTTTTTTTTTTTTTTTTTTTTTTTCGCGCGTAGTCCCACGGCGTACTTACCCGCCCAACCGACCGGGGGGCGCAGCCGTGTATCGTACGGCACGATTCGCGAGAGGATAGACGCGAGTTATGAAAGTATAGGCAAAGTCCGAGGAAAAAAGTAGGATCTAATTTTGTGATAACGAAGTTAGTATAAGTCGTTTTAAGAGCGGCAGAGAGTCAGAATTTGAGATTATAGGATAAAGTCTATTATAGTCAGAACATAATACTCTGAAAGGCTCATGCAAGTCATAGTTAGATCTACAATGGTTTAATATTAAGGGTATATAATTTCTAGTTAATCTACTTGGCACAGAAAAGTTAAGCCGACCAACCAAGTCGGCACTGTCAATATCACCACGAATAAGATTATAAATAAAAAATAGTACCAAGCATCGTTCTACGGTTAGCTAGGGAGGGTAAATTAATTAAAAGTAATCTGCTAGAATAAGAAGGTAAGTTAAGGTTTGCATCCCAGTTGAGGCGCCTTAAAGCAAAAATTAAAAAGTTTTTTTGAACAGATTCAATGCGATCTATATGTACTCCGTATTGGGGACTCCAGACGGGAGACCCATACTCTAGAATCGGACGGACTAGCGAAGTAAATAAGGTCTTAGTGACGTAGGGATCGTCAAATTCCTTCGACCATCTTTTAATAAAACCAAGCACTCCTCTGGCTTTATTAACCATGGACGAAATGTGATCAGTAAACTTAAGTTTTGGGTCCAAAAGGACGCCAAGATCGTCAACCATAGTTATTCTATCCAAAGTTTTCCCACTTAGTGAGTAAGTTGCAAGTTTTGGATTGACTCGGCAAAAAGTCATCAACTTGCACTTAGACCCGTTTAAATTTAGTAAATTATCACGGCACCAGTTTTGAAAATTGTTTAGATCGGATTGTAAGTCAGAATGGCTGGAAATATCCTTGTACTGTAGGCATAACTTAACATCATCTGCGTACATAAGTACGCGAGAATGGTTTATAATTAATGGAAGGTCGTTAATAAATAAAGTAAAAAGAAGCGGACCAAGGTGACTACCTTGTGGGACGCCGGAAGTAACTCGGAGAAGACCAGAAAGGGAATTTTTAAAAAGGACTCTTTGTGTCCTGCCATTCAGATAACTTAAAATCCATCTAAGAAGATCATTTGGAAACCCTAACAAGTCAAGTTTCCGAACTAAAAGTGAGTGGTTTACAGAGTCAAATGCTTTACTAAAGTCAGTGTAAATGACATCTGTTTGAAAGCTACTTTTAAAGCCCTTTATCACGAATGAGGTGAGCTCCAAAAGGTTAGTAGTTGTTGATCTTCTTTTCATAAATCCGTGTTGACACGGAGATATAACTGACCTACAAAGGTGCTGCAAATGAGGAGTAATGATATTTTCGAAAAGTTTGGGAATAGCCGACAACTTAGAGATACCTCTATAATTGCTGGCATCCAATTTGTTACCTTTTTGTGGAGAGGAATAACAAATGACTCCTTCCAAATAAGGGGAAATTGGGAGGTTTCTAAAGATAAGGTGAACAATTTGAGAAGGGGTTTGCACAGGGCTTCCGCGCAATTCCTAAGCACGCAGCCAGGAATTCCGTCGGGACCTGGAGAGTAAACAGGCTTAACACGTTGAAGATCCAAAAAGAAAGAGCTTTCGTTTATAGTAGGACTGAATATAAGGTTCGACGTGGACATGGTGTAAGAATAAGGCTCTATTGGATGTGCTGAATTAGTATAAGTCGTTTGAAAAAACTGGGCATAAAGATCGGCTATTGCCTGATCTGTGGTAGCCGTCATGTTTTCAAAAAAAAGCGAAAAAGGATAAGAAGTAGATTTACGCTTGGTGTTAACAAAGTTATAAAACTGTTTCGGGTCCTGCGAGAACTGGACCTTACAACGATTTAAATAATTTTTATAGCACTGCGCGTTAAGCACGGTAAATTTTGACCGAGCACTTAGATATTTTGAAAAAACAGATTGAGAACCGGAGTCTTTATATTTCCTGTAAAGTCTGGACTTAACATTTCTTAGGTGTGACAACTCTCTACTAAACCAAGGTGGTTTACTGGAGATTGACGGATAGTACATCGGAACACAAGTTTTAAAAAATGATTTAATTGCAGAATAAAAAATTTTTATGGCATCAGCCATGTTATTGCATGAGTAGAGATCGGACCAATTGAAGCCAGATATAAAGTTATTAAGCCTAGAAAAGTCTGCCTTACGAAAACAATGTATTCGTTTAGTTGACTTTTCTGATTTTTTTCTATCACGATACCCGTGTCGACTGTCACATCGAAAGTAGGATGATATGGATCTTCAGATTGCGTAAGTGGTGGTACCCTGGATAGAAACACGGCTTCAGGATTTGAGACAAAGCACAAATCCAGTAAGCGGCCTAGTGAGTTTCGCACATGGTTTACTTGACTCAAAGATATGTCCAGCAAGCCGTCAATAAAGTCATGTTGTGCAATAGGTAGTAAGACATTTGATTTTTCATCTGTGGACCACGTAGCTCCAGGTATGTTGAAATCACCTAGAACTAATAACTGATCCCTATCGGACAGCCTATTTGAAACGGACTGTATCGCAAAAAGATGATTTAAGTACTCTTGGAGTTCAGAAGACGGCGGAACATAGGAGCAAGTGATATATATAAACTTTCCCGGAAGGGTCAGCTTTGTACAAATAAATTCAATATTATTAAATTCCTCAACACATACCTCTTCCGACGTGAGGTTGGAGTCCACGGCAATTAAAACTCCACCTCCCCGCTTGGAAGGACGGTCTAGCCTATATATTGTGTACTTACCGGGAAAAACTTCGGAGCTAAGAATCTCCGGCTTTAACCAGGTTTCTGTAAACACAATAACATGGGATGCAAATGAAAAGCTATCAGAATACAATTTAGTTAGCTTGCTACGCAAGCCTCTTGCATTTTGATAGGAAAGAAGGAGGTTTTTAGTTAGTTTTTTGAAGAAGAAGTAGAAGAGGAAGATGGCACAATGGTCTGGCCACGACTGGGAAGTCTTATTCCCGTGGGCCCTTTCTTTTTTTCTTAGCTTCGAACTCCTTTACCACCAAATTGTCCGGCCAAAATTTGGCAGAGCTTATGGTAGCAAAGAACTCGGGTGGGACAGTGATCTTGAAAGATGAAATATCCCTAGCATAAGAGAAGTTGAATTTTTCCACCTTAACGTTTTCGGCTTTTGTTTTGTCTTGTATATAAGACAGTACATCAGAAGATGTTTGATCAGGGGAAAGCCGAGAAACAAATATTTGTTTCTTTAGTGGAACCACTGAAAGAGCTTTAGGTGGTGCAGGTTGTGCGTCTGCAGAACCACCTATGCCCGGTAGTCCGGACTCAATATCCCCTTGTGGCGGTATGTTTACTAGGGTAGGTGGATTCACCAACTGTGAAACCACTACGGACAAATCGGAATTTTCAGGATCTCCTGTTTGCATACACTCCGCTGTGGATTGATCGGGCTCCGAATCTTTTTTGGCTGCCGATCTTAGCAACATTTGAGCGGTTGCTGAGTTCGGCTGCTGATCCACGGGAGTGCTCTGCTGGTCACCTGACGGTGGCTGCGGGTGTTCCCCTTGGCCTACCACCAGCGGCTTTTTGCGCTTTGGAGACTCCTCTAATAGTTTTATACTATTAAATTGAGTGTCCAGAGCTTGGAGCAGATCATCTGCCTTGCGAAAACTATCTCTAGCTCCGGCAAAACAGGTGATCAGCCCCTTCAAGCCGCCTTTAGTTTGGCGCATGAACAATTTCATCTCGTTCGCAACCTCGAGACAGGCGTCACAACAGAACTGCAAATTATTACCCTTACTAAGGTCATCACTTGTTCGGCCAGTAAAACCAGCGCACTTGGTGTGCACCATTTTTTCACATAGCCAACAAGTCATTTTAGGCTGGTCAGCCTTGATTGCCTTCTGGCATTTTTTATCAACACAGACAAAAAATGTCCATAATTTTACTTAATCGGACCACTGTACCAAATGAAAATAAAATCGAAACTTGTAAGCCAGCCGCTAAAAGTACCGTAAGAGCACAGATAAATGCCCGCTTAGGAGTTTCGAAATAGAGAGCGAGATAAAGAGCGAGAGAGTTAGCGCAGTGCAATGCAGTTGATGTGCATGCAAAACAACAACAACGATTTGCCCTGCGTGGGACGGATAAAGCACAAAAGAAAGACAAAATAGAAACGCAACAACAAAAACACAAGCGAAACTAAAAGTTTAAATTGATTAATTTATTGTTATGCACAGAATAGAATAGATTCACTCGCGAAGCGAACGGAATATTAAAGTATATTAATTAAAAAGGCGATTTATATGTTTTTATTTATTCCCACCGTTGGGTTTACGCGATAAAAAGGTAAAAATCGGAGCGCAGAAAAAAACACGGCCGTTCACTTTGAAAGTACAGAGCGAATATCTTTAAATTAAACTTTAAATTGGTTTAAAAACACGTCTGGTCGGTGAGAGAGATTGACAACAAAAGTAAACCGGCCTCGGCTCAAAACGGAAATTTAACATCAATCTTTCGATACCCGATCTGCCAACTATGTCCGCTGGGTGGTATTACCTAGTATCGAATAGGGATGGAGACGCGGTTTGAATACTTGAATAAAATTTAAATGTGAACCTTATAACCTTGTATCCAAATATTACCCTTTTTTGCAACCATTACAATTTTCGCTGTGAGACTCGGCCTAAGTAATCTTGGTGATTTTTTTTATCTCGGCCCCCTTTGATAGTTCTAGAACTAAAACAAATATTGTATGTGACCTTGGGAGACCTGAGCTAACTATCCCAGACCCATGACAGAGGCACCAAGAACTTTAGGATCATCCAGGAAAAAATACACACACACGCAGAAAATATTTTACCCCTAAATTTTAAATTTTTGAAAAAGGCAGTCGGCAAGAAAAAAAATGTATTTCCAAATTTTTTTACCAAGTACACACGTGGGAAAAATTTTATTTGGAAAGAAAATATATAAGTTAAAGCTTAAATAAAATTTTTATTAAAAAAATTTAAACTTTATTTACTGAGTGCAAATTTACAACTGATTTTTCTTATGTTAATGATTAATAATGAAACCTATGCGTCGCTGGTTTGCTGCTGCCGCTTCTGCCGCTGCCTCTGCTGACGTTCTCTGCTACCATCGTTGAACATCGCTGCTGTCGCTGATGCAGTCGGTCATAATTGGTCGCTGTCGCTGATATTGCTGCTGCCGCGGTGCAGTTGACCATTTCTTATTCTAATTGGTCAATGTAATTTGGCAATAATTGTTGTTGCCAAATGCACTCGCTGTTGGGTTCAATCACCCAGCGTTAAAGCTTTCCCACGATCGTAAGGTGGGAAGTGCAAGCTCAGCGGACGTGGCTGCTGAACTCTATTGGGGACATATTGGAAACGTTCCGGCCAGTAACCTTATATGTTGGGCAATCTATGCTTATGCCTTACTCACGCTCGTAATCCATTTGTTGTTGTTTAGATTTCTGCGCGTGTGGCGATACTCTTACTTTGGTTGAGTATTTAGCATTCTAACGCGACTGTCCTCGGTCGCAACGTAAAAGAGTACAGATCCGGAAGGGGATGGCTCTTCAATTGGTTTCGCTGGAGCTGGTAAGCCTTCCGTTGGTTTACGCCTTCGCATGAATCGTGTGATTAGCCCTACGATAATTACAAATAGGATGATGGCGGATCCATAATTCAGGGAAGAATCTATAAATCCTTCGCTTCTGAGTTTCTCTAGTACTGTTGTGTTGTTTATGTTGAGTTCCTTGACCATTTGTAGTGACAGTACTTCATCTATTTTCGACTTTTCCGCTGCTAATTGAAAAAGTGGGGGTTCCGGTTCGACCGTGCTGATTTCTTTTGACTTGTAGAGGCTTTCTCCAATTGTTACTGTAGAGTTCCTATATTGGATTATAAATGAGCTCTGTAGTTTGAAGAATTTTTCGTCCAACGAGACAAGTCCACTGAAGTCGTTCAACAGTAGAGTTCCTGGCAAAATTTCCTCGAAATCGGGTATGTGTTGATTGTTGGTTATTTTGCATACTGGTTCCTTGAGGTTGAGCAGAGCGTTTACGCAAGTATCGTTACTTAAGTCTAGCAATTTTTCTGAATTACAAGTAGTTTTATCGTTATGTGCCTCGCAAGGTTCTGTTATTGCAAATAGTTGTTTCTTACATTCTAGTAGATTTTCATATTTTAAATCGTTTATTATATGGGCTTTTTTTAGTGCTTTTACTTTTAATGTTCTGCAAGTGTCTTTATTAATTGTTGGTAAGCTTATAATGTAAATGAGGTCTTGGCCATTTGTGGCAAGTTTGACCTTAGCAAATTCTAAGAGTTCTTCTAAGTTAAAAAATAAACTGTTTTTTTCTTTAAAAATGTTTTCTACAATATTGGTTTCTATTGCTGAGAAATAAATGAATTTACTGTGTTAGATTTTGCCCAAGTTGTTGCGTACAGAATGTTTGTAATTTATTTTTTAATTAATTATATTTTGTATTTTAAAATATTGGCTTTTTGGTCTATTATTCCTTCCGAGTTTTGAGTAAATTTTAACATTGCATTTGTGACATTACTGAGTTGATTTATTTTTTCGTTAATCAGCCGGTTTATAACTACTTGTCTGTTATAATTTTCTAGCTGTTCGTTTATCTTACTTTCTACGACAGGGATGCCCAGGCCATAGCTCTCCGAGCTCCTTTGTTTTTGTAATTGCTCGCCGCATAGGAAGAGCCGAGGCGTGTGCCTACACACTGCTCATTCACCAAACACACGAAACACAAAAACAATTTTTCAGTTTCTCTGGTCTCCACGCATTCGGTGAATTCAGCAACAACACTTTCAAAGGCTTTACAGTTAGCTCGCTAAGCCGAGTGTAAATTGTTGTTGGAGTTTCGCGCACTCTACACTCCAAGAAATCAGTTGAACGAAAACTTGCAGGCACGATGGTTGACGTTTTTATTCACCCCGATTTTTTTCAGTGCAGAAAGTTCAAATAAAAAAAACGGTTGCGTCTATGTATTTGTGCATTTATGTGTGCGTATTGGTGAATTGCTCTCCCATAAGCAGCCCGTGGGCAAGCCTGTTCTACGACCTCATAATCATGATGATCTGGTGATCCTGCTAGCCACTTCCATGCTGTCCCTAT
Source organism: Drosophila oshimai (assembly GCA_018150695.1). Classification (NCBI taxonomy): domain Eukaryota; kingdom Metazoa; phylum Arthropoda; class Insecta; order Diptera; family Drosophilidae; genus Drosophila; species Drosophila oshimai. The sequence continues at coordinate 39,426 of JAECWM010000291.1, read as the reverse complement.
TGCTTCTATTGCTCTTTTTTCTGCGGAAGTCGGATTTGATTTCTTTTAGTTCGTACGAAAGATATGGTTGAAGCGGGTGAGATGAAATAAGTGATTTGAATGATTCCATTAATGTTGCAAATGTCTTTTCGTAGCTGGCCAAAGTGAAAATGTGGCTGATTTTAAACGTTCCGTCTTGTTTGGCTGGTTTGGTTGGGAGTTTGAATAGTCGAGTACCGTGGTAACACCCAGGCAGGTTGGTAAAAATAGTCTGAAAAATTATGTTTTAATATTATTTTTGTGGATTATTTTTCCGCTTTGAGTTTTAATGGTGTTGTTTTTATTTTCTGCTTATTTTTTCTTTTTTAGGTGTTATTTTTATTTGCGGTACTCGAAGAGTAAGCAAATACTTTAAACGTTGAAATGTCTGTCTGTCCGTCCGTCCGTCCGTCTGTCTGTCCGCACAATCTCAGGAAACATCTCGGGAACTATAAGAGCTAGAACCACCAAATTTTGCACACAGACTTCTATAAGCAAGGCGCAGATCAAGTTTGTTTCAAAACCTGACCATGCCCCTTTTTACGCCCACAAACCGCGAAACTCTGTGGTGTCCACATTTTTAATGCTAGAGAAAAGTGGCCCTTATAAATGTTGTTTGTATTGAAAACATCTACCCAAATATCTCAAATCTGGCCATTTTCAAGAAATTGTGTAAACAAGTGCGTTGAAAATTTTTATTGCGCTCGAAAGGGGGCTAAACTTTTTTTTGAAGAGAGCGGTAAAAATTGATTGCGCTGGAAAGTAGGCTACACTTTTTTGAAGAGGGCTAGCTAGCTGTTTTTAAAGAGGGCAATAAGTATCGCAAATCTTATAGTTGGGAAACCCGACTATAGCGTTCTTTCTTGTTGACCCTTATCTTTTATCGATTTTAACGTGTACTATTTCGCCTGGCCTAAAGTGTTTTGGTAGGTTCTGGTTTTTATTGTGGTATTCTAGGTCATAAAGTTGTTTCTTTTCAATTTTTTGCAAAATTTCCTCTCGTTGATTTTCTATATCTTCTGGTGTATTAGGGATTGTGTTTCTAAAAAAAGTGTCTATAGGCTTTTCTTTGGTTTCTGAATGTATTGATTTGCTGGACCGCTTTCTTTTTTTAAGCACCTTAAGATTTCGGATAGTGTCGAGTGGAACCTCTCTACTTGTCCATTACTCTTTGATGCGTATGGAGCAGTGGCAGAACTTAAAGAACGTTCGTTATCCATAATTATCCATTTCGGCATACCGAAAGCGATAAGCATTTCTCTTAAGGGGTTTTTAATATCTTCAGCTGTCCTTGACTGCAAAATTTTTACTTCAGCGTATTTGGAAAATTTGTCAATACCTGTTAATACGCTGTTTTTTTCTGTGATATAAATATCTACGTGGACTATTTCTCCTGGATATTTGGGGATATGTGTTGGTTGAATTTCGCTCTTTGGCGGATGCCTATCGTATTTAGATTCTTTACAGGTCTGGCAGGACTGAACTATTGCTTGAATTTTCCTTTGAGCTTGCCGGAAAAAATAATTTTTAAGTATTTGTATTTTATTTTCTTTCGCATCTCTATGCGCTCTCTTGTGTTCTATAGTTATTATTTCGTTTTGTTGTAATTCGGACGTGACGTCATCTACTTGATTTTGTGTGAACCTTACTTTATGTGAACTGAAATATGTGGGATAAATATTTTGTATTTTTCCCATTTCCTCTTCGGAAGTAAAAATTCCGTTTATTAATCTGGGGTCTAGTCTGCATGTTAGGATTGCTATTATTTGTTCTTCTGTGTACTTTCTTCTTTTTACTATGTGTCTATGGTAGGTTGGGAATGGAATTTCGAAAATATCTGAGTCCGTTTCGTCGATAAGTAGGAATAATTGATTTTTAAAAACACTAATGGGAGCTTCTACAGAAAATATAAGATTGTGAGATAAGCTTTCGTCGCTATGAATGGTTGCTGTGGAGCTGAGTGAATTTATTTCGGCCGGGGCCCTAGAAAGTGCGTCAGCTACTACATTAGCTACTCCTGGCTTGTATTTAGTCTCGTGATTATATTCGCCAATAAGGTCTCTCCATCGTTTTAGTTTCGCGTTATGGTTATTGACACTATTTGAAAAACTTGAGGTGGTCTGTGTATATTACTACTTTCGAATATCCGTAAAGATAATGTCTTAGGCTTTGAAGTGCCCACACAATGGCCAACATTTCTCTTTCGTTTGTAGCATAATTTTCTTCTGTTTTTGAGAGAAAAATGTTATTGGTCTATGGTTTTGTTCTAAGACTGCGCCTATTGCATAACTTGACGCGTCGGTTGTAAGCTGAAATTCTTTTCCAAAACCTGGGTATGCTAGGGTGACGTCTCGAGAAATGAGTGTATTTTTTAATTTTTCGAAAGCATTTATTGCTTATTTGTCCAAATTTATAGCTGTTCTGCTTGATTTATTTTTTGATATGCGTCCTCTCCTCGGAGGAGAATGGTTAGTGGTTTGGCTATTTTTGCATAATCTCTTATAAATATTCTATAATATCCTGTCATGCCCAAGAAAGATCGTAGATCTTTTAACTTTTCGGGACTGGAAATTTTGAAACTGCTCTTATTTTGTCAATATTTGTCTTAACTCCGTCTTGTGAGATTGTATAACCTAAAAAATCTACTACGTTTTTGAAAAATTACATTTTTCTATTTGTACCCTCATTTTTGCGTTTTGTAGGGTTGAAAATACTTTTTCGAGGTTCTGACCGTGTTCTAATTCGTTCGTTTAATTCAAGATGTCGTCCAAGGCTCTTTGGAATATAGATGGTGAGTTTTTGAGACCAAATGGAAGCCTAGTAAATTGATATTTTCCACCGCTTACTGCAAAGGCTGTTTTTTCGATATCTGTGCCTTTTAGTGGGATTTGATGAAATCCAATTTTAAGATCTACCGATACCGGTACCGATCTGAGATAGTGACGTCGTTGAGTTTCCTGTAATATATTACCAATCTATACTTTTTTTCTTCGGACGGACCTGACTTTTTTGGAACAACTTAAACGGGTGCATTATACGGAGAACGTGAAGGTCTAATAATGCCATCTTCGAGCATTTCATTTATTTGTTTTTCTACTTCCTGTCTTAGTGAAGCTGGGTATGGGTAGTGTTTTCCATAAACTGGGGAGTCTGATGAAGTTCTTATTTCTCCTACTACTTTAGTCGTGTATGCTAATTTTGTATCTGGGTCGGCGAATAAGTTTTTGTGACTGTGAACAAGGTTTTTTATAATTATTTTGTGTGACTCGGTCATATGACTGACTTGTGGCTTGTGCGGCTAATTGGTAAATTTTCATTTTACGTTTATTTTCAAAAATAGTGCATCGTTTTTGACATCTATTATTGCGGCTAATAATTTCATTGTATCGTTACCTAAAATGGCGTGAAATGTTTTTAGTGTATCTAGTAAAAAACAAGAAAGAACGCTATAGTCGGGTTTCCCGACTTTAAGATTTGCGATACTCATTGCCCTCTTAAAAAAAAAACAAAACAAGAAAAAACGGTAGAGTCACTAGCGCTCTTTAAAAGAGTGTAGCATGCTTTTAGGCACAATCAATTTTTAAGGCACTTGTATACACAATTTTTTAAAATTACCAGATTTTCAAAATTTTTAGATATTTGGGTAGATATTTTCAATACAAACAACATTTATTTAGGCCACTTTTCTCTAGCATTAAAAATGTGGACACCACAGAGTTTTACGGTTTGTGGGCGTAAAAAGGGGCGTGGTCGGGGTTTGAAACAAACTTGATCTACGTGGGGTATATAGAAGTCTGTGTGCAAAATTTGGTGGCTCTAGCTCTTATGGTTCCCGAGATCTAGGAGCTCGTACGGACGGACGGACGGACGGACGGACAGACAGACATTTGATCGTTTACAGTATTTGCTTACTCTTCGAGTATCGCAAATAAAAATTTCATTGGTTTATCTGAGATATTGCGAAGTTTAAGAATCGTATGTTGTGTTATTTCGTTGTTGCCTCCCACTGAGGCAACTAGGAATTTTAAGATTTTTCCGTTCCCCGTCGTTACTTTAAAATAAGGTAGTGAGGAACGATTTATTCTAAAAAATGGAGCTCGGACATGTCAATGTATTCTTGTTGTTCGGTATCAGTTTGCCAAGTTCATTCTTCTTGAAGTTCGCCTATATTATTCTGTTCTGCCATTTCAAATTAATCCTGCTCTACACTAGTTGTATCTTCTTGCATTTCCTGTTATGTAGTAGTTTCTGGCTCGGTTTGAATATGAAATTGTCTTGGCATCCTGCTAGTGCTCTGAACATTAGAAGCGCTAAGGGGTCTTTCCCCAGAATAATCGTTGTTCGCCGGCTTATTCATATAGTTAATATGACGCGAACGAATTGATTGATCAACCTCCATGGATACTACTTTTGGTTGGGGTCGGGGGGGCGGTGTCGGAGAAATATAGGGTGTTAATGGTCTTGCTTGGCCTGAATTAGCTTGATTGTAAAAATTAGGTTGGGTGGTTTGTGTGAGGGGGAACTTCCCGGTTGCGGCTACTACTTGCATCTGTTTAGGATTGTGGTACAGATGGGGATGAAAATGTTGTTTGGCTCCTACCATTCGGAACGGTTGGTGGGGCTTGGTGGTAGTGTAGGCGGTTTTCCTGAGTAAATGTTTTTGGGTGTTTGGTTGTTTCTTGTGGTCTGGTTCTCAAGCAAACTGCAAAGATGTAGTGCATGCCCTAAGTCGTGCGGTTCTTTGATTGCTAACAGTTGAGCTAGATTTCCGTTTAGGCCTCTAACAAAAGTGTCTAAAGCTTTTTCCCTGTACATAGTTGTTAAAGATTTATTTATTGGGTTTATAGTTAACAATAAACTGCTAACTTTTCTTAACAGAACTATTTACTAAAATAAATATAACTTAAATAAGAGTTTAACAAAGCAAGATTATTAGTACAGACTACTCGAAGACTCAAAAAAGGAGTACATTTTAGCTGATAAACATTCTATTGAATTTACCAATGATATTGCAGTATACAATAAATTATAATTTGAACAAAGAACCCTAAAGGGCTCGTGAACGGCAAAGTTTGATCTACAAATTGGCAGGTGAATTGAGCGAAAAGTTCGGGTGAATCTTAAAGGGACAGCGATGTCAATGTAGCTGAGGAGAAGGGAGGAGTTTTTCTTACCTATAAGGAGTTTATGTAAAAAAATGACTCCACCGCACATTCTGCGATGTTTTAGGGATTGTAAATCAATTAATTTTAATCTCGATTCATAGGGTGGCAAGTGTCTAGTCGGATCCCAGTTCAGCTGACGCAGAGCGAATAATAGAAACTGCTTTTAAACTGACTCAATTAATTTTTGTCGTTCATTGTATTGAGGGCCCCATACAATCGAGCAATATTTCAAAATAGGGCGAACCATGGAAACATACAAAGTCTTTGTTGTGTATGGATCGTCGAACTCCTTGGCCCAACGTTTAATGAAGGCTAAAACCCCCCTAGCTTTACCAATAGTAACAGAAATGTGGCTTTTAAAACATAATTTGCTATCGAATAAAACACCTAGATCATTTGCTTTGGAAATACGTTCCTAAATACAATTACCAAGATCGTAAGGTTGAATATGAGCTGCAGTTCGATAAAAGGACATCGATTTGCATTTTGCATAGTTTATGTGTAACAAATTGATGGAGCACCAAGACTGTAATTCATTAAGATCCGATTGCAGGCGATGATGAGAGATTTGATCGGAGTGTGATAGGCAAAATTTTACGATATCAGCATACATTAAAGTAGTGGCAAAAGATATGACGTTGGGAAGATCGTTTATAAAAAGTACAAACCGTAGTGGACCTAAGTGACTGCCTTGGGGGACACCAGAGATCACATTTACAACAGAAGACAATTGATTGTTAAAGAGAACACGTTGAGTTCTATTTGAGAGATATGCCGAAATCCAGTTTAGTAAAATTGGTGGAAATCCTAGAAGAGACAGTTTGTGAAGGAGAAGGCTATGGTTTACTGAATCAAATGCCTTGCTGAAATCTGTAAAGATAACATCAGTTTGGCATTTATTAAGGAAACTTCGATGAATAAGACAAGAGAATTCAAGGAGATTTGTCGTAGTTGACCGATGCTTAACAAAGCCATGCTGAGCTGGAGAGATTATTTAGGTACACATTGAAGTTGGCAGGTGACTTACTGTTCGAAAATCTTAGGTATAGCAGAGAGTTTAGCAATACCGCGTGAAGAGTAGGTTGACTGGAAAAATTTGGCAAAAAGATTAGATATGTTTGATGAAGAGGATTCAGTAGAGCTTTTATAATGAAGAGATGAGGGATAACAATTACACTTTCTTTTAGAATTCACAAAGGAATAAAAATGTTTTGGATCCGTGCGAATGTTCTCTCTGCATTGAGCAATGAAGCGAGCGTAGCTCTGGTTAGCGGCAAGTGTAAAGTCTGAGCGGATCGAGACGTACTTCGCCAGGTCTACTGAGAGGTTGGTCTTAAATATTTTTTGTATAGCCTCGATTTTTTGTTTTTAAGGTAAGATAAGTTCTTATTAAACCATGGGGGCTTGGACGAGTCGATAACGGATACATCTGGGACAAAAATGTTGATCGACGAATGCAAGGACTCATAGAACGTTGACGCTGCAGTCTCTAGATCAAAACATGATTTTAAGGGTGACCAATCAATGGCACTCAAATGTTGGCTCAAACCGTTAAAATTGGTTCTACGGAAACATTTGACTCGTGTGGCCGATGTACTACGAGTTTCTGCGTTAATCTCAACTTTCAATAACAAAGTTGGGTAATAGGGATCTTCTGGTGTGGAAAAGGGTGAACATCTGAGCACACAAGTAAGGGTCTCATTATTAACAAAGATTAAATCAAGGAGTCTGTCTCTATTGTTCTCAACAAAGTTAATCTGACCCAAAGACAAATCAGATAGGCCGTCGATGAAATCATGTTGACTCTCAGTAAAAAGGAAATTGGAGTCCGTTGATGTCACCCAAAGCAGGTTAGGCAAGTTAAAGTCACCCATTACAATTAAATGATCTTCATCACCAATTGCAGATGAAACTAAGTCAATTGTAGAAAGGTGCATTCAATACAGAGATATGTCAGATTTAGGCCGAATGTAAGAGCAAGTAAAATAAATGTTAGTACTATTTATAGATATTTTGACTGCTATAAATTCTATGCAATGAACATTTTCATTAGCAAAAAGCTCTGAAGACAGTGAATTGTGAACTGCAATTAAAACGCCTCCACCTAGGGTGGGGCGGTCAACTCTATAAACAACAAAATTATCAGCAAATATTTCTTGATCAGAGACGGAAGAATTAAGCCAAGTTTCAGTTAAAGCTATTACGTCTGCATCGGTGGAAAGACTGTTAACGTACACCTTACTCAGTTTTCCCAGTAAACTTCGCACAATTTGGTAGAGTATTGACAAGCTATTTAGTTTTTTGAAGCAGCTGAACTCGAGCCCCAAATCTTGTCCTTTTGGAGATACTCGTGAACTAACGTATTCACTGGCCAAACTGTAGAATCAAGTGCTTTAGGGAACAAATGGTCTGTAAGAAAAATTTAAAATTAAGATATGTTACGCTTTTGCTTAAAATTAAATTTGTAGATCGAAATAGCGTTATCCGGAGCAAGAAGTTTTTCGCATAGGTAGATTCTCACATCCTCGGCAGTGGCTTTTGGGTTGAGTCTAAATACAAATAGGGATTTTTTAATGACTCCGCTCAGAGGGATGCCGGAGACCGCAGGAGTTCCCACGCTTTTTCTCTGGCCAGTTCCACTTGGAACACCACTCAAAGGGATGTTAGAGCGACCAGGAGCCACCTGGCTTGGGCCTGGCAGATCATTGATAACTTGATAACTGCACTTGATGCAGAGACTGAGACGACAGGAACCAGCTGCAATCCAGGAGTGGCGAGGTTTTGTTCCGGTGGAGTATTACCAGGGGATGCCGCAGCCAATGCCGCATGCGACTGCATTGGTAAATTGTCTGAAGATCCAGATGGAGTAGTATGAGCAGGTGGAAGAGACGGTGTCAGAAAGTTTGGAGAATGTTCCATGTTGTTAGCGCCAGTAGGAGTAGAAAGCATCGTGGTTGGCAGCCCGTTTGCAGGTAGTTGCAGATTATTTGGAATCTTCCTTTTCGGTGATTCACTAATAAATTTAAGGCCAAGAAACTGGGATTCCACTGCCAGGAATTTGTCGTTCATAGAGGTGAGGAGTTTTCGAACCTCCATATATCCGGTCCTAGTTTGCCTCATGAAGGTGCGCATTTCATCCGTCATCTCACGACCAGGTAAAGCCGACTTTTTTGGAGATTAAATCCCCAACACGGCCATTAAAACCGGCCCCGGCACACTTAACGAGCGAGCAGTTGTCGCACAGCATGAAAGGTATGTGTCTCCGCTGATAGTGTTTATATACCCGCATTTATTAGCAGTGCAAATGATAGTCATTTTGGCTGAGTATCAGGTCACTGTGCAGCAGACAAGCGTGGGTGTATAAGCAGCAACAAGGGCAGGGCAGAGCGGCAGCAGGGCAAAGAGCAGTCGGATGTTAACGTCGAAGAGCAGAGCAGCAGCAGGGCAGAGAGCAGTCGGTTGTAAGCGTCGAAGAGCAGAGCAGCAGCAGGGCAGAGAGCAGTCGGATGTAAGCGTCGAAAGGCAGAGCAGCAGCAGGGCAGAGAGACGAAGTTAGCGCTGAAGAACCGATCGAAGCGAAGTGCAGTGATTGCAAGTTCGTGTAAATGTTCGTGGCAAACACAAAGAGAGCAATTACACCAACAAAACTTTAGGTTTAGCGGTAACGCTGGCAAAACAGAGCATTAGAAAATATATTCTGTTGCCAATTTAATTTTGCAAGTTATTATGTTACTGTGTACTGGCACGTATTGTATAAGATTGCTGTTACTGACAATATGTTCAAAAACTGAGATGAACCGAATATGTTTTCACAGGGAAATCACGATGTGAAGGAGGAGCGTAGGAAAACACGTCCGAATACTTGTAACTGCGGCTGCGGCTGTGATTGTATGATCTCCTGTGAAACATCCAGGTTACTAACTTGGTTCAGGATTAGGGATAGCTGTTGGTAGACTGTTTGGTAGAACTCAACTATAGTATTGTTTCCTTGTTTCTAAAGTTTTAAGGTCTCGTTTGTCGGCAAAATGCGCTGTTAGGCATTTTGAACTAGCTGTCCAGTCGAGAGGGGTGTTGTATGATTCTAACACAGCGTCTGCCTGTCCAGTAATTTTATTTCGGATTGCTAAAATAATGCCATAATATTTTGGTGAACCAATTCTACCTTCATAGATTTTTAAATCTCGTGCTACGCTCTTTTTCCACTTCACTTTTATTCACTTTTGTTTCCTGAAAATTCTCTAAGTGATCGTACAATGTCCGGTATTTTATCTAATTTACTAAGGTTCTCTTCTCTGTGCTAGTTCTCTTTTAATTGTTTGGTCTGTATATTGCGAAAAATCATTATTGGGTTTAATTATTTCTTTCACCAAGCCACTAAGTTTGGTTTCTAAGACAACATTTATTATTTCTTCGATATCTTTCTCGGTCATGAGTCGCGCGTTGGTAGTTGCGGAAGGGCCTGTAAGGTTTCCTAGTCTGTCTGCTAAATCTTATGTTTTGTTATCTCGGTATTTGAACAGTAGATTAAAGGGAAGAATTTATATTTTAAACAATTTTTTGATAGTTACTCAGAATTCGGAATGAAAATAATTAATTATTTTGTGCTGTAAAAATTACAAAGTTTGGTTTAAAACTTAGAAATTAAGTGTTCCGTGTTTTCTTAAATTTTAATTTAGATTTTTAATCCTTAAATATTTTTTTGTTTAAATTTGATTGGTAAAATTTTTTGTAGAAAATTTAGCGTTCGATTTAATTTAATTTAAATATTCTTTGATTCTTTGTTTATCAATTTAATTATTTGTTAGTAATTATTCTTTTCCTTTTCATGGACTTGGTTGTCGCTTGACAATTATTGCTCCCTTCTTTGTTTGGAATATTTGCTTAATTTTATGCTTACAAAATAATCATATCTCGGTGTGCTCTCGTGCCGGTATTCTTGGTGTTTTTCCTTTTTATCCCACATTGCAGCGATTTCTCCAGAGTGCAGGTCTAGTAGGGCACCTTCTTTACACATTTTTTGCACGTTTTTTCCAAACGGATACTAAAGGGAATCACAGCAATAAAATTTGGCCTGATTGTCCACCAGGTACAAGTCCCTTTTACAGGAGTGTCACTGAAATGGAGTGGGGCGGAGTGTGGATAAATCAGGTCCTGGGTGGCTGATCAGCGGGGTGCTGGATCGGCCGTAGAAATTTCCCTCGGGTGGTGTATGCAGAAAAGAAGACGACGAAAGTTTTTCTGGCACTTCACTTTTATTCTTCTTCGGACTTTGCTCGTACATAGGCTGCTTAGAATTAACATAATATTACGGGGGTGGATGCTTCAAGAGCGGTTTGGAGAGCGGAGTGGAGACCCTTCACAGAGCGAGAGAGCGAGATGCGAGCGATCTGGAAGAAACTGCTCTCTCGACTGCTAAGCCTCCAGGGCCGCTTGGAAGGGAACTGGGAGGGCCGTTTAAAGGCAAACTGGAACTGGAACTGGAAACTGGCGCGAACAGTAGCGTTTTCTGGAACTTCACATTAATTGTGGCACTTCCCAGTTTCGGTGGTTGGGTTTTTTCGTACGGATTAGGCAGAATAATTTTTCCGAACCGGCAGGATTTTTTTTACTGCTCGACACGAGACGCGGAACTTGTATCCTTTCGCGAACTTTATATCAGGTCCCTGCTCGGGCGCCAGTTAAAAGTTTAAATAAAATTTTTATTAAAAAAATGTAAACTTTATTTATTGAGTGCAAATTCACAACTGATTTTTCTTATGTTAATGATTAATAATGAAACCTATGCGTCGCTGGTTTGCTGCTGCCGCTTCTGCCGCTGCTGCTGCCTCTGCTGGCGTTCTCTGCTACCATCGTTGAACATCGTTGCTGTCGCTGATGCAGTCGGTCATAATTGGTCGCTGTCGCTGATATTGCTGCTGCCGCGGTGCAATTGACCATTTCTTATTCTAATTGGTCAATGTAATTTGGAAATAATTGTTGTTGCCAATTGCACTCGCTGTTGGGTTCAATCACCCAGCGTTAAAGCTTTTCCATCGCACGTGGCTGCTGAACTCTATTGGGGACAGTAACCTTATATGTTGGGCAGTCTATGCTTATGCCTTACTCACGGTCGTAATCCATTTGTTGTTGTTTAGAATTCTGCGCGTGTGGCGATACTCTTACTTTGGTTGAGTATTTAGCATTCTGGGTGCTAACTTATATATATACCGTTTCTCGCAAACCACATGCACGTGGGCCTTTTTTCCTCTCTCGCTTCCCACCATCCGCGTTGCCCACCGCCGCGCAAAACACGTGCCCCGGCGACTATAAGAGGAGCACACTGGCCTACCAGCAGTAACTCACGTCTCGGGCACCAAACTATATACATCGTCGCGACGAGCAAGCACTCACGCCTCGGCCACCAAACTATAACTCACGTTCCGGCCACCTAACTGTGCACATCGTCGCGAACTACAACAACTCGAAAGATCTCAAGTGAAATTTTTTTTAACCACTTAATCGTTATCCTAGTTAAAGGACCCTCGCGTAGCAGAGTAACAAAAGACCTGTTACGTCGGTCCTACTTCGTCCTTTGAAGGACATATGTAAGTTTGAGGGAGTGGCCGCCCGCCAAGCACGATTTGGTGCAACTGAGCTCGCCGGATTTGGGGTGGGTTCTTTGGACGCCACTCACCTCTCCACACGTAGCCAAGTAATTATTTACGTGCTTGGAAATACTAAATACCGTTAGTCAGTCTGTCTTTCTGTACACACCGCCCGCAAGCTTCGCGTAAGCTTGATCTAAATCCGATCGGCAGTGTTTCAGCCAATGCCCTCCCCTTCACGACTTCGCGTGCCAATGGATCATCGCTGGCTGCGCTATATGATCCCCTAATGTGTTTGTTGTTCGTCAGAAATTATGTCATTGTTCTTGACCCAGTTTTTCCATTTGCGCCAGTTCCCTCTTTATTTGGTTTCTACCAAGACATGGTTAATGTTCTGTTTACATTTAAAATTTTATTGGGTAAAAAATAAAGGTGCATGGTTGAATATAAAAGTGTGCGATTAATAATAAAAATATAAACTGTCTATTGACATTAAAAATAAAAATTGTAAAATGAATGATTAAAAATAACAGTGGAATATTCTTTAAACAAGAAAAATTATTAAAGGTACATTTAATTAAAAATTGACAACGATATTAAAATATGTGAAAGTAAACAGAAAGATAATGGTTTCTAATGAACAAAAATAATTAAAACTTCATTTCTTTAACAATACAAAAGGATTAATATAATATAAAAACATAATTGAAATTGAAATAAAAATACTATTCTTTTAGCTTGATTAATTTAAAAGGTGATTAATAAGTATTAAATTAATAAGAATGTATTTATATTTGATTAATTTGAAGGGTAATTAAAACTCCATTTAAAAAGGGAAAATTAAGAATGATAAAAACTGTAACTGTACGGATTATAATATTTCTCCTAGTGGAGGTGTGTGTAGCACATAAGTATGTATATATGTATGTTGGTATAATTGAGGAACTTCGGTTCCGTTGAGCTTACCCTCTTTAGAGGTCCAACGTCGAGAGATCTCCCAGTCGAATCTTGGGCTGTTAAACGAAGTGTTACATAAACATATTTATGTGCAGTTTGTGTGTTGATTTTAAAATTAATTAGTTATTCACTTATTAAAAATTAATATTATTAGAAAGCATATAAACATATATATTTAGATGTATGGTGCAATGGTGCCGTCTTCACTTTGGAGCACTTTAGGGCGCGGGGGATGGGCCTGTCGCTGACGGGATTCACTGCATATACGCTTGCGTTTTTGTTTGCTCAAAAATGGATTTCGGGAGTTGAGACTTGATGAGACTGCCAAAACACTTGACCAAAAGATAGAACATGATCGCGAAAATGCCTAATGACATAATTATTATTTCCACTCCAAGTTGTTCAACTTTGCTGGGAGCAACGCTCGACGGCGGCGACGACTTCTCGAGATCACTCATATTTCACGGGCACCGGGTCTTCTTTTGTTGTTTGGTGTGTGTGTGCATTAATAAATGCATTTAATTCGTTTTGAGTCTTTTGTGGCCTTCGGCTATTGTTTTGGTTTTTGCATCTAAATGCATTTAATTCGTTTGGTTATTTGGCATGTATTTTGGTTTGGTTGTCTGACTGCCGGCCAGAAATTGGTTTACGCGAATTTATTCTTGTACTTGGAATTTGTTGTAGGCGTTAACTATTGTATTTAGAGGAGTACACATTTTTAACACATATTGTTTTAAAGTTTATTTAAAACATGTTATGTGGTTTGAAGTTTAAGTTGTTTTTGGTTTTATTGTTTTCAGGCTTGTTTGGAAATAGTCGTTTGGATTAAATCACAAGGCTATTGGGTTTGATAGGTTTAATTGCGCTCGGGCCAGTTGGCTGCCAGAGTGACAATTTTGTTCAGCTCGTGTCCTTGATCACGGCGACTTTGGACCGATCGTTTGTACAGACGGAGAGCCTTCAGCACTAACAGGATTACGAATAGTCCGGCAATAAAGCACAGCACGTTGTCCTGATGGTCCACAATTTCAACGTGGTTCACCACATTAGCGGTATTACCAGCAGCAACTTTCGAATTGGCGGAACCCATGATGGAAACAGGATATGCCGCACAATTTTAAGGATGTTTTAGTTTGATTTTTGTGCCATACTGGCAGGATCTTGATTTCACAACCGAGGGTTTTGGTTGAGTCTCGCTGTTTCGAATATAAGTATTTTCGCGAAGAGTTCCAGGTTCTTGACTGTGTTCTTGACTTGACTCTTGACTTGACTCCTGACTTGACTCTTGACTTGACTCTTGACTTGACTGACTCCCTACTCCAAATTGGGGGTCTTTTATACCCATGGCCGTACAAAAATTTGTCTATGGGTCACCGGAATCGAACACCAAAGTGTTCCCACTTAGGTGCATTGGTTCCCCTCTGTATTTTGATTGGTCAAGTCGTATTTTGCATTATCGGCGTTCGGATACCGGCCAGTTCGATCAACCCGGCGGTGTTTTATTACCGGTGAGTGCATGGCCGTACTCGTGCTGTTGAGGCGGTGTCATATTTCGTCTGGGCCAAATTCTTACGTAGTTGTTGCTTTAGTTCTTACTGAACATGGGCATGCATATTGTGCACATTTGACATTGGTTCCCGTTTGGTTTTCTTCTGCCTTAAACTAAGTCTTACATTGCCCTAATCGGCGTACGTAACAGGCTCGATGTCGTCGATGCTGGAATAGCATGGAATGACCTCGCAAAAAAAAACTCTACGTAAAGGCGGTTATGTTGTCTTTTTCCTCGCCCAACGTGGGCCTCGACCCATACCCTGAGTTCACGAGTCTCATGTTCTACCTACTGAATTAGCCGGGCTTTAAGTCAACGCGATCAAACAAAAAAATAAACCAAATTTTTGGAGATTAAAATGTTTAACCTGGACTAACTAACAAAAATATGATAGTGAAAGTTTAAGATTTTTAAGACGGGCAACAAAAAAAATACTGAAACAGACTGACAGACTGACGAATGCAGAAACAGACGGACATACATATTTGAATTCGTGTGGAATATAAAAAAAAATAAACTAACTTAGAATAACAAGCTGTACAAAAACAAAACGGGCGACGGCGATGGTGTCTTCAGGTTCGTCTAGTTCGGAATAAGGGGAAGGTGGAGACTCCGGTTACTCTACTTCGTATTAAAAATTGTGAGCACTGCAAAACTCGATGTTTGTGCCGACATACGGACGGACTGACAGACGGACAGACAGAGACTTGTAACGTGTCTGGTATTGGCCTACCCTTTGAGTATCGCAAATATATAGCTATTCTGAAAAGGAATAAAAACAACACCCAAGAATTCCCTTCCCAGTAAAATACGTGTGTTTTATATATTTTTATGTTGGTCTTTATTTGAATCCTCTTTTTGTTCTTGGTTTACATTTGTTTTGTTAGAACGAGCCACTGCGCTCCCTTGGCTCGTCGTCATCGCTGAGGTCCTCGTGTTCTAAGTACCGACGTCCTTTCCAATAGAATCCCTCGCCGGGGATTCTGTTGCTGGGAGCGAGGCTATGGCGTCGCTCCGGCCTGTTGTTGGTGAAGCGGTCTAAATGTTGTTGGAGGTTGAACAAGTGGTCCATCCACTCGTACTCCCTTGTTAGCTCCGCCCCCGTTTCCTCCAGCTCGCTCCCGGCGAAGTCCACCCCCGCGAACTCCAGCTGTTCCATCGTCGCCTGAACGGAGAAATGGGTGTTCTTCGTCCTCTCGAAGTACTCTCGGAGGGTCATGTTCATCATGTTCATGCTGTTTGCGTTCTAAAAGCCTGAGGAATCGCGTCGAACGTTGTAGCCGGGTGTGGTGAATTTTTCACACCGCGAAAATATCTTTGGCGTGGTAGATTCCAATCGCCTGTCCGGCTCCATTCCCCAACTCATACAATGCATTGCCTTTTCTTCGTAGTACAACACACCGAATTCGGTTCGGCCCTAACTTTGCATTATACCCTTCGGCCCGATTACTTTGTTTGAAGTTCTTTCGGTAAACGACCTGGCCCACAGTAAATTCGACCATGCGGCTACGGGTGTTGTATGCTTTCTCGGCCTTTTCGTGAGCCTGCGTGAGTCCTTGTTTTACCTTTGTCCTAATTAATTCCATTTTATCTGGTAACATTAGGAGTTGTCCCGCCGTTTCTAAACCTCCCAGACACCTACGCACCGGATACGCACTAGCATGTGTAACCATGCGCGTGCCAAACATAGCGTAGTACGGTTCCATCCCTAAAGCTTCATGGTGAACACTTCTTAGAGCACACGCTATTCGGCTTAGCTGAGAATCCCAGTTTCGCTGGTCTTTGTCAGTGGCTGCCCTAACCATTTGTAGGATGGATCGGTTTACTCTTTCGGCCGAATTACTCTGTGGGATATAGAAGGAAGTTCTCACTGGCTTAACACCATATTGGCTGAGGAAGTCAGTGAATATGTGTGACACGAATTGCTTCCCATTGTCAGAGTGGATGTACTCGGGCACGCCAAATTCATGGAAAATATTCTTTTCCAGGAATTTGACTACCTCGGCTGCAGTAGCGGTTTTCATGGGCTGCAACCAGACAAATTTTGTAAAATGATCTAGGCACACAAAAATTACTGTATTTCCTGATTTTGTTCTGAGGTAAGGCCCCATAAAATCGATAAATAGTCTTTGTAGTGGAAGATCAGCTATACGTTGCTGTCCCATTGGTGGTCTACTTATTTTGTTGGAGGTTTTGCTGATTTTGCAAATTTCACAATCTTTAACCACTTTTTGCACTTCTATTGTCATAGATGGCCAGTAGTAAAATTGTCGCAACCTTGCGAGTGATTTATGAAACCGTCCATGTCCGGCGGTGTTGACATGGTGTGATCTCCAAACTAGATCAGATCGTAGTTCGACAGGTACCCAAAGTTTCCAGGCCCTATCATTGTGGATCACATCATGTGAACTAAAACCCAAGCATTTATATATAAAACCCTCAGATGTTTGAGTGTCTATTTTTTTTCCTGCATTTTCCTCAATCCTTTGGATTAACATTTTGTATTCCGGAGATTGAAAAGCGGGCGACTTGAGGTCTAGTTGCAATTCTAGTATATCAGCAGAAGGCGTTTTAATTTCGTCCATATGTACTCTTGAGAGTGCATCTGGAACAACATTTAAAGTCCCCTTACGGTGCTCGATTGTAAAATCAAATGCCTGTAATTTAAGACTCCATCTAGCTAGTCTCCCGGCTAAATCTTTTTGGCCCATAAGCCATTTTAGACTAGCATGGTCGGTAATAACTTTAAATGGCATCCCTTCTACATACGCACGAAATTTGCTGATACTAATTATCGCAGCGTAACATTCCAATTCGGTTATGCTGTAATTTCGCTGAGCTTTGTTTAGCTTCGCGGATACATAAGCAATCGGATGTTCGCCGCCGTCATCGTCAATCTGAAATAAAACACCCCCCACACCCGTTGTAGAGGCGTCGCATTGTATAGTGAACGGTTTCTTGAAATCTGACTGCGCTGACAACATGTTCACTTTCAATGCCTCGAACGCTTGTATCCCCTCTTCACTCAACTCGAATTTCTTGAGTCGGTCTTTTTCAGACACTCGTGTAAAGGTGCTGCAATTTGTGCATAATTTTGGATAAAGCGCCGGTACCACCCAGTCATTCCCAAAAATCTTCGCAGTTGTTTGGCGGAAGTTGGTTGTGGAAAATCCTGAATAGCTTTAATTTTTGACTGGTCAGTTTTAATGCATCCCCCACCTACAACATATCCCAAATATTTGGCCTGGCGGTAGCAGAATTACTTTTGTCTACATTGATGGTCAGCTTTGTCCGTTTTAGACAATCACTGACCTGCCTCAACATTTCTTCAAAAGTAGGAGAACACACCAGCAGATCATCCAGATAAACAAATACATTATCGCGCAGCGCGGCTGGAATTACTTTATCCATCAGCCGGCACATTCTCTGCGCAGCGTTACATAAGCCGAACGGCATAACTGTAAATTGATATAAGGGTCTGCCGGGTACGGTAAATGCTGTTTTTTCTCTACTTTTGGCTTCCAGTGGGATTTGCCAAAAGGCGTCTTTTAAGTCAATTGCAGAAATATAATATGTTTCTTGCAGTCGACTTAATAGGCCCTCAATATGTGGTAAAGGGAATGCGTCTTTTATTGTCGGTGAGCTTACTTTGCGAGCATCTAAACAGAGGCGGTTCTTGGTGCCTTTCTGTACTAGGGTTACTGGAGAACTCCAGCTACTGTTACTTTCTTCAATCACTCCTAATGCAATCATTCTATCTAGCTTGGCAAACACCAATTGTTGTTTGGCGGGCGAGATTGGATAGTGTCGCTGTTTAATGGGTAGATTTTCTTGAGTGACTTCAATTACATGTTCTTCTAAATCGGTTTTCCCTAAGCCCATGTCTGTACAAGATGGAAATGTATTAACTAGTTTCTTCAAAATAGTTTCCTGTTCTGCTGAAAGGTTATGTGGCGTATACGCTGTTTCTTGCCTGTGCGTATCTTCTTCGGGTATGGTTGCCCCTGCCTCCACTTCTGCAATTTGCGGTAAACGCTGCCCAGGCAGTGGCAGTTTAAACTCATCCCAGAATTCAATTCCGAAATAAAACGGCTGCTGCAAGGCTGGCACTATTAAAAATTCTAATTCTTTCGTTTCCCCTTCCCATTCTACTGGCAGTGTGATCATCGCGGTAACCTGAGTCTTCCCCCCGCTCGCGGTTTGAACTTTTTGTTTTCTAAGCGTTCGTACCCTTTGCTGTCTCCCTTTCAAAAACTCATCCGCCCCTTTTCCAATACAGTTGGCGCTGGCGCCTGTATCTAGAAGTGCCAATATTTCTTCTCCATCTACTTTAGTTTTAGCGTAAAGGCGGTTGTCGTTTTTCAGGCTGACTATAGAGGCTACTAATTTCTTTTTACACTTTCTGGCCACTCCTATAGTTTGATGCAAGTGTCGAAGCTTTTTGTTGTTTCTGTCCAGTTCCCCTTCGCCTTCTCTTTGATCCGAGCCAAAGATACGCGCGCGAGCCGCTTCATATTCCAATTCCCGCTGATGCAATGTTTTGTATGGGGAAATCTGTATGGGGCTCGCGAGGGTTTTGTTTACTGTGCCCCCGACTCTTTGGTCGGGCGTGCTGGTAAAAAAGGTGCCGATATCGAGTGATATGACTCATCTTTGCCGCACGTATGGCACACGGTTTCATGGAACCGCGCCTGACAAGCCGTTCCGTCTGTTGCCCCGCGCCGTCGGTAGAAATCTCCCGGCTTGTTGCAGGTGTAACAGAGGTACAGGTGGAATGGCGAGTTGCATCCGCCTCCTGGTTCTGCTCGTTTCCCGTTGTCGTAAGATTTCTTCTCGGGACTCTGGCGGAATGGATTCCCTCTTCCGGTTTTCTCTTGGCCGGTCTCTGGCGGTCGCCTAGTCTTTTGGAATGCCTCCAGCTGGAATTCTTCAGCCTCACTTTCTTCTTCCAACTCGTTAGCTATCTCATGGACATGCCTTGGACGTGCTCTTTTCTCTTTGATCCATTTTTCCACTTGTCTTCCTTTCTTTTTGAAATCAGCCAAGGTGGATATTTCGGTGGCCGTGAGGAAATTTCCCATTTGTGAGTTCAGGTTTTCTTTGAGGATTTCCACAAAGTTGCTTTCAGGTATCTTGGTCTTCAACTTGAACTGCAAATTATGCATTGCCGAGATGTAGTCATCCAGGCTCTCGTTGTATCCCTGGTGGCGCTCCATTAATTCTTTAATGGTGACGTAATCGTTGTCCGAAGTTGAAAAAGCCTTGGTCATCTCGAGTGTCAAAGAGTTGTATCCAAAGCCGGGGTCGTTGGCCTTATCTTCAAGCAGCTGCCAATACCATTTTGATGCGGCGCCAGTGAGTAGGCAATGGAATTCCCTAAATACGTGTTCATTTGAACACTTATATAGTTCCTTCATCCGTTCCACTCGGAACAGAAAACTTTCTACCGATGTTCCCCTGCTCGAGCCGTCGTACTTGAGATTCCATTTGTCCATTCGGACATTTCGATTCTCCGTTGTCGTATAGGCTGCTTGCCTACGGTCATCTCGCCTCCCCACTGGTCGCTGAATGAAGTTGTTGTTATTGGGTGGCGGCGGTCCTGCAGGTGAGAAATCTATACCTGCGCCGGTAGTGGCTTCGTTGATCATATTTGGCGTCCGAAGAGTCAAATCTTGGTCCGCTAAAAGTAGCTGTTGCGGAGTTGAACTAGTTTCCCTGTCCAGGTCCCTAGACGCGTTGGAACTATTAGCTTGGACTGCTGTCATCTCAATCACGCGAGACTGCAGCGTTATCATTTGCGCATTTAGTTCAGTTATTTGTGTAGCGAATGCGGCTTTTATTTCGTTGCCCTGCACAATCATGGCTGACATCATCCACTCCAGCCTGCTGTTAGCCATTGAGTAGAGCGGCCATGATCGTGCGTGTGTGCTGGGTAACATACTGGACCTGCCTTGTGGTGGCCCTAAGTTGGGGAGTTTAGGTTCCTAAATTGTCAATTTTGCTGTTAAAACTCAGCGACTGGTTGTTTGCAGTTTGCGAACTAGTACCTGGCTGATCTTCCCTAGCGGTACTTTGGCTTGGCTGGCCGTCTCGTCTAGCGGCTAGAGTGGCTGACCTTGTCGTTCTAATTGGCGGTAATCTTATTGAGAGAATTTTCTTCTTCCCTGCCATTTGTTTTTATTTAAGTAAGTACGGCTTGTCGCCTTTGTAACTGACCTACCTTCCTATATAAATGAGGACGTTGACACGATTGTCGCACGCGCCTCTCGTATAAACAAGAGAAATAAATGAATTAAAAATAATTGAGGTAAATCCTCAAATTACCGTGGTGCTTCACAACGACTGTGAAAGGCGAGATTTGTTTTGACTCGCCGCGGCTGCACGGTATGTGTACAAATATATTTATATGTATGTACGTGTGTTATTTTTGTTGACGACTTTGAGTTAGCATCAGCAACTTGGCTGACAATATTTGCAAAATAAATCAGACAATTAAAAACGGGTTCACTGGCAATTTGGATTACTTTTGGGTCAAGAAACCGTCAGAATTTTAAGCCCCCTCAACTATTCAAAATTCCCTAAATAGGTAAAGTCGACGAATGCTTTAAATGGCCTCCACCGGAGTTACCAGTTTCACTCGTGTCCTCCTGGTGTCCCTCAGGGCTACAGACTACGAAGTTCTGCTTTTCCGGTAGAAGGCTCTTTGCTTGCGAGCTCAACCCCGGGCTACAGGCTCCTCCGATTCCTGCTTTTCCTGTAGGCAACCCAGTCCTACTAATTCCTTCTCAGGGCTTCAAACTCCACTGGAGATTGATTTTCCTGTAGAAGATACTGTCCAAAACCCCCTCCCTCATGGTCGTCGGAAAACAAAGAGACTCGCTCGCAGACAGACGAAAGGAGCTTTATTCCAAACAGGTGAAAGGAATTGTCCCCCTGCTTTCCTCTCTCTCTGGGCTCGAACCTCTCGAAAGACCTGGTACGATGCCTAGTGCAAGCGGATAGCGTCGGCCAGAGAGATAAAATTCCGTTCTCCCGCCCTTGTAGTTGTGGTATCCATACAGACTCGAACCTTTCGGGCGGCCTGGCGTAACCTAGCTCAAACGGATAGCGTCGGCTGTATGGACACGGTCATTTCCCCCACCCCCCTTCCGTACTGGATCGACACACGAGCGACGAACCGCTACCCCAATCGATGACGACGACTTTATTATGGCTTGACTGGATACTATTAAGCCCGGCTGGTGGTGCGCCGCTGTTCGCCTGCGACCCTGCTCTTCCTGGACTCGAACCTCTCGAGCGACCTGGCATGACCTAGTACAAGCGGATAGCGTCGGCCAGGAAGCGCAGCTAAATTTTATTTACGTTAAATATTTTTGTCTAAAAATGGTCTACACGTTTTATAGAGAAGTTTTTATTATATTATTTATTTTTAAACAAGAAACTATTTTTTTCAGATTTATGGCTTAATATTTTAAAATTTAAAAAGAGTCTTCAAAGTGAAATGTCAATTCTAAAAACTATAAGTCTCAGTTTGGAATGCCTTCCACTTCTGTTACTATCTGTCTTTGAAGTTGATGACTTTAAAAGTACACAGCGAGAAATTATATGAATTACAAATTTATTAAATATTAAAAAATGTTATTAATATTGTTAGCTACTTTAGATACAGAAGGTGTGATTTAAAATTCTTTAAAATTACTGAAAACTGTTTAAATGAATGTTAACATGTTTCTCGAAAAAAAAAAAAATTTTGGCAATAAAGGATGTAAGGATATTGCCTCAGTTGGGCGCCATACTTGTTACGCAGGTCCTACTTCGTCCTTTGAAGGACATATGTAAGTTTGAGGGAGTGGCCGCCCGCCAAGCACGATTTGGTGCAACTGAGCTCGCCGGATTTGGGGTGGGTTCTTTGGACGCCACTCACCTCTCCACACGTAGCCAAGTAATTATTTACGTGCTTGGAAATACTAAATACCGTTAGTCAGTCTGTCTTTCTGTACACACCGCCCGCAAGCTTCGCGTAAGCTTGATCTAAATCCGATCGGCAGTGTTTCAGCCAATGCCCTCCCCTTCACGACTTCGCGTGCCAATGGATCATCGCTGGCTGCGCTATATGATCCCCTAATGTGTTTGTTGTTCGTCAGAAATTATGTCATTGTTCTTGACCCAGTTTTTCCATTTGCGCCAGTTCCCCCTTTATTTGGTTTCTACCAAGACATGGTTAATGTTCTGTTTACATTTAAAATTTTATTGGGTAAAAAATAAAGGTGCATGGTTGAATATAAAATTGTGCGATTAATAATAAAAATATAAACTGTCTATTGACATTAAAAATAAAAATTGTAAAATGAATGATTAAAAATAATAGTGGAATATTCTTTAAACAAGAAAAATTATTAAAGGTACATTTAATTAAAAATTGACAACGATATTAAAATATGTGAAAGTAAACAGAAAGATAATGGTTTCTAATGAACAAAAATAATTAAAACTTCATTTCTTTAACAATACAAAAGGATTAATATAATATAAAAACATAATTGAAATTGAAATAAAAATACTATTCTTTTAGCTTGATTAATTTAAAAGGTGATTAATAAGTATTAAATTAATAAGAATGTATTTATATTTGATTAATTTGAAGGGTAATTAAAACTCCATTTAAAAAGGGAAAATTAAGAATGATAAAAACTGTAACTGTACGGATTATAATATTTCTCCTAGTGGAGGTGTGTGTAGCACATAAGTATGTATATATGTATGTTGGTATAATTGAGGAACTTCGGTTCCGTTGAGCTTACCCTCTTTAGAGGTCCAACGTAGAGAGATCTCCCGGTCGAATCTTGGGCTGTTAAACGAAGTGTTACATAAACATATTTATGTGCAGTTTGTGTGTTGATTTTAAAATTAATTAGTTATTCACTTATTAAAAATTAATATTATTAGAAAGCATATAAACATATATATTTAGATTTAAATATTCAGAAAATATGTTGCCGCTGGGCAGCCGACAATGGTGCCGTCTTCACTTTGGAGCACTTTAGGGCGCGGGGGATGGGCCTGTCGCTGACGGGATTCACTGCATATACGCTTGCGTTTTTATTGCTCAAAAATGGATTTCGGGAGTTGAGACTTGATGAGACTGCCAAAACACTTGACCAAAAGATAGAACATGATCGCGAAAATGCCCAATGACATAATTATTATTGCCACTCCAAGTTGTTCAACTTTGCTGGGAGCAACGCTCGACGGCGGCGACGACTTCTCGAGATCACTCATATTTCACGGGCACCGGGTCTTCTTTTGTTGTTTGGTGTGTGTGTGCATTAATAAATGCATTTAATTCGTTTTGAGTCTTTTGTGGCCTTCGGCCTTTGTTGTAGGCGTTAACTATTGTATTTAGAGGAGTACACATTTTTAACACATATTGTTTTAAAGTTTATTTAAAACATGTTATGTGGTTTGAAGTTTAAGTTGTTTTTGGTTTTATTGTTTTCAGGCTTGTTTGGAAATAGTCGTTTGGATTAAATCACAAGGCTATTGGGTTTGATAGGTTTAATGGCGCTCGGGCCAGTTGGCTGCCAGAGTGACAATTTTGTTCAGCTCGTGTCCTTGATCACGGCGACTTTGGACCGATCGTTTGTACAGACGGAGAGCCTTCAGCACTAACAGGATTACGAATAGTCCGGCAATAAAGCACAGCACGTTGTCCTGATGGTCCACAATTTCAACGTGGTTCACCACATTAGCGGTATTACCAGCAGCAACTTTCGAATTGGCGGAACCCATGATGGAAACAGGATATGCCGCACAATTTTAAGGATGTTTTAGTTTGATTTTTGTGCCATACTGGCAGGATCTTGATTTCACAACCGAGGGTTTTGGTTGAGTCTCGCTGTTTCGAATATAAGTATTTTCGCGAAGAGTTCCAGGTTCTTGACTGTGTTCTTGACTTGACTCTTGACTTGACTCCTGACTTGACTCTTGACTTGACTCTTGACTTGACTGACTCCCTACTCCAAATTGGGGGTCTTTTATACCCATGGCCGTACCAAAATTTGTCTATGGGTCACCGGAATCGAACACCAAAGTGTTCCCACTTAGGTGCATTGGTTCGGATACCGGCCAGTTCGATCAACCCGGCGGTGTTTTATTACCGGTGAGTGCATGGCCGTACTCGTGCTGTTGAGGCGGTGTCATATTTCGTCTGGGCCAAATTCTTACGTAGTTGTTGCTTTAGTTCTTACTGAACATGGGCATGCATAATGTGCACATTTGACATTGGTTCCCGTTTGGTTTTCTTCTGCCTTAAACTAAGTCTTACATTGCCCTAATCGGCGTACGTAACAGACCCCAGAGTCCAGGATCGATTTACATTCTAGCCCCGATTTTCATCGCGCCGTGGCATATCAAGGACCCCCAGTGGCCTTAACCATTCGGCATCCTAGCCCCGAATTTCTTCACGCAGTGACACATCAAGGACTCCAGTGGCCTTAACCATTCGGCATCCTAGCCCCAAATTTCATCGCGCCGTAAGATATCAAGAACCCCCAGTGGCCTTAACCATTCGGCTTCCTGGCCCCGAATTTCATCGCCAGCCACAACCGGTGAAATTTTCAAACCTTACTTTGCCCGGGGCTTTTAAATATTTACTACTACTACTACTTTTTACTACTACTCATCGCAGTGATGCACGCAGAAACTACGCAGCCGTCTAGTTACCTTCCTTACCCGGGATGACCTCGAACCAGCACTCTAGGACCGGACTATCCTACACAATATTTTTTTAATTAAAAAAAAAGTTTTATTTAAGGGAAATATTGTTCTAAATTAACGTTAACAAATTGAAAATGATATCTGGCACGGATCCGTAGATAATAAATAAAGACTAAGTGCAACTCGGTCAACAATGAGCAAAGAATGATTCCTAAATTTGTGTTCTGTAAAACGGAAAATTTCGCAAAACGGGCAAAAAACACACCCTTTCAGTTTTGTTGTGAACCCAAAAAGCTAAACATTTGACGAAAATTCGGACCTTCGATATTAGGCGGCACACTTGAGAGATTTTTACTCAGTAAGATAGAAATTATCATAGTATATATGTACTACCGCTACTTCAGGCGCGATCACACATACGCACATATATATGTCGCAGAGAGTTTGTTTTTATCCATTTTTGAATAATAAAATATCCAACACAGCAAGTTATTCTTGTGTTCCTTGCGTTTTTTAAACTAACTACCAAAAATCATTTTCCGACTCTACTTTCTATTCAATTCTCGTGCATTGTAAGGCGCCTCTCTCTAACATGTTTATCAGCGATTTACAAACAGACCTCACTCGGAAGCAATATATTTCTATCTTGCTATGCCATGCATTCCACTCAATTTCAAACTCCTATTTATTTAAAGTCTATGTGTGCCATTCGTTCTTCTTTTGTGTATTGGATATCGAAAACAAACGACTGTAAAAAGGCCCACATCGATGCTTCCTCTCTAGTAAAAATACCAAATCGCCCCTGTAAATAATATCTCAAGTTTGTAGAAGTCGAATTCCGATTCAGCAGGCGATGTGCATTTACTAAAATATTCAACAACATGGCCAATTGAGCTGGAATCTATGTGCAGTTCTATCGAGTGTTGAGGGTCGAATATTGAAAGCACCGGCTACTGGGTTAAAACAGATATTATTCTCGATCGAATTCTTTCATGCTCTTCAAAAATAACGAAGTCAGAGTTTTTTTTGAGGTCAGCTAATACAAGGGTTTAAAGTCTTACGACATTTTGGCACAAACTGAGGAAAGTAAAAAGCTAGCCCTAGCTACCCCTTTTGCGTAGATTATCAATAGTTTTAGGAAAAGAACACTTTGTTATGTTGAAAAAAAATCTGCTCAAGGTTTCTGGCACAATCTGCAATCGGTCTAAAGCTTCATCCGTAGTTTCCAGCACAATAAAAACATCATCAATGTACATGGTGGCGTAAATGTATGCAAGCTTACCCAATGCTTTATTTGTAGCGCGCTGAATTCGGTTTATGAACCAATCAGAAAAGCGTTTTGAAATGTAATTTTTTTTACTCATTTACAAAAATTACGACTAAACTCTTTTGTTTTGTAAATACTGAATCTGCGGCATCGTCTATTTTTACACTGTAACCCTGGCTTAATATTTCGCAACCAACCAAAACATCGTATTTTAGGTATTTGTCCATTAGAACGAACTGATTTTGTTTATCTGCTCGCAACTACGAGGCGGCTAGCTCAGAGGATTGTGCGTTCGTCCCACCAAATTTGTATTAAACGTGACCACTGACCAGTGACACACGCACAGATTTCCAGGGTGTTTATACCGATTTATTGAACCAGCGGCCTTTGGATTACGGCTGCTGGCCACGATCTCTACAATTATTCCTCCTCTCTCGCTCTGCTAAGCTCGTCGCTCTGGGCTCGACTGCTGCCCGCTGCAGTAGAGCTGGAGAACAATCGATGAATTGGTTGTCTCAAACCATCTTGAAATTCTATTGTTTTTTCTCACTATCGATTGTTTTATGCGACAGTACTTTGAACAAAAATATGAGAACTAGAGCAAGTAGCCATACAAATCTTGTAAAGCAACTATAAGACATATATAATTATTTGTACAGATTAACCAAAAAAGTCGCTTTCAGATGAGCAATAATGATTTTGTAGCCTTTAAGGCCATTTTTAAGGAATACTTATGCGTCCCAGCACCCTCAGACGGAAGCTTAAGTAAGGCAGGATATATAATTTCGAGCCGACGCGCGCTTAAGTCAAAAAATGTAGACCAATTTTTATTTATTAATTGGAACTTCAATATATAAAAAAAATTTGATCTCAAAATTAAAATTGTTGGCCCTTTTTATTTTGTTTAACCATTGATAGTAATCGATTGTTTTTCCTAAACAATCGAAAACCATCGATTGTTCTCCAGCTCTACGCTGCAGGTGCTCCTCGCTGTCCATGCCGCCTTGCTGCTTGCCCTGCGAGATCCTCGTCTCGCCTGGCTGTTGTCCCGGTTGATCGCGGGGTCTCAGCCTCGTCTGCCTGCTCGTCTGTCCTGGATGCCCGCGAGGTCCTTTTCTCGCTTCACTGCTGATCCCGGTTGGCAACGGGGTCCTCGCCCCGTCTGCTCGCTCGTCCTGGCCGCTCTCAAGGTCATTGCGCCTTCTCTCCACTCGTCGTGGCCGCTCTCGATGTCCTCGCCGTGATTTGTCGCACGTTCTTGGGTTCTCGAGGTCCTTGCGCCTTCTCTCCACTCGTCGTGGCCGCTCTTGATGTCCTCGCCGTGCCTCGTCGCATGTCCTGGGGATCTCGATGTCCTTGCGGATCTAGGACTCTCGGTAGTCGGCCTTGGCTTCCAAAGCATACGCCTTTCGCCTTATGCTCTTGACTCCACGTCCTTCTGGACCATCCACACCTAGATCGCCTTAAGCCCGTGGGTCTTTGGGGTCGATCTGGTTCAAGGATTCTCTCCTTCGAGTCCTGCCTCATTGACTACGGAACATTCGCTCCAAAATCGCCTCAAGCCCGTAAGTCATTGAGGTCGACCGCTGATCCTAGGATTTAATCCTTGTAGTTCCTGCTTACTTCTTGTCTGCTGCTTGTTGCTCGTGCTACTGCTGCTCCCTGTGCACGGGTACTGGTCCCTGCTCCTGGGTTGGGCCTTCTTTTATAGACCTACCTGATCCTGTTACTTCTCGGCGTCTCCTTTTCCTCAGGTCCAAGGTCCACGGCTTACCGTAAGTCCTATTGACCTCTGCGCAGTGCGCACGGCACCACACATTTTCCGTAGCTCTTTAGGCGCCTCCTTATGACCGGGTCTAAGGTCCATGTTTCTACCTTCACCTTTTGTGCTTTTGTATTTAATAGGTATTCTTTTAGGTATTTCTTTAAACTTATAAAGTAGGTTAAGTGACATACTTAATATTAAGAGACCCAGTGTAACAATTACAATTATTTTGTAAATCTGGTTTTCTTTAACTTGTTCAACAAATATTTCTTTTGCTTGTATGTTTGAAATTGGGTCTAATTTGGTGACATTATTTCTTGTGTATATGCTTTGTGTGTAGTCAGAACTATAATTGCTTATGGATAAATCGTTAATTGCAATTGAGCAATTGTGTATTTTGATCATATTGTTTCCTTCAATTACAATTTAATTTGTAATACAATTTTGATTTAGTAGTTTTGGACAAATTCCATGTAACTATCAGGCCTGTTCCAGTTTTCACTCGGAAGTGGATTTGATAACATTTGCGGATTTCCCTTTAACATTGTCAAATTTACCTTTTGTTCCCAAACAAAATCAGCTGACTGGCAACTGGCCACTTTTGACAAGGGCGTTTGATTTGTTTGAGTTTGCTGCCTTGGGGATGATTAAATTTTGGCCTGCTGGTGTTCATCAGCCATGGGCATAAATGGTTTACTAATTTTACGCATAAAATAGAAGAAACAAGCATTGGCGGCCACAAATACAAATTTTTAAATATTTGTTTATTAGATCAGCTGTTCTGGTGCCAGTGTTGTGAAGCCAAAGTTGCCGAAGCCGATAAAAAAGGTCCCAACGAAACACTTTTTGCTCAATTATTTTATTAATTAAGCGGTAATAAGCACAAAAACTTGTTTAAATTTAACTTAGATAAAATAGCTTTCTAACCATAGTAACACGAGCACAAAGATCTTGCTTAAAATAAATCCCAAAAAAATACTTCTTTTTTTTCGTACCATGACAACCCTTGGATTTTCGCTCTTAAATTCGTTCGGAAACTGGAACAGGAGCGGCGGATTTGTCAAAATGCTTAAGGTTAGAATCGAACCTATTTTGAGGTGCAGCCGCAAAATAATTTTCAAAAGGTCAAATAAGTTGTTATCAACAAATTTAAGTATGCAATATTGTTCTTAAAGCATCACAGAATAAGGAAAAAATGTCATTTGCACGTTAACTTATCTCAAAGTATTTTTAAATAATTAATTTCTGTGCTTGCGGATCTGAATCCGCCAGCCAAACGGCTGGCGGAAAGTTTCCGTGAGGTTTTGCTCGGAAGTTAACAGAGCGTTAACGGAGGGAAATTCATTTCCGTGAGGATTTTTCGGAAGTGAATATTAGAACAGGTCTGGGAAACTCGAATCTGTGTGAATCTTTCGGAAGTGAAAACTGGAACAGGCCTGTATGATATTTGGTTCGACATAATTAATTTGGGACGTTAATATCGTTTTTGTGTAACTGCAACTAGTATCTGTTTGATTAACAAGACCTAATAGACATGTGTTAGTAACCGGTTTTTTTTGTTTCTTTGTTATACAAACTGTTTCTGTATACGTAATATTTGTTTTGGGTGTTATCTTGTAATATTTAATTTTTTCATCTGGATAAGGTTATATTTCGCATACGGGAAGTTTCTTTAATTCTCTGGGTATGTGGGATATAATTAAATTTCGTTTCAATCTGACCTAAGCCAAATTGAGGCTTTTATGTTTAGAAGTATCTCAGAAATAATGTTTATTAAGTAGTCGTGTTTTAATAACTTTGGATTGAATATTCCTAAACTTGCTAACTGCATTCCCATTTCCGGGTCTTCAATGTATTCTGCAAAATGTTCTAAGTTAAGAACCAACTATTCAAGAATTTTTTCGTTTTCGTTGTATTCGAGATGCTTGTTTATTATATCAATGCCTTTGTTAACTGTATCGATTATATTATTTAGTTCGTTTACCTGTACACTATTTTGAGCTATTACATTGATTTTATCTTCTAATTCTTCTTTATCATTATTATCTAATGTTCCAAAAGTATATTTGTAAGCTGTTCCTACAAAATTAGCTAATCCTAACAATTTTTAACCCATTCATTTCTCTTTGTAGTTTTTCTGTTAAATATTTAATCTGCATTATTTCCTTAAAGCCAAACGCTTCTGATAGCAAGTTTTTGTAAGTTTCTTCCGTTTTTGTAATATTAATTGAGAGGCAATGGTATTCAAAACTATCTGGGATGTCGATTGTGTCGGTCATAAATAACAAATAGCCATTGTATGATTTTATAGATTTTATAGGGTTAATTTCTATAAATTGGTTGTAAGCCATTGGCATCATTATTTTTAAGGTTGATGTCAGAAAGATGAAAGTCAAAGCGCTGGGTCTTAAGCTGTGTCCTCCTGCAAATATTTACTTTTATTAACTTTTTATTTGCGATACTCGAAGACTAAGCAAATACTGTAAACGATCAAATGTCTGTCTGTCCGTCCGTCCGTCCGTACAAACGTCGAGATCTCGGGAACTAGAAGAGCTAGAACCACCAAATTTTGCACACAGACTTGTATTAGCAAAGCGCAGATCAAGTTTGTTTCAAACCCTGACCACGCCTCTTTTTACGCCCACAAACCGCGAAACTCTGTGGTGTCCACATTTTTAATGCTAGGGAAAAGTGGCCCTTATAAATGTTATTCGTATTGAAAATATCTACTCAAATATCTAAAAATTTTGCAAATCTGGCCATTTTCAAGAAATTGTGTATACAAGTGCGTGAAAAATTTGTATTGCGCCCGAAAGTAGGCTAACCATTTTTTTTGAAGAGGGCGCTAAAAATTGATTGCGCTTGAAAGTAGGCTACACTTAAGCTGTTTTTAAGGAGGGCAATGAGTATCGCAAATATTATAGTCGGGAAACCCGACTATAGCGTTCTTTCTTGTTTTTGTCTCTGGAAGTTTGTTTTGTAATGTTTTATTTTTCGACCTCTGTTAGTTTCCTCAAAATGATCATTATCTATTTGTTCTATATTTCCTGTCTTTTTATAAGGATTTCTTAAGTTCCCGTGAATTTTGGAAGCTTTTCTAAATTTGGTATTTACCTCAAATAGTTGTCGTTTTTTTATTAAGTTGTTCTATTTTAGCTTCTTTAAGAATTTGGTTATTATGTGGAGGGGTACCTGCATAAAGAAAAATATCAGCTGGTGTTCTACCTGTTGCAATGTGTTTTATTTTATGATTGTAAGTATACAGTATTACTTCCATTTTCATAAGTTTATTTTTCTGTATTGTCGCGGCATTTAATTCGCACATATTCCAATTCCGCTTTGTGCGCTTCCATATTCTTCCAATTTCTTTTTATGCACTTACGAAAATTTCCATTTCCATTAATTCCAATTCATTCCAATTCAAATATTTGCCAGAAGCCACAGTGAAAGTTGCTCCGCTAAAATTAAAGGCCTACATTTTTCTTTCACTGTGATCCACCGCACTATGGGGAAAATGACCACTTTATCTGGCATTAATTATTGTGAGTAAACCAAAAGAGATTTTTCACTGCGGTTTTTTTATTTTGTTGTTATGTGAGAAAGAAACTATTTTAGAAAAATGGGCGTGTCAACGCCCCTTCCCAAAAATCAAAAAAATCTAAAAAATAGCATTTTACCACCATTTTTACAAGTAAACTCTTCTCATGTGGTCCCACATACACATAAACGAGTTTCGCCACGCCCCTTTCCGCCCCCAAAATTATAAAAAAAACAAATTTTTTTTTTCCTATTGCTGCTTGAACTTTAAGTAAACCCTATCACCTTGGGAGTTTGGTAGTTCCGCTGCATCCAGTCTTTAAACTCTTTTGCCTTTCGATCCAAATAAATGAAGTGGCCATCCAACCAGTCTTTTACTTTTTTTTAAAGGCAAAGTTGTTGTACCGTTTAACCATTGCGAATGTCTTCATTCAAAGTTCATGTACAGTGGTCGTCAAGTGTGAGTACATGTTTGCAACTGTCGACTGTTAGGCCGCATAAAAACGTTATTAGCAAAGCAAATGAACTCAAATTTTTTTTGTTTATTCTTTGATTATTTATTATCAAATTCATATACAAAACATTACAAAATCATTTCAATCTTCTCGTAAAAAAATAAAAAACCAAATAAACTCGCATGTACTCAGTTATGCTCATTTCGACCTTTTTTGCAAAAATCAATTTTTTAAGGCTTTGTTCAAAGACCATAATATCTAATTACACTTTTAATTCAATCTGGCATACTTTCTTCCAAATATTCTCTAATGCACATTTTGGGATTGCTTTCCACTCGCGCAGGATTCGCTGCCACAACTCGTCCTGGTTTGCTGCAAGCGATTCGTAGAAAAAATTGATTTTTGAGCTCAAAATTTAACAAAAAAGCTTTGTTCTTAATCAATCTTATAATTTTTGATGATTTTGAGCACTAAAAAGTGTTCAAGCTATGACGAATACAGCGAAAATTCTCAATTACTTGGGTGCGTTTTTGAGGTTATGTTACATTTTTAAAGGTTTAAATATTAACCCTTAAATTTTTTTAAACTTTGTTATGCATCTTCGATTGCTGACTAAATGCCTCTTCTGTTGACATTTACATAAATCATTAAAATCGGACGAAGATTACCTGAGCTACGGACGTAGTTGGTAATCAAGACTTTGCTATTTGGCTCATAAATAAGGTTTCTATACAAATTTGTATGGACGCCTTGTTTAGCACTAAACGAGTAATACATTTGTTTATAACTACGTCCGTTGCTCAGGTAATCTTCGTCCGATTTTAATGATTTAATGTCAACAGAAGAGGCATTTAGTCAGCAATCAAAAATCAATTTTTTCTACGAATCGCTTGCAGCAAACCAGGACGAGTTGTGGCAGCGAATCCTGCGCGAGTGGAAAGCAATCCCAAAATGTGTATTAGAGAATATTTGGAAGAAAGTATGCCAGATTGAATTAAAAGTGTAATAAGAAATTATGGTCTTTGAACAAAGCCTTAAAAAATTGATTTTTGCAAAAAAGGTCGAAATGAGCATAACTGAGTACATGCGAGTTTATTTGGTTTTTTATTTTTTTACGAGAAGATTGAAATGATTTTGTAATGTTTTGTATATGAACTTGTTAATAAATAATCAAAAAATAAACAAAAAATTTGAGTTCATTTGCTTTGCTAATAACGTTTTTATGCGGCCTAACAGTCGACAGTTGCAAACATGTACTCACACTTGACGACCACTGTAAGTGCTTTTACATTTTAGTCAATTATTATGAAAGTTATTTAAAAAATGTATGGTTTTTTAATTTTAAAATTTTTTTAATAACATTATTGCATGTGTGCAGTTCAAAATTCCTTTTAACTGCCTTTCCTCGTTTGTTCCGGCCCCTCTCGCTATTCCACAGAGCAAAGAAATCTGCGCTCGAAAAATTGAGGTAACCTAACAAAAATGCAAAGTGCAGCAAAATAGGGAAAAATAGGAAAGTAAGACCAACACCTGTGAACTCTAAATTGAAAAAGCTGTAACATAAACTAGGACAAACAGCTATACAATTCTAAACTCTCTTACATAATCCTTTCCAAAGTTGAAATTTGTGAGGTAAAATCCAGCTTAAGAAGCTCTTTCAAAAGGACAAAATATTAATATACAGACACACTTTTTAAACGATTTAATACATTAAACGCACAGTGAAAACCTGCTGAATCAATGTTCATGACTTGATTTTCTTTTAATTGTTTTGCCATTACAAAAAATTAAAAACAAAACTCAATGCGAAAATGCACAAAACTTAGCGCACGTGCTTTCGATTGCAACTGCTAACTTAACAGCTGTTATTCTCACATGGGACTGTTAAATTTAACATTTTCAGTTTGGGGCATAACAGTCTGATGTATTCTTAACAAGTAAATTTGTGCTTATTAGAAAACTTTTAGAAAACATGCAAATGCCAGATAAAGTGGTAATTTTCCATAGTGCACCGCTTGCATTTATTTACACATAAAAAACTTCAAATACAGTCCACTTCCCTAATTTCCGCAAACAAATAATTAAATATATTCCAAAGCTAAACATAAATACTTTTTCAAATTCCTACGCCGACGAGCAAACTGTTTGACAAACATACATTTACACATTCAAACATATATATGTCGGGCTGTTGATGTTATTTTCCATATTTGTCGGGCTATTGGTATTATTTTTCCAATTTTACGCAGATTGTCTACGGCGAATAAACTTGAGCACACCACTGCCGAACTGAGAATGCGCGCCAGCATGTCTAGCATGCCAAAAAGGCTCTCCCGAAAAATGCTGCAACGACCATACTTCTATCTCTGTCTCTCGCAGTGGCTCAAGCATACACGCACAACAATCCTTCTCAAACCTCACATAACTCTCTCTCTCTTTATACTGACCATCTGGCGAATAGACGGAACAAAGCGTAAGAATGCAAAGTACACGCATTCCTTTACACTGACCACCATAATTTAAGATCTGACACGGCCATTCTGACAATTACACGTCCTCGTGTACTGTAATCTTAATATTTTAATTATGACTTATAAATCCGTGATTATAGCTTGTGCTTTCTTTTACTCATCAATTTCGAATATCATTTATTTATTCGACATATTATCTTACACTTAACATTTTTCTCTTATTTCATAGTCTTTCATTATCTTACATTCTACTCAAAATTATAAACAAATTTCAATTCTTATCTTCATTGCATAATCAAATTCATTTTAACATTTAATTTATTCCATTTACTTCTCAGCATTTCAAAATTCGACTCTAGTTATCGTCACTATGATTTCCTTTTGATTAAGAGCTTAGTCCCGTCAAGAACGCCACACGCCATGTTCCAACTTTCGTCTTTCACTTGTGCTTGCCCAATGACGCAGATAGCTTAAATCTCAAAACCATACCTTTAACTCATATATTTCAATCAAATATTGTCATATAGCAACCATACGTTAACTTTGCATCTGCCAGGTTATTTCCATTCAAATTCTCAAACACATCCGCCATTCCATACTCTATATTAACATTTTGTTTTCACATAACATATCCTCTCACACGGATATATTATAACCATTTCAACAAGTCTCAGGCGGGCACTCCAATTCACTCGGAACATAACCATCTGGCATCTTTCTCAAATCTTCATGACAATATTTATAAGTTCTCTTATTATGCAATGACTTCAAGATATATCTATCTCCTTCTAGAACTTCACTAACCAAAAATGGTCCTTTAAACTTTGCATCCAATTTAGTTTGATGCCGTTCTTCATTTTTCAGTAAAACAAAATCTCCAATTTTATGTCGTTCAACTGCTGCTTTATTTTTATCGAATCTTATTTTGTCGTAACTAGCTTGATTGTTCATATTTTCAATTGCCCTATCTCTAGCATTAAATTTATCTACCTCCACCTCCGTATCATATGGTGGAATCAAACCTAAAGGACGAGCCTCCTTGCCGACAAGTAACTCTAGGGGACTTGCTTTGGTTGTACTACTAACTGTGCAATTCAAGGCAAGTTGTACCTCACCTAAAGCATCTTGCCAAGATCGGTGACTTGATTCAACCGCTGACAGTAGATTCTTAAGGATGCTCATCACACGTTCAACTTGACCGTTTGCACGACTTCCTCCTGTAGCTATAAGATGAAGCTTAATCTTCTGTGATGTACAAAATTCTGAAAATTTCCCACTAGTAAAACATCTACCCTGATCAGCTATTATACGCTGCGGTATTCCGAACAAAGAAATAGATGATTTCATTGCCTGAATACAACTGTCAGAATCTAATCTTAAAGTATGAAACAAGTAAACGAATTTTGTTAAGGCATCAATTTGTACTATCACGTATTCCTTTAGATCATTCTTCCCACTTAATTTTCCAGTGATGTCGATATGCACCGTGTGCCATGGGACATTCACTTTTGGAATTGGATGTAACTCGGCTTGTATCTTCCCAGATGAACCCTTAACAGTTTTACACGTAATGCAGCTATCGACAAACTTCCTAACATATTTATTCATCTTAGCAAACCAATAATATTGGTAAGTTTTGTCAAGAGTCTTTTTCCAGCCCAAATGCATGATGGACTCGTGCACTTGATTTATTACTGACCATCGAAATGCATGGGGCACTACTGGCAAACAACGGGTTCTTCCATTTCTCTGGACTTTACGAAACAAGACACCTTTTCTCAACTCATAAGTCTGTGCAACATCATCTGTCAACTCTTTAGAGTTAAGTTTATTAATGATATCAGTAATTTCAGAATCCTGGCGCTGTTCAGCAGCAAGCCAGTCACTTGAGATTTCTGCCAAGTTTACACGCTTTTCAGGGACTAAAGACTTTTCAGCTTTCGAGGCTTCCTGAATGTGATTTCTCGATAAAAAATCTACATGCGCCATGCGCTTTCCTTCTCTATATTCAATCTTGAAATCAAACGACTGCAGATACGCCCACCAACGATGCACTCTTGGTGTCAGATCAATCTTTGTCCGCGATGATTTAAGAGAATTACAGTCAGTATACACTACAAACGTACGACCAACTAGATAATGACGGAACTGTTTAACGGATTCTACCACTGCCAAGGTTTCCAATTCGTATGAATGGTATCTAGACTCTGCAGGGGAAGTAGTTTTACTAAAATACTCTATTACATGAGGACTACCATTGATTCGATGCATTAACATTGCACCATAACCGTAAGAGCTCGCATCTGTGTGTAACTCTATTGGATGTTGTGGATCAAAAATAACAAGTACAGGCTCATTTATAAGGATAGCAATGATATTTTTTCTAATATCTTCCAATTCGTTATTCCAATTAAACACACTTTTACTCGAAGTTAAGGAATATATCGGTTTCATAATCTGTGAGAACCGAGGCACGAATTTTCGAAAATAAGACGCCAACCCTATAAACTGTCTTACGCTACGAACTGTTTGCGGTGGTGGCAAGGAATTTAACGCAAGAATTTTTCGCGGATTAGGCCTTAACTCTCCAGCTCGTACCTCATACCCCAAGTATTGTACAGTAGTTTTTAAGAATCCACATTTTGCTATGTTAAAAGAGAATCCCGCTGCAGTCAATACATCCAACACAATCCTCAATCTTTCCATACCTAATTCTATGGTAGATGACACCACCATTATGTCGTCCATATAGACTATTACATAAGAATATGCAAGATTTCCCAATGCGTTTATAATGGCTCGCTGGAAAACAGACGGGGCGTTCTTGAGGCCAAATGGCATTGTCAGATACTCATAGTGCCCATCAGGTGTAACAAACGCGGTATATTCAACAGAATCGGGATGAATGGGTATCTGATGGTATCCACTAGCCATATCCAGACAAGTAAAATATTTTGCACCCGCCAGTCTAGCAATCTGGTCGTTGATAAGTGGTAAGGGATATCTGTCAGAAACAGTATTGCTGTTCAGTTCACGATAGTCAACGCAAAGTCGATCGGATCCGTTCTTCTTTTTAACCAAGAGTATAGGGCTAGCATAGGGAGAACAACTAGGTCGAATAATGTTACAGTTTAACAATTCTGTTATCCTTTCACGTACAATTTCTTTTTCATTTGGACTCAGACGATATGGACGCCGCTGCACAGTTTTGTTTGAATTAATTAATCTAATAGTCATCTCACCCGTATTAACCTTTGTGCAAGGGATTCCATCAATAAATGCAGCTGAATAGTCTTTGAGTAATTTAATTAAGTTTTCCTTGTCATTACCAATCATTTCAGTATCAACATTAAGTAACAAGGCAGATGGCTCAGATACTTTACAGAAATTCAAATTTATCAGGTGTCAAGATGATTTCGTATCCTTGACTAAGGATTTCCCTACCAATTACAATATCATTTGTGAGATGCTTATCTGCTATGACGTGAAACAGTATTTTTACAACATTTCCATTAATAATGCATTTAGATAGTTTTTGTAGCTTACTGGAAATGCCAGCGTCGCCAATACCTCGTATTATGACAATATTATTAATAAGTTTGCCATCAAATTTATCGGCAACACTACTTCGAATAAGCGAACATTCTGCTCCAGAGTCAAAACAAATAGGAAAGATCTCACCCTGGTGTGTCAGAACTCCTTTCGGCTCAGCCACAAAACATTGATTACATTTCTTCTCAGTAACTGCTCCAGATTTAGCTGCATTGTTCGTGCACCGATTCGCAAGATGTCCAAGTTGTCCACACCGGTAGCAGGTCACTTTCTGCAAATCGCGATGCTGTTTATTCTCCGATCCAGAACGCTTTAATTTACACTCCGCCATTTTATGTCCTGGTTTCTTGCATAAGTGGCACACGATTTTGGCTCGCTTGCTGTCGCCGCTATTACCATCAGTATTTCCAGCACTCCGCTTTTTGTCAAATGTAAATGCTCTCAGTTCCATCTGAAGTTGACTTCTAGTTTGTACATTTGACGAAAACACCATACGCTGCAAACGGTTGTCAAAATTGGCCATATGCGCAAGTACCGTGGATACAGCTATTTCCTCGGCGTTCATATTGCGCCATTTTGTGGTCAATGACGTCACCATACGGCTTGCGTACACTGCAGGGCACTCGTTGTGGGCTGGACGGCTGTTCAGCAGATTCAGGAACATAGCTGCTGGCGTTTCCTTAATCTCGAAACGCTGTATAAATAGTTCTTTAAACTGTTGCCAATTAATGCCGGGATAGCAGATCTGGGCAAGCCACGCTGAAGCACTGCCCTGCATGCAACTACTCAACATCATGATAAGTGCGCTGCCATCAATCTGCTGTTCGTCCATAATAATGCTTGCCGTTGCACACCATTGAGTCGCATCGGCTTCAGTTACATCTGGGTTAAATTTTGGCAAAACCACTTGATTTTGTGGACGCACAGACGCTTGCATAGCTTTACACATTTCAACGAAATTGCGGTTCTGCAGCTCCATAATAGTACGCCACTGGTCTTCAGAAAATGCAGGAGTTGGCACCGATCCCACTTCTGATGTCGGGCTGTTGATGTTATTTTCCATATTTGTCGGGCTATTGGTATTATTTTTCCAATTTTACGCAGATTGTCTACGGCGAATAAACTTGAGCACACCACTGCCGAACTGAGAATGCGCGCCAGCATGTCTAGCATGCCAAAAAGGCTCTCCCGAAAAATGCTGCAACGACCATACTTCTATCTCTGTCTCTCGCAGTGGCTCAAGCATACACGCACAACAATCCTTCTCAAACCTCACATAACTCTCTCTCTCTTTATACTGACCATCTGGCGAATAGACGGAACAAAGCGTAAGAATGCAAAGAATGCAAAGTACACGCATTCCTTTACACTGACCACCATAATTTAAGAT